>CM062818.1:1402841000-1404041000 GCA_031772625.1 Pinus tabuliformis | reverse complement strand
TAAACACATACCCACTTGTAGATCTTCTCTGATCCAGATCTCCAACCCAGTCTGCATCAACAAATCCACGAATATCCAATACTCTGTCCAATCCTGGTCTTCCTTGGTAGCACAAACCATAATCACTAGTGCCACACGAATACTTGAAAACATGCTTCATTATTGTCCAGTGCTCCTTCCCTGGTGTTGACATAAACCTGCTCAATACTCCAAGGGCATGTGCAATGTCTAGTCTAGTACAGACCATCGCATACATCAGGCTACCGACTGCACTTGCATATGGAACACAGGACATGTCCTCTTCCTCTTCTTGTGTCTTGGGGCAATATTCAGTAGATAAATTTAAACCTACAGGAATAGGAACCTTCACCAGTTTACTATCATGCATATTAAACCTCTGCAATATTGTCTCGACATACTTCCTCTGGTTTAACCAGATCTTCCTCTTTGTCCGATCTCTTTTCATTTCCATGCCCAAAATATAGTTTGCGGCACCAAGATCTTTCATGTCGAATTTTGAGGACAAATGGGTCTTCAAATCCTGGATACTTTCTTTGTCATTTCCAACTAGCAACATATCATCCAAATACAAGACCAGATAAATAACACGGTCACCAATTGATTTAAAATACACACAATGATCTGCTTTACTTCTGGTGAAGTCAAGTCCCCGTATAAATGTATCAAATTTCTGATACCACATCCTTGGTGACTGTTTTAACCCATATAGAGACTTCTTTAACTTGCATACCAGTTATTTCTTACCCTTCACCACAAAGCCTTCAGGTTACTTCATGTAGATCTCCTCTTCCATATCCTTGTGAAGAAATTTTGTCTTCACATCCATCTGTTCTACCTCAAAATCAAAAGCAGTAGCAATAGATAAAAGTAATCTAATAGAAGTTACCTTGGCAACAGGAGAAAAAATATCACCAAAATAAATTCCCGACACTTGGGAATAACCTTTTGCTACCAACCGAGCTTTGTATTTCTCCACCTTTCCTTTTGCATTTGTCTTCTTCTTGAACACCCATTTGCTGCCAATGGGTTTCCTTCCAGCCGGAAACTCCACTAGATCCCAAGCCTCACTTTTGTGCAAAGATGCCATTTCATCAACCATGGCCTCTTTCCAGAGTTTTCCATCCTCTGCATCTATTGCTTCCTTCACAGTTCTAGGATCATCATCAGTAATAGATAAAGAAAAATTTGAACAGAAAGCAGATGGGCTATACCTTTTTGGCTACCTTGTTTCTCGAACTGATCTTCTCACACCCGGAGTTTGTGGCTCTTCATCTTCTAATTCCTCCTCTGTTGTAGAGTCTGATTCTTCCTCCTTTAGCTCAAACTCTATCTTCTCAGGTTCCTTTGGTTGGACTTCATGTTTAATAACATATTTCACCTCTCTAAACACCACATCTCGGCTATACACAACCTTCCTTGTTACTGGGTTCCAAAGCTTATAACTCTTTAAACCACCCTTATACCCAATAAAGATGCACTTTTCAGATTTACTATCCAACTTGGTTCTTTTCTCCTTTGGAACATGTACATATGCATCACATCCAAATACTCTCAGATGTGAAAGAGAGGGTTTCTTACCAGTCCATATCTCTTGTGGAGTCTTATCCTCCAATGTTGATGAAGGTGATCTATTGACTAGGTAACATGTTGTCTCCACTGCCTCTGCCTAGAATTCCTATCCTAACCCGACACCACTGAGCATGCTTCTTGCCCTTTCCATCAACTTCTTGTTCATTCTTTCCGCAACTCCATTTTGTTGAGGTGTATATGGAGTAGTCTCCTGCCGTGCTATACCAGACTTCTTATAAAATTCTTCAAATTCCTTATTGCAAAAATCTCCACCGTTATCTGTCCTCAACACCTTTATCTTCTTCTCTGTCTCGTTTTCCACTAGAGCCTTAAATTATTTAAACCTATCAAAGACTTCAGATTTCTTCTTCAGGAAATATATCCATGTATTCTTTGAGAAGTCATCTATAAATGATACATATTACATAGACTTACCTGGTGATGGAACCTTCACAGGTCCAAACACATCACTGTGCACAAGTTCTAATATCTGTTTCGCCCACTTACCACTAGAGGGGAAACTCACCCGATTATTCCCATATACACAATTTTCACAGAAATCATCCAGAGAGCTATTACTCATACCTTCTACCATACCTTTACCATGAAGTATTCGAAGGCCCTTCTCTCCAATATGTCCAAGCCTTTGATGCCACAGCATGGTCTTCTCTCCAGAGACCACTAGATTTTCTGCTCCACTTTTAGGAACCACGGAACTGTTGCACGCATCAACAACAATACTACCTTGCAACTTGTACAGATTTCCAATTCGAACTCCCCGCATCAATACCAGTGCCCCTCGAACCATCTTGCAGGTATCCTTATCGAACACTGCTTTTACATCTGCATCATCCAGCTTGCTTACAGAAATCAGATTTCTGGCTAATGCAGGAATATGCAGAACACCCAGAAGTGTTCTAACCCTTCCACCTTGCAACTTCAACTTCACTTTTCCATGACCAATGATTCTAGCCTTCCCGTGATCCCCCAAGAAGACATCACTGCCATCATATTTCTCATACTCGCAGAACCACTCTCTATCGGGAGTGAAGTGAAAGGATTCACCTGAGTCAATCAACCATGCCTCATGATCTACATGTGTACTTGAAGAAGCCAATTACACATCCCCACCTTCATCTGAGGTGGTTTTCACCTCTGCAGAAGGAGCATCATTAGATCCCTTTCCTTTATCAGGAGATTTAGATTTACAGTCCCTTTTGTAGTTCCCTTCCTTTCCGCATTTCCAGCACACCACCTTTACAGGTTTTCCTGGAGATTTAGATCTCCCTCTAGATTTAGATCTCCCACTCGATGACTTATTCTTTCTGTTCTGGGACTGTCCTCGTATAGACAAGGCATCACCATTCTGGCTCTCCATATTTTTCCGTCTCATCTCCTCTGTCATCAAGGATGAGACTATTTCATCAAACTGCAAGGCAGTTGCATTGCTACCTATTTCAATAACCAGACTATCCCATGAATCTGGTAGAGAACACAACAAACTGATGCACTTATCTTCATCTGAAATTTTAATATCAGCAGATGCTAACTAACTTACCATAGTATTAAATGCGTTCAGATTCTTTGTCACCGAGTCTCAATCTTTCATCCTCAAGTTATACAACTTTTTCTACAGGAACAATTTATTCACCCGAGACTTAGATTGGTACAAAGTCCCTAACTTGTCCCACAAAGCCTTTGTCGTAGCTTCCCTTGGTACATTCAGCAATACTGAATCTGAGACACACAATCGTATTATGCTCTTTGCCTTCTAATCCAACTTCTTCCATTCTTCATCGAACACTCCCATTGGTTTAGTACCTAGATCTACCGCGATCCATTGATCTTTATCCACCAACAAATCCTCCATCTTGAGTTTCCACAACTCAAAACTCTGACCATTAAATTTCTCGATCTCTATCTTTCCACTGCTCGCCATGTTCTTTCACTACCAGAATCGATCTCATAGATCTCCCACTGAACAGGGTCTACCATAGGCCCGAGCGACACCCCTTAGCAACAAAGGCGTCCCCTTGAAGCCAAAACAACTCCGATACCAAATGTAGGTGTTAACCTCGTATAGAAATTACCTGCATATGAATTCTAAAACACAGAAAATAAACAATGCGAGAGAATAACACATAAAACACATATACACAGAGATTTTCCCCTGGATCCCAAAACCGGGACTACCAGCTTGATTTTTCATTATGTTCCTTTCAATGTTACAATACATATTTATACATGCCGAAGCATCCAATACCATGGACCGAAAACCATCACGTCTAAAACCATGGACCGAAAACCATTGCATCCAAAACCATGTGCGAAAAACATGCACAAAACCATGGGTAGGTCCGCCCAACCTAACATAGGGTCCAAAACCAAAATTTTCTGAGGCGCTGCCCCGGACCCCATTGAGTGGGGTTACCTGTACCCCTCAAACCCCATGTAACTCCCCTCACTACGCAATAGGCACAACGAAGGGGGGGCTGTGCCCCCCCCCCCGCCCAACCCCCCGGCTCCTCCAAGGATGACTTGTTCTTTCCTTATCACAATGTGCACCTCCAATCACCCTAAATGCATGAAAAGGAACCTCTCACCACAGCGCCATAAGGGTAAAATCACTCTCCAAAGTCAAATCTCTTGCATATGGAAGGTTGTAAATATATAGAGGAGTGGGGTAAGTTGGGAGTTCTTATCCCATTACCAATCTAAAGTTTTAGATCCACCTTTGATGGGAGGATGGGATCAAAAGATAAGGGATGGAAACTCCAAAGTAGGGTAGGATAGGGTCTGGATGTTTTATCTTAGGTAAATGGTTGTAACAAATTTTGGAATCTTCTGGAAGAGGAGGTTTTTGTATTTTATCTCTTTTTCTTGAATTTTTAGAACCAATACAGGTGCAAAGGGGAGCAACCTATAGGTGATCAATGCAAGCCACAGTGGAGCAACCTGTAGATGAACGTTCTCCAACAAGAGGCCAAGCCCAGATGGCTTGAGTTTTGACTTATCTACAAAGTATACTTCTCCATCAACATTGTCAGTGAATTCTTCAAAAAACATCTTCTGAAAATCATGTGGCAAGTTTCTCCTAAATCAAGAAACCAAGAATATTTCCATGAAGCAAGTGAAGCATTAAATAAGTCTTTAGTTACTCCAATATTTCCATGTGCCACAACATAATGAGCAGACTCAGGTGTTTTTCCTTTCCCTTTACCAAGTGTGTTATAGACCATTTTGTCACATTCGATCAATAAGCCTCCTAATGGGATCAATCAACATCATATTCCACTTTTCATCATCTTGCACAAAGCCCTAAGCATGCATCTTTCATTCCCCAAAGTTTCTGCCTGACACTGCATCATCTAGGCTAGTTTCTCAAACTACCTTGTCTTCTAGACATTCTTCTACATGATGTTTTATACATCCCAGAGTTGAGGAGAAACTTGTTGTCTTTGGTCCACATCCGCCAGTGAGGACACTCCATTCACATATTTGATGCAAGGTTGAGGTTAGAAAAGCATCAGATCACTCACTTGTCATGACTAGGGTAGAAGAAGAAAGACTTCTAAAGCTGCAAGGAACCTTTTCTCGTGCACATAACTTTTCATACAGCTCTTCCTCTGATGAAAGTACACTTCCATCAAGTCTTTTATGGCATGCTATATTTGGACACTTGAACTATGACAGCCTTTGTTTGTTGAACAAAAATGGTGTTATTGGTTTTCTTACAATTCCTAGGAAACTTAAGCAATTTTATGCTTGTATCTTAGGAAGTCATAGCAAATAGTCTTTTCATGATTCTCATTCTAGAGCACATAGAAAACATGAAATCATTCATTATGATTTATGTGGCCCAATGCATGTTCCTTCTACAAATGGTAATAAATATATGATGACATTTATTGATGACTACACCAACAGTGTGTTGGGTTTATTTATTGAAGAACAAATCTGAAGCTTTTGAAACTTTCAAGAAATTTCATGCATGGATTGAAAATGATGCACAATCTCATATTGGATCTATTTGTATTGATAATGGAAAATAATACACTTCTAATGAATTTGAAAACTAATTTTTCCAACATGGGATCAAAAATCAAATAATTGTGCCCTATAATCCCCAACAAAACAGAGTAGCTAAAATAAAGAACAGGACAATCTTAAATATGGTACGTTCAATGACGTTTATCAAGAATGTTAAGTTGATGTCTTGGTTTTATGCTGTTCTATGTGTTGTGTATATAAATAATAGGTGTCCATCTCATGCTATAAAAAACAAGACTCCCTATGAAATGTGGTATGGCCACATTCCTTCGGTGAGCCATCTCATGGTTTTTGGTTCCACCTATTATGCCTTGATCCCTAAGGAACATAGAAACAAACTCGGTGCAAGGAGTCACAAATGTATCTTCTTGGGATACCTAGATACCTCCAAAGCATATTGTCTCTATGATGAAGCGAATAAGAATTTTATAATATCTAGAGATGTGATTTTTCTTGAATCTTCCAAGACTAGCAATGTTGTTGAGCGGTAGCTTGATTGCCTCGATATATTTGAACATGCAAAGTATTTTCAAGAGTTTGGTAATGAGATTCCACATATTGAAGGGAGGATCCCTATATTGGATCAATCTATGGAATCTCCTTCTGAATCACTCTCTCCTTCGCATGAAGCTCCACTCACTGATCAAGATGACACGTTGAGTTATGTGATTAACATAATTGGGAGTCTAAATATTGATTCATCCCCATATCAGTCAACTGAGCAACCTGGGCTATCTTAGGAAGGTCCTCCAAAATGGCTGACAAAGACACTTGAAGTGTTTTTCTTGATGAGGTTGGAAAGACAGGAACAAGAAGCTCAACCAGACAAAATGGAGGTGATATAGATGATCCTAATTCACCTATTGATATGGATGTTTCTTATGATTTTGAACTGAATTTGTCTACAAATTTTGAACCAACTTCCTTCAAAGAAGTTTCTTCTCATGATGAATGTTATGAAGTGATGTAGAAAGAATATGAATCTTTGATAAAGAATGGAACCTAGAAGTTGGTTGATCCTCCATTAGGAACCAAACATATAGGCTACAAGTGGGTCTTCAAGAACCAGTATAAAGCAGATGGCTTACAGCATAAAGTCAAGATTGTTGCAAAAGGTTTTTCACATAAGGAAGGGGTCGATTATGAGGAGACTTTTTCCCCCATAGCAAAATGGGCTACCATCTTAACACTCTTTTCCTTGGCAGCTCAAAACAATTAGAAGGTCCATCAAATGGATGTAAAAATTGATTTTTTGAATGGAGATCTGAAAGAGAAAGTTTTTGTGTCCCAACTAGAAGGATTTGTGGTGAAGGGTCAGGAACATAAAGTATGCAAGCTTTTAAAATCCATGTATGGCCTCAAGCAAGCACCGCGAGTTTGGTACGAGAAATTGATTGAGCATCTTTTGAAACTCAATTTCAAACATTATGATCTTGATGATGCAACTTTGTTTGTCAATAAAGTTAGAAAAAAAATTATATATATTTTTGTGTATGTAGATGATCTTCTAATGACAGGGAACAATGAGAACTACATTGCATCCATAAAGAAGGAACTGAGGAAAGGTTTTGAAATGGAAGATTTGGGCCATGTTCGCTACTATCTTGGTATTGAAGTAACCCAACATCCGAAGTTTATATTCCTCTCTTAGAAGAAGTACATTGGATATTTTTTGAATAGGTTTGGCATGGCTGAGTACAATCCTTTGACTACTCCAATGGAACAGAATTTAAAGCTCACTTCCACTGAAGGAAAAGAATTTGAGGATGTAAAAAAGTATAGACAACTCGTAGGAAGTCTCAGCCACCTCACTACTATCAGACCAGAAATTTCATTTGTTGTTGGAATCCTCTCTAGGTTTATGCAAAATCCTTGTGAGGGTCCTTGGTCTGCTACAAAAAGAGTTCTAATGTACTTGAAGGGAACTTATTATTTTGGACTCAAGTATACACAGGTGGGTGACTTCAACTTGATTGGACACTCCGATTCAGATTTCAATGGAGATAAAGAAACAAGGGTATCTACTTAGGTTATGTTATGAGTCTTGGATTAGGAGTTGTATCCTGGAGATCATGCAAACAATCAGTTCCAACAGACTCCACAACTGAGTCAAAATATGTGGCAGCAGCAAAAGAAACAGTGTGGCTCAAGAAAATTCTAGAAGATTTACAGGACAAACAAGTACATTCAACTCCTATTTTTATTGGCAACACTTCTACAAGAAAGTTGGCCAAGAAATTAAAGGTCCATGATCGAGCAAAGCACATAAATACAAAATACCATCTAATTCGACATCATGTTGAGGCCAAAATAATCCACCTCCCACAAATGAGCAGATTACAGACATATTCACCAAAGTACTTGGAAGGGAAACTTTTGAAAGATTCAAAATGATGCTTGGACTCACCAACATCCCTTCAGATTAAGGGGGGGAATGTTGACACCTAAACTTTTGGATTAGGAAAAATTATGTAAATAATTTAAATAGAAGAAATAAAGGAAGTTAGAAGACAAAGATACATTGGGAGATTCAATAGTCTCCCTCTCCTTGTATATATCCATGTTCTATCTTAATGCAACAACAATTCCATTCGTTGTTACTCCTGGCCTGATAGGTTGTACTCTTGGAAAATTGTTTTTGTGTGGTGAATGTTTGTCCAGTTCTTAAAATTCCCTTCTTGGAATTTTTCTATTTTGTATCATTTTTCCTATTTCTGAGAGATCATCCTCAAAACAAATCAAATCATATTTGAGGAAGGATGGGGCTTGGTTGATATGCTAGTAATTTGAAATCTCACAGTTTCGCCAATGAGGTGAGTGTAGCCACAACTTTAATCTTTTGGTTTATCGTGAACTGGATAAACTAAGCATCATATGCAACTTGAACTTGTTTCTAAATGTAGTAGTATTGTTGTGTCTTTTAAGTACATGATAGAGTTTCCTTTAGATTTTAATATCTTCTATGTTGAGCAAATGCTTTGTTAATAACATATACAAAAAGTTGATGATGACATGATGTTTGCCATAATCCTAAAGTTTCTTACACAAGTGGTTTGAACATTCATTGAAAATTTTATGGCCAGCAAGGCTATCGAGCACCTTGACCTCCACCATAGTGGGGCCCTCCTGGTCCACCTCCAATGCAGCAAGCAGGTTATGGGTATCAACAACCTGGACCTTACCCAACTCCACCTCAGCATTGTATGTCACAGCCATATGGTGGATATACTCAATAAGGCTCATGTGGTTATGTTACTAGGTGGGATCAAAGATCGCCTGCATTGGCTCAACAACCTCAGCAAAGTGGAGGTTATCATTACTATGGACAACAAGGCCGCACAAGTGTAGCTCTGAAAAGTGGAAACTATGGTTATGCAAAACCACAGGTTAGAAGATATCGACAAGTAGGCTCATATGGACAGTAGTTCTATTTATAATTTTGAGTTGTGGTGTATTGAAATTATAATTATGTAAGCCATAAATCTTTAAAGTTACCAAGATCCATGGGGTGGCAATGTGAAAAACAACAAACACAGTGAAATTACCACCACGTGGCTCTTGTTAAACATGGAATAAGTGCATTTTAAAGTGGTCCCATATGTAAAACTATATAAATTCTCTTTATCCCTCCTAATAAATCAAGAAATTGTGCTTCAAGACATTTCCCTCTCCTTTTGTCTCTTATTATCTACTCTTGTATGGGTAAATATTTATTTTAGGTATATCTTTTCACTTCAAATCTAGGGTTTGTATTGTCAATGAGATTGATTTCTAATCAAAATAACCATAATTTATAGATTTATGATTTCATCATCTTGACCATTCTAATTATGGGTTGCTTCATTGGCCACGAGAATGGGGATTGAATTTTTTTTTTAATGCTCATAGAACCGTCTAATATTCGACTTTCATTAGTCAAAATCGAACATCAAATAAACATGAATAATAAGCTATCATCAGATATATGACTCCCGATTGATGAAACAAACTATCAGAGTCATGACATCCTAATCGCACCAGATATTATGATGTTGAATATCTGACGCAAATTTGCGTCAGATATCTGACGTTGATGTCAGATATATGACCGCATGTCATCAGAAAATTCTCTATGATTATATGCAACATCTTGTCGTATATATGATGTAAACCGACGAGGTTGACGTCAAATATTCGACCGCAAGTCATAAGAAAATGCTCGGCGATTGGCCATACGGGCATTGGATGTTCGATGTTAATCCCATAGAACATACAATGAGTAGTACAGTGTTGGATATCCGACGAAAATTACGACTCGAGTGCGTCAGATAACTGATGATAATGAGTTGAATATCTAACGAATGTATGTCGAATTTTCGCCCCATTTGTACTAGTGTGGTGACTTGGTGGAAAGACTCCTTTGGGAACCTATATCCATGCATGAGTATGTCTAAGTAGTTTGATTGACCAAATATCTTTATATATTCCATCAATTGTGGTTAGATTTTCAATTTGCTTGATTCTTGTTTAATGAATGAGCGAATATTATACCATCTATGAAGAGGCAGAACTTGTGGCTAATTTAAGTTGTAGACATCTAATAATATGGAATTTTGAAGGGGAAGAATGCTCCCATGTTGTATGCAGGCATGGAAATTTGATTGCATAGTGGTTACTTGGTTGGCCCCATATAGAGGCATTAGGCTTGCTTCTTGAAGTGAATTTGTGTTGGCCTTGCAAAGCCAACAAATGAGGTTTTGTAAGTAGAACTGAAACATAGCCAAGTCAGGCCTATTGTAGAATAGAAATCAGAGAACATTTCATAGTACACTTAGTTAAACACATTCTGAAAATAAGAAAAGAGAGAGGTTTCAACATGTTATTGGAGAGTGAATAGATATCCCAATTGTAACAATCTCTTTCTGGTTCTAGCCATACCAACAAAGTGTCATTGACCTATTTTGATTATTTCCAAGTTTAATAATAAAAAATCATATTCTAAGAAGCATAGCTTTAAGGTCAAGGAATTTCGACATGTTGAGTTCCATTCCATTTGAATTGTACTAGGTATTTATTTTAAGCAACCAATTAGTTGGAACCATGCTCTTTGACACTAGTTTTCTACAATTGTATGGATTTATATAGTTGTATATCATTGGATTTGCTAACACATTTGTATCCTATATGCAGTCTAGTGGTTTATTTGAAAACAATGGTGAAGGTATTTTTGTTACCTTTGGTGGATATAATGGAAGGTATCATCAAGCCAAAATAATTTTTTTTTTCAAAGCCATATCACCATCCCCACTCCTTACATTAATTTTTATTTCTTACTATTGTTGTACCATCTAACTCGTACCAGTACTCGTGATTTTTTATATTTATATGCAGGCATGCGTGCATCATATGGTTTTATGGATTTTTTATATTTTTATGTAGCCAGCACCACAGTGTCTTTTTTTATGGTTTTTTTATCTCTATGCAGCCAGTAGCAACACATATGTTTTTTTTGTTTGTATGTAAGTAGGATACATGCATCATATGGTTGTATGGCTTTTTATATTTGTATGAAGGCAGATGCATTGTTTCTTGCATCGATATTTGTATGCAGGCATATGTGTTTCTTATATTTCTAAGAATTGGAGTTTGGATGAGTAATGTCGGTAAAAACTAGTTTTATTGTGTTAAATGGGATTATCTCGAGTGGTTGGGAGGAATTGTTGTAAATGACATGTTGAACTTATAATGAATATAATACATTTGAGAATGTTATTTTTTTAGTTTCTCTATGTTATAATTGTAGCAAGAAATGGCTTCATTTGACTTATGCCTTACTGAAATGGAGAAATTCAATTTTCCACATCAGTAGGATGACTTGTATTGCAGTTAGTTCTAGTGGCATGGCTTTATCTCCTAGTTAAATCGGTAAATTCGAGTTGTAGGCTAGAAGTAGATTTTTGGATGCAATGATTACTAAAATTTAGCAATCTAGTGGAGATATTGTTAGTTAAACTCAGTTAGAGTTGGTAAGAGTTCAGTTGAGTAGTTATAACAATTGTTAACTCATGGATGTCTTAGTTAATTGACCAATTTACTAAAGATAGACCCAGTCATGCATGGAATTCGAATTTCCTAGTTAAGTGGATGAAAAAGGCATCAATGTATTTATTATTGTATAATAGAGAGTGTATACAGTTTTCATGCAGCAGGTCAGACTCTTCTCTTGGGAATTGTGCAAGAAAATAGGTGCTTCTCTTATTCTTTAGGAGCCAATTTCCTCAGTAATTGTGCAAGGAAATAGTAGGAGTAGAAGGCCAAGATTTGGCTAAGTCTTTTGCATAGCAGTCTCAAGAGGAGGAGATTAGAATTGCAGTGCAGGGTGTGCTTCATGTGTGAAGCAGTCATTGTAATTGATCAACTTTTTTTAATCTAATTTAATACAAACAAAGGAGGAGTTTTTACTAGCGGGGTTCCCCTGTAAAATCTTTGTGTGCCTTGTGTTTCAACGGTTGCATGTTATTGAATGTGTTTCTATTGTGTTTTCCTTTTTGCAGAATAGTAGAAGAAATGTGTGTCTCTTGTTTTCAGTTTGAATTCATTAGCAATAGAAAATTTCTTGCAATTTCTACATGGTATCAGAGCTACCGAAGACTACATAAAAACCGTGTTCCATATCTTCTCTTAGAGAAATTTAGATTTGCATAGTTTTCAATGCAGATTCTCTTCAGTGTAGGAAAAATGTCTTTCAATGGATTGAGTCTTGAGTATGCATTGGATGGCACATCAAATTTTTGTGCTTGGAAAGACAGGATGGAAGTTGTCTTGGATGACAATGGAGTATGAGAATATACACAAATTGACATTCCAAAAATAGCAACATCATATGCACAAGCACTTGCTCAGTGGAAGAAATACACACCAAGACCTAGGAGGATTATTTTGTAGAGTGTCAAAGATCATGTGGTTTTGAATTTGCATGGAAAGGAAAATCCTTTTGCAATGTGGAAAACTCTCACATATCTATTCCAGAGCAGCAGTGATGTCCAGAAATTGGCATTGAGAGATAAACTTAGGACCATTTGAATGCAGAAAAATGAAGCCATTTTTCATTACCTATCCACATTCACTCAGGAGTAGGCGAAAATGTGTCATCATATAAACTTGTGAGTTTATCACTCTTTAGCCTTCTAAAATTTTGGCACGGATATCAGGATTTAGTTAATGGAAGAGACAAGCTACCATATCAGGACAGATTTTGGTCTGATTTGGTGCAGGAGAAGATCAAAAGAAATACTAGAGATGGTGTCACATCCATTATCGATAAGGAATAATATTGTGTTCTAGTTGGAAAAGGAAAGAACGCCCAAGGCAAGGCAAAATCTAGCCAGAACCATGGCAAGAAGAAATACCTCAGTAAAATCAAATGCATTTACTGCCATGAGTATGGACACTATGCAACCAAGTTTCCGCAAAGGAAATTCAGTAAGGAGCTTGTAGGAGCAGCAGCAGCAGATGCTCTTGCATCAAAATTAGATTTGAATTTCACCCTCATTTCTTGCATGTCAAGCATAGTAAGAGGGAGTGAGTGGTACCTAGATTTTGGTGCCTCATATTATATGACGGGAAGTAAGGAGTTCTTCAGTAGCCTAAAGGAGAAGGACTTATAATTACATATAGATATTGGAGATGATGGAAGGTATAGTACCAAAGGGATTGGCACTATCACCTTTAAGAAGGATTCAGGCTCCCATATTCACCTAAAGGGTGTAATGTGTGTGCATGGTCTGAAGAAGAATCTAGTTTCTGTAGTTGTACTTGAAGACCGTGGATATGATGTGTTGTTCAATAAAGGTAAAGCTTATTTAAAGAATGTTGCTACTAAACAAGTAAAATAAATTAGCGTTCAATTTAAAAATATCTACAATCTAGAGGTAGATTTTTCCATGCATGTACCTATGCATCAGGGATTGAGGTGGGGTGATGTAGAGCCTTAGTCCCAGAGTTGCAAAGATTTGGACAAGGTCCATAGGAGATCAGTAGAAGTTGCAGTATACTCTTCTCATGTATTGTTACTCTTTCTACAGGGGCCCACAGTATTCAGTAGCAGAAGGATCAATGTCAGTTGATGCAAACAGATCTTAAGTGACAATTGTAGGCTAGTAGCAGTCAAAGACTCAGGAGACAATTATAGTTGAAAGACAGTTGATTCATTATTTTGGATGCTTCTCAGTTGTAGTTGTTTCAGTAGCAACAACAACAATGAGATCAAGTTGTGTTACAATACATTTCTACAGGAGTAGGATTGGGTTTGTTGGTGAGCCCTAGTATTCCACCAAGAATGTTGAAACTCCCAAGGGATCCTAAACTCAAATTATCAACTTGGGGTTCGCACAAACTTAGAGGTAACATTTCTATATTCATATTAGATGGGATTCCACTCATGCCACCCTCAGTCATGATATTAGATCATAAGTGCTCAGAGACCATTCCTCCTACTGAATTAAAATTAAATCTTGTTGATGAAGGTACAATTGGAAATTACTTATAGCTATGGAAGTGGAAATTCCATTGACTCAACTTGTAAATTCTAACGAATCAATTCATGAAATGACAAAGACTAATCTACTTATAGAAAGAAACCTATTTTATCTTGCAAAATCCATCAAACTACCAAATCTACTTGCAAAAAGGAAACTATTTTATCTTGCATAATTCATCAACTACCAATCAGAATTGCATGTACAATCTACCTAGTTCACACTTGCTTGCAAATCATTAGCCTACTTGCATCATACTTGTAAAAAAAACTAACTCTACTTTGTTTTTGGAGTGAAGAAAAGGAAGGGTTGGAGTGGTCTAGGAGCTTCCCCTGATTATCAAATCATATATGGGGGTCATTATTCATCTAGAACAAGTCAAAGTTGTAGTGGGGATAAAAACTAATAAAGGAAAGTGGTGCTATAGGTGGTTGCTACATGAGGTCTTGTATTGTTACAAGAGGGCCTGTAATGCTACAGGGGGGCTTCTGAGTGGATTTTGAAGGTGAAAATGATGTCTTTATGGTATGGAAAGGTGGATGGAAGTTGAATCAAATGAAGGAAGGTTTGATTGAGCCCCTAGCCAAGATCAGGACCTCTCAAAGGTTTGTCTTGCACTAGGATGAGTGCTCATGGTATACTATGCAAAATTAATTATGAAACAGAGTTTTGGGAGAGAATTTGAAGGTGGAAAGCGAAGATGAAGGAGATCAAGATGGAAGTGGTAAATGTGCCCTTCCCTTCAGATCAACATATCCCTACAATCAATCACATGCATCCATCCATTTATCATTAACAAAATGAGATAATTTATGATGGAAAATATGCTTTGAATTTAAATAACATGTAGTTTATGCCATAACATTGATCTAATCACTAAACTAACTTCTAAGCTACATAAATAAAATGTAAAATATGACAACTAACACTAATCAATTTCCAAGAAATGATAAACACAACATTTTTTGACTGTGGTTGTGAATCATGTTAACCTAGGTTATCATTGATGTCAATATGGTAATATTCTGAACAAGTAAATGATGATATGAAGCCAAGTAGAGTAGATCCATGAAGCAACAGGAGTATGTCAATATTCTAGGAGCAAAGAAACCAGAGGATAAACCAGAGGAAATCCAAGACAGTCAAGCCATTGGAGAGGCTATCGAAGTCGGAGGAATTCATCAAAAGAGGAGTTAACGCATCAAAGGAGTATTGCAAAATATCAAAGTAGAATAGAGCTATCAGAGGAGCATAAACAGAGCTATCGGAGTAGAAGATTGAGGAGGAGTAACGTTGGAGGAGCCATATCAGGAGTATCGGGAGTAATATATGCCAAAGAAGAACTATCCAAATCCAAAGGAAGACCGATCAGAGGAGCATAGGGGAAGAGCGGAAGAGTACAAAGAGCAGAGGACATAGAGGCAGACGCAGCGCAGTATATAATATAAACAGAGTTAAAGGAGAGGAGCAATATATACTATCAGAGGTAGAGTATATATATATATATATATATATATATAGAAATCATATCAGCGGGTTCTATTATGTGCCACTACTCGAAACCCCCGATTACGATATACATGTGCGGACCCGACGATATATATGTCTGGGTGTATAAATAGTTGAAGTCCGGCTAAGTGTTTCGAAGCGGGATTTTCAGTGCATTTCATATGTATCCTTGTATTCCGGATCTAAGCCTTTCCACATTAAAATATACGATTGCAATATGTATATATATATATATTAATTGCGATACGTATGCAGGCCCTACAAAATTATAAAATGCCCTATTGATATACCGCATCCGCGGTAATCGCAAGTTATAAAGAGTTGTCACCACCAAAAGCGTCGATTGCAATATATGTTGCGGACCCAATGGTCCTATTGTAACACACTCTAATGATATATAGTGTCCGCTATGTCAGAAGTTATCCATTGCAAGTTATAGATGGATGGCGCTATAAATTATGATTGCAATTACACAAGGACCCGAAGGGTTTATCAACTACAGCTTAATATCATATTGCATCAGCAGCAATCGCAAGCCTTAAAGGGATGGTGCTACAATCTGTCGATTGCAATAACGTTGCGGAAGAGCGGACCCGATGAAGTTATAGATGCGTGCGTAATGCATTTGAATTCCAGCCTTAAGCGTGCGGCCAGGTTTTTCCATGTATTCCAATAAATGTATTGGCCAGGGTTCTTAAGGCCAAATGCATAAATAAACGCTTTTGATAGTTCAGTGGGCCTGAACGATTGCGATTGAGATTGTGATTTTGACGTGGCATGTGGGGCCTTCCTATTGGTACAGTCTCTCTGTAAATAATAAAGTCCATTGTATACATATTATTATTGAAAAAGGGACCTCTATGATATTTTTTAATAAGCATCATTTCTATTGTAATTTGACCCCTCTTCCTCTTGAATGTTTCCTGTGAAGCACTGGTTAATTCGAATAGGAAGAGGAAGCTAAAGCGACAAAAGGATCGAGAAGCCGAAGAAGCAAGTGAGCGCAGAGGAAACTACGGCGACCGAGGAGGGAAGCCAAAAGTTCGAACAAGCGTTGAGGAAACGGAAACTCAAGCAAGCAAGGAGGAAGCCAAAAGGTTAGGTGCATCAGGTATATAAAAACAAAGAACAAGGAAAGTTTAAGGTTGTTGAAAAAACTGGAATAAACAGAGGCAGCCGTAGGTCCAACGGGACAGAAGGCATTCGAAGGACGAGCATCTCTGTTGATCATGTTACCCTGTGAAAGACTCAGACCTGTGATGAATTAATTAGGTACATAATGCAGTATGAAGAACTATTCTGTGATGTAATAAACAAAGTTTTATCTGACATTGTTTGAAGGGAGAAGTAGCCAAAAGAGAAGCAGTCATGTTGAAGCATTTACTGTGATAGTTAGAACAGATGCTTGAACAGAAAGTTGGTTCTTGTGCAGAGCTTAGTGCAGCTAATAGTAGACTTACTAAAGCTATGTGGAGACATTATCAAAGATCATGAAGGCTATTGCAAACTCTGTGTGAATAGTATGAAGAGTTGTAAAGACTCCTTCATAAGAAGACTGGTTGCCACTGATGTTGTAGCATGGAGACTACAGTGAAGCTGTAAATAGACAGAACTCAGTAAAGAAGAGTTCTGAGAGCAGAACATTACTATCAAACATGCCTTGACAAGATTGGGTCGGAGCCCTTGGGGTTGGTGCCTTAGAAGTTGGAAGGATTGGAGTCCTTGGGAGTTGGTGCTCCTAAGTCCTTGGGATTGGTGCCTTAGGAACTGGAAGGATTGGTGTCCTGGGAGTTGGTGCTCCTAAGTCCAAGGTTGGTGCCTTGACAAAATAGAGTTGGTGCTCTGGAGGTTGGAGCCTCACAAAAGTCCAAGTTGGTGCTTGGCAACAGATTGGAACTATATATATATTGTATCTATTTTACTGCAAAGATGATATTAATAAAAGCATTTATTATTGTTGTTCATCTTGTGTTCTGAAGGTAAATGTTTTAGCTGGTAAATTAATAGTTGAAAAAGAAATATTGTTTCACCCCCCCTCTCAGTATTTCCAACAATTGGTATCAGAGCTAGTATCTTCATTCAAAGCCTAACAGCTTGAAGGTTGATCTTTAGAACACAAATGGCGAAGTAAAGGAAGAAAGTCTCCAATCCTCCTAAAGATGTGTCTCCCTCTACCACTAAAATAGAAGACAATCAATTTGAGGAGGCTCCATGGTTCAATGGGAACTTTAATATATGGGAAGCAAGAATGAGGAATTTCTTATAGACTCAAGGCATTGAAATCTGGAAATCAGTTATTGTTGATAGCAGGATGGATGGAGAATCCAAGGAGTAAAATGAAAAAGCAATGAAGGCAATCTTGAATGAGCTACCTAATTCTATAAAGAACAATCTAGGAAAATATTCATCAGCAAAGGGTATATGGGACAAACTTCATGACCTTCACTCAAAAGGAGCATTGACCATGACCATCAGTCAAGAAGATGATGGAAATCAAGAAGGAAATCCAAAACCCATCATTGGAGCTAAAAATGAGAATGATGACATCAAGGCTAAAGCAGACCTAGAAGATGAAGAGAATGAAAAATATTTTGTAGAATATCTCCTCACTCAACTTATGGCTGCCATGGAAGAGATTAACAATTTGAAAAAGGAAAATGAGGAACTTAAGAAGATAGCACTAGCTGGTGACCAAGATCAAACAAGGGAGAAAGTTGACCTTGTCAAGCTTCAAGTACAAGAAAGGGATGAAGAGCTTGCCAAGCTTAAGAAGGAATTTCATCAAAGCAAAAGAAAGCATCATGAAGAAGTCATATCCATGACAAATCAATTGAATAAAGCAAAGAAACAGGAAGATACCTTTTCAAGTCAACTTGAACAAAGGCACAAGAGCTTGAACAAACTTGAAGAAGATATTGGTCAGTACAAGGTAGAGGTCTCCTTTCTCAAATCTCAACTACAAGAAGCAAGGAATTAAGCACAAGGAGCTGAGAAGACAATGGAAGCATTGGAAATCATAGAAGGATAGGTTGATGAAGCAGAAAAGGAAAGAAACACCATGATCTGTCAGCGAAAAGCAAAGGATGAAGAAATCTTCAAATTAAAATCTAACATCAAACTTCTCAAGGCCAAAACATGTAAAGCTACAAGGATCAAGGAAGAAATGGAGAGCAGACTAGCAAAGGAAAATGAAGAAATCTTCAAAATGAGGTTAGATATCATCTCCCTTAAAATAGAAGCAAATGAAGCTACTCGTATCAAGGAAGAAACTGAGAAACAACTTTCTAAGAAGAATAATGAGTGTGAAAGATTGGAAGAAGAGATTGTCTTCCTCAGAAAAAAGGTTGAAGGGATGAACAAAATCTTGAAGAGCTCTCAAGCCTTTGATAACATGCTCAGCCATCAAAGATGTCCATTTGATAAATCAAGTCTTTGGTATGCAGTTGAATCCTCAAAGAAGAATGATAATGCTTCAAACAAAAGGGATGTGAAGAAGCCAGAAAGAAATGGTGATGCTCCCAGTTCCAGCAAAGGCAAGGAGAAAAATCAAGGCAACAATGGAAGAAATCCTGCTCCAAGAAGAAATGTAGATAATGTCAAGGATGCTAGAAGCAATGGTTATCATCAAAGGAACTCAAGACAGAAAGACTTCAGAAGTACATCAAGGAAATCTCCATCTCCCAAGTACCAAAGTTTATTTCTTGGTTATTGTTATTCTTGTACAAACTTTGGTCACATGGCAAAAGATTGTAAAGCATATCATAAATATAGATATTATGGTCCCCAACAATATCCAAGGAACAATTTTTCAAATAATGTAGAATGCTTCAAGTGTCATAACATTAGTCATATGGCACGTGATTGTAACTTAACTTGGGCTCTTACACAATCTAGAACCATGCAAAAGAAGAAAGTTACACAAGTATGGAGAAGGAAGCAAATACAATTCGAAAGTCCCTTGAACTCTCTAGCCAACAACACATGTTGTTGACCTGACCTTCGACAATCTGAGCATTTGATGGGAAGACTCTACCAAAAGAGATGATGCATACAGTTAGGGGAAGCCTATGATTCTTGATCATTATTGCAAAAGTTATTAGTGAAAGGGTCCTTATGAAATCCTTGTTGAGCTATATTAACAATCATTCTTTGATAAAGATCATTTCTCAGGAGTACTCCATTGAAGAACATGACCTTGTAACCATTCTTTGGACTGTTGTTGAAGATGCTTTCCACTTAATCACTAAGTAGTATTTGGAGCAACAGAGAAGGTCATCTAATACTAGAGAAATAGGGCAAATAACTATGGTGTTGATATTTCCCGAATGCGGGTGGCTCCAACGCGTAGCAGGCCAATGGCTCGTCACATGGGCATGTGTCAGCCCGGACGAGCCACGCAATACAGGGCCGGTGGTTATTTAAGACTGGCGGCGGTTGTTCCTCTGCGGGAATTAATACCAGTCATTTCTGTCTAAATTGTTCTCCTGAGAAGTGGAAAAATGGCGCTACAAAGGCCTGGCACCTCTGTCACTTTCCAGCACTCTTGCATAAGGTATGAGCACTCGGTGGTAGCGTCGGATTATTCTCTGGTTCTGTGGAAGATTGCACAGGGATATTCCTGCTCTCTGGCTAACTTGGAGATGCAGCGTGAGCGCTTGAGAATGAGTAGCAGGCGCGGAAGCTCCAGGGGTCGTGCTTCGGCTCAGAGGCATGCAATTTCTCCCTCTTCCTCAATTGAAGTTACTTCAGACCACCATCGCTCCCGGGGACGAGCAGCTGGCCGCGGTATGGCAACGGAGCATGGAGAAATCATGGACTGCGGACACTCTGCGCATCCCATGGTCAGGTATCAAATTCCCTGCTCTCTGGCAAATTCCACATTCATCGTTTCGGTTTCTGTTGAGCACTGTGGAAATCCAAGAGGTCAAGAGGAAGCACCGTAGGCAAACCCTCCTCGGGTTCCAGGGATTGTTCCCAGAATCGATATGCAAGTGCCTACTATTTATCTGTTATGCCCCATCAAGGAAAGCTCTTCCCCAGACTCTCAGGCAGGCCCCAGTGAACCAGCGCAGAGGATCCATCTCTCCGACCCGGACATCCCCAAGCACTCCAGGGGCAAGGAGGAGGACGAACCGCATACCACCGACGATGAATAACTCGACCTGTTGTTCGCTCTTAGTCGCTGGGAAGGGAAAGTTTTCTCTGTTTTCACTCATTGTCATCTTGTATGTGTTCGGACTCAGTCCAGATCTCAAAATCTAAGTGTCGGCTATCCATATGTTTTAGGTGTCGGTCTTATGCATTGTCCTGTGTCGTTATGCTAGTTTGTCATCGCTTCCAATTTTTGTACCTGTGTAATTTTGGACATGTTTAAACTTGGGCAAACTGTCAATCTCTCGACAGGAATCACAGGGCTACGGCCCTGTTGTAACACTGATGCCGTAATTTTTGACTTTTTTGTAATATAATAGAATAGTCTGATTTAGAAAAAAAAAAAAAAAAAAAAACTATGGTGTTGATATTATAGATGTTAAATGTCTCGACTCAGGGATTTGATGTGAGAACAAGAAGATTATGGACACAAATAGAGGCAACCTTCAAACAAATAGATACATCTGAAATCAAGCATGAAGCAAGAGCAGTTGGCAGCATCTAAACAAAACTGAAGCATTGCAAAAAGATGCAAATCAACAAAAAGAATTTGGAAGACTATCAGAGATTGGATATAAAAATCAACTAGTGGTGATAACTTGCGAAAATATTTACAAGAACACAAGGAAAAGATGGCTCGTCAAAAAGACTATAGAAAGGAGAATGTTGTGCAATCAAATATAACTTAAGTTGATACTGGTCACTTAGAAAATATAGCAACAATGAGGCACAACCTCTCACCATTTCATCCAAATGTAATGATGTTGAATACTGGATGGCAGTGACTTAAGGAGAAGCACAGAGACACAAAGGAACTCGGATCTGAAGAAAGATAACAAGAAAGACAATTTCAGTGGCATTTTCTCTTGATTCGGACTATGAAGGCCTCTCAATTCTGACTGTAGAGACAACAAAATATGGATTGTAGCATAAAAACCTAGACTTGGACACTTGGTGTGTGGCTATTTGCAATTTGTTTGAAAGCATTGAAGTAGAGCATCTTTAAGCATGGTTGAAGCCATGATAAAGTAGTTCTGAGACATGAAGAGGGGATAATGTGCTAATTGATGATAAATCATCAATCCTTCTATCTTGAGTAAAAAGAAGAGCACTATGACTAGGGGAGTAATAGACCCATGAAGATCTACTATTCATGAAGAAGAGTAACAATTCGACAGGGGGAGTGCTTGTGCACTCCTTTGCCATTGATGTCAAAGGGGGAGAGAAGAATAATATTGCCATCAATAACAAAGGGGGAGAGTGTTAACCTAAGTTTTCATTGATGTCAATATGGCAATATTCTGGACAAGTAAATGATGATATGAAGCCAAGTAGAGCAAATCCATGAAGCAACATGAGTATGTCAATATGGAAATATTCTAGGAGCAAAGAAACCAGAGGAGAAACCAGAGGAAAACCATGACAGTCAAACCGTTAGAGAGACTATCAGAGGTGGATGAATTCATCAAAAGAGGAGTTAACGCATCAGAGGAGTATTGCAAAATATCAAAGTAGAACAGAGCTATCGGAGGAGCATAAACAGAGCTATCAGAGCGGAAGATTGAGGAGGAGTAACATTGGAGGAGCCATATCAGGAGTATGAGGAGTAATATATGCCAAAAGAACTATCGGAATCCAAAGGAAGATCGATCAAAGGAGCATAGAGGAAGAGCAGAAGAGTACAAAGAGAGGATGACATAGAGGTAGAGGCAGAGCAGTATATAATATAAACAAAGTTAAAGGAGCGGAGAAATATATACTATTGGAGGCAGAGCATTTATATATATATATATATATATATATATATATATATATATATATATATATATATATATATATATATATATATCGGAGACATCATATCGGCGGGTTCTATTATGTGCCACTACCAGAAACCCCCGACTGCGATATACATGTGCAGACCCAATGATATATATGTTCAAGTGTATAAACAGTTGAAGTCCGGCTAAGTGTTTTGAAGCGAGATTTTCAGTGTATTTCACATGTATCCTTGTATTCCGGCTCTAAGACTTGCCACATTAAAATATACGATTGACATATGTATATATATATATATATATATATATATATATATATATATATATATATATATATATTGCGATACATATGCGGACCCGCTGCAACATTAAAAAATTCCTTATTGATATATCGCATCCGCAGTAATCGCAAGTTATAAAGGGCTGTCACCCCCAAAAGCGTCGATTGCGATATATGTTGCGGACCCAATGGGCCTATTGTAACACACCCTAATGCTATATCGCATCCACCATGTCGGAAGTTATCCATTGCAAGTTATAAAGGGATGGCGCTATAAACTGCGATTGCGATTACACACGAACCTGAAGGGTTTATCAACTACAGCTTAATATCATATCGCATCCGTAGCAATCACAAGTCTTAAAGGGATGGCGCTACAATTTGCCGCTTGCGATAATGTTGTGGAGGAGCGGACCCGATGAAGTGATAGATGCAGGCATAATGCATTTGAAGTCCAGCCTTAAGCGTTCGGTCGAGTTTTTCCATGTATTCCTGTGTATTCCAATAAATGTATTGGTCGGGGTTCTTAAGGCCAAATGCATAATCCGATAGTTCATTGGGTCTGAACGATTGCGATTGCGATTGTGACATGGCATGTGGGGCCTCCATGTTGGTACAATCTCTCCCTAAATAATAAAGTCTAGTGTATACATATTATTATTGAAAAAAGGGACCTCTCTGATATTTTTTAATAAGCATCATTTCTATTGTAATTCGGCCCCTCTTCCTCTTGAACGTGTCCTGTGAAGCATTGGTTAATTCGAATAGGCAGAGGAAGCTAAAGCGACCAAAGGATCGGGAAGTCGAAGAAGCAAGCGAGTGTAGAGGAAACTACAGCGACCGAGGAGGGAAGCCAAAAGGTCGAACGAGCGTTGAGGAAACGGAAACTCAAGCGAGCAAGGAGGAAGCCAAAAGGTCAGGCGCATCAGGCATATAAAAACAGAGAACAAGGAAAGTTTAAGGTTGTTGAAAAAACTGGAAGAAATAGAGGCAACCGTAGGTCCAGCAGAACAAAATAGGGCCGAAGATCCAACACGAGAGGAGGCATTCGAAGGACGAGCATCTCCATTGATCATGTTACCCTGTGAAAGACTCGGACTTGTGATGAATTAATGAGGTACACAATGCAGTCTGAAGAACTATTCTGTGATGTAATAAATAAAGTTTTATCTGATTGTTTGAATGGAGAAGTAGCCAGCAGAGAAGCAGTCATGCTGAAGCATTTACTATGACAGTTAGAACAGATGCTTGAATAGAAAGTTGGTTCTTGTGCAGAGCTTAGTGCAGCTAATAGTAGACTCACTAAATCTGTGTAGAGACATTATCAGAGATCATGAAGGCTATTGCAGACTCTGTGTGGACAGTATGAAGAGTTGTAAAGACTCCTTCATAAGAATATTGGTTGCCATTGATGTTGTAGCATGGAGACTACAGTGAAGCTGTAAACAGACAGAACTCAGTAAAGAAGAGTTTTGAGAGAAGAACATTACTATCAAACATGCCTTGACAAGATTGGGTCGAAGCCCTTGGGAGTTGGTGCTCTTAAGTCCTTGGGATTCGTGTCCTGGGCATTGGTGCTCCTAAGTCCAAGGTTGGTGCCTTGACAAAACAGAGTTGGTGCTCTGGAGGTTGGAGCCTCACAAAAGTCCAAGTTGGTGCTTGGCAACAGATTGGAACTATATATATATATATATATATATATATATATATATATATATATGTATCTATTTTACTGCAAATATGATATTAATAAAAGCATTTATTCTTGTTGTTCATATTGTGTTCTGAATGTAAATGTTTTAACTGGTAAAATAATAGTTGAAAAAGAAATATTGATTCACCCCCCCTCTCAGTATTTCCAACAAATCATTCCACTCATTCTCCCATAAGAGAGGTGATGTGGAGGTTGCAACCACAATTTTTTATAGATTAATCTATACTAAAATGAAAGAAACTAGAACTGCTTGGAATCAAGAAGAAACATAATTACAAAAAGAGGGACCAAATCCTTTGGTTTGGGCTCAAACCCAAGGTTCTCAACCCTCTGAAACTAAATCAAATGCAACTTAAAATCAAACTTCTCATTATCAAAAGGTACAGGTCTCATACATCACATAAAATTTTAAAGTAACAATGTCAAGCTTCGAGCTCAACAAAAACTTTGAATTGTAATGATATTTTCTTCTTGTTTATTTATACAAAAGGGTAGCTAAAGCAGCTCCCTTGAAAGTAGGAGTGATTTCCTCCTTGATCTCGAAAATGGGGGATCGTGTCCCTCTTGAGCTTCTCTCGGACTAGGAGTTACTCGGCTGCCAATGAATTCAAACTAGTGAGAGAGGATATTTTTATCCCAAACCGAGTTCAGCAAGTTAAGGAGGTGGAAAAACCCCCTAGATTCTCTCCTAGTTGTCTCCATCAAGCCCCTACATAGTAATAGCCTCAAAAATGATTATTTTTCTTACAATTAAACCACATTATGATACATACTATGAAAAACACCTTTTACTCCTCTTACTAACCATAATATAACAAAAATTGTGAATTAATGTGAGAGAAGGATAGTTTTAAGGCTGGAGGATGACATAATGATCTTCAAAATGTACATATTGATGGGACTCATCATCACCCCCCTATTGAAGTTGTTGCTCATCCTCTGAGAAACTTATTCATCCATGTGAAGTTCTTTCATGGCCTCGGTAGCAACCCTGACATACCAAGGCTCTTCAAATGTTGTGCCCTCTTGTGGGTAAAAACATGCATTCCTTTCTATCTATGTCCACTCCCTCTGCTCTTCTGGTTCATCTCTTCCTTCTTGTAAGCCTAGTAGTAAGGGTGGACTGAGTTTGAGTTCTATCCACCTAATTTTTATCCTCTGCATGATCCTCTTATACAAGGGTGTTCTCTCCAAGGCATTCCTTAGCCTTTTAGGAGACTGATATTTTATGATTTGTAGGTTGTGGGGTAAGGCATGCCATATTCTCTGGAAAGCTTGCAGACTTTCTATTCCTGACATCCTAAATGCATCTTCAAAGTGTAGAATGGATTTCTCTTGGGTAGCAATGTATTTGGGTGCTAAAGATGCATCATTGGAGATCAGGTTATGATTACTAATGAAATCCTTAGGGCTCACTAGCTTTGCTCTGATATACAATGGTTCCTTCTCCTCCTTTTTCATTACCTTCTTCACCTTCTCAACTTGTGTCTCCTGATGATTCATCCAGAATTCTAAATTCATCATCTTCATATCCCCCAATCTTGAAATGGGATCCCAAAAATTTATATTTTTCAAAGTGATATTTTGCATATAAAATTTAGTTAATTTTTCCCTGTCTTCCATGTTATTTTGGTTGCAAAACTCAATAAATTTCCTGTAGTCCTAAAAAGGCATAGATGCATATTGTGCTAGAGTTTTGATTTGGAATTTCATCTACTATTCTTTGAGAAAGAGATCATAATACTTCGATGGTTTCCTTCATTGTATGGCTTCAATCGAGAGACTTACCATGGTGCAAAGTTGTGTTTCTTTCTCCATTATCCTCTCTCTCAACCTTGTGTTTTATGCCTGTAGCTACTCCTTCATCATAGACTCCCTCATTCTCAAATAACTTAACTCTTTGTCCATTTTAATGACTTATTCCATGAGGCCCACATCTTCTACATTCTTAGATTTAGCAATTTTCATCCACCTGTGGGTTCTTCCTCTTTCTATCTCCAGCTCATAGAGGATTGGGATTGCAAAGTTTTCAGGGATAATCCTTCCTCATTCAATAAATTTTTGGTAGGACCCTAGGTTAGGTTGTGGGCCATGCTCTTGGAGCTCTTGTAGGTATTTTCCAACTAACTTTTGAAGTGGTGGCTTCCTTTTGTAAGTATTTCTTGTGCTCTTGTAGCTACCCTTGTTCTTCTTGTAGCAAACTCTGCCCCCTCTGTAGCAAACCCTATCTCTCCTATAGCAAACATTGATCCTCCTATAGCTTCTCTTTTTCTTCTTTCTCAAAGGCAGATTGTGTCCTTGGCTTCTTGAAGGTGATTGACCTAATGGTAGTCCTACTCACATGTGTTATAGGGGCTTGGTTTTGGTTTTAGGAGTGACCTCCTCAATATTTCCTTCACTGGATCTTATTTCTTCCTTTTTTCTTGGTGACTCATCAATAATTATAGGAACTTTTGTTGGAGTTTTTGGTTTCCCTTACCTAATTTTGGTTCTCTTCCTAGTTATGAAATACATTTGACCTTGTCTTGATTGCTTCCTCTTGGGCTTGACAGGAGTACCCAACGTATCTAATGGTGTAGCTACTTCTTGTTCATTATCTTCTACTCCTTAGGGTTGAGAAGTCTCCTCAAGGCTTACTCTTTCTTATCCTTTCTTCTCCCCCTCTTCTCCTTTCATTTCTACTTCTCCTCCCTCTATTCTGCTGCCTCTTTTTCCTCTATTTTTTTCTCTTCCTCTTTTGTTCTTGCTGCCTCTTCCTCCTATGTTTTTGCTTCTTCTTCTTCCTCTGTTTTTCCTAGTGTGATGGCTTGGGTTTCTATAAAATTCTCCTTATCCATGTCCCCAAATTTGTTCCATATTACAGGGATCCTCAAGTGGTTTAGAGCATCCACCACTATCAACTTGATGGGGCCATGGTGAGATAAATGTTGGTTCTTTCCTTCCCTCACCTTCTGACTCATCTCCATGATTGACTATAAGAGGAAATGGGGGAAACTAAATCTTTGAGGGAGAGGTAATTATGCCTTGAATCTTAGCTCCTAGAGTATCTTGAAGTGGTAGGAATAAAACACACTTAATATTCCTTCACAATATATGTACTTGAGTATATGATAACCTACCTCATCCCAAGGGTAAGGTAAAATTTACCTTCTCGCTCCATTCTTATCTTCTACAGGATTCTCTTTTGAAAGGAAAAAGTTTTTCCTAGTTGTGATACTTGCTTGTATTATTTTCTCCATCAAATTTCTAGAGGTAAGGTGGTCACTTTGCTTATGGTTTCAGGGCTAAGAGAGATGGACAACCCTCTGATAATAGTAGTGGCACTATCTCCTCTTGAGAGTGCAATGCCATGGCAAATTCATTGGCAAGATCATCATCATACCCCTTTAGCAACTCAAAGAAACCCAACCATTGGTGTCTTTTGAAGATTCAACTACACGAGGGTGTTGGTGAATTATCCTGGTGCCTAATGGTTCCATTCTATTAAATCCTCCCCCTATTTCTTCTATTATTCCTCGTTGATGTTATGTAGATGTGGAATTCAAAAAAATTCAAGCAGTCTCAGTGACGAACAATGTTAAATTTTATAGCGTTAGTGAGGGAGAAGGGTTCTCAAATTGACATCAACCAAACTATTTTTCTCTTCTTTGAACCATAGAAAACTTCAAAAATACCTCTTATTGATCAATTAATTGTTATAGGCACTTAATTTCAAGCAAACTTCTCATGCAATTGTATGTAGAAACAAGGAAGGAGGGTGTCATTTACTTCTTGTCAAAGAAATTTTGGGTTTCCATGAAGGTTTTGAGACAATTTTGATCTAACATGACTCCTTTTTCTCCTCCCAAATCCTCTTGTAGCTCCTCTTGGACCTATTGTAGCACTTGCAAACCTTCCTGTAGATTTCTCCTGTAGCACTTGCAGATAGGGTTCAAAACTCCTTGGTAGCACCCTAGGTTTTCTAATGCACTAGCTCGTCCTTCCTCTATCTATTTTTAGAAAGAGTGATGGTGAAAATGAACTCGAGCCCATCACATAATATCCCCCTTTTGGTTAAAATCTTGGAGTGCTCTAGTGACTTGGCATTAACACAAGTTTCCTCTTTTGGACCATTGTCCCCACTAATTGTAATCATTTATCGTGTTGGGTTTGGAGCCTGATTATCTTCTTTAGGTATCGTCGCATTGGACCCCATTTCATAATTTGGTGGTAACGCCGCCCGTTTATGTGCACCGCCAGGGGGGTCCAGGGGGGGCGACAGCGGAAATCCCCCGTTCATTAGGTGGAAATATGAAGGTAGAAGTTATTTTTAATTTAAGGTTTTTGCCCTAGAAGGCAACCCCTCACTATATATGAGGGAATTGTATTATGTCTATGTAGATGTGTATTCTGAGCAAGAAAGAGAGAGGATATTGTGTGAGAGAAAAGGGGGAATTAAAGCAGATCTATTGTAGGTTGTATCTCTTCATTTTGCTGGATAATATAAAAGGAAGGAATGGTTGTTTCTCCGTGGACATAGCCCAAATTGGGTGAACCACGTATATTTGTGTCTCTCTTGTTTTATGTGTTTTCTGTGTTTATATTTTTGCAATATTTTATGTGTTCCATTGCTCTGTAATATACAATTTTCTAACAACTGGTATCAAAGCAGAAGGTCTATTCGGTTGATAAACTCGCAGGAGAGTAGGGTTCCTAGTTCGAGTGGGAGCAATGGCGGAAGATGGTAGGTTTAGGGTTGAGAAATTTAACGGCCAAAACTACCAGTTGTGGCCATTGCAGATGGAAGATTAGTTGTATCAGAAAGATTTGTACCTACCATTGAGCGGAAAGACAAAGAAGCTGACAAGTATGACAGACACAGAATATGATATTCTCAATAGAAAGGCACTTGGAACAATATGATTGTTCCTAGCAGCATCGGTAGCCTTTAATATTTCAAAGGAAATGACAACAAAGGGTTTAATGTCAGCATTGGCCAAACTATATGAAAAACCCTCAGCCTCAAATATGGAATTTCTTATGAAGAATTTATTTAATATGAAGATGTCAGAAGTTGGATCTGTTGTTGATCATTTAAATGAATTTAATACGGTTACAAGTCAACTAAGTTCTGTAGGGGTAACTTTTGATGATGAAGTTAGGGCTCTGTTATTTTTGTGCTCATTTCTAGAAAGTTGGAATGGTTTAGTTATGGCCATTAGTAACTCTGTCTCTAGATCTAGTACTTTAATGTATGATGATGTTTTCGGTGCAATCCCAAGTGAGGAAATGTGACGGAAAAGCTCCGGTGAGACATAAAGTAATGCTTTGACTGCAGAGACTAGGAGAAGAAAAATGGAAAGAGGAAAGAGCCCAGGATATCGCAGTAGGTTAAGGAAAGGCAAGTCCAAGTCCAGGTCGGTGATAGTATGCTGGAAATGCGGGAAGAAAGGACACCTGAAGAAAGACTACAAGTCTCGAAAGGGAAAAGAAGGAAACAAGCAGCAAGAAAAATATCATGAAGCGAATGTGATAGGTGATGTGTTGCAAGATGCTTTGATTCTTTCATTAGAAAATATTATTGATGCCTAGGTGGTAGATTTAGGGGCCTCATTCAATGCCACACCTGATAGGAAACATTTTCATGATTATGTTCAAGGAGATTTTGGATAGGTTCGGTTGGGTGATGATAAACCCTGTAAAATCATTAGAATGGGTACATTGTTTTTTACCAATATTGGCCACTCAAAAGTTGTATCCCTCAGATAGATATTTCTAACGAGGTATTATGAGAGTAAAACAGAGATCGTATGCCAACGTTACAACCCTGGGAAGTTGATGTAACTTCAAGGGACCATGAGGTAAGTACTTATGATCTCTGAAAACTTGGATTAAGATGTTGTTTTGCGAAAAACGGGTTATGCCATTACCTTGATGTTTGGGACTACGTGAAGCGAAAAACCTTTTAGAAGGAATAGACAATCGATATTTGAATACAATCCACTATTGGGATCCTCTTCAAGTGATGACGAAGGAATGATTCTGAATACATAGTAAGTGCGCTACAGTTGGTAAGTCATTGTATCCTGCAGATACCTCATCCATCCACTCCACCTCCACCTCCACCTCCATCACATACACCTACACCTTCACCTCCACCTCCTCCATTCAACATGGTGAACACAATGAAGATGTCGATCTTCAAAGGGATACGAAGCGAAGAACCCGAATAGTTTTGGTTCGTTGCAGATGTTGTGTGGATAGCACAGCAGATCACTAATGCTAATCTGAAGAAATCACAGCTAGTCACAGTGCCGCAGGATAGAGCACTGACCTGGCATATCAAGTACTGTCAAGATCACTTTGTCGAATCATTGGTAAATACTCAGCAAGAGTTGAATCGCAAGTTCAAGAAGCCTAAATCTCAAGCACATTCTGTTACAAAGTTTAAGGAGATAAATAAAGTGGTGAATGAATCTTTGTGGGATTTCGATTAGAGGCTAAAATTCCTAATCTGGCAGGCTAATATGAACATCATACACGAACAACACAAATATTGGTACATTTCTTCGTTGTTTCCCCACTTAAGATTACCATTATCATAGCAAAAGATAGAAACACAAGCAAAATATATGGAGATCACGATGAGGTTGGAAGCCTCTCCAATACAAGATATGAACATTGGAGTCAAGCAGAGACCTTATCAGCTCAATCCAAAGTATAAAGAAAAGGTGCGCAAAGATCTTGATAAGATGCTAGAGACCGGAATTATTGAACCCATTGAAGAATCTGATTGGGTGAGCCCCATGGTGGTTCAGAAAAGAAGCAACAAGGTGAACTTAGGATATGTGTAGATCTGAGGAAGTTGAATGATGCAAGTGTGCATGACCCATTTCCGACACCATTCACAGATGAAGTTTTATAAAATTTTGGAGGACAAGAGGCATATTCATTCACTAATGGGTTCTCAGGATACCATCAAATAAAGATCGCACCAGAAGATTGCAGCAAGACATCCTTCGTGATAGAATGGGGTTACTATCAGTACACAATAATGCCATTCGGGCTTAAAAATGCACCCGCGAACTTCTCCAGGGTAGTAATCGCGTTGTTCAAGGAGTTCATTCATAAATTTCTAGAGGTATATTTTGATGACTAGACTGTGTTCGGATTGGTAAAGCGCCATGTTGTAAGTATGCGCCTTATGCTGGATACATGTCACAGATACCAAATCGCGCTGAACTTGAAGAAATGTATATTTTGTGTGCCTTTTGGAATTTTGCTAGGCCATGTAGTATGCAAGTAGGGATTGATGGTGGACCCTGCGAAGATAGCAGTAATTGTGAATTTAGAAGCTCCCAAGAATGTTAAGCAGTTGCACACAACGTTGGGCCACATAGGCTACTATAGGAAGTTTATCAAGTCTTATGCCCAGATAACTGCATTGATGGAGAAATTATTAAAGAAGGATGTGACTTTTTGTTGGGATGAGGAGTGTCAACAGAGTCTGGATGTGTTAAAGGATAAGATCGTGATTGCGCCCATCTTAGAATTTATGGATTGGAACAAAGAGTTCCATGTGCATGTACATGCCTCATGTATTACACTAGGTGCGGTATTAACCTAGTCTGGCGAAGGTGATATTGATCATCCTATAGCTTTTTCCAGTAGGAAACTATCAAAAGCCAAAAAAACTTATTCCACTACAGAGTGAGAAGTGTTGGTGACGGTCTACGTGCTGAAAAAGTTTCGACATTATTTGTTGGGTGCACACTTCAAAATGTACACAGAACACTCCTCTCTCAAGTACCTGGTCAACGAGCTTGTGTTGGGGGGGGGGGTGGGGGGGAATCTACCGGTGGTTGTTGTTGTTCCAAGAGTATGACTTTGAAGTAATAGTGAAGCCTGGATGGTTGAACGTAGGACCAGATCACCTAAGCCGGATTGAGACAGGTGAAGAACCAACCAATTTAGAAGAAGGATTTCCAGATGTGCAACTCTTTGATGTGTGTGTTACAGATGATCATTTTGTAGATATAATTCATTTTCTGACTACTGGCACAGCTTCGGAAGGGTGTTCTACTCAAAAAAAGAAGGAACTAGTGGTCCATGTTGCTGATTTTTCTGTTATAGAGGGACATTTGTATAATATGGGAACATATGAAATATCGTGTCGATACATTCTGGAGTTTGGACGCGCTAGTATCCTCACCAAAGCACATGGAGGAGTGGCGGGAGGACACTATGAAAGTAGAGAGAGAGCATAGAAGGTTCTACCCGTAGGGTTATGGTGGCCAACAGTGCACAAACATTCTAAGGCATTTTGTAAAGCATGTGATGCTTGTCAAAGGATGGGCAAGCCTTCGCAAAGAGATGAACTTCCCTTAAACCCTCAAGTTTCATTACAGGGGTTTGAAAAATGGGAAGTTGACTTTGTAGGTCCAATACAACCACAGGAAGGAAAACAAGCGCGTGGTACATTATTAGTGCGACAAAGTACTTAACCAGATGGGAAGAAGCGCAGTAGGTGAAAGATTGTACAGCTACTACCGCTGCGAAGTTCTTGTTTGAATACGTATTAACATGATTTGGGTGCCCTAAGGTATTGATGAGTGATAGGGGTATGCATTTCCTGAATGAAACAATCAGTACGATGCTCGAAGAATTCCAGGTTTACCGCCAAAAAAGTATGCCCTATCATCCCCAAGCCAATGGTACAGTGGAAGCATTCAATAAGATTTTGGAGAATGTATTGACCAAGGTTTGTTACGCAAAGAGAAACAATTGGGATGTATGCATCCCAATGGTTTTATGGGCATATAGGACGGCATGCAAGAATTTGACAAGCAAAATTCCATTTAGGTTGGTCTATGGGATCGAGGCGGTGATGCCCATGGAATTTATTGTGCCAAGTCTGCAGATTGCAACATTGAATGAGATGGTTGATCGTGAGACCTTGGAGGAACAACTTGTGAAATTAATGGAGTTGGAAGAATATCGGTTTCTTGCAGGATTTCACCAGCAATTGAAAAAGGAACGTGAGAAGGCCTTGCATGATAGGCATATTAAGTTGCGAACTTTCAAGGTGAATGATTCGGTTTTTCTCTATGGCAGTAAGTTCACAAAGTTTCCTGGCAAATTCCAAATGTTGGTTAGGCTCGTATTTTGTTAAGGAAAACATGGATGGTGGTGCAGTCCAGCTCGCGAAGCTGAATGGCAGATTCTTCCCGGGTAGGGTGAATGGAAGTCAACTAAAATTGTATACAGGGGATCCTACCCCTTCGCAATGACTACATGGTAGAAGGACAGTCTTAGCGCTCCAGGCAATTGCAAGGGAGTGTAGGACTATAAACTACACTGCCCGAAGAAGAGGAAAACGCAGTAAGGAGGTTGCGCAATGGACACAAGGGGTAGAGTAGAAGAAGCTGTGACAGGAGAAGTTGCAACAAAAGAAGCCGCGACAAAAGAAGTTGTGACAAATGAAGCTATGATGGATGAGTTGTGCCATGGGGGTTGGTGTCACGCAACCGGGTCCAAAAGTAGCCATTGAAGTCACTATTCATGATTGGATAGCAAAAATCCTATTAGGAGGAGTGGGTAGGTGACATTTATGGAGAAAATATTTGGAGATCTACCACTAAAGATGCATTTATGATCAGAAAATGGAGGGAATGGTTGGATTTGAATTCGAACTCACGTATAAATCTGGCATGTTGGTCTTCCAAAGAACACTTTCCTTTCTGAAATTTGTGTATGAGCCCTCTTATTTTCACTCTATGAATCAGAAGACTTGGGAGGATTTCGATGCAAGTCTGACATTCACGAAACTTCCTGAGTATAGCCAGAAGATTATCCTTGAACAAATGGTTGAGCCTGTAAGTTTTGAAGTTGTTGTCTCTCAAGCAAAGGCCCCCGAAGTTGTGTTAATGGAATATATGCCATCTGTTCCTATGGCACCGAGGTCGCCTAGGCCGAGCAATCGGAAGCTAAGGAGAAGCAGAAGAAACCTCAACCTATAGTGGTGAGGCAATCACAGAGGAAGAACCTTGTGGAGGTTCAACAGAAAGAGAGAAAGGACAAGGCAAAGCAGCCAGACGAACCCGTGGATTTGGTCGCAAAAGAACTCCGTGATGGATTTGAGGAATTGGATGTTGATCACGGTGATCCTATCACTACGCTCCCAGCATATATCCCTCCGTGGAAAGGGAAAGCAAAGGTAACCAAGGACCCAGGCTTGGGCAAGTTCACGATCTCTACGCTGCTACTACTGGAAGAAGTGGTATTTGAAGGCGTGCTCTTAGCGCATATCCCTGTGTTAAAAATGGAGGATTGGGATCTCGCCGACCATGATAAATTTCCTCATTTGGCCACCAATAAATACATGACCAAGATTTACTATGAAGAGACTGGGGTCACAAGGCTGGAACCAATGAAATGGGTAAAAGGCGTCGAGTAGGCCGGATTGCTACATATGTTGTGTGTGCCACACTTTCACAGATCAATTATCAATACTGTCTATGTGCACCAATTTCTCACGTTGGTGCATGATGGGTGTTTGTGGTTAGGTGAACCCATCCCCATAACAAACATGCTGATCCATAGAATTACGAAGTTTCCCTATAAAGGGGTGGATCTAGCTAAGGAATTTGGAGGCAAAAGCAAGGAGAAGGAACTTGTAGATAAAATGAAAACTGAGTATGGACTAGTCAAGAAGTCGCGCAGATACTCTATCTACTCTATTGAAGACCCAGTGGTACAATTTGCCACTCAGATTTGGTTGGGAAGGTCATGAGATAATGTCGCATGGACAAGGTTCCTACGCCAGTAATTTCACTGGCTTCAGAGTGTGCAAAGGGGGTGCAGTACCGTTGCAAGGAATTATTAGCAAATTTCCACAAAGCACAGGAGCAAAGCAAGGCATTTCGCTATTCCTGGCTCCTACTGTTAATTTTACTAGTTGCATGGCGACTACCGGAGGATAGTCAGTTCCCTCATTAGGATGAGGATTTACCAGAGGCAACGAAGTTCGCTTCGTTGTGGGCAATGAAGGATCCAGAGAGGATCATGGAGTCAAAATTGTTATGAATATTGGTTGAGATGGACCTCTGCACAATGATAAGTCAAAGGCCAATGTTGTCTCCTACCTTGTTTGAGCAGTTGCGAGCCTTCGCGGAATTTAAGGCCAATTTTCATAATGTATCTATCCTCACGAAGCGAGACCCTAAGAAGATATGGCATAAGTTGTCATATCTAGTAATGGAGGCTGATGTACAGGAGATTGTGGGGTCATGGTCGGCGAAGTGGTGACAACCCATAGATCTAGCATGGGTACCAGCAAAGGTGTAGAAATATATTCCATGCAGATGACAGTTGTGCAGAAACAGAAAGAAGTAGCACAGGCAGCAACACGGGAGTTAGTCGAGCAAAAGAAGAAAGAAGTTGATGCTAAAGCAGTTTCTGCTAAGGAAGTTTCTGATAAAGAGCACGCTGCAAAAGAGGCCACAGTAGAAGTCGAAGCATCAACTTCCCAGCATACTGAAGAGCAGGAATAGTCTGAGCCAGAAGGAGGTGGGGGTGATGAGCAGAGCACTCCCTTCAGGCTGACAAAGCGACAAAATGAAACAACTACTTAACCCAGGAAGAAGAAAAAATCAGACAAACAGGCACACACAGATCCAATGGTCCTCACTGAGGGCGACTTGGATGAGATTGGGGATAAGGTCCGAGATAAAACAATGGAACTGTGGCAACAGTTTGAGCAGTAATACATGCAAATTCTGGGGAGCATCCAAAAGGATCTGCGCGAGTTCCAATTTCAAGCAGGCATAATTCAGGCGAGCTTGGGACAAGCGAGTGGGTTTCAAGCAAGTGCGACCACGAGCATAATGGAACCAGAGAAAACTCTGGACCTCATATTCATTCCCTTGCCAGAAGGGACATTGCGCACAGAGTCATAGTAAGATAACGCTCAACTCGGAAAGATCAAGGACATGAGTATGAATCTAGCTGCGCTTCCACTTCAGACCCTCCACGCGCTTCATCGGGGGGTCTTAGATGAGCTTCAGATTAGAGAGAAGTGCATGCTATCAGTGATTAGTGAAGTTAAAATGAGCAATGAGCATATCTTTGCCGAAAAGGTTCAGGCTCTTAAGGAAAAAGAAGAACTAGCAGTGTGAAGCCAGAGCCTAGAAGCAGCAATTACACATGTGTGTAATTCAGTACGAAGCTACACATTCCAAACAATGTGGTCACTTCAGCAAAGGTTCAAAATTGGCCACTACAATGCGACAGTCTAAGGAGGAGGTAGGTCGAGTTACTTTTGATTTTTAGATGAATATCTCCGAACTGCAACTAAAACTATAGCCAACTACTCCGCCAGAGGTCAGGGAGTAGCGTGGTGCAGCCATTGGGGAACACATGACTACCTCAGATAGTGTAGTAATGGGTTGCAATTGTCTCTTTGAACATGCAATAGAGCTATGGACCATTTTGCAGGAGGACTCAAACTTGCAGAGATTCGGTATAGATATTAGAGAGGCACAGCCGAAAGTCGATGAGATCAGGGCGACTACGCATACTTTGGTGCCAGTCCATTGCTTCGTGCGCTTACAAGAAATGAAGGTGTTGCAGGCACAGGTTGAGGAGCTGCAACGCAAAGAACAAGTTTTGAAGGCTCGGATTCAACCATGGACAGAGGAAGCAAGCCAGATTACTCTGGCTATCCAAGAGAAGTTGAAGACTTTCTAGTAGACACAGAGGACCATGTGCCTCTCAATGGACGGGTCAACTATAGAGAAGCTGGTTGAAGAAGTGTAGTAGGCCACCGTACAGAGCATAGAAAACCTTGAATTCTTGAAGATGGAGTTTAGTGAACTTCACAAAGAAGTGGAGAAGCCAGCTGAGTGACTCGAGGGCGAGTCACCATATTTGTGTTGAGGGCTTCTTGGGATGGGATCCCTAGGGTCAAATTTTGTAAGTAAAGTCAATTTTTGTAATAATTTTTGTGAAATAATGTAAAGTCTCCCCAAAATATGGAAGCAGAATGCGAATCTAAGTAAGATTCAAAGGGGAATTAGTCCCTTGTATGGGTAGGTGATAGGTTGGTTTTGAGACACCAAAGGTCTGCGGGCCATGGTATTGTAATGAAAAGGCTATATATAGTTGAATAATAGCGAGTCTAAAAGATAACTTTTGATAGAGAATCATTGTAAAGGCAAGGTGCTAAGGCAGTAAAAGTTTGTTTCTTGTACTTAGAAGAGAGGGGAAGGCTCCTGCAGTTGAGTGCACAGAGACCCTGGTAAGTCCGCAGCTGAGTGCGTGGGCACCTGCAGCTGGGTGTGCAGGGAGAAGAAGTCTATATCTGAACGTTCACATCTTAATAAAGATAGTTTTGAGCCGAATTTGTGCATTTGTGCCTTGTTTATTTACTTTTGTTTAAGTTTATGTATATTCGCTATGTGATTTGTTTATGTGAATTAATGCTTCATTTCTACACGAAACGGATAGATCTATAGTATTTATGCATAATAAGTATAATTAACCACCTTTGCAGAGCTCGATAAGTTGTTAAATAGATTTGTTGTAGTTAACCGCTTGAAAAGGATAGATTTGCGCGAAGGTAGATCTAGTCTGTAAAGGCTTCAAAATATATGGTTTGTTGCACGAAAGTAGTGAACCCATATCTTTTATGCATGTTAAGTTCAATCAAGTACCTTCGCGAAGCTCTGAAGGTCATTTCGCTAGAATTGAAGTAGTTGACAGCCAGAAGGATTAGATATGCACAGAGGTAGACCTAAGTTATAAGAACCTTGGGAAGACCATCACACAAGCCTTTTGATGCAGAAACCTACTTCTAGCATCCCCCCATACTGCTTTGGGTGAGACTGCAGCCTACGCTACGGAGGTTGTTTCTGAAAGGGTCAGCAGTTAGGGTTTTGTTGGTTGGCATGAATAACTCTAAACCTCGGTCAGGCCCCGTTAACCCAATAGCGTAGAGCAGCCCAACAGCTTCCCTTCACTCAGAAATTGTATAGAGCATGCCATCCAGCCTTGCTCTAGAAAATGTGCAGAACTGGCCAGCTACACTTCTCTCTAAAAAAGTGCAGAACTAGCTAGCTACACTACTCCCCAGAAATGGGTAGAGAAGCCTAGGCGAACTACACTATTCTCTGTAAATGCGCAGAACTGGCTAGCATCAATGCTCTAGAAAATTGTGCAAATTTGACTAGCATCACTTCTCTAGAAAATTGTTCAGAGCTAGCCACTCAACCAAGGCCACTCAGCCCAGAAAGAGCACAGAATTTTTCCCTCAATGGATGTCTGTCGCATGTTTTGGTAGTTTGCCCAGTTCCCTCCAGAATTGCGTAATCCTTCCTTGCATACTGGGCAAATTTTCCCAAAAAAGAAAAAATCAAAAAGTGAAAAAATGGAAAATTTTCCCTAGATTTTAGGGATCTATTTTTAGCAATAGGAGTTACATGCAAAACCATTTTTAGAAACTCCCTACCAAGTGTCGGTTTTTCTCTAGATTTGTGACATGCACGTCATAAACCCTAATTTTGTCAAATCTACTTAAATGATGCCTCGGAGCTCATTCTTCACATTCGATCTTGGATCTCTTGCATTCCCGAGGCACCTAGGAACCTTCGGCACAATCGGCGCAGCTTTTCTAGGTAAGTTTTGCTTTTCACGCCTTTTGCTACTTTTTTTGTCACTTTTTAGTTTTCAGCTTGTATGAGTGTTGTTTCCTTGGTTTTATTGAATGACCACTGGAATTTCAATGTTTTTTAGCCTGTAGAAGTGTTGTTTCGAGTTTTTCATTGCCTTTCCTCAATGTCGCATGCATTACATTGTTTCTACACTGACAATCGTTGTTGCAACTACTCTCTTCATGAGCTTCATGGTTTTGTCATTTGACTGATTTCTACACTTGCCTAAATTGCGTGCATGTCTATTCATTCATATCTGCACTAGATTTGCACACATACTCAGTCCTTCGCGTTTTCAGGTTTCCATTGGGCACATCTGGGTTGTCTTGGCCTAGATCTTATCTCTCCCAGCATGCTCTGCGCATTCCTGACAGTCGAGGCTCTGCCTTGCCTCCATGAATTGCATAAAGGTTGCCCACACTGGTTCCCAGCTATGCTCTGCGCAATCCTGGGAGGCAGTGCCCTGTCTTGCCCACTGGAACTACGCAATGCGCAGTTCGAGCCAACAACCTAGCCTAACTGATTTCCACATTATGAAGTTTCAGTCAACAGTCAGCCTCACTGAACTGTGCATTTCACAGTTCCAGTCAACAGTGAGCCTCACTGGCAGCTAATACTACACAATTCGCAGTTCCAGCTAACAGTCTCCCAACATCCCAAAGTCAATGTTGCGTAATATTTCCCAGTAGTCACCAGTTTTTTCCCTGATTTATTCTCAAGTTTCTTGGTGTTTTTTAGCTGACATTGTCATGTCGTGAGTGTTTTCTCTTTCTCCAGGTACCACAGATTTTTTAGCAGCTTCTCAATAGTACAGGTATCGTGGCTTCCAAGAGAGTTGGATCAAAATACACATTTGAAAGCAATACTTGGGATGTGGTTGAACAGGGGTCTATGAGCTTGTCCATCTACATAGACACACACTTGTTTATTGAGAAATACATCAAGATATGGCAAGACACCAACATTATTTTCACAAGCAGCTTTGAGGAGAATCTGGAGGACCAACAAGTCTATGTAAACATCCATAAGTTGGGATTGTACAAGGTTGCATGAAGGTATCATGTATTCCCATGCGCAGATGTGATCCACTAGATTGTCTCACACACTGATCTTGATACGATGATACTGAGCAGTGCCAATGGAGTAGATCTTTCTTCCTTCAGGATGGAATATTATCAGTAGATGTACCATTTGCCACTATCGATGAGCAGGATGGATGCATCGTTCTACACTCCCAATAGCAGCACGAATATAAGAGACATCTTGAAGCGTTGAGTAAGGGAGCCAGCAATGTTCAGGACAGCACCCAACTAATATACAAGAGGAAGACACTCAAGAAAGCTTACCAATTCTTGGTCATGTTCACATGTCATTTGTATGGCAAAGGGAATATGGAGACCTTCCCGCAGAGTTGATTTGTTTTGTTGGATCAACTAGTAAGTGAAGGAAAACCATTCAACTGGTCCAACATGTTGGATTTCCAGTTGAAAGTGCATGTATCCAATGCCCGGAGTCCACACAAGGATCAGCAAGCAAGATTCTTCATGTCTTCCTACCTGCTCGATGCAATCTGTGCCTGTCAACAGTTTCCTGGCATGGTTTTGGCATGGACACCTTCAGAGAATGTTGTGAACTTATATTGAAATATTCTCTCTGACTAAAGCTATTGAGGAGTCATGGCTAGACGATCTGACCATTTCATTGCCCCTCTATACATGATGATATTTGAACAAGATCTGCCTTGCATTTCCTATACAGCAATAGAGGTGTTGCTAAACGTTTCATATTGGTACGCCTCACCTAATGGCACCTTCATCAGGATGTATAGTGTGAAGAAGGCTTTGCATGTGTTACCGAGGTTTTCCATGAACAAGTTGGTCATGCAGGAGGTTTCATACCACATCTCGACAGGGTTATCAACTGGATTGCATAGGAATAAGAAGGAAACATAGCCTATGCTTCCTTTGCGAATTGGGTTGTACGCGATTTGGAGTTTGAAAGAAGCGGATGTCGAGGTCGAGGACTTCAAGAAGTTTAATTTCGGTGCCAAGAGTTTCAATCAATATGACACACAGGGCTTATGCAAGGACCACTGTGCGAGAGTGTGCTATTCTTGGATCCATGGAGCATGTCATTGGTCAGAGTAAGACCCATGGAGATATTATTATAACACCTCTAGGGTCAATGAACTGGTCAGCATGGCAGTAGAGTGGCTAGAAAAACCCTAAGGAGAAGCAACAATAGCTGCAGCAAGCAACAAACCTGTGCAAGATAAAGGCAAGAGGAAGATTGTCGAAAGCACAGAGACAAAGTAAAGCTACAAGTTTAAGGAATACCCACTTGTGGAAAAGGTATCTTTGGATATATATGTAAAGAGACGACAGCGGGACAGGAGAATAGAACAAAGAAAGAGGGAGAAGCAAAGACTACAAGAAGCAGAGAGGAAGTTACAGGAAGTACAACAGAAGCTTAAATAAGAACAAGTTCTGTGTAGAAGAGAGAAGGAAGTGTAGCATGAATAGGAATAGGAACACGAACACGAACAGGAGTAAGTGCAAGGTGCACAGATAGTGCAAACTGCGTTGATATAGGTTGAAGACTTTGAACTAACAGAAGATGAGGAACAGGGTTAGCTGCAACAGGAACAGGAACTTGCTCCATAGGATGAATTGATAATGGAATAGATGGACATGGAGATGGAGCAGCCAAAATAGGATTAGGACACTAACCTCATTCTAAAAGCAACCGAGGTCACCCCACAAGCTTCACCAGCTTCGACAGAAGATCAAGTCTCGAGTGAACAATGGGATACCATTCTCCTTGAGGATAATCCGGGAACATATGTGTACAACATAGCCTTTGATGAGTCACATTACAGAGTTGTACAAGAATGTAGAGCATGCACCTCAGATGAGCATGCACCACCTGTGCACTTTGAAGAACAGGTGATTTTGTTAGATTGACAAAGACATCCAACTCCCTTTTCCGATGCTACAAAATCTTATGCCAAAGCCATGAGCTCTAGTGTGAAGTTTTTGATAGCAGAAAATGAGTGCATGGCTAAGGAGTTGCAAGCAGCCAGGCAGAGAGAGGAACAATCAACCGGATCTGCCAGAGCAAAGATGAAGAAAGTGATACTTGCTAAAGTATCAGCTTTTGAGACAGTCACATGGAGACTGTATGACAGGTTCATCATCGTGCACAAGGAAATTGCCCATCTACATGGTCATCAGCAGCGCTACATCAAGATAGAGTGAAAACTCATAGCTATACATGCCACAGGTGACCATGTACATACAAGGAAAATGAAGTATAAGGGGTCCCCACTTCACTTGCACAAGATGATGAAGCCGCAACTAGAGTTGGACAAAGTACGCATCGAGAGTCTGATCTGAAACTATGAGGAACTCTCGCCGCTCATAACCAATGTTGAGGCTTCGTACACACATTTGTTTAGAAGTTTGGATGTCATGGTGAGAAATTATGGCACCTCATATATTGGTACACTCGCCGAGCACAAAGAGAAAAACCAAGTCAAACTGGTGCTCAACGCATACTTTGATCAATTGATGCTCATGGCCACCAGCACAGATTTACAAGTCAACGCACATAACATGCGGATGTACATAGTCGATCTAGCCTTGCTCAAGACTAAGTTGCACATGTTATAGGAAGAGTTGGAAAGAGGTTCCAAATCAATATACCCATAAGCAATGGAGGCAAGAGTTCGCTTCCAGAAAGACATCATCAAGGAGTACGCGGACACCATTGTGCACTATTAAGCATGGCATCAGTTCGTCACCAAGGATCACAGAGAGGAGGTTGATGAAATAGTCTTTCCACAACTATCTGAGTCTTAGTGTTTCTTGTCTGGATGAATCAAACCATTTTTGTCCCACATGGTATATGTGGAAAATGTATCATGTTGTAAACATGATGTAAACTGAAATTCCAAGTGTCATTAGTGGAATCCAAACAATCATATGTAATGTAAAGAGCTATGCAATGAAGTTGAAGAGTCATGAGGGTAGTCCAAGGGTCACAAAGGGGAATGTCAAGGGTCACCCCACCCTTTGTTATAAATAGAACCTCATAACTCATAGAAGAGGCTTTTGGGAGCCAATATTTTGCTAGGAATTTCTTAGAGAGGGCTTGGAGAGTATTGTGATGAGCCTTGGCTTCTCCACAATGCAGAGCGAGTATGTCTCTTTAGAGGAGCAAGAGGTGTTGACTGTAATGTTCCACTATTGGGGCTAGTGGTTGTCATGGTTTTATGCATGGATGGAACTTTCACTTTATATAATATAATAGAGCCAACACATTCCGTGCATATGTTGTTATTGTAGTTCAACTATTATGCTTACTTTAGCAATGTATGTAGTTTTAACTTACGCATTTATGTATAGACTATTCTGTATGTGATTATATAAATCTTATTGAAGCATGTTGTTGGTTTAACTCATCACTTTGGATTGTCGACTATTCTACTTTCTAGTCTGTGATGTCATTTAGCTCGTGTGTTCCTTTCAAGCTACATACTATTATAGGCTTCTAAGGGATACACTTATTTTCCCCTTCTATGTGTTAGAACCTCCCATTGCATCTCTCCCGAATCGCTGCAAGGTCACACACTTGTTCCGACAAGGATATCTTGCTTACCTCTAGATGCTATCACAGTCAAGGCATAGCTTTACTACCCACTGTTGGGACTCCTACTCCAAACGGTCTAAGGTCTAGTTGGGTCTTCTTACTGAGGAGGTTGGTTATGCCCTTCAGGTTGACAAATGCCCCTGTAAGATAATGGATGAAATATTGCGGCCTTTCACCAACACATTTGTGGTTGTTTATCTGGACGACATCCTCATCTTTAGCAAGAATTGGGAAGAACACTTGCAACACATTTGGCGGGTCCTTCAAACCCTTTGGTAGCACAAACTATGTGCCAAATTGGATAAACACACCCTTGGCATGATCCAGGTCCAATATCTAGGTTACATCATAGATGAGCGTGGCGTGCATGTGGATCTAACTAAGATCCAAGTCATTCGGGATTGGCTAGCCCCAACGACTCTAACAGAGCTTTGCAGATTTTTGGCCCTTGCAAATTTTTATTGGAGGCTTTTGTTGGGATTCCCTCATATCACTTAGCCTTTGAATCAGATTACTAAGGGCAAGATGAAAGAAAAATTTTCCTGGTCTGAGTCCCAACAGAAGGCATTTGTTGAGTTGAAGCACCGCCTCTACTCTGCACCTATACTCACACTGTTAGACCTGCAGCATCCATTTTAAATTGACACAGACACCTCGGACTTTGCTATTGGTGCATTCCTCACCCAGAATGAGCATCCAGTGACCTATAATTGTGAGACACTTTCTGATACAATTTGGAAGTACCCCACCTATGAAAAATAGATGTATTCCATCGTGCATGCTTGCCGACAATGGAAGCATTATATTATGGGGAAGGAGATGGTCATCCACATCGATCACCAACCTCTTCAGTTTATACAGACACAAGGAAAGTTGCAAAATGATCGCTATCAGAAGTGGTCTACATATCTACAACAATTCCCCTTGAACATTAAATATAAAAAGGGCAGCACTAATCATGTTGCAAACTACCTCACCGGCCCCTAGTAGCAGCACTGACTACTCTTCTCAACCCTTATGGCCACGAGACCTCTGGATGGCCACAACTATACAAAAATTATCCAAAGTTCACCTCCACATACTAGATTCTAGTAGATGGAAAGAAATTTCCTTATTCCCACCTCCAAGATGCATTATTATGCTACCTAGGCCACCTTAGTGTTCCTTCAAGCAAGTGTGCCAAGTTAATTTGGGAAGCACACTACAGTCGGGTCGCAGAACACTCTGGCATGGAGAAAATTGTGGTTGTACTACAAAAGTACTTTTGTTAGCCAAAACTCCAACTATATGTTGGGAAATATATCATATCCTGCACTACCTATGCCATTGTCAAGCCAACCGTCAAGAAGCAAGGAGTGCTACTCCCAGCAACCCATGGGAATCCATCTTCATGGAATATATATATGGCCTCCCTTCTACCAAGCATGGTAATAAATGTGTATATGTGGTCGTGGATAGATTTTCTAAGATGGTTATATTGGTGACCAGCAAGAAGATTATCACAATAGAGGACACTGCTAAACTCTTCTTTGAACTAGTATGTGTACATTTTGGGATCTTGCCAAATATAATATCAGATCGGGATAGCAGTTTCCTAAGCACATTCTGTTCAAGCCTATGGACACTATTGGACACGAAGCTCACTAAGTCAACTGCCTTCCATCCTTAGACCGATGGCCAGAAGGAGGTTGTCAATATGATGATAGTGCACATACTCCGAATGTACAACTCCAAGAATCCACGAACCTAGGATGAGAGTCTTCCCTATGTGCAGCACAGTTATAACAGAGCTCTCCATAGCTCGACTAGTCACATCCCCTTTCAGCTGGGTCTGGGATTTCAACCATTATGTCTAATTGATATGGTCATGCCTAATGCGACTATACAGACAAAATACACACATGTATTGTCTGAGGTTGATAAAGTGACTAGATTTATTGAGCGCATCCAACACATCAATCAACAGGTTCAAGACATCTTGGTGAAGTCAAATTCCAAGTACAAGCAGTGACATGATCAACATCGAGTGCCACATAAGTTTTAGGTGGGTAACAAAGTTTGGTTGCATTTGCAAAATAACGCCTTACTGAAACCCATGGGAAGCTCAGACCACTCTGAGATAGTCCTTACACTATTACCAAGGTTGTGGGAGACAATTATTTTGAGCTCAACATTCAATCATTCCTTGGCTTGCACCCAGTGTTCAATGTGGACCACCTCCATATTTCCCCACCATTACTGGACACATCGGACATTGCAGAACAACCCACACCAATAGAGATAACCCAGACTGTATGGAACAGGCAACAATGGAATGGATTATGGAAACACAGGTCAAGAAAACTCACTAGGAGAAGATCCAACTATATTGGGTTGTCAAAGTTTGCTAACTCCTGCACCAAGGCAAGTGACTCACCAGGGACCAAGTCCAACATAAGTTTCCCCATCTCATGGAGGCACTCAACACAATGGGGACCATTGCTTCCTAAGGGGAGAGGACTGATCTAGGTGGATGTTGGTGGCCACCTACCTATTTGACTTGGACTCCTACCACTGTCTCTTTCATTATTTTAGTTTCCTTAATTGTAGCACAGTTTACTATTTTTGGTAGTTTTTCGCATCCCGAACATCAGGAGCCGTTTTGAAGCCCTAAACGATGATTTTTTGGGAAGCTTGGAGCCAACATGGGTCTATTACCCATGTTGGCTACTCTAAAGTGGTAGTCCTTGGATATATATTTCTAATGAGGTATTGTGAGCATCAAATGGAGATTGTATGCCAAATTTACCTCCTCGGGAAGTTGATGTACCAATTTACCCAAACGAGGACCATAGTTTTGGCGCTTCATCTCCCAGGGTTATGATTTTCGCTGTTTAGGGTTTTCCATTGTTTCTCAATAATAAATAGGCCTTAGAGCCTCATGTAACACAGGTCAGAGGCATGAAGCCACCACATCTCTTCTCAGATATAAGCTACCATCGCCCAAGCTAGTTTATTTCCATTTTGTATGTAAGCATATTTCAGTTCTTTGATATTAATGGAATGAAGTTTTATTTATGTTGCATCTTTGTGTTTATGTTTATATCTATATTTTATTTCATTCAAACATAAGTCTAGATCAGGGTATAAGGAGTTAGGGCTCGAACTGGTTTAACCTTTGCAAGACCAGCCTCGCAAACCTTGATGGCCTCCCATGGCGAAAGAAAAGAAAGACGAGGGAGCAAGATATCCCTTCAAAATATTGCTCGAAGAAGCCCTAGAGCGATAGAGGAACACAATGATGGACAACTTTGCCCAGATCCTTTGATGGATTCCCACAGGCGACACATCTTCATCCAATAGCCACTCTGGAGGCACCACTCCCTTCAAGGTACAAGTCAATTTGAATATTCTCATATTAGAAGGCCAGATAGATGAAAACGTCGTAGATAGATGGTTAAATCTATTGGAAGGGTATTTTTTGGTTCATGAATTTTCCAATAGGGAAAATATTACTTTTCCACTCCTCAAATCTACCCCCCACATCAAGGACTGGTGGGAAACATATTGTGGGCAGAAGGACGTGAGGGAACCCTCACTGTTTTCAGTCGCGCCCACTTGGAACTATTTCGGAGCAGTATTAGCCTTCGAGAGTTATGAAGATAAGTACAAAAAGTGGAACACACTACGGGAGGGAAGGGACCAATATGTACCAAAGTTCACAAATATTTTTCATACCCTTCATATGAAGTTGGGTATCAATGATTCTGAGTTGTGTCTGGTACTAAAGTGTTGAGGTTGTCTGCACAAATAGATCCAGGATGAGATGGAGTTCCTGACATCTTGCTTAGCACCACCTACCGATACACTGTCAAGATCAAGCAGAAGTTTAAACAGAAGAAGCGAGACTTTGGATCTGCGAATCCGAAGAAAGAGAAAGGTGCCTCCAAACTGAAGAACATAGGAAAAACCCAAGACACGGTGACCCAGGACAACCCATCGAAGTAGAAAGAAAAGGAAAACACCATGAAGTCAAAGAATGATAAAGGAAAGTGGTGTGAGTTCCATAAGAGCCCCACTCACAACACAAGTGAGTGTCGGACCAAGTAGTCGTTGGTGGCTGAGCTAAAGGCTTCACAATCATATGCATGTTCCAAATATGAGTTAGAACCCAACAAGGGGAATGATGTGGAGCCCAGATCCACTATTTCCACCACCAAGATCTAGAAGAATGAGCTCGAATATCCAGAGGAGGGGGAGCGTCTCTTTAACTCACAAATGTGGATGAAGGGTTCGCCGTTGGAATTCACTGTCGACGGTGGGAACCAAAAGAACCTCATTTCACAGCAAAGTTTGTGAAGCGACTAGGCCTACTGACTACATCACATCTGAAGCCATACAGTATCGGGTGGCTTCACCAAGGACGATATCTCTACATCATCCACCAGTGTCGCCTTCCCTACATCAAACCCTTCACGGATGAGGTACTATGTGATGTTTCTCCTCTTCAAGTTTGTGATGTATCGTTAGGACAAAAATACTTGTGGAAAGGGCATGTTGTATATGAGTATAGACCTAACTTTGTTATTATTTATTTTGGTAATAAGTTATACAGGATACGAGAGGTAGCCCCGCCTACCGCCATTTCTTTCTGCTCTGCTAAGCATTGTAGTAAGGTCATCTCCCTAACTGGGAAATTTGTTTTCTTTCTAATTCGCTCTCAAAGTAAGGGGAATATCGTAGCCACAACCATGGCCCTCGAGAAGGATTCCTCCACACAGAAGAAGAAGGTGGATAAGGTTGTGGAAGATTACAATGGCATCTTCTCCTCACCCACAGGGCTACCCTTGCACTATCAGGTCAAGCATTCGATTGATCTCTCCTAGAGAACCTCTACACAACGAGCCGATATATCGTCTCTCCATTCTAGAAAATGAGGAGATCAAGCGGAAAATCTAGGAGTTGTTGCAAAAAGGGCACATCCAACCAAGTTTCTCGCCTTATGGGAGCCTGATTGTACTTGTATAGAAGAAGGATGGGACCTGGAGGCTCTGCATTGATTATCTGGCACTAAACAAAATTACTGTCAAGAATAAGTAACAAATCCCACGAATTAATGACCTTCTGGACCATCTCAAGGGGGCTAATTATTTCAGCAAGATCGATTTGAAGTATGGTTATCACCAAGTTTTGATAGAGCCCACAGATGTATGAAAGACCGCCTTCAAATCCAAGGAAGCCCTTTTTGAATGGTTGGTTATGCACTTTGGGTTGACAAATTCCCCTGCAGCTTTTATGAGGCTAATGGATGACATCTTATGCACCTTCACCAACTCATTTGTGGTTGTTTATCTAGACGAAATCCTTATCTTCAACATGAGTTGGGAAGAACACTTGCAACACATTCGGCAGGTCCTTCAGACCCTTTGGAAACACAAATTGTGTGCCAACTTGGAGAAATGCACCTTTGGAATGAAACAGGTCCAATATATGGGTTACATCATAGATGAGTGTGGCGTGCACATGGATCCAACTAAGATCTAAGTCATTCGGGATTGTCAAAACCCGAATACTCTAACAGATCTTAGAATCTTTTTTTGCCTTGCAAATTTTTGTCGAGGGCTCGTCTTGGGATTCTCCCATATCACTTGGCCTTTGAATCAATTTCCTAATGGCAGGGTGAAAGCAATTTTTTCCTGGTCTGGGTCCCAACAAAAGGTGTTCGTTGAGTTGAAGCACCCCTCTGCTCTACACCTGTACTCACACTATCAGACCTACAACAGCCATTTGAAATTGAGACATACGCCTTAGTCTATGCTATTGGTGTAGTCCTCACCCAGCATGGGCATCCAGTGGCCTATCATAGTGAGACACTTTCTGATACAATTAGGAAGTGCCCCACCTATGATAAAGAGATATATTCCATCGTGCAGGCTTTCTAGCAATGGAAGCGTTACATTATGGGGAAGGAGACAATCATCCACACCGATCAGCCACATCTTCAGATTATATAGACACAAGGGAAGTTACAAAACGATCGCCATAAGTGTTCTATATATTTGCAAAAATTCCACTTGAACATTAAATACAAAAAGGGAAGCACTAATCATGTTGCACACTGCCTCAGCTGGCCCCAAGTTGCAGCATTGAATATTGCTCTCAACTCTTGTGGTCACAAGACCTCAGAATGGATGCAACTATACAAAAATGATCCAGAGTTCGCTTCCACATACGAGATGCTATTAGATGGAAAGAAAGTTCATGATTTCCACATCCAAGATGTTAATCTAGGTTGTCATTGATGTCAATATGGTACTATTGGGATGGCAAATATTCTTGTGATATCATAACCTCATGCATATTATGATGATGTCCTTGCTCATGATGACAAGTCCTTGTTTGATAAGGATGTCATTAATGAATATGTCAAGATATTAATGATGCCATGTTGATGTGAAGAAGTCTTGTCCTAGAGGCCTATTGTTCATAACATCCTAGATGTCCTTGAACTAACCATGAAGACATTATAACCTCTTATCCTTACTCTTGATGAAGAAGTCCTTATTGATGCTCACAGTGACTCTTGATGAAGAAGCTCTCCTTGTGATGATCTAGCACTTGCTCTAACAAATTGATGAATGTTGCATATGGTTAATGACATTAACATATCACTGCACTATCATAATGACCACACTTGATAATGGCACTTGATGATGGTCTTGATGACATGATTGGAAGATTGCCTTGGAGCTATCCTATTGGGAAATTTATGTTGCACTATCACTTATCACTGCACAAGTATATGATGACATTGCTGGATAGTTTGATATAGGATGATACACTCATTTTGGATACACTCATGATATCTCTCATAATAATATTGTTGAGCCAAACAACGATGAAGCCATGCTGTCCCAAACAATAGAAAAGCCTTTTTGTCCTAATCACCTTCTGCACATAAAAAAATTCAAGGGCAGTGACAAAGAAAAATTATTTTTGACACCTTGGAGGAATCTTTCCACAATGAGTCATATACCATCTTAAAGAGGATTTCTTCCTTTCTAATGAGATATTACTTGCCCCTAAACTCTTGGTGGTTGATGAGATTTTGAATTTTTAAGGTACAAAATATATATTTGCAGGCTAGCCAACCTACACTTTGTCACTCATGTCGGCCTCCCTCCAGAAAGACATGTCCCTTCATTTCAAACAAAAATCAGTACAAATACAAGTGGAATTCATCATTCTAGCACAAAATTTTCGGTGAAGAGCATCTGAAAAACACAGAACAGCGAGGAGAGGAGGACTTAAGAGATGTTTGTTTGGGTTATTCCATCTCAAAGTGGGACGACAAATTATTTTGGCAGCCATCTATGTTAATAAAGACCTCAGATTGACATTAATCTCTTAAGATCTGTGTGGCTCAGAATTGCAGAACCATGGAGTGTTTAAGAGCCAAGAGGCCTAGTATAAGGTCCTCTCTTCTAGCCACAGAAGCAACATTACGTGAAGCAGTTTGAACTGTGTAGAAGCTCAGATTATAGTTATCTTGAAGGCTACACTCAGACCTGTGGCAGCTCTTGTACGAAGTTTCAAAGGCTTGGACCATGCATCTACCTTGACAGACTTTGGATAAAGTGCAGACCTTTGTTAAAAGCTTTGAACCTAACTTTTAATTGCAAAAGGAAATCCGATCCTACAGTTGGATGCTTTTATTAGAATTTCTTTGTGACAATTTGTGAATTGCAAATCTCTATTGTAGCTTCTCTGTGGTGACATATTGGATACCTGTAGTGGATTTTGTGTGAACCTGTGATGACCTGTCTACAAAATCTTCGACCTGTGGACATAGACATCAATTTGAAATTTTGAATCTATGGTAAAGATCACTTAGGAAAGTGTCTATTGCAGACTTGAAGTGGATCATTGGAAACATTTTTGTAGACTTGTGGTGATTCATTGGAAATATGTGAAAGCTTTTTAAGGAGATATTGTCATGGAGGAGAAACTTATTTGTAGATCTTAATTGAAGGCACAGTTGCATCTTGGTTGGAAATACTATCTTTTGTAGATAGTATTGAGTTTGTTTGGAAACTCTTTGCGGTCATTTCTTTGGACCTAGAATAATTGAAGAAGCATCCTTGGAACTTTGGAGCAGATTCTTTTGAAGCATTGTTGTAACATCCCTGAAGTCTTGCATACATTAAGGTAGTGTTGAAGAAGTGTAGAAGTTGATCTTGGACTCAATCTTGGAGAGAAGATGCCTTGTTGAAGCTCTCATGAAGTGACCTTGAAAAAATGTTTGGGTGACATGAAGAGCAGTGGTGACACCTTCTGAGAAGAAAAGGTTGTCATTGATGAAGTTATTTGGAGAAGGCATTTCTGAAGAGATTGACAGGGCTTGTTGAAGAAGATATTGGGAGCCGTGAAGTACAATTAAAATAACTTGACAAAGTGGAGCGATAGGGTTGGTGCCTCAGAATTGACAAGGTTGGTGCCTTGGAAAGTCCAAGTTGGTCCTTGGCAAATATAGGATTGGTGTCCTTGGAGTTGGTGCTCCTAAACTCAAGGTCGGTGCCTTGGATAAGATAGAGTTTGAGCCCTAGAAGATCTGAGTCCTCAAGGAACTAGGTTGAAGCCTGCACTAGAGAAGGGTTGGTGCCCTAAGGGTTGGAGCCTCTAAATGCAAGGTTGGTGCCTTGAGAAGATAGGGTTGGTGCCCTATAGTTTAGAGCCTCACAAAAGTCCAATTTGGTGCTTGGCAACAAGTTGGAGCCTGAGAGATTGAAGATTGGTGTCTTCATATAGGGTTGGAGCCCTATATATATTGTACTTTATTCATTGTAAACATTATATTAATAAAAGCATTTATTCCTATTGTTCATTTTGTGTTCTAAATATAAGTGATCTAACTGGTAAAAGTAACAATTGAAAAGGAATACTGATTCACCCCCCCCTCAGTATTTCCAACAATTGGTATCAGATCCAGTACCTTCACTCAAAGCCTAACAGCTTGAAGGTTGATCATTAGAACACAAATGGCGAAGCCAAGGAAGAAAGTCTCCAATCCTCCTAAAGATGTGTCTCCCTCAACCACCGAAATTGAAGTCAATCAATTTGTGAAGGCTCCATTGTTCAATGGAAATTTTGATATATGGGAAGCAAGAATGAGGAATTTCTTAAAGACTCAAGGCATTGATGTCTGGAAATCAGTGATTGCTGAGAGCATGATGGATGGAGAATCCAAGGAACATAATACAAAAGAAGTGAAAGCAATCTTGAATGGGATACCTGATTCTATGAAGGCCAATTTTGAAAAATGTTCGTCAACAAAAGGCATATGCGATAAACTTCATGATCTTCACTCAAAAGTAGCATTGACAATGATCTCTAGTCAAGAAAATGATGGAAAACAAGAAGGAAATCCAAAGCCCATCAAGGAAGGTGAAGATAAGATTGATAACATCAAGGCTAAAGAAGACCTAGAAGATGAAGAGAATGAAAAAGATTTTGAAGAAGATCTCCTCACTAAACTTATGGCTACCATGGAAGATACTAACAATTTGAAAAAGGAAAATGAGGAACTTAAGAAGAAAGCACAAGTTGGTGACCAAGACAAGACAAGGAATGAAATTGACCTTTTCAAGCTTCAAGTACAAGAAAGAGATGAGGAGCTCGCCAAGATTAAGGAAGAATTTCATCAAAACAAGAGAAAGCATCATGAAGAAGTCATATCCATGACAAATCAATTGATAAGACAAAAAAATGAGCAGATACCTTGTCAAGACACCTTGAACAAAGGCACAAGAGCTTGAACAAACTTGAAACAGAGATTGGTCAATACAAGGAAGAGGTCTCCTCCCTTAGATCTCAACTAGAAGAAGTAAGGAAACAAGCACAAGGGGCTGAGAAGGTGATGGAAACTTTGACATTCATAGAAGGACAAGTTGATGAAGCAGAAAAGGAAAGAAACACCATGATATGCCAACTAGAAGAAAAGGATGATGACATCAACAAGTTAAAATCAGAAAATCGCTTCTCTTAAGGCCCAATCGTGTGAAGCAACCAAGATAAAGGAAGAAATGGAGATAATTCTTTCAAAGAAGGATGAAGAATGCAAGAAAATGAAGGAAGAAATTGTCTTTCTTAAAAAAGGAAGTTGACTTGCTGAATAAGAACTTGAAAAGTTCTCAAACCCTAGATGACATCCTAAGTCATCAAAGGTCTCCCCTTGATAAATCAGGTCTTGGCTATGCAGATGAATCCTCAAGCAAGAATGATGCAAACCCTAATGCTTCAAGCAAAAAGGATGTGAATAAGCCTAGAAGAAATGTTCATGCTCCCAGTTCCAGAAAAGGCAAGGAGAAGAGTCAAGACAACTATGGAAGAAATCCTACTCCAAGAAGACTTGCAAATGATGTCAAGAATACAAAAGGCGATCAATATTATCAAGGAATCCCAAGGAATAAAGGCTTCAGAAGTACATCAAGGAAATCTCTATCTCCTAGGTATAAAATTTTATTTCTTGGTTATTGTTATGCTTGTACAAACTTTGGACAAATGGAAAAAGATTGTAGGGCATATCACAAAGATAAATATTATGGTGCCCGTCAATTTCTGAGAAGCAATTTTGCAAGAAATCATGAATTCTTATTCATGAACAACATAGAATGCTTCAAGTGTCATAAAATTGTTCATATGGCACATGATTGTAACTTGACTTAGGATCCTACACAAGCTAGAACCATGCCAGAGAAGAAAGTTACACAAGTATGGAGAAGGAATCAAATACAATCCGAAAATCTCTTGAACTCTCCAGCCAACAACACATGTTGTTGACCTGATCTTCGACAATCTAAGCATTTGATGGGGAGACTCTACCAAAGGAAGATCATGCATATAGTTAGGGGGAGCTTATGACGATTAGGCATTATTGCACAAGATATTCATGGATGGATCCTATGAAAACCTTGATGAGTCATATCTCGACATTCATAGATCATCTCTCAGGAACACTCCATTGAAGAACATGATCTCTTATCTATCCAATGAACTATTGTTGAATACTTCTTCCACTTGTTTACAAGATAACAAGTTTGCATGAACTAGAAGAGTTTATGCAGGCGGGGGGAGTTGGTTCATCACATGAAGAAATACATCTATCATGGAACACATTGCCAGAAAGAAGAGCACCATGACAGGGGGAGTAATGTACCTATGAAGAACTATTTTTTGAAGAAAAGAAACAGCTTGATAGGGGGAGTACTTGGGCACCTTGTTTGCCATTGATGTCAAAGGGGGAGAAAATGTTGGAAGGACAAGAATATTGCATCAATGACAAAGGGGGAGATTGTTAATCTAGGTTGTCATTGATGTCAATATGGTACTATTGGGATGGAAAATATTCTTGTGATATCATAACCTCATGCATATTATGATGATGTCCTTGCTCATGATGACAAGTCCTTGTTTGATAAGGATGTCATTAATGAAGATGTCAAGATATTAATGATGCCATTATGATGTGAAGAAGTCTTGTCCTAGATGCTTGTTGTTCATAATGTCCTAGATGTCCTTGAACTAACCATGAAGACACTATAACCTCTTGTATCCTTACTCTTGATGAAGAAGTCCTTCTTATTGATGCTCATAGTGACTCTTGATGAAGAAGCTCTCCTTGTGATGATCTAGCGCTTGCTCTAACAAATTGATGAATGCTGCATATGGTTAATGACATTAACATATCACTACACTATCATAATGACCACACTTGATAATGGCACTTGATGATGGTCTTGATGACATGATTGGAAGATTGCCTTGGAGCTCTCCTAATGGGAAATTTATGCTGCACTATGACTTATCACTGCACAAGTATATGATGACATTGCTGGATAGTTGGATACAGGATGATACACTCATATTGGATACACTCATGATATCACTCATAATAATATTGTTGAGCCAAACAACGATGAAGCCATGTTGTCCTGAACAATAGAAAAGCCTTGTTGTCCTAATCACCTTCTGCACATAAAACAATGAGTCATTTTCCATCTTAAAGAGGATTTCTTCCTCTTTCTAATGAGCTATTACTTGCCCCTAAACTCTCGGTGGTTGATGAGATATTGAATTTTTAAGGTACAATATATATATTTGCAGGCTAGTCGACCTACACTTTGTCACTCATGTCGGCCTCCCTCTAGAAAGACGTGTCCCTTCATTTCAAATGCAAATCAGTATAAATACAAGCGGAATTCATCATTCTAGCACAAAATTTTCGGTGAAGAGCATCTGAAATACGCAGAATAGCAAGGAGAGGATGACTTAAGAGCTATTTGTTTGGGTTATTCCTTCTCAAAGTGGGACAGAAAAATATTTTGGCAGCCATCTATGTTAATAAAGACCTCAGACCTACATTAATCTCTTCAGTCTGTGTGGCTCGGAATTGCAGAACTGTGGAGTGTTTAAGGGCCAAGAGGCCTAGTATAAGGCCCTCTCTTCTAGCCACAGAAGCAGCATTATGTGAAGCAATTTGAACTGTGCAGAAGCTCAGATTACAGTCACCTTGAAGGCTGCCCTCAGACCTGTGGCAGCTCTTGTGTGAAGTTTCAGAGGCTTGGACCATGCACCTACCTTGACAGACTTTGGATAGAGAGTAGACATGCACCTACCATGCACCTAACTTTTAATTGCAAAAGGAAATCCGGTCCTACAGTTGGATGATTTTATTAGAATTTCTTTGTGACAATTTGTGAATTGCGGATCTCTATTGTAGCTTCTCTGTGGTGACATATTGGAGACATGTAGTGGATTCTGTGTGAACCTGTGATGACATGTCTACAAACTCTTCGACCTATGGACATAGACATCAATTTGAAATTTTGAATCTATGGTAAAGCTCACTTAGGAAAGCGTCTATTGCAGACTTGAAGTGGATCATTGGAAACATTTTTGTAGACTTGTGGTGATTCATTGGAAATATGTGAAAGCTTTTTAAGGAGATATTGTCATGGAGGAGAAACTTATTTGTAGATCTTAATTGAAGGCACAGTTGCATCTTGGTTGGAAATACTATTTTTGTAGATAGTATTGAGTTTGTTTGGAAACTCTTTGAGGTCATTTCTTTGGACCTGGAATAATTGAAGAAGCATCCTTGGAACTTTGGAGCAGATTCTTTTGAAGCATTTTTGTAACATCCCTGAAGTCTTGCATACATTAAGGCAGTGTTGAAGAAGTGTAGAAGCTGATCTTGGACTCAATCTTGGAGAGAAGATTCCTTGTTGAAGCTCTCATGAAGTGAACTTGAAAAAATGTTTGGGTGACATGAAGAGCCGTGGTGACACCTTCTGAGAAGACAAGGTTGTCATTGATGAAGTTATTTGGAGAAGGAATTTCTGAAGAGATTGACAGGGCTTCTTGAAGAAGATATTGGGAGTTGTGAAGTACAACCAAAAATACCTTGACAAAGTGAAGCGATAGGGTTGGTACCTCAGAATTGACAAGGTTGGTGCCTTGGAAAGTCCAAGTTGGTGCTTGGAAAATATAGGATTGGTGTCCTTGGAGTTGGTGCTCCTAAACTCAAGGTCAGTGCCTTAGATAAGATAGGGTTGGAGACCTAGAAGATCCGAGTCCTCAAGAAACTATGTCGAAGCCTGCACCAGAGAAGGGTTGGTGCCCTAAGGGTTGGAGCCTCTAAACGCAAGGTTGGTGCCTTGAGAAGATAGGGTTGGTGCCCTAGAGTTTAGAGCCTCACAAAAGTCCAAGTTGCTGGTTGGCAACAAGTTGGAGCCTGGGAGATTGAAGATTGGTGTCTTCATACAGGGTTTGAGCCCTATATATATATTGTACTTTATTCATTGTAAACATTATATTAATAAAAGCATTTATTCCTATTGTTCATTTTGTGTTCTAAATATAAGTGATCTAACTGGTAAAAGTAACAATTGAAAAGGAATACCGATGCACCCCCCTCTCAGTATTTCCAACAATTGGTATCAGATCCAGTACCTTCACTCAAAGCCTAACACCTTGAAGGTTGATCATTAGAACACAAATGGCGAAGCCAAGGAAGAAAGTCTCCAATCCTCCTAAAGATGTGTCTCCCTCAACCACCGAAATTGAAGTCAATCTATTTGTGAAGGTTCCATTGTTCAATGGAAATTTTGATATATAGGAAGCAAGAATGAGGAATTTCTTAAAGACTCAAGGCATTGATGTCTGGAAATCGGTGATTGTTGAGATCATGATGGATGGAGAATCCAAGGAACATAATACAAGAGAAGTGAAAGCAATCTTGAATGGGCTACCTGATTCTATGAAGGCAAATTTTGAAAAATGTTCGTCAGCAAAAGGCATATGCGGTAAAATTCATGATCTTCACTCAAAAGGAGCGTTGACAATGATCTCTAGTGAAGAAATGATGGAAAACAAGAAGGAAATCCAAAGCCCATCAAGGAAGGTGAAGATAAGAGTGATAACATCAAGGCTAAAGAAGACCTAGAAGATGAAGAGAATGAAAAAGATTTTGAAGAAGATCTCCTCACTAAACTTATGGCTACCATGGAAGATATTAACAATTTGAAAAAGGAAAATGAGGAACTTAAGAAGAAAGCACAAGTTGGTGACCAAGACAAGACAAGGAATGAAATTGACCTTGTCAAGCTTCAAGTACAAGAAAGAGATGAGGAGCTCGCCAAGATTAAGGAAGAATTTCATCAAAACAAGATAAATCATCATGAAGAAGTCATATCCATGACAAATCAATTGGATAAGGCAAAAAAAGGGGCAGATACCTTGTCAAAACACCTTGAACAAAGGCACAAGAGCTTGAACAAACTTGAAACAGAGATTGGTCAATACAAGGAAGAGGTCTCCTCCCTTAGATCTCAACTAGAAGAAGTAAGGAAACAAGCACAAGAAGCTGAGAAGGTGATGGAAGCTTTGACATTCATAGAAGGACAAGTTGATGAAGCAGAAAAGGAAAGAAACACCATGATATGCCAACTAGAAGAAAAGGATGATGACATCACCAAGTTAAAATCAGAAATCACTTCTCTTAAGTCCCAATCGTGTGAAGCAACCAAGATAAAGGAAGAAATGGAGATAATTCTTTCAAAGAAGGATGAAGAATGCAAGAAAATGAAGGAAGAAATTGTCTTTCTTAAAAAGGAAGTTGACTTGTTGAATAAGAACTTGAAAAGTTCTCAAACCCTAGATGACATCCTAAGTCATCAAAGGTCTCCCCTTGATAAATCAGGTCTTGGCTATGCAGGTGAATCCTCAAGCAAGAATGATGCAAACCCTAATGCATCAAGCAAAGAGGATGCGAGGAAGCCTAGAAGAAATGTTGATGCTCCCAGTTCCAGAAAAGGCAAGGAGAAGAGTCAAGACAACTATGGAAGAAATCCTACTCCAAGAAGACTTGCAAATGATGTCAAGAATACAAAAGGTGATCAATATTATCAAGGAATCCCAAGGAATAAAGGCTTCAGAAGTAAATCAAGGAAATCTCTATCTCCTAGGTATAAAATTTTATTTCTTGGTTATTGTTATGCTGGTACAAACTTTGGACACATGGAAAAAGATTGTAGGGCATATCACAAAGATAAATATTATGGTGCCCGTCAATTTTCGAGTATCAATTGTGCAAGAAATCATGAATTCTTATTCATGAACAACATGGAATGCTTCAAGTGTCATAACATTGTTCATATGGCACGTGATTGTAACTCGACTTAGGATCCTACACAAGCTAGAACCATGCCAGAGAAGAAAGTTACACAAGTATGGAGAAGGAAGCAAATACAATCCGAAAATCTCTTGAACTCTCCAGCCAACAACACATGTTGTTGACCTGATCTTCGACAATCTAAGCATTTGATGGGGAGACTCTGCCAAATGAATATCATGCATATAGTTAGGGGGAGCTTATGACGATTAGGCATTATTTTGCACAAGATATTCATGGATGGATCCTATGAAAACCTTGATGAGTCATATCTCGACATTCATAGATCATCTCTCAGGAACACTCCATTGAAGAACATGATCTCTTATCTATCCAATGAACTATTGTTGAATACTTCTTCCACTTGTTTTCAAGACAACAAGTTTGCATGAACTAGAAGAGTTTATGCAGGCGGGGGAGTTGGTTCATCACATGAAGAAATACATCTATCATGGAACACATTGCCAGAAAGAAGAGCACCATGACAGGGGGAGTAATGTACCTATGAGGAACTATTTTTTGAAGAAAAGAAATAGCTTGACAGGGGGAGTACTTGGGCACCCTGTTTTCCATTGATGTCAAAGGGGGAGAGAATGTTGGAAGGACAAGAATATTGCCATCAATTACAAAGGGGGAGATTGTTAATCTAGGTTGTCATTGATGTCAATATGGTACTATTGGGATGGCAAATATTCTTGTGATATCACAACCTCATGCATATTTTGATGATGTCCTTGCTCATGATGACAAGTCCTTGTTTGATAAGGATGTCATTAATGAAGATGTCAAGATATTAATGATGCCATTATTATGTGAAGAAGTCTTGTCCTAGATGCTTGTTTTTCATAATGTCCTAGATGTCCTTGAACTAACCATGAAGACACTATAACATCTTATCCTTAATCTTGATGAAGAAGTCCTTCTTATTGATCTTCATAGTGACTCTTGATGAAGAAGCTCTCCTTGTGATGATCTAGCGCTTGCTATAAAAAATTGATGAATGCTGCATATGGTTAATGACATTAACATATCACTGCACTATCATAATGACCACACTTGATAATGGCACTTGATGATGGTCTTCATGACATGATTGGAAGATTGCCTTGGAGCTCTCCTAATGGGAAATTTCTGCTGCACTATGACTTATCACTGCACAAGTATATGGTGACATCACTGGATAGTTGGATACAAGATGATACACTCATATTAGATACACTCATGATATCACTCATAATAATATTGTTGAGCCAAACAACAATGAAGCCATGTTGTCCCAAACAATAGAAAAGCCTTGTTGTCCTAATCACCTTCTGCACATAAAAAAATGAGTCATATACCATCTTAAAGAGGATTTCTTCCTCTTTCTAATGAGCTATTACTTGCCCCTAAACTCCTGGTGGTTGATGAGATATTGAATTTTTAATGTACAAAATATATATTTGCAGGCTAGTCGACCTACACTTTGTCACTCATGTCGGCCTATCTCCAGAAAGACATGTCCCTTCATTTCAAACACAAATCAGTATAAATACAAGCGGAATTCATCATTCTAGCACAAAATTTTCGGTGAAGAGCATCTGAAAAACACAGAACTGCGAGGAGAGGAGGACTTAAGAGCTGTTTGTTTGGGTTATTCCTTCTCAAAGTGGGACAGAAAAATATTTTGGCAGCCATCTATGTTAATAAATACCTCAGACCTACATTAATCTCTTCAGTCTGTGTGGCTCGGAATTGCAAAATTGTGGAGTGTTTAAGGGCCAAGAGGTCTAGTATAAGGCCCTCTCTTCTAGCCACAGAAGCAGCATTATGTGAAGCAGTTTGAACTATGCAGAAGCTCAAATTACAGTCACCTTGAAGGCTACCCTCAGACCTGTGGCAGCTCTTGTGTGAAGTTTCAGAGGCTTGGACCATGCACCTACCTTGACAGAGTTCGAATAGAGAGTAGACCTTTGTTAAAAGCTTTGACCCTAACTTTTAATTGCAGAAGGAAATCCGGTCCTACAGTTGGATGCTTTTATTAGAATTTCTCTATGAAAATTTGTGAATTGCAGATCTCTATTGCAGCTTCTCTATGGTGACATATTGGAGACCTGTAGTGGATTATATGTGAACCTATGATGACCTGTCTACAAACTCTTCGACCTGTGGATATATACATCAATTTGAAATTTTGAATCTGTGGTAAAGCTCACTTAGGAAAGCATCTATTGCAGACCTGAAGTGGATCATTGGAAACATTTTTGTAGACCTGTGGTGATTCATTGGAAGTCTGTGAATGCTTTTTAAGGAGATACTTTCTTGGAGGAGAAACTTATTTGTAGATCTTAATTGAAGGCACAGTTGCATCTTGGTTGGAAATACTATTTTTTGTAGATAGTATTGAGTTTGTTTGGAAACTCTTTGAGGTCATTTCTTTGGACCTGGAATAATTGAAGAAGCATCCTTGGAAATTTGGAACAGATTCTTTTGAAGCATCGTTGTAACATCCCTGTAGTCTTGAATACCTTGAGGAAGTGTTGAAGAAGTGCAGAAGTTGATCTTGGAGTCAATCTTGGAGACATGATGCCTTGTTGAAGCTCTCATGAAGTGACCTTGAAAAAATGTTTGTGTGACATGAAGAGCAATGGTGACACCTTCTGAGAAGACAAGGTTGTCACTGATGAAGTGATTTGGAGAAGGCATTGCTGAAGAGATTGACAAGGCTTGTTGAAGAAGATATTGGCAGACATGAAGTACAACCACAAATACCTTGACAAAGTGAAGCGAAAGGGTTGGTTCCTTAGAATTGACAAGGTTGCTGGCTTGGAAAGTCCAAGTTGGTGCTTGCTAAATATAGGATTGGTGTCCTTGGATTTGGTGCTCCTAAACTCAAGTTCGGTGCCTTGGATAAGATAGGGTTGGAACCCTAGAATATTGAAGTCCTCAATAAACTAGATCGGAGCCTGTACCAGAGAAGGGTTGGTGCCCTAGGGGTTGGAGCCTATAAACGCAAGGTTGGTGCCTTGAGAAGATAGGGTTGGTGCCCTAGAGGTCAGAGCCTCACAAATGTCCAAGTTGGTGCTTGGCAATAAGAGCCTGGGAGATTGAAGATCGGTGTCTTCATCTAGGGTTGGAGCCCTATATATATTGTACTTGATTCATTGTAAAGATTATATTAATAAAATCATTTATTCCTATTGTTCATTTTGTGTTCTAAATATAAGTGATCTAACTGGTAAAAATAACAATTGAAAAGGAATATTGATTCACCCCGCCTCAATATTTCCAACACAAGATGCATTATTATTTTACCTAGGCCACCTTTGTGTTCCTTCAAGCGAGCGTGTCAAGCTGATTTGGGAAGTGCACTATAGTCAGGTCATAGGACACTTTGGCATGGAGAAAACTTTGGTTGTACTACAAAAGTACTTTTATTAGCCAAAACATTGACCAGATGTTGGGAAATATATTATATCCTGCACTTCCTGGGCCATCGCCAAGCCAACCATCAAGAAGCAAGGCATACACTCCTTTGCCTACTACCAGCCAATAGTGGGAATCCATCTCCATGGACTATATGTCTGGCCTCCCTTCTACCAAGAATGGTAATGTCTGTGTATTTGTGGATGGACAGATTTTCTAAGATGGATTTATTGGCGGCCTGCAAGAAGAGTATCACAGCAGAGGACTCTTCTTTGAACTAGTACGGGTACATTTTGGGATCTCGCAGACTATTATATCAAATCAAGATAGTGGATTCCTAAGCACATTCGAATCAAGCCTCTGGACACTATTGGATGAATATCACCAAGTCGACTGCCTTCCATCCCCAGACCGATGGCCAGACGAAGGTCGTCAATATGATGATAGTGCACATACTCTACATGTACAACTCCAGAATCCACGAACCTGGGATGAGAGTCTTCCCTATGTGCAACACAGTTATAATAGAGCTCTCCATAACTCGACTAGTCGTTGTCCCTTTCAAGTGGGTCTTGGATTTCAACCATTGTGTCTAATTAATGTGGCCATGTGTCATGCGAATACACAGACAGAATCCACACATGTATTTTCTGAGGTTGATAAAGCAACCAAATTTATTGAACTCATCCAACACATCCGTTAGTAGGTTTACAACATCTTGGAGAAGTCAAATGCCAAGTACAAGCAGTGACATGATCAACATCAGCTGCCACACAATTTTCAGGTGAGCGACAAAGTTTGGTTGCATTTGCAGAAAGAACTCCTTACCGGAACCCATCGAAAGCTCAAACCACTATGATATGGTCCTTACACCATTACCAAGGTTGTGAGAGACAATGATTTTGAGCTCAACATTCCCCCATTCCTTGGCTTGCACCCAGTGTTCAATGTGGACCACCTTCAACCATACTTCCCACCATTGCTAAACACATCAGACATTGCAGAACAACTCACACCAACAGAGTTAAACCCAGACTACATGGAATAGACCAAAATGGATCAGATTATGGACACACAGATCAAGAACACTCGCCAGCAGAAGATCCAACTATATCGGGTTGTCAAATTTGACCAACTCTTGCACCAAGGCAAGTGGCTCACCAAGGACCAAGTTCAACAGAAGTTTCCCCATCTCATGGAGGAAACCAACACAATGCGGACCATTGCTTCCTAAGGGGGGAGGACTAATCCAAGTTGATGTTGGTGGCGACCCGCTTATTCCACTTGGACCCCCACCACTGTCTCTTTCAGTATTTCAGTTTCCTTAATTGTAGCACAGTTTACTATTTTTGGCAATTTTTCGGGAACTGAAATTCTGCAGTCATTTTGAGGCCCTAAACACCGTTTTTTTGGGAAAATTAGGGCCAACAAGGTTATTTTACTGATGGTGGCCACTTGAAAGTTGTATTCCTTGGATAGACATTTCTAACAAGGTATTGTGAGCACCAAATGGAGATTGTATACCAAAGTTACAACCCCGGGAACTTGATGTGCCAATTTACCCAAATGGGACCCATAGTTTTGGCGCTTCGTCTCCTAGGGTTAGATTTTTGGATGTTTAGGGTTTTCTGCCACACCCACTTGGAACTCTTTCTGAGACACCATCAAGGAGCGGTATTACCTTATCGGGAGTTATGAAGATAAGTACATAAAGTGGACTACACTACGACAGGTAAGGGACCAATATGTGTCAGAGTTCACAAATATTTTTCATACCCTTAGTACGAAGTTGGGTATCAAGGATTCTTAGCTGAATCTAATGCTAAAGTACCGCATTTTTTGTACACAAATACATCGAGTACGAGATGGAGTTCTTGGATATATCCTCACTCAATAGCCTCGACCGATAGGTTTTCAAGGCTGAGCATAAGTTTAAACAGAAGAAGTGAGACTTTGGATCTAATAATCCAAAGCAAGGGAAAGGCACCCCCAAACTGTAGAACAAAGGACAAATCCAAGGCAGGGTGACCTAGGATAACCCGTCGAAGTTGTGTTGAGCACAACCCAACTTGGTCCAATTTTGGTCAAAGACTTCGCATTTTGAGGAGTGGATTCCACGAAGTTCTATTTACCACGCGTGTCTATGGACTTCAAGGTGGGTCGAATCCCCTCATTTTGTAACAGGTATTAGGGTCTTAATTCATTGTTTTGTTGAGTCCGTGATATGTGGACCATGGTTTTTGTAGCAATGTAATGTATTTAAGGACATGTAATGATTTTTTGAAAATAAAATGATTGGAACATATCATGTAAAGAGTACAAGTGATCGAGTCTTTTTTACTATGCTTTGGGTCTTAAGGAAAGGCTCCGTAGCTAAGTGTGTGGAGGCTTGGGAAGAGACTAGAGTTGAGTGCACAGACCACCTACAGCTAGATGCACAGGTCGATAATTTATATGTACTAAAATATCTATCTTAATAAAGAAGAAGAATTTTTGGTGAAGTCATTTTTATGTGTATCTGTTACTTGTGTTCTACATGTTTATGTGAAGTAATTGCAAGTAATTTTTATGTTAGTGCAACTGATATTGTTCTGTAATGTGCTTATATTAAGATGAATGTGACAAAGTTTGTAAATATAATACACTACTCAGTAATGTTATGAATGTTAGAAGCATAATTAAAGTATATAAAAATGAAGTTAAGAGCCTCTCCACGTAGTCCCTCAAGGTTGCAAAAACATAGTTCTGCAATCACCCATAGCCACCTTGGGTGAGACCTTGACCTTCTTGTGGGTCGTTTCTTAAAGGGCCGGTGTCTGAGGGTTTTTTGGGTGCAAAGTACAAGTTGAACCTGGGTCAATCCCAACCGAAACAAAAAAAGATTCTATTTTCAAGACTAGGATCTGTTTGGGGCATGTGGATGTCGCATCCATTGAAGAAGGAAATACAAGATCAGAAAGAAGGAGAATTCACAATTTAGGAAAACAGAAATTCGTGATTGTCGACTGAAGCCTGGTTGCAAAAGTATATCTTTACATAATAGCATGAGATCTTCTTCGGGGCATTTTCTAATGAACTATATGAATGGGTATCAAATTTGATGGAGCATAAGACTTGTTTCAAAAAAGACGAGCCTACCGCATGGAGCCCTGAATTGATACAACAACTCAAGAATACTAACAACAGTATCTCAAGGGCTATTGATTTTTTGATTGGTAGTATCTTGGGAGGATTTATTACTAAGTTTACAATAGACATGACTATATATTACAGTGAGTTTGAGAAAATATTTTTCAAGGGTCCACGAGGTAAGTACCTAAATTCTTTGAAGTTGTGGATTACAATGCATTTGTGTGAAAAGAGCATACTATGAATGCAATCTGTTTAATGTTTGGACGAAGATGGAATAATTTTGAACCAGGACCGGGGTCTAAGCAAAGTGGAAAGTGATATAGAGTAGAACATGAACCAAATAACTTTTTTGAGACTATAGTCCCTTGTTAGGTGGGTCTGAGAGTGAAGAAGAAGGAAGTAACTCCGCAAACTCGCGGTATTCCCCCTCCCATCCTGAAGGTGCATTGAAGTTAGGAGTTGAGAAAAATTAGGGCATCTTTGGGATTCTCCATCCTTTTACTCCCCATACCCCTCCTCATAATTCACCTACACTCCCTCACCCTCCCTCTAATCACACCCGTCCCCCTCCCCCTAACCCCACAACAAGAAAAATGATTGATGACATTAAGCTACATATCTTTAGAGGACTTGAATCAAAGGATCCTGTGCATTTTTAGTTTGTAGTTGATGCAATATGGAAAGCAAGACAAATCATTGACACGGATGTAAATAATGCGCATATCATCACGACACTGCGAGAAAGAGAACTGACATGGTACATGAATTATTCTATGACTAATTAGGCTGCCTCATTGTATGATATTAAAAAAGTGTTGGTATCATAATTCAAGAAGCCGAAATAAAAATCACAGTGCATTACGGAGTTGAATGAAATCAAACAATTGGCTACTGAGTCTGTGTGGAAGTTGGATCAATGATTCAAGGAGTTAATCAGCTAAGTAAGCTTTAACATACCCCGAGAACAGCATAAAGAATGGTTTATAGTTGCGTTGATGCCACATATTAGGTTACCATTGACACAGCAGAAGATAGCGACTCAAGACGAAGCATTGGAGTTTACAATGAAGCTGGAAGCTTCGCCGATCGAAGATACTCATTCAAAATTACAGCAAATTCAAAGTCAGCTAGCAAATTTGACCTTGGAATTGCAAGATCTCAAGAAAGGTAAAGAAACCAGATCAGAAGTGTGGTGTAAAAAATGCAAAGCAGAGGGCCATTATAATGATCAATGCCCTATGTTCAAAGATTACTTGACAAGTGGATCACCTAATCTAGTAAACTCAGGATCAAGTTTGTGGTGCAATATTTGTAGAACAAAAGGCCAACATCGCTCTGAAGATTGCTATTTATTACAAAAGTACATGCAGACCCAAAACAATTGTTTTGTAACTTTTCTAAATCAGTAGACCATGATGAGAGAAAATGTCGGAGTTATGACTTGATGTTGGAGAGAACTACTGATGATTATAGACTGCAAGTTAAAAGGACATACGTGTGAAGAGATAGGCCATCATGCTGGATGAGGAGGCTTCCAAGGACAAGGATGAGGAGTTGGTCAAGGGAGTGGCCAAATTATCTGTTATAACTGTGGATAGGCAGGGCACTTCGCAAGAGACTATCAGAACCCTACTGCAACCTACATCTACTGCAAATATTTTGATCACGTCATAGAAGAATGTCTCGTCCTTATCGCAAGGATGTACAAGAAGAGGAACCAGCAGCCTGTAGCAAATATTCAAATGATGACCCTGAGCCAAGGGAGGATGAACAACACATAAACATCATAACAAGGAGTGCAATTGTGACAGGAGATGATAAAGGTAAGAAGAAAGTTGAAGAAACATGGGTAAGAAAGACTACTGAAAAGGTCCCTAGGTTCTGTATCCATAATGAAAAAGAAACGTTCATGGGAGTGAAGTGAAGCTTCATGGATACTGGGGCTTCAACATTTAGTGCGCAACTGAAGTTAATGCCAAAGAAGGATTGTGACAAAGTGTCTACTTCGACACAAGAATTAGATCCAAGTATTTTGAAGTCATTTTTATAGACTTTCATGACGTTGTTAAGGAGTTAGAGGGTTATCGAAGGACTCCAGGAGTTCATAGAATCCTACACTCATAAAGAGGTACCGCGAAGTGATTTTCACGTAGTGAACAATTTACACTGACACAAGAAGAGAACGGGGAAGGAATTGAGATTAACTGCATAGACGGGGGAATATGATATGTATCAGGTAATATTGGATTTAGGATCTGATGCCAATGTGTTACCTAAGAAAACTTGGGAGTTAATGGGAAGACCAAAGTTGCAATGGTCGTCGATACAGTTGAGGATGGCCAACCAACAGAAGATCGTCCCTATGGGAAGGTTACCTGGTGTCATAGTAGACATCGAAGGAGTCTGAACCGTTGCAGACTTTGAAGTGATTGAAATTGTAGATGATAGCAACCCATATACAGTGCTGCTTAGATTGGATTTGGATTTCGAATATTTGATGATAATCAATTTGAAGAAGAGACAAATGGTGTTTGAAAAAGACGATATGAGGGTCATTGTCCCTCTAGACCCCTCAGAAGGAATGCACTATATAGAGCATGTCTAGGATTAGTATTGTGACGCAAATGTTGACAACATTTATCATATAACAACTAAGGAGGAAGATTGGATTAATCCCACTACAAATGGAAAATTTGGCGTGGAACAAGATAGTTCCTGTACTTCAAATTTCGAGGAACTAGAAAATTGGCAGAACATGTTATATGAAGTCTCTACCACAAAATCACTTCACTGCATAACTTCTGAGGTATGTGATATGCCTTATTATGATGGGATCAGAGATGTAAGCCTATTTCTTGATGAATATGAAAGAGAAATACCAAAAGAACAGAGGTTGAAAGCTTTGGATGTAGCCCTAAAGGCTACACCTGCTAGATGGTGGGGTACTCATAAAAGAAATATAGCAAATTGGCAGCAGTGTTGAAGATTAATATGGATCAAGTTTGGATCAATCGACACAGAAATAGAAGTAAATTATGATGGTAAGGTTGATCCCTGGGAGCATATTCATCACTGCACTTCAGTTTGGAAAGAAATTCTAGAACAAGAGTGGGTACATGGGTTTATCCACACACTAGAAACAATTCCTATGAATTGGTATCTTGAAATAGAACTGTGACATGGAACTGCGAACTAGACAGATTTGGTTGAAGGGTTCATGCTAACATTCAGTTTTGAAGATGATTTCCCGTGTATAGACTCGGCTCTTCAGGTAATCAGAGCAAAGGTTTTGAGAATGAAGCTCCATTAACTTGGTAGCATGATTGGGCTGAATAGTTACAAAATGAATTGGAATGTTATAATATCACTGCCAAAGAAGATGAAGATCCATGCAATATTGATATACCAAAATCAGAAGGACATCATGAAATGGTTGGACCAAAACCAGAAATATTGGATATAATGCAGCTAGTAAAAACATAGAAAGTGAATATTGGTACAAAGGAATATCTGAAGTTCGTGACGATTGGAGACGATTGGGATGAATATACAGTTAGTAAAATCACAGAGGTACTACATGAATACTAGGAGCTATTCCCTATGAATTTTTCAGAAATGAAGGGAATATTAGGGGACCTAGGAGTTATGAGGATCCCTCTAAAACCTGATGCGAATAATGTGAAGCAAAGACCATATAGGTTGAATCCATTATACAAGGAAAAGGTGAAGGAGGAATTAGAAAAAATGCTAACAGCAGGGATCATCGAGCTTGTCGAAGAGTTTGAATGGTTAAGTCCCATGATAGTTCAAGAAAAGAAGACTAAGGGAGAGATCAGAATTTGTGTTGAATTGGGGAAATTAAATGATGCATGTGTGCATGACCCGTTCCCTACACCATTTACAGACGAAGTATTGGAAAATGTAGGAGGTCACGAGGCTTATTCTTTCATAGATGGCTTTTCAGGTTACCATCATATCATAATTGTGCCAGAAGATAGACATAAGGCAACTTTTACAACAGAGTGGGGCTTATTTTAGTACATGGTGATGCCTTTTGGCTTGAAGAATGCGCCTAGCATATTTTCTAGAGTTGTAGTTGTAACATTCAAGGAGTACATACACAAATTCTTGCAAGTTTACTTTGATGATTGACAGTATTTGGGCTATTAAAGAAGCATATTGCGAGCTTAAGGCTTATGTTGGATACATGTAGGAAGCATCATATTTCACTAAACTTGAAGAAGTGTATATTTTTTGTGCCTTGTTGCATACTATTAGGGAATATTGTGTGCAAATAGGATTTGTTGGTGGATCCCACAAAGATAGCAGTCATTGTGAACTTGTCAGCACCAAAAACAGTGAGACGATTGCGCACAACACTTCGACACAATGGCTATTACTGAAATTTTATAAAGGGGTATGCACAAATAACTGCGTAAATGGAGAAGTTATTGAAGAAATATGTCACTTTTAAATGGGATGAAGAATGTTAGAAGAGTCCGGATATACTGAAGGAGAAGATGGTAAATGCATCTATCTTAGTTTTTCCATATTGGAATAAGGAATTTCATGTACATGTCGATGCATCTTTCATACCGCTGGGTATAGTGTTGGCATAGCCTAGAGCAGGCGAAGTTGTTCACTCCATAGCTTTTGCAAGCAGAAAATTGTCCAAGGCGAAAAGGAATTATACTACAACAGAAAGAGAAGGGTTAGCCAAGTTCAAGATGTTCATTGATCACTCCATGTTGAAATATTTGGTGAATAAGCTTTTTTTAGGAGGAAAAATTTGTCGACGGTTGTTGTTGTTCCAGGAGTACGATTTTGATGTTGTAGTCAAGCTGGGAAGATTGCATGTTGGGCCTGACCATCTGTTGAGATTGGAGACAGGAGAAGAACACACCAATATCAAAGATAACCTGCCTGATGCATATTTGTTTGCAATCCGGGACACGAATGATCATTTCACAGATATTATTCAGTATTTGGCCACAGGAATGGCGCCCGCAGAGTACACTACACATCAGAAGAAATATTTGGTGGTAAAAGTAGTTGATTTCACGTTGATTGCAGGGCACTTGTACAAAATGAGACCAGATGAAATACTGCGAAGTTACATCCCAAAACATGAAAGGCGGAGTATTATAGCAGAAGCTCATGGAGGAGTCGCAAGTGGACATTATACAGGAAAGGCCACTACGCAGAAAATATTGAGAGATGGGTTATGGTGGCCTACAGTACGTAAGAATGCAAAAGAGTTTTGTCAAGCATGTGATGTATGTCAAAGAACAGGAAGGCCATCTCTAAGAGATGAAATTCCACTAAATCCACAGGTGACATTGCAAGCATTTAACAAATGGGTTATTGACTTTGTTGGACCTATCAACCCACCGGGAAAGGAGACTAATGCAAGATACATAATCTCTACAACTAATTATTTGATGAGGTGGGCTGAGGCATAGCCAGTGAAGGATTGCAATGCAGATACTGCTGTGAAGTTCATTTTTGAATACATTATGTCCAGACTTGGGTGTACGAAGATATTAATGAGTGACCGAGGTTCACATTTCTTGAATCATAATATTGAGGCATTGGCTGAAGAGTCTCAAGTACACCATCAGAAAAGTACCCTATATCACCCTCAAGCGAATGGGATAGTTGAAACATTCAATAAAGTTCTGGAGAATGCACTCACAAAAGTGTGCAATGTGAACAGAAATGACTGGGATCTAAGGATTCCAATTATGTTGTGGGAAAATAGGAAAACATGAAAGAAATTGACAGGCCAGACACCTTTTAGGTTGGTATATGGACAAGAAGCAGCCATTCCTATGGAGTACATTATGCCCAGTTTAAGAATTGCAGCCTTCACAGACATGGAATATTTTGATATAATGGAGGAGAGGATGGAACAATTGCTTGCTTTGGAAGAGGATAGGTTTATAGCAGGTTTTCATTAGCAAGTACAAAAAGTAAGGGAGAAAGCCTAGCATGACAGGCACATCAAGCAAAATAAATTCTGGGAAGGAGATCTTGTACTCTTATATGATAGAAAATTTTCTAATTTCCCAGGAAAATTTAAGACACATTGGTTAGGGTCGTATATCATAAAACATGTCTCTGATGGTGGCACAGTTTAGCTCGTGAAGTTAAACGGTTAGTTGATTCCAAGATGAGTGAATGATAGAAGATTGAAGGTATACAGGGATGACTTTGTCCCCAAAGCTTCGCACTGAAAGATGAAAGAAGAAGAGCCTTAGTGCCACCTGCAGTTGAAAGTGGGAACTAGACTATAAACTACTCTTCACAAGGGGACTTCCCCAAAGAAGGACTATTGCGCAATATTCAGGGGTATGTCGAAGTCAAAAAGAACCATGCAAAAGGAATATTACTACGTGATATTCAAAAGTATGTCGAAGTCCGAAAGAACCGCAACTAAGGGTAGATTATTGCGCAATTTTTTAAGATAACTAGAATAATATGGCCGTTGGAAGGAAAAATTTGTTGCTAAAAGGAATATGTCGTTAAAAGGCGTGGGAGAAACACATTTATGAAGCATTGTTGGTCAGATCTAGCCCCATACTTTCATTAAATAAACAATATCTAAGCTAATGATGAGGCTCGGAATTCAAATTTTCTATAAAAGATATGTCCTGCTCCACATTTTACACTTCGCTATCTGGAGAATTCAGTTTTAGAATTTGCAATCAAGAGTGAGTCGAGTGTGTTACTGTATGTCTGAGAGGATTTTTGAAGAAATTGCTCAAGTATTTGTAAAGAAACATCTAGAAAAAGTCATGGAAGCCCAGGCCGGTCATTCCAGAGCACTGAATGTACCCTTTTCCCCAAGGCACATGAGGTCGCCGTGAAAACAAGAGGTTACAGAAGAACATCCCAAGAAAAAACCTGAAAAGAGGCCAGCTCAAGCCTCTAGAGTACACTTAAGAACATCCCCAAGGAAGAAGATAGCAAAAGAGCAGTGGATGAAGACCAAGCAATATAAGAGACCTAAGGAGAAGGCGAAGAAGTCAGTACAGTAGGAATAACCAGAGGAAATCCATGACAATGAGGAGGAAGCCGAGATGCCCCAGATGGGGACAGAGGGCGTAGAAATTCCCTATGTGATTCCACCATAGTTTCCACCAAATAAACTGGGTGCCAATCCAATTAAGGACCCGAAGGACACAAATTTTGGTACTTTTACACCACTGCTACTAGAAAAAGTGCCATTTGAAGGCGAAGTGTTGGGGAAAATCCCACAATTGAAAATGGAGGATTAGGACTTTAATGACATAAGTAAGCATCCGTAGTTCAAGCCAAGTAATTACCTACACCAAGTCTATTATCTAGAGAGTGGATTTACGAGGTTGGAGCCACACCAATGGGTTGCAGGCTTGCAGATATCAGGCTTTCTAAACATGTTGTATGTGCCACACTTCGGTAAAAGCACATCCAACACAGACTATGTGTGATAGTTACTATTGAATATAGCAACAAGAAATGCTAAAAATAGCATTGTTATAAATAACAGTTCAGCCAGTGTTGAACTTAGCAACAATGGATGAAAAGTGAAAGTGCTAAAAATAGCTTTTCCATAAATAGCATTTCGGGATACCTTCATACTTTAGTCAGTCCCTAAACTATAATAGGAAGTAAAATTCGAATTTGATATTAACAGTAGTTTGTAAATTAATTAATTAATTCACCATGAGTTAATTAGTTGTGAAAAAACAAACATGAAGTCTATGTGAGGACATGCAACAATTTCTCCATTAATTAAGGAATTTATCCATCAGTTAAAGAGATAAGGATGAGTTCTAATTTGAGTAGTAATTAGTTGGCTCAGTTAACTGAGTCAAGTCCAGTTAGATTGATTTAAACAGTTTGTTTAAATTAATGTAAGTTTAGTTAGTTAATGCATGCTTGCATATAACTACTGCTCTTTAGATAACTGAATATTCTCTCATACATAACTCATGCATGTCAGTTCAGACAGAGACCCAGTTGAGATCAAATGGAGGGACAGTGTACTATCAGTTGCTAGGATATTCCTTAGTGAATATTCCTTGCATGCAGAAGGATTTCTTTCCAAGAGAATTGCGTTGTTACTTCTTCTTGTTCAGTGAGTGTGATGAGGCCAATTCACACATGTGGCTTCACTGGACCCCAAGAAAAATTGCGCAAAGAAATAGGGGCTTGGAGGACTTGAGGAGGATATATACTTGTCTATTCAGTCTATGAGCTTCATTGTTTTGATTACAGAGAGAGCAGGATAGCTTTTGAGCTGATTCTTTTTGTAACTTGGACAAGATTTCCACTTGTATGATAATACAAAGTTGGGGTTTTAGGCTGATGCTTTCCCCTGGTTATTTCTTCTGTGTTATGTGCGATTGATTTCTTCTTATCAATTATATGTGTTCAATTGATCTTGCTTATATTCGATTAAGCTTCCGCATAATTGTTTGTATAAGTAGATCAAGTATTTTGCTTTAGTATATTGCATTATCAAGTGATCTACAGGTGGGAATTTCTACATGGTATCAGATCAAATGTGATCAAGGAAGAACAGTATACAAGAAGGGAGAAGTTCAAAGTTTGTGATTCCTGAATATAGAAATCAAGTTCTTATTACATCTCCATTTCACCTATGGCTTTTATTGCTTTAAGACTCGAGTATGCCCTTGATGGCAGCTCGAATTATATAGCCTGGAAGGATCGCATAGAAGCAGTATTAGAGGATAACGATCTAAAGGACTTCATTGATCAATATGTCCCCAAGCCGACTGATGCTACTCTATTAGCAGAATGGAAAAAGTGTGTGGCTAGAGAAAGGAGAATCCTTTTAGAGGGAGATCAAGACCACATAGTCTCGAGTCTCCATGGGAAGGAGACATCGTTTTCAATGTGGAAAACATTGAAAGATCTATATCATAATAGCAGCGATCAGAGGAAGTTGGCACTGAAAGAAAAGCTTTGTAAGATCAAGTGTGAAAAGGGCGACACGATCTCTACATATCTAAACAAGCTCACCACCTGTAGGGATGAGCTTGGAATTGTATGGATTGCGACAGCAGATGATGACATGGTGAGTCTTGCACTCCTCGGTCTTCCTAAGAGCTAGCATAGCTACCAAGACTCTGTTAATGGAAGAGAGAAACTACCAAATTGGGAACGACTTTGGTCGGATCTGACGCAGGAGGAGATAAGAAGAAGCACTAGAGATGGATCCTCATCAAAACAAGATGATGAGGAAAATCTAGCCTTAGCGAGTAAGGCAAGGAAGGGGAAAGGGAAGGCATCCCAATCCAAATCCAGTTCTTCCCATGGTGGGAAGAAGTTTGACAAATCGAAGGTGTGATGCTTTCATTGTCATGAAGTGGGCCATTATGCTACTAATTGTCCACAGAAGAAATCCAAGAAGGGTTCCTCAAAGGGATTTGATGGTGATGCACTAGCCTCACAGTTTGAGTTGGATTTCTCTCTTATCGCATGCATGGTTTCATCCATGGTGGGATGTGTTTGGTACTTGGACAGTGGAGCCTCTTTCCACATGTCAAGTGACAAGAATCTCTTCAGTACCCTGGAGGAGAAGGATCTCCAGATGCGGATCGAGATGGGCGATGATGGAAAGTACTGTGTCTCAGGTGAAGGTACGGTTGTGTTTTAGAGGGAGCATGGAGATCCCCTCACCCTGACTAATGTAAAGTATGTACCAAGCCTGAAGAAAAATCTTGTGTCCATTGTTGTGCTAGAAGATAAAGGCTATGAAGTAGTCTTTAGCAAAGGAAAGGTATTCCTGAGGCATATCGGCACTAGACAGACAAAGCGAATAGGAATTCGAGTTAAGAATCTCTACAAGCTAGAGGTAGACGACTGTGCTGATTTGAGTTCCAAAGTAGAGATGGTGCAGAGCCAAGATGTTGGCGAGGTATGACATAGAAGACTGGGCCACTTGTACCATGGAGCCCTGAAGATCATGCAGCAAATTTCTACCGGATTACACAAGGGAAAACTTGAGCAAATGAGTACATGCAAAGGTTGTACCTTGGGTAAGTATGCAAAATCTTCCTTTTCGGATCGAGATAGTAGAGCTGGAGAAATCTTGGAGCAAGTTCACTCAGATGTTTGTGTACCTTTCTCTATATCCTCCACCGCTAAACAAAGGTACTATGTTATTTTTATTGATGATTTTTCTCGTAGATGTTGGATCTACTTTATGCAAAAGAAGGATCAGACCTTCTTGCGGTTTTGTAAGTTTAAAACCTTGGCAGAGAAAGAATCAGGAAAGAAAATAAAAGCCTTGTGTATCGACAATGGTGGAGAGTATGTCTCCCAGCAGTTTAAGGGCTTCTGCGCTGCAAAAGGAATTAAATGGGAATTGACGACACCCCATAACCCACAATAGAATGGGGTGGCCGAAAGGAAGAACAGATTGATTGTGGGAGCAGCTCGAGCGATGTTGCATGACCAAAGCCTTCCACTGCATTTGTGGGCTGAGGCATGCAATATAGCAGTATACTTGCAGAACAGATGCCTGCACCGTATACTAGGGATGAAGATACCTATGGAGGCCTATTCTAGGAATCGACCTGTTATAAGTCACTTCTGAATCTTTGGATCATCAGTTTATTGTCATGTGATCAAAGATGCTAAGAAGAAGCTAGACCCAACAGCTGAGTTGGGAATTCTTGTGGGGTACACGGATACACCTCACAACTATCGGGTGTACCTGCCTTCCACTTAGAGGACTGTGGCACGTGTGGATCTAAAGTTCGATGAGCAGAAAGCCATGCAAGTGTCACTTGAGAGGTAGCTCAAGTTGCATGCAGATGAGGAACCTTCTGTTCCTAAGGAGGAGGAGCCTCAGATTTATGCGGAGCAGTCGCATGCAGAGGATCTGGGAGTGGAGACATCCACTCATGTTGAGACTTCTAGAGATGGGCAGAAACGCTCAAGGGAAGCTGACAAGTTGATGCTGGATGTGCGAGAGAATTTGGGACAGCCATCTTCTTAGCACAGACAGAGGAGGTCGCCAAAGCGGTACACTGGTTACATGGCCTTGGTTGGGGAGTGTGTAGATTCCGAGCCTTCTTCATTCGAGGAGGCAGTGCAGCAACCAGTGTGGGTTGATGCAATGGTGGAGGAGTATGACTCCATCATGCGGAACTATGTTTGGGATGTTGTCCCAAGACCTCAAGACAAATCAGTGGTGAGTTCCATATGGCTTTACAAGGTAATGCAGGCAGCTGATGGCAGTGTTGAGAAACACAAGGCAAGGTTTGTTGCCCAAGGTTTCTCATAGGTCAAGGGGTTCGACTACGATGAGACTTTTGCTCCTGTAGCAAGGTACTCATCGATCAGATCAATATTGGCACTATTAGCTCAGATGGTGTGGAAGATCCACCAAATGGATGTGAAGACAGCATTCCTCAATGGGACGATTGAGGAGGAGGTGTACATTGAGTAGCTAGAAGGTTTCGAAACCTTCGATGGCGAGTCACATGTGTGCAAACTCAAGAGGGCTTCGTATGGGCTGAAGCAAGCACCCTGTGCTTGGTACACCAGGATTGATAGCTATTTCACCGGATTGGGCTTCACCAAGAGTCAAGCAAATGCGAACCTTTACCACATCATGGTAGAAGGTAAGCCATTAATCATTGTACTTTATGTCGATGATCTGATTTTGACAGGTGATGATCAGCTGATACATTCTTGCAAGGAGGACCTTGCAAGAGAGTTCAAGATGAAAAAAATGGGTATTATGCACTACTTCCTAGGCATGGAAGTGTGGCAGAGAGATGGAGAAGTTTTGTATCTCAAGGCAAGTATGCCAATGAGATCCTTGGGCAGTTCCATATGGTGAAGCGCAAACCCATGTAGACTACTCTAGCTAGGAAATGGAGGAAGGAGTATGCTACTTAAGGTGAGGTAGTAGTTGCTACTATTTATCGGCAGCTGGTGGGTTCAAGTATGTATCTGGTGAACACATGACCTGACTTATGCTCTGTGGTGAACCAGCTGAGTCAAGCTATGGTTCAGCCTACCAAGCTGTTTTGGAAGGCAGCGAAGCATGTGTTGAGATACCTCAGAGGCACATCTTAGTTTGGATTGTGGTACAGATGGACAGAGGGAGTGAAGCTTCAGGGCTTCATAGATGTGGATTAGGCAGGGAGTCCATCAGACAGGAAGAGCACTTCTGGAGGAATCTTCAACCTTGGTTCAGCTACAGTTTCCTAGTACAGCAGGAAACAAAGATCAGTTGCACTTAGCTCAGCAGAGACTGAAGACATGGCTGCTAGCCAGGCCTCATGTGAGGCCATTTGGATGCAGAAGATTCTAGTGGGATTGTTTGGTCAGAGGATGGATCCTACAGTGATCTGCTGTGATAATCAGAGTTGCATCAAACTCTCTGAGAATCCAGTTTTTCATGACAGGTCCAAGCACATTGATATCTGGTATCACCATCTTTAATATTGTGTGGTCAAGAGGATCATGTTGTTGTTGTATGTTTTGACTGAGGAACAGGATGCAGATATTTTGACAAAGGCATTGTCAAAATGCAAGTTCGAGTTCCATAGAGACAGGATTGGGGTTACTGATAATCCCTTTCTTGTTCAAAGGGAGTGTTGAATATAGCAACAAGAAATGATAAAAATAGCAGTTCAGCCAATGTTGAGCTTAGCAACAATGGATGAAAAGTGAAAGTGCTAAAAATAGCTTTTCTATAAATAGCATTTCGGGATACCTTCCTATTTTAGTCAGTCCCTAAACTATAATAGGAAGTAAAATTAGAATTTGATACTAACAGCAGTTTGTAAATTAATTAATTAATTCACCATGAGTTAATTAGTTGTGAAAAATCAAACATGAAGTCTATGTGAGGACATGCAACAGTTTCTCCATTAATTGAGGAATTTATCCATCAGTTAAAGAGATAAATATGAGTTCTAATTTGAGTAGTAATTAGTTAGCTCAGTTAACTTAGTCAAGTCCAGTTAGATTGATTTAAACAGTTTGTTTAAATTAATGTAAGTTCAGTTAGTTAATGCATGCTTACATATAACTGCTGCTCTTCAGATAACTGAATATTATATCATACATAACTCATGCATGTCAATTCAGACAGAGACCCAGTTGAGATCAGATGGAGGGACAGTGTACTGTCAGTTGTTACGATATTCCTTGGTGAATATTCCTTGCATGCAGAAGGATTTCTTTCCAAGAGAATTGCATTGTTACTTCTTCTTGTTCAGTGAGTGTGATGAGGCCAAATCACACATTTTTCTTAACTGGACCCCAAGAAAAATTGCGCAAAGAAATAGGGGCTTGGAGGACTTGAGGAGGATATATACTTGTCTATTCGGTCTATGAGCTTCATTGTTTTGATTACAGAGAGAGCGGGATAGCTTTTGATCTTGTTCTTTTTGTAACTTGGACAAGATTTCCACTTGTATGAAAATACAGAGTTGGGGTTTTAGGCTAATGCTTTCCCCTGGTTATTTCTTCTGTGTTATATGTGATTGATTTCTTCTTATCAATTATATGTGTTCAATTGATCTTGCTCATATTCGATTAAGCTTCTGCATAATTGTTTGTAGAAGTAGATCAAGTATTTTTCTTTAGTATATTGCATTATCAGGTGATCTACAGGTGGGAATTTCTACAGTTACTAGTATTGGTGCATGACAGATGCCTTTGGTTAGGGAAGAGGATCCTAATTGATGAGATGTTGATAAGAATAATTACTGGGCTGCCCTACCAAGGGAAGGACCCCGACAAAGAGTTAGTAGGCAAAAACCAAGACAAGGAAATGGCACAGACCATGAAGGATAAGTTTGGGATTATCAATAAGTCGTGCAGTGTTATGAAACCAGCTCAAGAAAAAGATAGAAAAGATAGATCAATGCCTTATAATTCAGCCTCTTCGAGGGGGAAACCTCCTTTACATTACATAAATGAACAATTCTTGGATGATTCAAATGAAAAAACCTCCTTTCTATATATAGGAGTCTAAGGAGTCACAATATAACCCAGCTGACCTAACAATAATAATATAAAGCCACAAAAATAAAAATAGAGGGATTCTATGGGGCACAGTAATAACAATATGGGGATAATAGGGGCACAACAATATTAATAAGGGGTACAACTACAATAGTAATGGGGTAATCACTAGTATTATAGGGACCCAACATGCTCCTCTCCTTCAAAAAAGTGTTGTCCTCAACGCTTGAGAAGTTCTGGATGCTTCTGTATAAAATTCTCATCCTCCCATGTGGAATCTTCAGCGGATAATTTCTTCCACTTGATAAGATACTCCGAAATTGATCGATTTCGTAGCTGTCGAGTTCTTGTTTCTGTGACTGCTTCCGGTTCCAATATAATTTTTCCTTCCTCATCAAGTTCTGGCAATATTGTTTGAACTGGGAGCTTGTCGCCTATAACCTTCTTTAAACATGAAACATGGAAAACTGGGTGCAATCAAGAAGCTGTAGGAAGCTCCAATTTGTATGCCATAGTACCAATCTTTTGCAACACCTTGTATGGACCATAATACTTTGGTGATAATTTATTATCCTTCTTAGCTTGCTTGAGGGACATTTACTTATATGGTTGTAGTCGTAGGAATACCCAATCACCTACATCAAAACTTCTTTCGCTACGATGTTGATCTGCCTGTTGTTTCATTCTATTATGTGCCAACACGAGGTTATCCTTTAAGAGTTGGAGGACTTGTTGTTGATGTTCAATGTGATGTTCCACTGCTTGAACCTTAGAATTTTCTCTTAAATATGATGTGATGGATGGTGGCTGATACCCATAAAGTGCCATAAATGGGGTCATTTTTGTTGCTGTATGGAAGGAAGTGTTATACCACCATTCAGCCAGAGGCAACCATTTGACCCATTGTGTCTGTTTATCAGATACAAAGCAACGAAGATATCCTTCCAAACATTTGTTTACTATCTCAGTTTGCCCATCAGATTGAGGATGATAAGATGAGCTATGAGCTAACTGAGTACCAAGACAAGAAAATAATTCTGTCCAAAAATTTCCAGTGAAAATGGGATCTCTGTCACTTACAATAATCTTTGGGTTTCCATGTAGCTGTTGAATTGTTTCCATAAATGCAGTAGAAACTGTACTGGCTTTAAATGGATGCGATAATGCACAAAAGTGTGCATACTTGGTAAGTCTGTCAACTACCACCATGATGACACTCTTTCCCTCAGACTTGGGTAAACCTATGATAAAATCCATTGAAACCTCCTCCCAATGTTGGCTTGGAATGGATAAAGGTTGTAATAGACCCGGTGTCTTAATTTTTTCAACTTTATTTTGTTGGCAAACCAAACATTCCACCACAAACTTTTGAATATCTGCTTTAAGGCCATCCCAAAAAAATTCCTTCTTAACCCTGTGGTAAGTTTTTAAAAATCCTGATGGCCCTCCTAAGGGAGAAGTGTGCAATTCCATAAGAATATTTTGTTTTAGCTGGGAATTCTTACAGAGGTACAAGTGATCTTTGTACCATAACGAATCATTTTTCCAGCTAAATGTATCAGACATACTGGAATCTTGTTGTGACTTTCGAATAAGTGCCCACACTTCTTCGTCATTCTTCCACTCATCCCTTGCTTTGTTTATCCAATCTGGTTGGATAATAGAAATGGCGCACAACAATGCTTCCACATCCTCATCCTTTCTTGAGAGTGCATCTGCCACCACATTTTGCTTCCCTTTTTTGTAGATGATTTCAAAGTCATAATCCAACATCTTTGTGACCCACTTTTGTTTCTCTTTAGAGGATAATCTTTGTTCTAAAAAGTATTTAAGGCTATCATGATCCGTTTTTACCTTGAAGTGTCTTCCCATTAGGTAGGGTCGCCATTTCTTAAGTGCATGGAGTATTGCCAACATTTCCTTCTCATAAATAGCTTTGTGTAAAAACTTTCCCTTGATTGGACGAATTTCAAAAGCAATGGGTCTTTCATCTTGCATTAAAACAGCACCAATTCCATTTCCTGAAGCATCACATTCCACAATAAAGGTTTTTGTGAAGTCTGGTGTAGCTAAGACCGGTGCTTGGCACATTGCCTCTTTAAGATGTTTGAATGCCTTTGTTGCTTCTGGAGTCCATGAAAATGCATCTTTCTTCAATAATGTTGTTAGAGGTGCTGCTATTCTCCCATAATTCTTAACAAACTTGCGATAATACCCTATCAACCCGAGAAATCCTCGTAGATGCTTTATGGATGTGGGAATTTTCCATTCCTTAATGGCTTTAATTTTGCTAGGGTCTACCTTAACTCCTTCATGAGATACAATATGACCTAGATATTCCACCTCTTGTACTCCAAAGAAACATTTGGATCTTTTTGAATATAATTGTTTCTCCTCCAATAGTTGTAGCACCCTGTCAACATGTTCAACATGATCCTTCCAAGACTTGCTGTAGATTAGTATATCATCAAAAAATACTAACACAAATTTTCTAAGGAATGGTTTGAAAATTGAATTCATCAAACCTTGAAATTTTAAAGGTGCATTGGTAAGGCCAAAAGGCATGACCAAAAATTCATAATGACCCTCATGAGTTCTAAATGTTGTTTTCAGAATGTCTTCAATCTTCATTCTGATTTGATGATATCCTGAACGAAGATCCAACTTGGTGAAGTAAATTGATCCATGCAATTCATCCAGTGATTCATCAAATGACAAGAATGGGAAACTTATCTTTAATAGTGAGCTTGTTGAGCTCCCTATAATCCGGACACATGCGCCATGATCCATCCTTCTTGTGAACCAATATGACTGGAGCATAGAAAGAACTTTGACTTGGTTGAATTATACCAGCCTCTAGCATTTCTGCAACCATACGTTCAATTTCACTCTTTTGGGCATAGGGATATTTGTACGGCCTGATGTTTGGAGGAACACTTCCTGGAATCAGATGAATAGCATGATCATGATCATGAATAGGTGGGAAACCTTTGGGAGTCTCAAATGCCTTGGAATGATTGTCCAAGAATTTTTGGAGATCTGGAGAAATAGATGATTCCACTAGCGAACATAATTTTGCAATTACACCTCTTTGTTCCTTTTTTAGAAGCTTTGTCATACCGTTAGAGCTGATTATCTTTCCCGGTTTCCCTACAATACCCCTTAATTGAACTTCCTTTCCTTCCACAGAAAATTTCATGAAAATTTCTTGAAAATTAAAAGCTATTGTACCCAAGGATTGTAGCCATTGGACTCCTAGTACAACATCAGCACCTCCCATTGGAATGGAAAGCATTGGGCTAGTCAATACATATTCTCCCATGGATAGCTTGATATTATGGCACTTTCCCGAGAAATTTATTGTTCCTCCATTTGCAACCATCACTTGACACTCTGGTGCTGGATATAAGAAGCAATTCAATTCTCTTGCTACCTTACAATGAATAAAATTGTGGGTACTTCCTGAATCAATCAACACTATTACCTTTTTCTTCTTAATTTGTCCTTCTATCTTGATGGTTTGAGGAGTGGTAATTCCAGCCAATGCATTACAAGATATGGTCGGATTCATTTCTTCTTTATCTAGGCTTTGTTCCTGGAGTATATCCTCTTATTTTGACCTTTCTTGCTCCTTTTCTTCTTCCTCTTCACAATCTATGTAGAATAATTTCTTCTCAGTACACTTATGACCTTTAGTGTATTTGCTATCACAACTGTAACAAAGCCCTTTTTCTCTTTTTTCTTCCAATTGTTGTGGTGTCAACCTTATAGGTTGTGGAAGACTAGCGGCAACAACACTTCCGTCTTTATAGTTGTGAGTGGTATGCTTCCTGGTTGCCATAATTTTGCTTTCCATTTTTCTTGCTAACCTGAATGCCTTCTCTAATGAATCAGGTTCCCAAAGGCGAACATCATGTTGGATATTATCCTTTAAAGACCCTAAGAACACATCAATCCTATGCTCCTCTGGAATATCTTTTACCCTTATGTTCAATTTTTGGAACTCCTCAATGTGCTCCATTATTGAACCCTTTTGTTTGAGACTTATCAATTGGCTAAAAAAAGTGTTGCTTTTTGTATCCTCATAATGTGCTATCAATTCTTCCGTAAAAATTGCCCAAGTGATAAATCATTTACGAGAGCAAAGCCATTGATACCATACAAACTGATTTGGTTCCAAATATAAAGTTGCAATACGTACCTTTTGTGTGTTTTTCACATTATTGAGATCGAAAAATTGCTCCATCTGTAATATCCATGTTGCAGGATCCTTGCCATCAAAATTCCTCATATCGATTTTTGGAATATGGTGGGTCTTTGATCCAACATTAGAGTCTATGGAATTATGATTAACATTTCTTTTGTTCTCATCATGAGTTTCCTTTACTACCCTTTCACCATTAGTGACCCTTTCTTGTAGCAACTTATTCATATTTATCTTCAATTCTTCCATGTCTGTCTTCAAATCTATCTTCGAATCATCCATCTTAGCTTCCACGTCATTCATCTTAGCTTCTACACCTTTCTTTAAAAAATCCATCTTAGCTTCTACGCCTTTCTTTAAACCATCCATCTTAGATTCTGTTCATTTTTGTGCAAGGGACAGTTGTTGCACTTGGTCTTGTAATTTTGATATATCATGTTGCATTTCTTCCTCTTCTTCATGAGTCATGCTAGAGCTTTCAGGTTCCTTACTAGGTGTTTGCATTTTCTTTCCTCGGGGCATCATTTACCGACAATAATGCTCTACTATGCCCTTTGAATTCCTTCAAAATAAATTTTCAAACCAAGCTTAAGCAAAAATTTAAGAAAATCTACACACCTTTTTTCACTTTGTAGGAGTTCGATATTGCCTCTGATGTATCTCTGTACTTTCCAATCATCTAGATCTGAATTTGTGACTTGCAGTAGCTCTCTGTGTCCTCTTTCCAATTCCACAAGTCTGACCCAAATTGGATTCTCCAAGGAAGAGTTATGTGAAATCTCCCACAGTGACTTGATTATAGACTAGTTCAGTAGAGCGAACTTGTACAACTTGCCACGAGTCAATGTTTCAACCTTTGGATCTGAAAAATGCATACAAGAAACTGAATTCTGTCCTCTTTCTATGCCTTCTTACGAAATTTCAATCCGATCCCCAAAGATAAAGTTATGATGCTTTTCCCCACGTCACCTGTTTGGAATGTAATTCAGGAGTCTACAAAAAGACCAACTTCCTCAGATCATATCTCCGCAAATATAGCGCGAACAGCTCTGAAATTTGGACCCGAGGTTCAGCACGATTTCTTCTCAAATGGGTTTTTTTTTGCAACTTCTGAAACATCGCAGAAAAAAAATTATAGCGAAAATGCCACGATGACCTGTTTGGAGCAGCGAAACCCTAGAATCCAAAGCTCTGATACCAAATGTTATGAAACCAGCTCAAGAAAAATATAGAAAAGATAGATCAATGCCTTAGAATTCAGCCTCTTCAAGGGGGCAACCTCCTTTACATTACATAAATGAACAATTCTTGGATGATTCAAATGACAAAACCTCCTTTCTATATATAGGAGTCTAAGGAATCGCAATATAACCCAGCCGACCTAACAATAATAATATAAAGCCACAAAAATAACAATAGAGGGATTCTATGGGGCACAGTAATAACAATATGGGGATAATAGGGGCACAAAAATATTAATAAGGGCTACAACTACAATAGTAATGGGGTAATCATTAGTATTATAGGGACCCAACACGTAGTTACGATATCAACTCTATTAGCGACCAAGGGGTGCGCTTCATTGCACACATTTTAGTAGGAAAAATTATGAAGAAATGCAGAGCAAACAAAGTCCCTGTATCCGTGGTTTATTTTCCTGCGTAGTGCAGTGTTGGGGTTCAGTTCAACTGGGTCCAGTACTTATGCAAGGAATGTTTGGAGGATTTCCGCAAGGCACAGGAGGAAGGCAAAACATTTCACTATGCATGGTTTATTTTGATCATTTCGTTCTTATCATGGAAGGAGTTGGAGGACTCACAATTTCCACCAGTCAAAATAGATATATGTGAAATCACGCAGTATGCCTCACTGTGGAATACCAAGGAGTCATTGCACGCACAAGAGAACAGAATTTTCTTTGTGCTATTGGACATGGATTTGCATATGGTGGTGAACCAGTATCCCAGGTTATCACCTAGATTGTATGAGCAGTATCCTAATATCATAGCATTCAAGGCAAATTTTCACAAAGTATACATCAAGGCTTGGAATGATCCAATGGAAACATGGCACCTTCTACCATATTTGGTCACTGAAGATGACCTGCTCGCAACAATACTTCAATGATCAGTCGAATGGATGACCCCAACCATAGACGACACTGAAGTAGTGGGAGGCACCGCACAGCATGCGGGTCCATGTGGGACAGGAAAAGGAAAAGAAGCAGAGGAACTAGAGCCAAAGACAAAGCTAGAGACGGAGCCAAAGATAGAGCAAGATACCCAAGACCCTCTCAAAAACATAGATCCAATAGAGGAATCACCATTCATCATCAAAAATAGGGTACCTACAGTAACTACGTTGGGTGCATGGAAGAAATAGAAGGCGATAAAATCTAAGGGCATGATACCACTTGTGCTCACTGCGAGGGACATCGAAAAGATTGGAGAAAAGTTTTAGGAAGTAACAATAGGTACTTGGAACAAGGTTTATGATCACAACAAAACCATCTTGACAGATGTGTAGCAAGGCATCACAGAGCTAAAGGTACTGGTGTAGGCAGCCATACAACCAACACAGATAGGTCAGCTACTGTTGTCAGAGCGACGGATAGAGCCAACAATTGGATTGAGGATTTTTCATATACCAGCTCGAGCATTATAGTTTGAATCCAATGAGGACAGGAGCGAGCAAGAGAGTGGGACTGTGTTAACCTGAACATCACTGCACTACCAACTTAGGTATTACACGAATTCCATCAAAGTATTACAGATGAAATGAAGGAGCAACAAAATCGCACTTCGTTGTTGAGAATTCATTTGGAAAAGGACAGAGCTTCGCTGAAGAAGGAGCTCGATCAATTGATCTAATAAAGAGATGAAGCATGCTAGAAACAGCAGCAGCTAGAGGAAGCCATTGCAAACACTTGTACTGAAGTTTCAGATGCAAAGGTCTGCGAAGAAGAACTGCTAGTAGATAAGGTCGCAAAGCTCAGCTTCATGATAAAGGAGTCAAAGAATAAGGTCGCAAAGCTCGGCCTCGTGATAAAGGAGTCAAAGAATAAGCTCGCAAAAATAAAGTTTGAATATGAAGTGAATATTTATGATATTCAAATAAGACTACAACCAGTCACGCCACCAGAAGTACGTGAGAAAAGGGAGAGGGATCTAAAAGTTGTAATGAAAGGCATCTCCGACACAGTGGTGGATTGTGGAAAGTTACTAGATGAGACCATGCAGATTTGGACCTCACTATAGGAGGATCCAAACATTCATAGCATTGGAGAGAAGCTAGAGGTGAAGCAGAAGTATCAGGAAGAGATCCTGGCAATTGCAAAGACCCTACCAGTCTCGCAGAGGCTCGGTAGCATCACTGAAGGGAAGAATCTCCAGAAACAGATTGAAGATCTTCAGAGGAAAGAGTATATTTTGACAAAGAGGACGGGGCCCTCCATCTTTCGCAAGAAATAGATGAAAGGCTCAAGGAGCTACGACAGAGGGAGAAAGAAGTGTTGCAGAAGGTTTTCAGACCAACCACAGAGGCATTGTTGGAAGAAGTGTGCCAAGAGGAAAAGTAGGTAGCATAAATAGTCCAGCAGTACAATGTCATCTACAATGGCATCACAGCAAAGATCAAGGGCATCGCATCTGAGTGACTCGGGACGAGTCACATGTGAGTGTTGGAGGGCTATTGGGCGCGGCCCAACTTGGTCCAATTTTGGTCAAAGACTCTGCATTTTGAAATATGGAGTGCATGGAGACCGCGAAGTTCTATTTACCGCACGTGTCTAGGGGCTTCGGGGTGGGTCGAAACCCCTCATTTTGTAATGGGTATCAGGGTTTTATTTCATTGTTTTGTTGAGTCCATGGTATGTGGACCATGTTTTTTGTAGCAATGTAATGTATTTAAGTACATGTAAGATTTGTCAAAAATAAAATGATTAGATCATATCGTAGAAAGAGCACAAGTGATTGAGTCTTTTGTTTTGTGCTTTGGGTCTTAAGGAAAGGCTCCGCAGTTGAGTGAACAGAGGCATGGGAAGAGTTTGCAGCTGAGTGTGCAAACCACTTGCAGCTGGGTGCGCGGGTTGAGAATTTGTATGTACTAAAATATCTATCTTAATAAAGAAGAATAATTTTTGTCGAAGTATTTTGTATCTGTATCTGTTATTTTTGTTCTACCTGTTTATGAGAAGTAATTGAAAGTAATTGGTATGTTAGCGCAACTGATATTGTTCTGTAATGTGCTTATATTAACATGAATGTAACAAAGTTTGTATTTAGAATACACTGTGCAGTAATGTTATGAATGTTAGAATGATAATTAAAGTATAGAAAAATGAAGTTAAGAGCCACCATGTGCAATCCCTTAAGGTTATAGAAACATAGTTCTGTAATCACCCATAGCCACTTCGAGTGAGACCTCGACCTGCTTACATGTCGTTGCCGAAAGGACCGGTGTCTAAGGGTTTTTTTGGTGTGAAGTACAAGCTGAACCTACATCAAGCCCAACCGAGCCACAAATACACAAGAAAATAACAACACCACAAAGTCAAATAAGGACATAGGAAAGTGGTGTGAGTTCCATAACAGCCCCACTCACAACACAAGTGAGTGTCGGGCCAACCAGTCGCTGGTGGCCGAGCTAAAGGCTTCATAATCAGATGCATGTTCCAACTCTGAGTCAAAACCCAACAAGGGGAATGACAAAGGGAAGCATATTATTGATGCGGAGCCTAGCACCATTATTGCCACCACCAAGATCTAGAAGAATGAGCCTAGAGATCTAGAGGAGGGGGAGTGTCTCTTCCAATCACAGATGTGGGTGAAAGGTTTGTTGCTACAATTCATTATTGATAGTGGGAACCAAAATAACTTCATATCAATTGTGGTCATGAGAGGTTGGGCCTACCGACTACAGCACATTTGCAGCGATACACCATCGAGTGGCTTCACTAAGGACGAGATCTCCATGTCAGCCAACAATGTCACCTTCCCTATAGCATTAAACCCTTCACAAATGAGGTAATGTGTGATGTTTCTCTTCTTGAAGTTTGTGGTGTGTTATTAGGACAACCATACTTGTGGAAGCATCATGTTGTATATGAGTAGAGACCTCGCTCTATTATTATTTATTTAGGTAATTAGTTATACAGGATACTGGAGGTATCCCATCCAACTGCCATCTCTTTGATCTCTGCTAAGAAATGAAGTAAGGTCATCTCCAAAACTCAGAGATTCATTTCTTTTTTATTCACTCTCAAAGTAAGGGGAATATCGCAACCACAAACATGGCCGCCCAGAAGGGTTCCTCCACACAGCAGAAGCGGGTGGATAAGTTCGTGGAAGAATACAGTGACATCTTCTCCTCACTCACAGGGGTACCCTTTCAATTTCAGGGCAATCATTCGATCGATTTGACTACCGGAGCACCTCTACCCAACAGGCCGATATATCGTCACTCCATTCTAGAAAATGAGGAGATCAAGCAAAAAATCCAAGCGTTGCCGCAAAAAGGTCACATCTTACTGAGTTCCTCACCTTGTGGGAGACCTATTGTACTTGTAAAAAAGAAAGGATGGAACCTAGAGGCTCTGCATTGATTATCAGGCACTAAAAAATATTATTGTCAGGAATAAGTATCCAATCCCATGGTTGATGACCTTCTGGACCAACTCAAGGGGGCCAAGTATTTCAGCAAGATCGATCTAAAGTTTGGCTTCACCAGGTTCAGATAGAACTCACAAATGTAAGGAAGACCGCCTTCAAATCCAAAGAAGTCCTTTTTGAATGGTTCGTTATTCCCTTCAGGTTGAAAAATGCCCTTGCAACTTTTATGATGTGAATGGATGACATATTACAACCATTCACCAATCATTTGTGGTCATTTATCTAGAAGACATCCTCATCTTCAGCAAGAGTTGGGAAGAACACTTACAACACATTCGGCAAGTCCTTCAAAGCCTTCGGCAACACAAACTATGTCCCAACTAGGGGAAATGCACATTTGGCATGAGTCAGGTCCAATATATGGGTTACATCGTAAATGAGCGTGGCATGCATGTGGATCCAACTAAGATCCAAGTCATTTGGGATTGGCCAGCCCCGATAACTCTAACAGAGCTTCACAACTTTTTGGGCCTTGCAAATTTTTGTCGGAGGTTCATGTTGGGATTCTCCCATATCACTTAGCCTTTGATTCAGAATACTAAGGGTAGGGTGAAAGAAAAATTTTCCTGGTCTGAGTCCCAATAGAAGGCATTCATTGAGTTGAAACATCACCTCTTATCTTTATCGTACTCACACTACCAGACCTGCAGCAGTCATTTGAAATTGAGACAGGCACCTCGGACTATGCTATTGTTGCAGTCCTCACCCAGCACGAGCACCTAGTGGCCTATCATAGTGAAATACTTTCTAATATAATCTGAAAGTACCCCACCTATGATAAATAGATGTATTCCATTGTGCAGGCTTGCCAGCAATGGAATAATTACATTTTAGTAAAGGAGAAGGACATCTACACCGATCACCGACCTCTTCAGTTTATAAAAGCACAAGGGAAGTTGCAAAATGATCGCCATCAGAAGTGGTCACACAAATCTACAAAAATTCCACTTGAACATTAAATACAAAAATGGAAGCACCAAGCATGTAGAATAATGCCTCAGCCGACCCCCAATTTCAGCACTGACTAATGTTCTTAACTCTTATGGCCATGATACCTCTAGATGGCCATAACTATATCAAAAGGATCCAGAGTTTACCTCCACATACCAGATGCTAGTAGATGGAAAGCAAGTTCTTGATTTCCACCTCTAGGATGCATTATTATGCTACTTGGGACACCTTTTTGTTCCTTCAAGTGAACATGCCAAGCTGATTTGGGAAGCACACTATAGCTGGGTCGCAGGACACTTTGGCATGGAGAAAATTGTTGTTCTACGACAAAAGTTCTTTTATTTCCCAAAACTCCGACTGGATGTTGGTAAATATATCAAGCTCTGCACTACCTGCAACATCACCAAGCCAACCATCAAGAAGAAAGGTCTGTACACTCCTGTGCCTACTCCCAGCCAGCCATGGGAATCCATCTACATGGACTATATGTCTGGCCTCCCTTCTACCAAGCATGGTAATGACTGTGTATTTGTGGTCGTGGACATATTTTCTAAAATGACTATATTGGCGGCCTGCGAGAAGAGTATCACAATAGAGGACACTGCCAAACTCTTCTTTGAATGAATATGGGTACATTTTTGAATCTTGCAGAACATTATATCAAATCGAGATAGCAGGTTCCTAAGCATATTCTAGTCAAGCCTTTGGACACTATTAGACAGGAAGCTCATCAAGTCGATTGCCTTACATCCCCAGACCAATGGCCAGACGGAGGTCGTCAATAATATGATAGTGAACATACATGCATGTACAACTCCAAGCATCCACAAACCTAGGATGAGAGTCTTCCCTATGTGCAACATAGTTATAACATATCTCTCCATAGTTCGATCAATCGCAGTCCCTTTCAAGTGGGTCTAGGATTACAACCATTGTGTCTGATGGATGTGGTCATGCCTCATGCGACTACACAGATAAAATTCACACAAGTATTGTTCGAGGTTGATAAAGTGACCATATTTATTGAAAGCATCCAACACATCCATCAGCAGGTTCATGACATCTTGGAGAATTCAAATGCCAAGTACAAGAAGCAACATGATCAACATTGAGTGCCACACAAGTTTCAGGTGGGCAACAAAGTTTGGTTGCATTTGCAGAAAGAAAGCCTTACCGAAACCCATCGGAAGCTCAGACCACTTTGATACGGTCCTTACACCATTACCAAGGCTATTGGAGAAAATTATTTTGAGCTCACTATTCCCCCATTCCTTGTCTTGAACCTAGTGTTCAATGTGGACCACCTTCGACCATACTTCCCACCATTATTGGACACATTAGAAATTGTAGAACAGCTCACACCAACAGATTTAAACCTAGACTACATACTTTAGGCCACAACGGATCATATTATGGACACAGGTCAATAAAACTCGCTAGCAAAAGATCCAACTATATCGGGTTGTCAAATTTGGCCAACTACTACACCAATGCAAGTGGCTCACTAGGGACCAAGTTCAACAAAATTTTCCCCATTTCATGGAGGCACTCAACGCAATGAGGACCATTGCTTTCTAAGGGGGGAGAACTAATCCAGGTGGATGTTGGTGGTCAACCACCTATTCCACTTGGACCCCCATCATTGTCTCTTTCAGTATTTCAATTTCCTTAATTGTATTATAGTTTACTATTTTTGGCAGTTTTTCGGGTCCTAAACTTTCGACATCGTTTTGAGGCCCTAAACAACGTTTTTTGGGGAAAACTGGAGACAACATGGGTAATTATCTGATGTTGACCACTCAAAAGTTGTATTCCTCAGATAAATATTTCTAATGAGGTATTGTGAGTGTCAAACGGAAATCATATGCCAAAGTTACGACCCTGGGAAGTTGATGTACCAATTTACCGAAACAGGGCCCATAGTTTTGGCACTTCATCTCCTAGGGTTAGGTTTTTTTATGTTTAGGGTTTTCCATTGTTTCTTAATAATAAATATGCCTTCTAGCCTCATTGTAACACAATTCAGAGGCATGTAGCCACCACATCTCTTCTCAAAGATAAGCTACCATCCCCCGAGACAGTTTATTTGCATTCTGTATGTAAGCATATTTCATTTCCTCGATATTAATGAAATGAAGTTTATTTCTATTGCATCTATGTGTTTATGTTTATATTTTTATTTTTTTACATTCCTGCATAATCTGTATTAGTGGTATCAGAGCAGTATTTTCTTTCTTTGTTTTTATTTGCATGTCCCCAATGAGGTCAGGGTATAAGGAGTTAGGGCTCGAACTGGTTGAACCTTTCCAATACCAGACTGGAAAACCCCAACGGCCTCCCATGGTGGAAGAAAAGAAAGATGAGGGAGTAGGATATCCCTTCAAAATATTGCTCGAATAAACCCTCCAGCGACAGAGGAACACGATGATGGACAACTTTTCCCAAATCCTTCATCGGATGCCCACAGGTGACGCATCTTCATCCAGTAGCCACTCTGGAGGCACCACTCCTTCAAGTGACAAGTCAACTTTTATATTCCCATATTTGAAGGCCATGTGGTGCAGACGCTATAGATAGATGGTTAAATCTATTGGAAAGGTATTTTTAGGTTCATGATTTTTCAAATAGGGAAAAGATTACTTTTGCACTCCTCAAAGGTGCCCCCCACGTCAAGGATTGGTGGGAAACATATTGTGAGAAGAAGGACAAGAGGGAACACTCATTGTTTTCAGTTGAACCCACTTGGAACTCTTTCCGACACACCATCAAGGAGAAGTATTAACTTTCCGGGAGTTATGAATATAAGTACATAAAGTGGACCACACTACGGTAGGGAAGGGACCAAGATGTGTTGGAGTTCACAAATGTTTTTCATACCATTATTACGAAGTTGGGTATCAAGGATTCTAAGTGGTATCTAGTACTAAATGTTGAGAAATGGCAACAAGAAATTCCAATTTAATTTGTCCTTGAATTAAACTGTGAATTAAAATAGAATTCTTTTCTCATAGCAATTTGAAAATAATTAATTAAGTTTAATTAACTTAATTAATTTAGGAAATTCGAATTGGAAGTCTTTTAGAAGACATGTATATGTTCTCCCTAACTTATAGGAGTTCAGGATGAGTTATGAATGAGTTGTAATTAGTTAACTCAGTTTATTGAGTTAAGTCCAGTTAAATTAGTTCCAATCAGTTTCAGGAACTAATAGTGAGTAAATAGTGAGTTGGGACACTAGTGACCTAATTAGTGCTACTCTAGTTAACTGAAGATTCCACCATCAGAAACTCATGCACGTTGATTCTGAGAAAGGCCCAGTTAGGACTAGAGTGCAGGGACAGTGTCCTATTTGTTTTAGATTTTTCTGAGTTGCATTGATAGTGCATGCATTCAGGAACTGATCGTTGAGGGATTGTGCTATTTTTAGAGGCTTTATTTCCCTTTAAATACAAGATATCCTTCATAGGAATTACACATTGGAATAGAGACTTGGAGAGCTCGTGAATTGGCTAATCTTTGGCCTTGAGCTTGCTTATGAGTTGGAGATTGAATTTGCTAAGTGCTGGGATTGTTCTAGAGAGAACAAGCATTGTAATTTCATCTTGATTTTCCTGATTAATACAAAACAAATAGTGGGGTTTTGAGTTGTGGCTTTCCCCGGATATTTATTATGTTATGTGCCTTTGATTCTCTTCCTTTATTTATTATTGTTTTCTCGATGTTTATGGGCTTCCGCTTGTAAAGGGTAGAAGTATATTCTTGTCTCTTGCTTTTGCAAATTGCATTAACTTGTGAATCTACAAGTTCTTCTACATGGTATCAGAGCAAGATTGTTTTTTGGGCCGAGAGTTTGCAAAGAATTTATGTGAAAAAAATTTAGAAATAAATTGCATATTTGGATTCCTTGAGAAAAGATACCCAAATTCAAAAAACAAATCGGCCAAATTAGAGTTTGGATGAAGGAGATATCATTGATTTAAAATCAACTCTCTAGAGGAGATTTCAAAGTTTTGAGTTTCTAGGGTACAGGTGAAAGTCGAATTTGCATACATACTTCAGGATCAGTAGATGGTGTTCCTTAGGTTGAGGCTTGAGTATTCCTTGCAAGGTAGCATGAATTTTATAGCCTGGAGGGACAGGATGGAGGTTTGTGCTAGAAGATAATGGCTTGAAGGAATTCATTGATCAAGAAGTCCCCAAGCCAGCAGCTAGGGATGCACAGAACTTGGCCAAATGGAAGAAGTGTGTGGCGAAGGCAAGGCGACAATCCTTGAGGGAGTTCAAGACCACATTGTCTCAAGTCTCCATGGCAAGGAAACTATGTATGCTATGTGCAAAAAATTGACAGACTTGTATCAGAATAGCAGTGATGAAAGGAAGTTGGCACTGAAGGATAAACTTCTTAAAATCAAGATGGAGAAAGGTGAGACGATTCCAAAGTACTTGACCAAGTTCACTGAATGTCAGGATGAACTTGGAAGTGTTGGAATCACAATTACCGAGGAGGATATGGTGAGACTTTCTCTTCTTGGACTCCCAAAGAATTGGCATAGTTATCAGGACTCTGCCAATGGTCGGGAGAAGCTGCCAGATTGGGAACGACTATGGTCGGATTTGATGTAGGATGAGATCAAGAGGAACAGCAGGGATGGCTCTTCATCAAAGACTGATGATGAAGAGAACTGTGCCTTAGAGATTAAGGCAAGGAAGGGGAAAGGTAAAATTTCTTGTTCCAAATCAGATTCTTGTCATGGAGGTAAGAAGAAGGACATGACGAAAGTTAAATGCTTTCATTGTCACAAGATGGGTCACTTTGCTACAGATTTTCCATTAAAGAAATCCAACGAGAATTCCTCAGGAGGAGCGGGAAGTGAGGCTTTGGCCTCCCAATTCAAATTGGACTTTTCCCTCATTGCGTGCATGGTGTCTTCATTGATGGGAAGTGTCTGGTACATAGACAGTGGAGCTTCTTTCCACATGGCTGGTGACAAATAGTTATTCAGTGAACTGGAGGATAAAGATCTCAAGATGCATATCAAGATGGGTGATGATGGTAAGTATATTATTACTGGTGTGGGCACTATTACTTTTTAGAGGGAGCATGTGGTTCCACTCACCTTGAAGAATGTTATGCATGTACCTGGACTGATGAAGAACTTGGTATCCGTTGCCATGCTTGAGGATAGAGGCTATGATGTGATCTTCTCGAAAGGAAAGGTGTTCCTTCGACACATAGCCATGGGTCAATTAAAGAAGATAGGGATTCAAGTTAAAAATCTCTATAAGATAGAGGTAGAGGATTGTGTTGCTTTGAGTTCAAAAGCGGAAAATATGTGGAGCCGAGACGCCGACGAGTTGTGGCACAGGCGATTGGGCCACTTGCATCATGGGGCTTTGAAGATATTGCAGCAAATATCTATCGGTCTTCCCAAAGGTACGCTTGAGAAAGTTGATACATGCAAGGTTTTTACTTTGGGAAAATACACCAAGTCTTCCTTTAGAGATAGAGACAGTCAAGTAGATTCTATTTTGGAGAGATTCTATTCATATGTGTGTGAACCATTCTTGATAGTATCTACCACCAAAAACAGGTATTATGTTATATTTGTAGATGACTATTCTCGTAAATGTTGGATATTTTTCATGCAGATAAAGGATCAGACATTCACAAAGTTTTGTGAATTCAAAGCATTGGTCAAGAAAGAGTCAGGAAAGAAGGTTAAAGCTCTACGGAGTGATAATGATGGATAATATGTCTCCAATGATTTTAAAAACTTCTGTGTAGTGGAAGGGATTAAATGAGAGTTGATGGCACCTCATAACCCTCAATAGAATGTGGTTTCCGAGAGGAAGAACAAGAGCATAGTAGGGGCAGCAAGGGCGATGTTGCATGATCAGGACCTACCACTACACTTGTGGGCTAAGGCATGCAACACAGTGGTTTATGTTCAAAACCGTAGTCCACATTGGATACTTGAGAGTAAAACACCAGAGGAATCTTATTTCAGTAAGAGGCCAGATGTTGGTCACTTCAGGATTTTTGGGTCATCAGTTTATTTCCGTGTGACCAAATATGCACAGAAGAAGCTTAAGCCAACAACAGAGTTGGGGATCTTTGTGTGGTAGACTAATACTCCCCACAACTATCGGGTGTACATGCAAACCAGTCTAATGACAGTTGTTCGCAAGGATGTCAATTTTGATGAGGAGAAGGCCATGCGAGTATCCCTTGAGAGGGAGTATGAGCTACATGCAGAGGAGGAACTTCTAGTTCCTAAGGTTGAGGAGCCTCAGATTGATGTGGAGCAACCACATGCAGAGGTTTTGGGAGTGGAGACATCCACTCAAGAAGAGTCTTCCAGAGAGGAAAGAAAGTGCACTAGAGAGGCTGACAGATTGTTGGATGATGCACGGGAGAATGTGGGAGAACCCTCTTCTCAGCGCAGACAGAGGAGGTCACCAGAGAGGTACACTAGATACATGGCACTTATGGGTGCATGTGTTGTGATAGAGCCATCTTCCTTTCAGGAAGCAGTGCAGTAGCCAGTTTGGGTTGATGCGATGGTGGAGGAGTATGACTCCATAGTTAGAAACTGTTTTTGGGATTTGGTCATGACACCAGAGGACAAGTCATTTGTGAGCTTCCGTTGGCTTTACAAGGTAAAGCAAGCTGCAGATGGTAGTGTGGAGAAGCATAAGGCCATATTTGTGGCCTGTGGCTTTTCACAGGTAGAGGGGATTGACTTGTTGAAAATAGCAACAAGAAATGCTAAAAATAGCATTTCAGAATATTCCAATTTTAATTTGTCCTTGAATTAAAATTGAGAAGTCAAATTCAAATTTAGTCTCGCTAGTTGTTTGAAAAATAATTAATTAATTCATCTTGAGTTAATTAGTTGAAGAAATTCAAACATGAAGTCTTTGTGAAGTCATGCAACAGTTATCCCTTTGATTGAGGAATTTATCCCCTAATTAAGGAGATAAGGATGAGTTTTATTTGAGTTGTAATTAGTTAGCTCAGTTAATTGAGTTAAGTCCGGTTAAATTAGTTCCAAATAGTTTGAGGAACTAATTGTGAGTTCAGGTAGTTAATGCATGCATGCATGCAACTAGTGTACTCCAGATAACTGAATATTCTCTCATAAATAACTCATGCATGTCAGTTTAGACAAAGACCCAGTTGAGATTAAAGGTAGGGACAGTGTACTATCAGTTGCAAGAATTTTCCCATAAGAAAATATCTTGCATGCAGAAGGAATTCATTCCTTGAGGATTGCACAATTTTACAGTGTGTAAGAGCAGTGTTCCACTTGGTTGAAGGTGAATCATCCCAGAGGAACAGCGCAAGGAAATAGGAGGCTTGGAGGAAAGAGGAGAAGGCCTATGTGTTGTCTATTCTATCCTATGAGCAGCAGTGAGGGATTGTACAGAGAGCTGGATAGCAATGAGAGCTAAAGCTTTGTGTAATCCTGATTTATTTCCACTTGTATGATAATACAGATAGCAGGGTTTTTAGCTTAGGCTTTCCCCATAGTATTATTCTACGTTTCATGTGTATTGATTCATCTTCTCTGTTATATGTGTTCTGTTTGTTCTTGCTCAAATCGATTAATCTTAAGCAAGTTTGATTGTAGAAGTAGATTAAATATTTTTTTTTAGCACATTGCATAATCGGATTAATCTACAGTGAGAATTTCTACATGGTATCAGAGCAAAGGTGATCAAAGAGGAGAACAATATACAGAGAAAGGAAATTCGAAGGTTTGAAGTTATTGGTTGCAGGTACAAAATCCAATTCTTATCACACCTCAAATTTCACCAATGGCGTTCAATGGCTTGAGACTTGAGTATGCACTGGATGGTAGCTCGAATTACATAGCATGGAAGGATTGCATGGAAGCGGTATTAGACGACAATGGTTTGAAGGATTTCATTGATCAATAAATCCCCAAGCCAGCAACAGCTAATGCCCAAGAATTGGTTGAATGGAAGAAGTGTGTGGAGAAGGTGAGAAGGATTCTTCTGGAGGGAGTTCGAGACCATATTGTCTCGAGTCTCCATGGGAAGGAGACTCCGTTTTCAATGTGGAAGACATTGAAGAACCTATATCAGAACAGTAGCGACCAGAGGAAACTGGCACTCAAGGAAAAGCTTCGGAAAATCAAGTGTGAAAAAGGAGACACTATTTCTACATATCTGGACAAGCTCACCATCTACAGAGATGAGCTTGGGAGTGTAGGAATAGTGACATCCGATGATGATATGGTGAGCCTTGCTCTCCTCAATCTTCCAAAGAGATGGAATAGCTACCAGGACTCAGTGAATGGAAGAGAGAAACTATCGGATTGGGAACGACTGTGGTCGGATCTGATGTAGGAGGAGATCAGGAGAAGCACCAGAGATGGTTCCTCATCTAAGCATGATGATGAAGAAAATCTAGCCTTAGCAAGGCAAGGAAAGGGAAAGGGAAGGCTTCCCATTCCAAATCGAGTTCTTCCCATGGTGGGAAGAAGATTGACAAATCTATAGTGAGATGCTTTAATTGTCATGAGGTGGGACATTATGCAACTAATTATCCATTGAAGAAATCCAACAAGGGATCCTCGAAAGGATCATAAGGTGAGGCACTCGCCTCTCAGTTCGAATTGGATTTTACCCTCATTGCATGCACGGTTTCATCGATGGTGGGTTGTGTTTGGTATCTGGACAGTGGAGCCTCATTCCACATGACCGGCGATAAGATTTTATTCAGTACCTTGGAGGAGAAAGTCCTCAAGATACGCATAGAGATGGGCGATGGTGGAAAGCACCGTGTTTCAGGTGAAGGTACAGTTGTTTTTAGAGGGAGCATGGAGCTCCTCTCACCCTAACTGATGTAAAGTATGTTCCTGGACTGAAGAAGAACTTGGTATCAGTCGTGATGTTGGAGGTCAAAGGCTACAATGTTGTCTTCAGTAAAGGAAAGGTGTTCCTGAGACACATAGCCACGGGTCAGACCAAGAGGATTGGGATTCGAGTGAAGAATATCTACAAGATGGAGGTAGATGAATGTGTTGCATTGAGTTCTAAAGCAGAATTGGTACAAAGCCAAGACATTGGTGAGTTATGGCATAGACAGTTGGGCCACTTGCATCATGGGGCCTTGAAGATAATGCAACAAATTTCTACCAAACTTCCCAAAGGTAAAATTGAGCAAGTGGACACATGCAAAGGTTGTACCTTGGGAAAGTACACCAAGTCTTCCTTTCATGATCGAGACAGTCGAGCTGAAGCAATCTTGGAGCGAGTTCATACAGATGTGTGTGGACCATTCTCGATAGCCTCCACTACGAAACAAAGGTATTATGTGATTTTCATTGATGATTTTTCTCATAAATGTTGGATCTATTTCATGCAGAAGAAGGATCAAACCTTCTCAAAGTTTTGTGAGTTCAAAGCTTTGGTTGAGAAAGAATCAGGGAAGAAGATCAGGGCCTTGAGAAGCAACAATGGTGGAGAGTATGTCTCTCAAGAGTTTAAGGACTTCTGTGTAGCGGAAGGAATTAAATGAGAGTTGACGGCACCTCATAACCCATAGCAGAATGGGGTGGCCGAGAGGAAGAACAGAACGATTGTGGGGGTAGCTCGGGCGATGTTGCATGACCAAGGCCTACCACTTCATTTGTGGGCTGAGGCATGCAACACAGCGGTCTATTTGCAGAATAGAAGCCCACATCACATACTTGGGATGAAGACACCAGAGGAAGCTTTCTCCAGGAAGAGACCAGATGTGGGTCACTTCAGGATCTTTGGCTCATCGGTATATTGCCATGTGACCAAGGATGCCTAGAAGAAACTTGAGCCGACAGCTGAGTTGGGGATACTTGTGGGGTACACTGATACACCCCAAAACTATCGAGTGTACTTTCCTACCAGTCGAAGGACAGTGGTTTGCAGAGATCTTAAGTTTGATGAGTAGAAGGCCATGTGAGTTTCCCTTGAGCGAGCTCCAACTACAGGTTGTGGGGGAACTTTTGGTTCCTAAGGAGGAGGAGCCTCAGAATGATGTAGAGCAACCACATGTAGAGGTTCCAGGAGTGGAGACTTCCACTCAAGCAGAGTCTTCCAGAGATGGGCAGAAGTGCACGATAGAAGCAGACATATTGTTGTCAGATGCGAGAGAGAATGTGGGAGAACCATCTTCTCAACACAGACAAAGGAGGTCACCTTATAGGTACACTAGATACATGATCCTTGTTGGGGAATGTTTGAGACCAAACCATCTTCCTTTGAAGAAGCAGTGCAGCAGCCGATTTGGGTTGATGCTATGGTGGAGGAGTATGACTCCATAGTTCAGAACAATGTTTGGGATGTGGTTCCAAGACCGAAGAACAAGTCAGTTATGAGTTCTCGTTGGCTTTACAAGGTAAAGCAAGCTGTTGATGGTAGTGTGGAGAAACATAAGGCAAGATTTGTTGCCCGTGGTTTCTCACAGGTCGCGGGGATCGACTATGATGAGACTTTTGCTTCTGTATCAAGGTACTCATCTATCATATCAATGTTGGCACAATCAGCACAGATGGATTGGAAGATCCATCAGATGGATGTGAAGACTTCATTCCTCAATGGCAAGATTGAGGAAGAGGTGTACATAGAGCAGCCAGAAGGTTTTGAGACCTTTGATCGTGAGTCACATGTGTTCCGACTCAAGAGAGCTTTGTATGGGCTGAAGCAAGCACCTCATGCTTGGTACACTAGGATCGACAACTACTTCACCGGGTTGGGCTTCACAAAGAGTGAAGCGGATGCGAACTTGTACCACATCATGGTGGAAGGTAAGCAGTTGATCTTTGTTCTTTATGTTGATAATCTGATATTGACAAGTGATGATCAGTTGATCATGTCTTGCAAGGAGGACCTTGCAAGAGAGTTCGAGATGAAATACATGGATCTCATGCACTACTATCTAGGTATGGAAGTGTGGCAGGAGGATGGGGAAGTGTTTGTGTCTCAAGGCAAGTATGCCAATGAGATACTCAGGAGATTCCACATGGAGAAGCGCAAGTCCATGAAGACTCCTCTAGCAAGTAACTAGAGGAAGGAGGATGCTACTTCAGGAGAAGTAGTAGAGGCTATTGTGTATCGGTAGTGTGTGGGTTCACTGATGTACTTAATGAACACACAACCAGATTTGTGCTATGCGGTGAACCAGCTGAGTCAAGCTATGGTTCAGCCTATCAAGCTGATTTGGAAGGCAGCGAAGCATGTTTTAAGATATCTGAGAGGCACATATTAGTATGGATTATGGTACATACTGTCATAGGGAGTGAAGATACAGGGCTTCACAGATGAAGATTGGGTAGGGAGTCCATCACATCGGAAGGGCACATCAGGAGGAATTTCCCACCTTGGTTTAGCTGCATTTTCTTGGTACAGCAGGAAATAGAGGTTAGTTGCACTCAGCTCAACAAAGGCTGAATACATGGCTGCAAGTCAGGCAGCATGTGAGGCCATTTGGATGCGGAAAATTCTAGTTGGTTTGTTTGATTAGAGGAAGGATCCAACTATGATCTATTGTGATAATCAGAGTTGTATCAAACTCTCTAAGAATCCATTATTTCATGACAGGTCCAAGCATATTGACATTCGGTATCATCATCTCAGAGACTGTATGGTGAGGAGGATCATGTTTTTGCAGTATATTTCAACCGAGGAGCAAGATGCTGACATTTTGACTAAGGCATTGTCAAAGTGTAAATTTGAGTTCCATAGAGATAGGATTGGGGTGGCAAATAATCCCTTTCTTGTTGAGAGGGAGTGTTGAAAATAGCAACAAGAAATGCTAAAAATAGCATTTCAGAATATTCCAATTTTAATTTGTCCTTGAATTAAAATTCAAATTTAGTCTCACCAGTTGTTTGAAAAATAATTAATTTATTCATCTTGAGCTAATTAGTTGAAGAAATTCAAACATGAAGTCTTTGTGAAGTCATGCAACAGTTATCCCTTTGATTGAGGAAGTTATCCCTTAATTAAGGAGATAAGGATGAGTTTTAATTAGTTAGCTTAGTTAACTAAGTTAAGTCCAGTTAAATTAGTTCCAAACAGTTTGAGGAACTAATTGTGAGTTCAGTTAGTTAATGCATGCATGCATGCAACTAGTGTTTTCTAGATAACTGAATATTCTCTCATAAATAACTCATGCATGTCAGATCAGACAAAGACCCAGTTTAGATTAAAGGCAGGGACAGTGTACTATCAGTTGCAAGAATTTTCCCATAAGAAAATCTCTTGCATGCAGAAGGAATTCATTCCTTGAGGATTGCGCAGTTTTATAGTGTGTAAGAGCAGTGTTCCACTTGGTTGAAGGTGAATCATCCTAGAGGAACAGTGCGAGGAAAGAGGAGCCTTGGAGGAAAGAGGAGAAGGAATATGTGTTGTCTATTCTATCTATGAGCAGCAGTGAGGGATTGTACTAAGAGCTGGATAGCTGTGAGAGCTAAAGCCTTGTGTAATCCTGATTTATTTCCGCTTGTATGATAATATAGATAGCAGGGTTTTTAGCTGAGGCTTTCCCCGGAGTATTCTTTTGCGTTTCATGTGTATTGATTCTTCTTCTCTGTTATATGTGTTCTGTTTGATCTTGTTCAAATCGATTAAGCTTCCCCAAGTTTGATTGTAGAAGTAGATAAAGTATTTTGCTTTAGTACATTGCATAATCAGATTAATCTACAGTGAGAATTTCTATATGACTATGATGAGACATTTTCTCCTGTTGCAAGGTACTCATCTATCAGATCTATTTTGGCACTATCTTCACAGATGGGTTGGAGTATCCATCAGATGGATGTGAAGATTACCTTCCTTAATGGCATGGTTGAGGAAGATGTGTACATAGAGCAGCCCGAAGGTTTTGAAACCTTCGACCATGAGTCGCATGTGTGTCGACTCAAGAGAGCGTTGTATGGGTTGAAGCAAGCACCCCATGCTTGGTACACTAGGATAGATAGGTACTTCACTGGGTTCGGCTTCATGAAGAGTGAAGTGGATGCAAACCTGTACCACATAGTGGTGGAAGGTAAGTTGTTGATAATTGTACTTTATGTAGATGATCTTACACTGACAGGTGAGGATAAGCTCATCAAATCTTGCAAGGAGGACCTTGCAGGAGAGTTTGAGATGAAGAAAATGGGGCTCATGCATTACTTTATTAGCATGGAGGTATGGCAGGGAGATAGGGAGTTGTTTGTTTCTCAAGGCAAGTATGCCCATGAGATACTCAAGAGATTTTGCATGGAGAGCAGTAAACCCATGGAAACTCCTCTAGCTGGCAATTGGAGGAAAGAGGACTCTACTTCAGGAGAAGTGGTGGAAGCTAATGTTTACATGAAACTTGTGGGTTCACTCATGTATTTGGTGAACACACGACCAGATATGTGCTATGTAGTTAACCAGCTTAGTTAAGCGATGGTTAGGCCTACCGAGCTATATTGGAAGGTGGAAAAGCATGTATTGAGATACCTCAAAGGCACTACTCAGTTTGGGTTGTGGTAAAAACGGTCAGAGGGAGTGAAGCTTCAAGGCTTCATCGATGAAAATTGGGCAGGGAGTCCATCTGACAGGAAGAGCACATCAGGAGGCATCTTTAGTATTGGGTCAGAGGCAGTTTCTTGGTACAGCAGGAAACAGAGAATTGTTGCATTCAGTTCCGCAGAGGCAAAGTACATGGCTGCAAGTCAAGCAGCATGTGAGACTATCTGGATGAGGAAGATTTTAATTGGTTTGTTTGGTCAGCAGATGGATCCGACAGTCATTTATTGTGATAATCAGAGTTGTATCAAACTCTCTGAAAAATCCATTTTTTCATGGTCGGTCCAAGCATATATATATACGGTATCATCATCTCAGAGATTGTGTATTGAGGCGGATCATGTTATTAGATTACATTCCCATGGAGGAGAAAGATGCTGACATATTGACAGAGGCATTGCCAAGATGTAAATTTGATTTTCACAGAGACAAGATCGGGGTAGTGGATAATCCATTTCTTGTTGAGAGGGAGTGTTGAGAAATGGCAACAAGAAATTCTAGTTTAATTTGTCCTTGAATTAAATTGTGAATTAAAATAGAATTTTTTTCTCATATCAATTTGAAAATAATTAATTAAGTTTAATTAACTTAATTAATTTAAGAAATTCAAATTGGAAGTCTTTTAGAAGACATTTATATGTTCTCCCTAACTTATAGGAGTTTAGGATGAGTTATGAATGAGTTGTAATTAGTTAACTCAGCTTATTGAGTTAAGTCCAGTTAAATTAGTTCCAATTAGTTTCAGGAACTAATAGTGTGAAAATAGTCAGTTGGGACACTAGTGGCCTAATTAGTGCTACTCTAGTTAACTAAAGATTACACCGTCAGAAACTCATGCATGTTGATTCTGAGAAAGACCCTGTTGAGACTAGAGTGCAGGGACAGTGTCCTATTTGTTTTAGATTTTTCTAAGTTGCACTGATAGTGCATGCATTCAGGAACTAATCCTTGAGGGATTGTATTATTGTTATAGGCTTTATTTCCCTTTAAATGCAATTATCCATCATAGGAATTACACATTGGAATAGAGACTTGCAGAGCTTGTGAATTGGCTAAGCTTTGGCCTTGAGCTTGCTTATGAGTTGGAGATTGAATTTGCTGAGTGTTGGGATTTTTCTAGAGAGAAAAAGCATTGTAATTTCATATTGATTTTCCTTATTAATACAAAACAAATAGTAGGGTTTTGATTTATGGCTTTCCCTGGATATTTATTTTGTTATGTGCCTTTGATTCTCTTCCTCTATTGATTATTGTTTTCTCGATGTTTATGGGCTTCCACTATAAAGAGTAGAAGTAGATTCTTGTCTTTTGCTTTAGCAAATTGCATTAGCTTGTGAATCTACAGGTTTTTCTACACTAAAGTGTAGAAATTCTACAAATCTCGCACTAAGATCATGTAGAAAATCTGACTGTAGATTAACCCGATAATACAATATACCAAAGAAAAATATTATAATCTACTTCTACTATCAATTTGCTTCGTAGAAGCTTAAAGATCGAGTTGAATTAGAGCTAAACAATATAACCAGAAGAAGAAGAATCAATGCACAATACACATGAAAATACTTTGGGGAAAGCCTTAGCTAAAAACCCCACTATATGTATTATCATACAAGGTGGAAATGCATAGGAATTATACAAATCCTAAGCTCTCACAACTAGCCAACTCTCATTACAATCCTCCTGGATGCTCACAGACAATCAAAGCTTCTCACAAGCCTTCTCCTCTGCCCTCCAAGCTCCTATTTCCTTACGTAGTTCCTCTGGGATGATTCTCCTTCACCCAGTGGAACACTGCTCTAACACACTGTCAGAACTATGCAATCCTCAAGGAACCTTACCTTGGCTGCATGCATGAGTTTCCCTTATAGGAAAACACATGCAACTGATAGTATATTGTCCTTGACATTTATCTCAACTGGGTCTTTCTCAGAATAGACATGCATGAGTTTTTGATGAGGGAATCTTCAGTTATCTGGAGTACACTAGTTGAGTGCATGCATGAATCAACTAACTGATAACTCACAATTAGTTCCTCAAACAGTTTGGAACTAATTTAACTGGACTTAACTCAGTAAACTAAGCTAACTAATTACAACTCAAATATAACTCAATCTTATCTCCTTAATTAAGGGATAATCTCCTTAATTTAAGGGATAACTCTTGCATGACTTCAGAAAGAATTCTAACTTGAATTTATCCAACTAATTATCCATAATGAATTAATTAATTAATTCCAAGTAGCTGGTGAGACTAAATTCAAATTTTGATTCACAATTTTAATTCAAGGACAAATTAAAATTGGAATATTATGGATTCTATTTTTATCATTTCTTATTGCTATTTTCAACGCTCCCTCTCAACAAGAAAGGAACTCAACTTGATCCTGATCGTGAACCTTTGGAATGTTATGCATGCAACACTTCTCTCTAGTGTTGTTTCTCCAGCAACTCTAGAAACAAAAAACATCCAACCTGAATTAGTATGATGCATCTGTCATCAAAGTCTCTGACTTCCATTGCCTCTGTCAACTGAAAAATTTGTGTTTTGGTTGACTCTTCCTTTCTGCACTGTTTTCAATCCTTCTCTACGCTCTTTAGTATCTGACTGCTCTAGCCTCTATCACTTTGATCTCTAATTGCATCAATCCCACTAATTCCTCCCGCTACTATGTACTTTAGGCTCTAGTAGCAAGGTACGATCCATGAGACCTCTCAATGGACCCTACCCAATTTCAGTCTTCTTGGGACTATCACTTCACATCACCCCACCTCACACTTGGATGTATCACTGGATGTGATCCCTCTGTCCACTTCTCCAATTGTGGCCCCTCCAAAATTGTCTGAGACTTCTTCTGGGATTTCATGTTGAGAGGTAATTTACTCTCCCTCTCAAACACCAAGTCTCTAACATTTGCCTTGCTCCTCAAGGCTTTGAATGCATCTTGAACCTCAAGAGCATACAGGTTCTTGACTCATGAACCGATTTGTTTCACTTGTCTCGTGGTGATGTGTCTAAGGAGCGCCTTTCCTTTACTGAAGACAACATCGTAGCCTTTGTCCTCCAACATCGCGACTGATACCAAGTTCTTCTTCAGTCCAGGCACATACTTCACATCTGTCAGGGTGATAGGACCTCCATGCTCCCTCTGAAAAGCAACCGTGCCCACTCCTGAAACACTATACTTTCCCTCGCCACCCATATCTATGCGCATCTTGAGGTCTTTCTCCTCCAAGGCACTGAATAAACTTTTATCGTTGGTCATGTGGAATGAGGCTCCACTATCAAGATACCAGACACAACCCATCATTGATGACACCATGCATGCAATGAAAGTAAAGTCCATTTTGAACTGAGAGGCTAATGCCTCACCTTCCAATCCTTCCGAGGATCCCTTCTTGGACTTCTTCGATGGGCAATTAGTCGCATAATGTCCCATCTCAATTGAAGTATGATATGAATTCAATTTGCACCTACAACCCCGAACTTTAAACTTCGAATTCTCTTCTCTGTATATTGTTCATAGCTCTGATAAGCTTGGCTCTGATACCATGTAGAAATTTTGCAAATTCTATACAAATCTCGCACTAATATCATGTAGAAAATCTCACTATAGATTAACCCGATAATGCAATATACCAAAGCAAAATATTATAATCTACTTCTACTATCAATTTTCTTTGCGGAAGCTTAAAGATCGAGCTGAATCGGAGCTGAACAATATAACCAGAAGAAGAAGAATCAATGCACAATACACATGAAAATACTTTGGGGAAAGCCTCAGCTAAAAACCCCACTATCTGCATTATCATACAAGGTGGAAATACATAGGAATTATACAAAGGCTTAGCTCTCATAGCTAGTCAGCTCTCAATACAATCCTCCTAGATGCTCACAGGCAATCAAAGCTTCTCACAAGCCTTCTCCTCTGCCCTCCAAGCTCCTATATCTTTGCGCAGTTTCAATGGGATGATTCTCCTTCACCCAGTGGAACACTGCTCTCACACATTGCTCTAACACACTTTCAAAACTGCGAAATCCTCAAGGAACCTTACCTTGACTGCATGCATGAGTTTCCTTTATAGGAAAACACATGCAACTAATATTATATTTTCCTTGACATTTAGCTCAACTGGGTCCTTCTCAGAATAGACATGCATGAGTTTCTGATGAGGGAATCTTCAGTTATCTGGAATACAAAAGTTGAGTGCATGCATGCATCAACTGACTGATAACTCACAATTAGTTCCTGAAAAAGTTTTGAACTAATTCAACTAGACTTAACTCAGTAAACTGAGCTAACTAATTACAACTCAAATATAACTCAATCTTATCTCCTTAATTAAGGGATAATATCCTTAATTTAAGGGATAACTCTTGCATGACTTCATAAAGAATTCTAACTTGAATTTCTCCAACTAATTAATCCATAATGAATTAATTAATTATTTCCAAGTAGCTGGTGAGACTAAATTCGAATTTTAATTCACAATTTTAATTCAAGGACAAATTAAAATTGGAATATTCTGGATTCTATTTTTATCATTTCTTGTTGTTATTTTCAACATAAAGTACCATGGTTATCTACACAAATACATCCAGGACAAGGTGAAGTTCATGGACATCTCCTTTCTTAGCACCACCTACTGATATTCTATGAATATCAAGTAGAAGTTAAATAGAAGAAGCGAGACTTTGGATTTTTGAATCCAAAGCAAGGGAACGGCACACCCAAAGTGCAGAACAGGGGACCAAGCCAAGGCAGCGTGACTCAGGACAATCCATCGAAGCTACAAGAAAAGAAAAACACCACGAAATCAAAGAGGGACACAGGAAAGTGGTGTGAGTTCCATAAGATCCCCACTCACAACACAAGTGAGTGTTGGGCCAAGCAGTTGTTGGTGGTCGAGCTAAGGGTCCAGAATCATATGCATGTTTCGACTCTGAGTTAGAACCTGACAAGGGGAATGACAAAGGGAAGAAAATTATTGATGTGGAGCCCAATGCCACTGTTTCCACAACCAAGATCCACAAGAATGAGCTCGAAGATCCAAAGGAGGGGGAGCGTCTCTTCCACTCACATATGTGGGTGAAGAGTTTGCAGTTGCAATTCATTGTTGATAGTGGGAGACAAAAGAACCTCATTTTAGCAGAGATCATGAAGCAATTTGGCCTATTGACTACAGCACATCCACAACCATACACCATCAGGTGGCTTCACTACTGAAAAGATGTTTGCGTCATCCAGTAGTATCGCCTTCCCTACAACATCAAATTGTTCAAGGATGAGGTACTATGTGATGTTTCTCCTCTTGAATTTTGTGATGTATTATTAGGAAAACCATAGTTGTGTAAGTTCCATGTTGTATATGAATCTAGACATCGCTCTGTTATTATTTCTTTTGGTAATAAGTTATACAGTATACCAAATGTAGCCCCGCCTACCGCCATCTCTTTGATCTCTGCTAAGCAATGCAAAAACATAATCTCCCAGACTAGGAAATTTATTTTCTTTCAAATTCGATCTCAGAGTAAGGGGAAGATCATAGCCACAACCATGGCCTCTGTGAAGGATTCCTCCACATAGAAAAATCAGGTGGATAAGGTCGTGGAAGAATACAGTGACATCTTCTCCTCACCCATAAGGGTACCCGTGCACTGTCATGTCAAGCATTTTATTGATCTGACTCTCGGAGCACCTCTACCCAACGGGCCAATATATCGTCACTCCATTCTGGAAAATGAGGAGATCAAGCAGAAAATCGAGGAATTGTTGAAAAAAGGGCACATCTGACCGAGTTCCTCACCTTGTGGGAGCCCAATTATACTTGTACAAAAGAAGGATGGGACCTAGAGGCTCTGCATTGATTATTGGGCACTAAACAAAATTATTTTCAAGAACATGTATCCAATCCCATGGATTGATGAACTTCTAGACCAACTCAAGGGGGCCAAGTATTTTAGTAAGATTGATCTGAGTTTTAGCTATCACCAGGTTCTGATAGAGCCCATAGATGTATGGAAGACCACCTTCAAATCCAAGGAATGCCTTTTTGAATGGTTGGTTATACCCTTCAGGTTGACAAATGCGCCTACAACTTTTATGAGGCTGATGGATGACATCTTGTGGCCCTTCACCAACTCATTTATGGTTTTTTATCTGGACGACATCATCATCTTTAGCAAGAGTTAGGAAGAACACTTGCAACACAATCAGCAAGTCCTTCAAACCCTTTGGCAGCACAAATTGTGTGCCAACTTGGAGAAATGCACTTTGGAATGAGCCAAGTCCAATATATGGGTTACATCATAGATGAGTGTGGCATGAATTAGGATCCAACTAAGATCCAAGTCATTCAGAATTGACCACCCCCGACCACTCTAACAAAGCTTCGCAACTTTTTGGGCCTTGCACTTTTTTATTGGAGGTTCATGTTGGGATTCTCCCATATTACTTGGCCCTTGAGTCAGATTACTAAGGGCAAGGTGAAATCAAAGTTTTCCTGGTTTGATTCCCAACAGAAGGCATTTGTTGAGTTGAAGCACTGCTTCTGCTCTACACATGTACTCACACTACCAGACCTACAACATCCATTTGAAATCAAGACAGACACCTTAGACTATGTTATTGGTGCAGTCCTCACCCACCACGAGCATCCGGTGGCCTATCATAGTGAGACACTTTCTGATACAATTTGAAAGTACCCCACCTATGATAAGGATATGTATTCCATCATGCAAGCTTGCCAGCAATGGAATCATTTCATTCTAGGGAAGGAGACAGTCATCCACACCGATCACCCACCTCTTCAATTTATATAGACACAAGGGAAGTTGCAGTACAATCACCATCATAAGTGGTCTACATATATGAAACAATTCCACTTGAACATTAAATTAAAAAAGGGAAGCACCAATCATGTTGCAGATTTCCTCAGCCAACCCTCAGTTGCAGCACTGACTACTATTCTCAACTCTTGTGGCCACGAGGCCTCTCGATGGCCGCAACTATACAAAAATGATCCAGAGTTCACCTCCACATACCAAATGCTAGTAGATGGAAAGCAAGTTCCTAATTTCCACCTCCAAGATGCATTATTATGTTACCTAGGCCACCTTTGTGTTCCTTCAAGCGAGCATGCCAAGTTGATTTGGGAAGTGCACTACAGTCAGCTCAAGGGACACTTTTGCGTGGAGAAAATTGTGATTGTGGTACAAAAGTACTTTTATTGGCCAAAACTCCAACTGGATGTTGGGAAATATATCAGATCTTACACTTCCTGCTTCATTGCCAAGCCAACCATCAAGAAGCAAGGCATGTAAACTCGTCTACCTACTCCCATCCAACCATGGGAATCCATCTCCATGGAATATATGTTTGGCCTCCCTTCTACCAAGCATGGTAATGACTATGTATTTGTGGTCATGGACATATTTTCTAAGATGGCTATATTGGCGGCCTACATGAAGAGTATCACAGCAGAGGACACTTCCAAACTCTTCTTTGAACGAGTATGGTTACATTTTCGTTCCCCGCAGACCTTTATATCATATTGGAATAGCAGGTTCCTAAGCACATTTTGGTCAAGCCTCTGGACACTATTGGACACGATGCTTACTAAGTCGACTGCCTTCCATCCCCAGACTGATGACCAGACAGAGGTCATCAATAGGATGATAGTGTACATACTCCACATGTACAACTCCAAGCATCCAAGAACCTAGGATGAGAGTCTTCCCTATGTGAAGCACAATTATAACAAAGCTCTCCATAGATTGACCGGTTGCAGTCCATTTCAAGTGGGTGTAGGATTTCAACCATTATGTCTTATTGATGTGGCCATGCCTCATGCAACTACACAGATAGAATCCACACATGTATTGTTCAAGGCTAAAAAAGTGACCAGATTTATTGAACGCATCCAACACATCTGTCATCAGGTTCACGACATCTTGAAGTAAAATACCAAGTACAAATAGCGACATGATCAACATCAGGTGCCACACAAGTTTCAGGTGGGCGACAAAGTTTGGTTGCATTTGCAGAAAGAACGCCTTACCGGAACCCATCAGAAGCTCAAACCACTCTGATATGGTCCTTACACCATTACCAAGGCTATGGTAGACAGTGTTTTTAAGCTAAACATTCTACCATTCCTTGGCTTTCACCTAGTGTTCAATGTGGACTGCTTTCGACCATAATTCCCACCATTACTGGACACATCAAACATTGCAGAATATCTCACGCCAACATAGTTAAACCTAGACTAGATGGAACAATACATGACAGATCAGATTATGGACACATAGGTCAATAACACTAGAAGATCCAACTATATTGGGTTTTCAAAGTTGGTCAACTCCTGCACCAAGGCAAGTGGCTCACCAGGGACCAAGTTCAACAGAAGCTTCCCATCTCATGGAGGCACTCAACGCAATGGGGACCATTGCTTCCTGAGGGGGAGGATTGATCCAGGTGGATATTGGTGGCCACTTGCCTATTCCACTTGGACCCCCACCACTGTCTCTTTCAGTATTTCAGTTTCCTTAATTGTAGCACATTTTACTATTTTTGGTAGTTTTTTAGGTCCCGAACTCCCAGAGCCGTTTTGAGGCCCTAAATGACATTTTTTAGGGAAAATTGGGGCCAACTTAGCTAATTTATTCATGTTGGCCACTTTGAAGTTGTATTCCTCAGATAGATATTTCTAGTGAGGTATTGTGAGCGTCAAACGAAGATTGTATGCCAAAGGTATGACCCCGGAAGTTGATGTACCAATTTACCCAAATGGGGCCCATAGCTTTGGTGCTTCATCTCCTATGGTTAGGTTTTTGGATGTTTAGGGTTTTCCATTGTTTCTCAATAATAAATATGCCTTTGACCCTCATTGAAACATTGTTCAGAGGCATGTAGCTGCCATGTCTCTTCTTAGAGATGAGCTACCATCGCTCGAGCTAGTTTATTTCCATTTTGTATGTAAGCATGTTTCAGTTCTTTGATATTAATGAAATGAAGTTTTATTTTTGTTTCATCTCTGTGTTTATGTTAGTATATTTGTATTTTTTCATTACTGCATAAGTCTGTATCTGTCTCCCTAGGAAGAATAAATCAATTTTGAAGTCCATAATTCGAGCATTGACCTGAATTGCCTGGCCGGCCCTATGGACTAACTACTCCTTGCTATGTCTAGTTTCTTCTGTATCATTTTGCTATCTCAACTTTGTTGAATATATACCAGTAGGCTAAATAAGAGTATTTTGTCAGTTACTAATTTTTGTGATGGTCATGAACATCTGGGCTTTGTAAATCATGATGTAAGAGGCAAAGTAGAAGCGCAAGGGAAAATTCAAATGTAATTTACCTGAGTATTTTGTTGCGATCAGACACAAAATTAATATGTCAAGTACTCATTGTTGTTATAAAATAAATTAATTAATTAATTAAAAAATACTATAAAATCTAATTCAAAAACAACACAAGGGTGAATGAATGAATATTGGTTACACTTTTTGGCCAAATGTGGCAATGAACTTCCAAGCTTTTCCGCTTTGATCGAATTGAAACCCTAAAAATTCATATAAGCATTGTGAATTTTGGTTCGGAGTAAAAAGACAATATGTGGAGAATTATGTTGTTTTCCTAACGATATTTTTTGCAAATTTTTTTAGTGTTGTATAATCTCTCAGTTTTCCATTAAATGCAATATTTTCCCTTGCAAATTTTCACACGTCTTAAGAGGTATGTGTGTGTTCACGTAGCATAACTTATTCTAAAATGCGTAATTTTTAATATATATATATATATATATATAGATATAGATATGAGCATGATCTACACAGAGAGAACTAAGTTTTTCATATTAAAATATTATTTTTTATGCAAAATTATATTTTTTATTATTTTTTGAAGTTGGAAAAGTAATATTTCAATTCCATTTTGGAGACACATGTGTTCACGTAAGGATTTTTTCAACTCATTACAAAAATTGAAAAACCAAGGGTATCCTTTTGAAGAGGACTTGCAAACAAAGATAGTGGTATTTTTTGAAATTTTAGCTTAAATAGAATTTTTTCTTACTTCGCACTTCACAACTTTTTGTCTTCAATGAAATCTTTCGGTTGAAAATATATATGATCCTTGGTCGAAAATTTTATACAATGAATAGGTGTGTTGGTAATAAATATTATCGGTTCATTCAGAGGAGAGATTCTTTGCAAATCTCTTGGCTAAGAGTTTTGTAAATTTTTCAACCGAAAATTTTCTCGGTACCAAACTTCCAGCCGAGATTTTGGTCAGAGGAGAGATTCTCTACAATAACTCACAGCAGAGAAATTGTCAGTTTTTTAGCTAAGAGTTTGTAAATGAGTAAACTCTTGGCCGAGAATTTGGGAAAAGAAATATTCTTTATCCAAACTCTTGGCCGATATTTTGGGCAGAGAAAGATTCTTTGTCCAAACTCTCAGTCGAAATGTTTAATTTTCTCAGTCAAGAGTTAATTTAAAATAAACTCTAGGTGGTTAACTCAAACTATAGTTACAAAAACTCTTTGCCTAGAAATTTAAATTTCTTAACCAAGAGTTTTTTTCCTACTCTCGGCTAAAAGTTTTTTCAATGAAAATTAGAAAAAATCGGTAATTTTCAGGAAATAACTACTTCAAAGGAGCTAAATCTTCGCGAAATTTAAGTGTTAGTTGATGCCTTTTGTACCATTGGATTCAACTTTGAATCTAGTTTCAAATGATACAAGTTTCATTAACTTTCATGAAAAAATGATATTTATTGATAATGTTATACTAAACTGCCACTAGAGATTTTGAGACTTCTGAAAACTACCTGAAATTAAAAATCAATAACTTCAAAATCAAAACACTAAATCATTTGAAAATTCACCCAGTGCTTCATTTTTGTGTCCTCTTCAAAATTGTATTTTCATTTGACTTATTGATGATCACATTAAAATGAAAATTGATGGATCATCGAATGTGTTGAAAAATAACCATTTTTTTTGTCTTACCCTATTTCATTAAATGATAAAACATAAAGATTGAATATGAAAAATCCCCAAAAATAGTACATTTTTTTGGTGCAATCTGTGTAGATTGTGATGATATATTTTTTTCCCAAAATTAATTACCATCCCTAGATCGATAAGTCACTCATTATACTTGCCTAAAATTTTCAAGTATATGCATTTAGTGAACACCAAATTTCTCCAACTATATGTCCATAAAAAATAAAAATACAATATGAGTTCAAAGCCAAGATAATTCTCTACAAATATTATTTTTACTACAAAGAAAAATTCTCAAAGAAAATGAGTTTCTAGTAATTGAAGTTGAAAAAACATAAAAAATCACAATTTTCTATGTCAAAAACAAGCTAAAAGTGTTTCCCAATTTCACATTTTCACCCTTTTGCAAAAAAGGTCTAGAAATATAAAACAAGGGCAGCATGACCTTCGGTAGATTGGGTTGAAAGAACAACTTCCAAGCAAAGGCTAAATGGTACTCTAGGGAGAAGGCAAAGGAAATTTTTCCTCACCTAATTTAGTAAAAACTTATATGGATTGAAAGCCTCCAAAATGGGGAGGTATGATCTAGATTGGATCATTATATTATTTTTCATTGGTCATGAATCGTTTTTAGGGGGGAATTAGAATAATCATCTCACATGACCATTTTTACTAACGGGTCCTAGTTTGGTGAATTGGGATATGAAACCTTCTTTAAGCAATCTGGGGCATTAAATCACATTTTTGGGGGGCTAAAACTTTACCGCTTAAATATCACACAAACCTAGTGTTATTCTACACTTAGATACCTTTCCAACAATGCAAGAAATACCTCAAATAGAGTCCCTATGCAAAAGTTATGCCACCCAAAATTTGACATCTATGTTTTGACCACCATGATTCGCGAGGATGTCATGTCAACCCCCAATATTCATGGAAAGGGGGCATTTTAGCAGCCACAACCACCCTCCAGAAATTTTCCTTCGCTTCATTTCGGAGCCTCCCTCCTTGAAATCATCACAACTATCATGCATTGATCATGTACTTGTGTTTATTTGACTTCATCTGTCATTTAACAGCTTGTGTTCAACTAACTCGTCCCATCGGTCAACCACAAGCACACCCAGCACTTGGTTCACATCTAGTCGATCAGTTGTCAGGAAAAACTGTGCAAACCTGGAGGACAGCTTGTCTTCCCCTCATGAATTGCGCAGAGCAACCTAGCAATTGCCCTGCACTCAAAAATTGCACAGAGCAGGCCGGCATCCCTTGCTCTCGAAATGAGCAAAAAAGGTCAGTCATCACTGCTCTCCAAAAATGTGCAGTTTCAGCCAGCTATAATGCCATCCATAAATGTGCAGAATTGGCCCAGTTGCACTCCTCTCAAGAAATGAGCAAAGCAGCCCAGACCAACAGCATTGTTCTCAAGAATCGTGCAAAACTAGATAGCTACACTACTCTTCAGAAGTGCGCAGAGCATCCCAGCATCATTGCTCTGGAAAATTGCGCAAATCTAGCTAGTCAGCCAAGGCCTCTCAGTCCAGAAACAGCGCAGAACTTTTCCCTCACTGACTCTCTGTTGCATGTGTCGGTAGGCTATCTGGTTCCCTCCAGAAATGCGCAATCCTTCCTTTTATGTTGGGCAACTTTTACCAAAAAAATAAAAAAGTAAAGAGTGAAAAAGCATTCCTAGATTTTAGGGATCTATTTTTAGCAACAGGAGTTACATGCAAAACTGTTTTTAGAAACTCCCCGCCAAGTGTTGCTTTTTCCTAGATGCCTCGGCACAGTCGACGTAGCTTTTCTGGGTAAATTTTTCTTTTCATGCCTTTTTCTACTTTTTCTGTTGCTTTTTAGTTTTCAGCTTGTATGTGTTGTTTCCTTGGTTTTATTAAATGATCGTTGGTGTTTCAATGTACTTTAGCTTGTATAAGTGTTGTTTCCTTGGTTTTATTGAATGACCACTGGCGTTTCAATGTACTTTAGCTTATATAAGTGTTGTTTCAAGTTTTGGATTACCTTTCCTTAGTGTCGCACGCATAACACTATTTCTGTACTCACAGTCATCGTTTCAGCACTTGTTTCATGAGCTTCTCGGTTTTGTCGTTTTACTGATTTCTACACACGCTTGAATCACATGAATGTTTATTTCACTCAGATATGCATCAGCTTCGCACACACATTCACTCCTTCATGTTTTCAAGTTTCCATTAGGCAGATCCAGGTCGTCTTGGCCCGATCCTGTCCCTCCCAACATGTTATGTTCATTCCTAGCAGTCAAGAATTTTCCTTGACTCTAGGAATTGTGCAGAGGCTACCCACACTGTCTCCCAATTGTTCTATGCGCAATCCTGGGAGGCAGTGCCTAGTCCTGCCCACTGGAACTGTACAATGTGCAGTTCCAGCCAGCAATCCGGCCTGACTGTTCTGCGCATTGCGTAGTTTCAGTCAACAGTCAACCTCTCTAGACTGCACATTGCGCAGATCCAGCCAGTAGTCAACCTCACTGGCAGCTAGGATTATGCAATGCGCAGTTCCAGCTGACATTCTCCCAGCTTCCCAAAGTCAATGCTACGCAATCTTGCCCAGCAGTCACCATTTTGTTGCTTGAATGTTTCTCGAAGTTGTTTGATGTTTTTAGCTAACATTGTCTCGCCATGAGTGTCTTCTCTATCTCCAGGTACCACAGGTTTTTGAGCATATTCTCAGTAGTACAAGTATCATGGCCTCCAAGAGAGCTGGATCAAAAGACACGGTTGAATTTAGTATCGGGCATGTGGTTGAAAAAGGGTCAATGACGTTGCCCGTGTACATAGACACACACTTGTTCATCAAGAAGGACATCAATATCACATGGAAAAACATCAACACCATTTTCTCAAACAGCTTTGAGGAGAATCTGGAGGATTGAAAGGTCTATGTGAACATCCATAAGTCAGGACTATACAAGGTTACATGCAGGTTTCCCGTGTTCCCTTCCACAGATGTGATCCACTAGATTATCTCACACACTGATCCTGAGACAATGATATTGAGCAGTGCCAGTGGAGCAAGGCTTGCTTCCTTTAGGATGAAGGATTATCAAGAGATATATCATTTTCCATTCCCAATGAGCGGGATGGATGCACTGTTATACACTCCCATCGACAGCATGAACACAAGAGACATATTGAAGCATTGGGTAAAGGAGTCAGCAAAGTTCAGGATGGCACCCAACCTGATATATAGGACGAAGACACTCAGGAAGAAATACCAATTCTTGATCATCTTCGCATGCCTCTTGTATCTCCAAGGTAGTACAGAGACCTTCCCGTAGAGTTGGGTTGCTATGTTCGATTGTCTATAAAGTGAAGGAAAACCGTTCACCTAGTCCGACATGTTGGCTCTCCAATTGAAAGTGAATCTATCCAATGCTCGAAGTCCACCCAAGGATCAGCAAGAAAAATTCTTGATGTCTGCCTACCTGCTCGATGCAATCTGTGCCCGTCAACAGTTTCCTGGCATGGGTTGGGCATGGACACCTTCAGAGAATGTTGTGAATGTATATTGCAAGTTGCTCTCAAATTAAAGCTACCGAGTAGTCGTGACTAGAATATGTGACCATTTCATCACCCCTCTATACACGATGATATTTGAAAAAGATCTGCCCTGCATGTCCCGGGCAGCAATGGAGGCATTGTTGAACATTGCAAATTGGTACAACTCACCCTAGGGAACCTTCATCAGGATGTATAGCACAGATAAATCTTTGCATGTGTTGTCGAAGTTTTCCACAGACAATTTGATCATGCAGGAGATTTCATACCACATCTTGACAATGTTATCATCTAGATTGCACAAGAAGAATAATGCACCATGGCCCATGCTTCTTATGCGGATTGGGTTGTACACGATCGGGAGTTTGAAAGAAGCGGGTGTCGAGGTGGTAGAATTCAAGATGTTTAAGTTCAACACTAGGGATTTCAACTTGTACAGCCCACATGGTTTATGCAGGGACCACTTTGCAAGAGTGTACCATTCTTGGATCCATGGGGATTTTCATTGGCCAGAGTAAGACCCATGGAGATATTGTTACAACTCCTCTAGGATCAATGAACCGGTCAGCATTGCAGAGTGGCTAGTGGCACTCAAGGCAGCAGCACCATAGGGAGAAGCAACAATAGCAGCAACAGTAGCAGCAGCAAGCAGCGAACATGTGCAAGACAAAGGCAAGAGGAATATTTTAGAAATCACAGAGAGGGAGCAAAGCTATAAGTTTAAGAAGACCCACTTATGGAAAAGGTAGCTTTGGAGATAGATGTGAATATGTGATAGCGTGATAGGAGGATAGTGCAAAGAAAGAGAGATAAGCAAAGGCTAGAAGATGCAAAAAGGATGATGTAGGAAGTCCAGCAGAAGCTCAAGGAAGAATAAGAGTTGTGTAGAGGAGGGAAGGAAGTGCAACATGAGCATGAACAGGAATAGGAACAGGAGCAGGAGGAAGTGTAAGGTGCACAGACAGTGAAAAATGCAGCGATATAGGTTGAAGACTCCGAACCAACAGTAGATGAGGAACAGGGTGAGCAGCCACAGGAACAGGAACCTGCTCTACAGGATGAATAGGTGGACATGGATATGAAGCAGTCGAAATAGGATCAGGATACAGACCTCATGCCAAAAGCAACCAATATCACTCCACAGGCTTCACCAGATCCAACAGTAGAGCAAGACCCCAGTGAAAAAGGAGATACCATTCTCCCTGAGGACCATCCAAGAACAGAGGTGTACAACATAGCCTTTGATGAGTCACAACAAAGAGTTGTACAAGCATGTAGAGCGCACCCCGGATGAGCATGTCTCACTTACACACTTGGAAGAACGGGTGATTATGTCAGATGTACATAGACATCCAACCGCCTTGGCCGATGCTACAAAGGCTTATACCGAAGCCACAAGCTCGAGTGTTAAGTTATTGATAGCAGAAAATGAGTGCATGTCTAAGGAGTTGCAAGCAACTAGGTAGAGAAAGGAACAATCAACAGGATCCACCAGAGCAGAAATGAAGATGGCCATACTTGTTGAAGTATCGACCCCTGAGACAGTCATACGGAGACTATATGACAGGTTCGTCACCGTGCACAAGGTAGTTGTCCATCTACATGGTCATCAGCAGTGTAGCACCAAGATAGCGCAAACGCTCACAGATATACATACCGCAGTTGATCATGTAAAGACATGGAAAATGAGGTGCAATGGATCCCCACTTCACTTGCATAAGATGATGAAGCCGCAGGTGGATTTGGACAAAGCATGCATCCAGAGTCAGATCTGAAACTATGAGGAACTCATGTCGCTCATCACCAGTGTGAAGGCTTCGTATGCACAGTTGTACAGGAGTTTAGATGTCATGATGAGGAAGTATGGCACCTGGTCGATTGGTATGCTCACTGAGGCCAAAGATAAGAAACAAGTCAAATTGGAGCTCAATTCATACTTTTGATTAGTTGATGCTCACGGCCATGTGTTGGGTTGTGTTATATTCTTTCCATGACTAGCCTACGTAGTTAACCGAAGGGTTAGAGGGGGGGTGGAGCCCCCCCTTCGTTGCGTCGATTGCGCAGTGGGGGGGTCATATGGGGGTCGCAGCCCCCCCTGTCTAAGGGGTTTGAGGGGGGAAAGTAGCCCCCCTCTACGAGGTCTGGGGCAGCGCCCTGGGAAAAAAAAAATTGGACCCTATATTAGGTTAGACAGACCTACCTATGGTTTTGTGCATGGTTTTCGCACATGGTTTTGGACGTGATGGTTTTTCAGTACATGGTATTGGATGCTTCAGCATGTATAAATATGTATTGTAACATTGAAAGGAACATAATGAAAAATCAATCTGGTAGTCCTGGTTTTGGGATCCAGGGAAATCTCTGTGTATATGTGTTTTATGTGTTATGCTCTCGCATTGTTTATTTTCTGTGTTTTAGAATTTGTATGTAGGTAATTTATGTACGGGCTTAAAACCTACACCACGAGCGCATACTTGCAAGTCAGCGCAAATAACATGTGGATGTACATCGTCGATCCGGCCTTGCTCAGGGCTAAGCTGTGCATGTTATAGGATGAGTTGGATCTGTTGAAGGAAATGTATCTAGGTTTGGTCTTCATAAATGTACTTTTGGTATTTGTATTTATTGAAGAAAAGAAATATTATTTTTATAATATATGTCAATGAGTTTCTTTCTCATTGAAATAGGTGTAGCACATGTTAAAGTGCTATAGGTGAGTCAAATGGTCAAAATAAAATGTTGAAGACCTTAAGGGCATGTTACTAAAGGTATACTTATGTATTAAATTCAAAGAAGTCACCTCCAAACAAAGTCAAGTCTCCTCCAAAGAAAAGACACCTCCAAAGAAGCAATCTGAGCTATATACTTCAAGTCGGCCTACAAACTGCAAGTCCGCCTTCAAGTCAGCCTAAAGGAGGGACAATCCTCTATATATAGAGTTTTTTTACTCCTCCAAAGATAGCACAATTCACCTTTTAAATATTTAAAGTAAAGGAACGAGTAAAGGGTGATCAAGTGACAAGAAATGGAGCCTCTAGTGTAGCGTACAAGGTGAAGTCTAGGCCGAAGTTAAGAGGATTGTTTTCGAGGGTATAAAACATTCACACGTGTGAGAAACAAAACCTCTTCCTGCAGTCATTACAGCACTACCATCACAATCACATAACTTCATTGGTTGGGAAATATAAGTAGGACTATAAGGCCCCTCACTCAAGCGAAGAAGGAACTCTCTCTAGCGAAGATGGAAGAGATCAACATCACAAGGAAAATAGTCACCTATGTGAAGGTAAAGAGGTTTTCCATGTTGTCATAACAGCCCTCCCATTACAGTCGTACAAGTTCGTTAGTTGGTGACGAGAAGAAAGGGATCATCATAGGAAAAGGGTATCATCAGAGGTATCTCTTCTAGAGTAAGTGCAACAAGGTTTACCAACAGTTAAAAGAGGAACGAAGCGTCGAAAGGAGGAGGATGAAGTGCCAGAAGAAGGAAGTGTCGGGGAACAAAGTGCAGAAATGAGAAAGGACTTGACTTGTACTTGGAGGATATTCTTGTAAGGTGTCTAGGTTTTGGAAGTGATCAATAAGAAGCTTCAATAAGAGAAACTTGCTAAAGGGTTTTCCTCTCAAGAGAAGAGAGGTTTTGGCCCTGACAGAGAACCAACATTTGTGTTCTTGCCTTTTTTATTTTGATAGCAATTTGATGAAACACACACTATAAGAAGAAGAAGAATATCATGTTAAGATAATTTTAAAAGTGCATCACAAATTGTTATCAAGCAATGAAGAATTCTAACAAACACCAGTGCCCTTCATTCTTCAACATGGTATCAAAGCTAAGGTGACACATCAAGGAAAGGGCACCTCAAGAACACTCATAAGCTGACTCATCAAGGAAGGACATCTACAAAGTTGAAGATTCAAGCCAAGAAGTCTCAATCACTTCAAGGACAAGAAGGCCTAACATTTATCATTCATCAAGGAATACTACAAAGCAATAAATAGAGCCTTACATAAAGGCACCTACAAAGAAGATCAGATCAAAGAGGGACCTACATCATCTACAAGTCATCAAGAAAATGTAATCATCAAGTAAGTCCACTTGGAGAAGGAAACTTGAAGAACATCAATATCCTAGGAAGGCAAGTCATCAAGTCTTCAAGGAGAAATAAAATCCACTACATCTAAAAATCTATCAAGTATATGCCCCCTTCTGAATATACATCAATGACTTTTTGCAAGTAAAGCAACAAATTGGTAGGTACCAATAACTTTTGTTGCATGGAAGAAGAGGATTGATTTACTTCTCAAGGAGAATGAACTTCTAGAACGTATCAAAGGGAATATCACTATCCCTGCTATGGAACAAACCCAAGCCTTAGCCAAGTACAATAAGGATGAGACAAGAGCTCAAAAGATTCTAATATAATCTATCAAGGACTCTCTCATTCCTTATGTCTCCAAATCTGAAACATCAAAAGAAATCTATGATAAACTAGTAGAGCTATTCTCGGTAACCACAGCTGGAGAAGTGATATCTCTAAGAAATGAATTGTACAAGGTGAAGATATCAAAGGAAGGAATATCTCCCTACTTCATGAAGATCTCTGAGATAACTTCAAGAGCTAGGGGAAGTCATGTTCGACAAAGAAATGACAATTATAGTACTCAATGCTCTACCTGAGGATTGGGGCAACTTCACATCTAGCATATATGCCAATAAGGAAGCCACCCCACTAAGTGAAATGTGGTCTCTATGCAAGATAAAGGAAACAATACTCAAAGCAAAGGAAGATGTGGGATCGAAGGAGAAATCATTTGCTACCATGGCCAAGAGAAAGGGAAATTTTGGCAAATTTGGTCCACGAAGAACAAACAACAAAGATATGTCCAAAATTCAATGCTATGGATGCCAATAATATGGACACTACAAAAGGAATTGTCCTAAATTGAAGAAGGACAACAACAACAAAATAAAAAGGGAAGAAGCTCATGTGACTCAAGAAATGAAAGAAGAAGACAAGAAGCAAAACAAGGAAGATCCTTTGGATCTCTATTATGACTAAGTCAAACTCTTTACTTAAAGTATTCCTTCAAAGTTTTGAGTAGTATAGGAGCATGTAGGAATAGAATAAAATTGCATGGCTAGAAACATCTTCTAGAATCTAGAAGCATGATGTACATAGAGTTAAAAATACTCATGTAGAAGGAGCATTTATAATAGAACAAAATGCATGTTTAGAAATATATTCTAGAATATAGGAGCATGGTAGATATAGCTGAAGATATTCATGTAGAAGTAGCATACCTAGTATAGGACCTCGTCTACAATGAAAGAAAAATTGATGATTAAGAAACTTAGAAGACCTCCATCATCAAAAGGAAAGAAACATTTGCAGGGTAAGGGTCTTTAAGATCCTATGATGGAATCTTCAAAAGAAGAATCATAAACAAAAGCAGATGTCTCATTGGGAGTCCCATTCATGGGATTCAAGAAAGGGATGATATGTAGGAAAGCTAAGATGAAGGAAGGAGGGCCACACCAAGGACAACCAAATGAAGCTAAGATGATCAAAGGAGAATCAATATGAGGTATGTATGCATCAAAGTTTTTCCATGTTATCATATGTATATTATTGAGTCATGGGAATAGTTCTATGACATGATAAAGTATGAAAGAATCTCTTTCACCAATGACATGCTCAAAGGCATGTACTACAATGCAATGAAGGTCAACAAAAAAAAATACTCTCATAAGGAGTATAAAAGTGTTGACTAAGAAGCAAGAAGAAATGTTGACTAGTCCAAGATGAAGAAGTGCTCCCACAAGGAGTAGAATGTGGTTGACCAATCTATCCATGAAGAAGAAAATGAAGAAAGAGATCAAGAATTTGAAGAACGCCATGATCACAAAGAATCGCTATCTGACAAATGTCCATTGAAGACATCTCCCAAAAGAAGGCAGGACAACTCTGACTAAGAAAGGAAAAGATCAAAGGACCCCTTGACACCTATGAAGGCCTTGGAGATATGAAAGGTGCAGATAATTGATTCTACTCTACGAAGATGTCATGATGAAGAATCCATCCATCAAAAGCACCATTTAATGTTGAAGCAATATCAAGATGAAGTCAAGAAGGGATACTAAATCAAAGCATGGGAACAAGCAAGTACAAAGAAGCATCCATGTGAAGAGTAGTCTGAATCATAGACAATATGACAAGAAATAACCAGATGAAAAGAGAACATGATATATGACAAGAAGGCCACTTTCCACAAAGGAAGCAATGGCATGACAAACCAGGAAGGAAAGCGATCGATGGATGGTGTCCAAACATGAATAAGTTGAACAAAGACTTCATGACATCAAAGGAAGGAAGGAGATCAAGCAACTAGAGGACCCACTAAGAATAAGTTGTTGATGAATGGACAAGTCCCTAGATAAGAGGGAGTTATAAAAACTTCCCCATTACAAAGGAAATTGGACAAGTACCTTGTCAGAGGATACTTGGGCATGTCTTGCTCAATTGAGAGGAAGTGATAGACACAACATTATTGTCTTCACTTGGGAAGAAAGAATGGCAGGATTGGGTAATCATCTGGCATCTGATACTCTTTGAGGATGTGTAGGGGATCCAAGACAACAATTGGAAAGAGGACCTATATTCTTTGAGGGTTGGGAACCCAAGACAAGAATAGTCCTAGAAGGTCATACTCAGTGAACACCTAAGTGGGTATGTACCTTGAGAGACAAAGACTAAGGTGTCTATAATTCATTGGTCTCACCAACATTGTGCTCTGATCTATTGAGAGATAGAGCTGTCAGTCAAGGCCTTGTCGTGGAAACAATGTTTGTTACTATGATGCTATAACACATGGATTGCAAATCCGATTTCTCTTATGAGAATTCTTCAAGATTGAAACATAGCCAAACACCTTGTAATTTTGTATGAATACCTCCCTAGTTAAGAGGGAGTGTTGAAGGAAATGTAACTAGGTTAGGTCTTCATAAATGTACTTTTGATATTTGTATTTATTCAAGAAAATAAATATTATTTTTATAATATATTTCAATGAGTTTTTTGCTCATTGAAATAGGTCTAGCACATGTTAAAGTGTTATAGATGAGTCAAATGGTCAAAAGAAAATGTTGAGGACCTTAAGGGCATGTTACTAAAGGTATACTTATGTATTAAAGTCAAAGAAGTCACCTCCAAGCAAAGTCAAGTCTTCTCCAAATAAAAGACACCTCCAAAGAAGAAATTTGAGCTATATACTTCAAGTCGGCCTAAAGGAGGGACAATCCTCTATATGTAGAGGTTGTCCACTCCTCCAAAGACAATGAAATTCACCTCTAAAATATTCAAAGTAAAGGAACGATTAAAGGGTGATCAAGTGACAAGAAAGGGAGCCTCTAGTTTAGCATACAAGGTGAATTCTAGGCCAAAGTTAAGAGGATTGTTTTCTAGGGTAGAAAACAGTCACAGGTGCGAGAAACAAAGCTTCTTCATGTGGTCATTACAGCACTACCATCAAAGTCACATAACTTCATTGGTTGGGAAATCTAAGTAGGACTATAAGGCCCCTCACTCAAGTGAATAAGGAACTCTCTCAAGCAAAGAAGGAAGAGGTTAACATCACAAGGAAACTAGTCACATGTGAGAAGGTAAAGAGGTTGTGCATGCTGTCAGAACATCCCTCTCATTACAGTCATATAAGTTCGTTGTTTGGTGAAGAGAAGAAAGGGATCATCATAATAAAAGGGTCTCATCAAAGGTATCTCTTCTAGAGTAAGTGCAACAAGATTTACCAATAGTTGAAAGAAGAATGAAATGCCAGAGGAAGGAAGTGTAGAGGAACAAAGTGCAGAAACGAGAAAGGACTTGACTTGTGATTTGAGGATATTCTTGTCAGGGGTCTAGGGTTTGGCGGTCATCAATAAGAAGCTTCAATATGAGAAACTTACTAAAGTGTTTTCCTCTCAAGGGAAGAGAGATTTTTGCCATGGCAGAGAGCCAAAATTTATGTTCTTGTCTTTTTTATTCAATGATAGTAGTTTGATGAAACACACACTATAATAAGAAGAAGATCATGCTAAGATAATTGTAAACGTGCATCACAAATTGTTATCAAGCAGTGAAGAATCCTAACAAACACCAGTTCCCTTCATTCTTCAACAGGATCGAGGTTCCAAATCAGCATAGCCGGAAGCAATGGAGGCAACAGTTCATTTCTAGAAGGACATCATCAAAGAGTACACAGACACCATTGTGCACTACCAAGCATGGCATTAGTTCGTCACCGAGGATAATGGAGATGAGGTTGATGAGCTGGTCTTTCCACAGTTTTCTGAGTCTTAGTGTTGTCGTGTCTGGCTTACTCAAACCAATTTTGTCCCACATGGGTATATGTGGAAAATGTATCATTTTTGTAAACATTATTTAAAGTGAAATTCCAAGTGTCATTAATGGAATAAAAACAGTCATATGTAATGTAAAGAGTCATGAGGGTAGTCCAAAAGTCACAAAGGGGAATATCAAGGGTCACCCCACCCTTTGTTATAAATAGAACCTCATAACTCATAGAAAGTGCTTTTGGGAGCCCAGATTTTGCTAGGCATTGCTAAGAGAAGGCTTGGATAGTATTGTGACGAGCCTTGTCTTCTCCGCAGTGTAGAGTGAGTACATCTCTTTGGAGGATCAAGAGATTCTGACTGTAACGTTCCACTATTGGGGCCAGTGGTTGTCATGGTTGTATGTATGGATGGAACTTTCACTGTATATAATATAAAAGAGCCAGCATGTTGGTGTAGCATTTCTTGGTTTTCATAAGGTAGAGTAAAATAGTCAAAAAATAAAAAATATTTTGAAAAAATGTTAAGTTAGGATATGGACATAACAATAGTGAATAAAATGTTTTTGAAAAAATCTTGATGATGATGTCCATATCAAAGAAAATGTTAGGTTAGATGTCCTAAAAAATAAAGACAAAAAGAAAATGTTAGGTTAGAAAGAAAAGAAAAAAAATAAACTCTGAAAGTGAGCAAGTCTAAATGCCACTACTATTGTTTCTACAAAATAATGGTTGTGTGCAGCTTGTCATAAATGCCACAACCCATGACAATCAAATAGTTTAATCTTGACTGCTTCATGCTTTAAATTTGATGTTATAGTTAGAGAATAAAGATCTGGCCAAACTGTTTAATCTTGGCAGATCAATAGTTAGGTAGAGAATAATAAGGTACTCATTAGTTTAATCTTAGCCCTTGGATGTTATAAGGTTAGAATTAGATAGTTTGCTTTTGTAAAATAAACAGAAAGGAAAAGGGTTTGCTAGCTTAAATGCACCCATTAAGTGAAGAAAAAATGATAGGATAAGCAAAGGGTAAGTAGAAGAAAGGTTGCAGAAGTATGATAATTCATTGGATAAAATGTACATTTATCATGTTTTACCATATGTTTCTATGTCCATGATGCAATTACACAAAGCAAATGAAGGTCTACAAGATCAATTAATTAACTTCCATCATCCTCATTCATCCCTATATTTATTAATTTCCCCTTCCCACCTTCATACAGTTCATATTTATCCATTTTCCATAAAAACCCATTTTCCTAAAGTCAAAATCCTTTTTGCCTAGGAAAAGTGAAAACCCCATGTTAAATCCCCTTTTACCCTAAAAACCCACAAAAATTTGTTTAGCCTAAGTATTGATATATATATGTGAAAGCAAATACCTTATTAAAAAGCATCATACTTAGTGTATTTCCCCTTTCCGCTCATATTTCATATTAACATTAACTTAACGTATTAAACACCTAAAAGTTCCCTTTCTCGTATGTATTAACTCCCATTATTAAAATATCCTGAAACCTTTAGTTTTATTATAAAACTATGTATTTAATCAAATATCGCATCGGCTGATCGCAAGCCTTTCAACATGAATGAACTCTCCCTGCATTGCGATATGCGATTGCGATGGGAACCCGGACCCGACGCAAATATATTTCATGTTTTATTTCCATATCGTGTTCGGCCCTTATCGCATTCCTTTGCGATGGGCCTTCCTCCGCTAAACCCCGATTGCAATATGCGATGGGAGCCCGGACCCGACACCATTTATCCACCCGCATTCATATTATTTAAAGTCCGCCATATCTGTTTTGTGAAGGATTTCTTTGTTAAAATGTTTTTATGGTTTAAACATAAAACACTGCTAATCTGGGTTTTTAACCATAATAAATCCCATGCCACCATGATTAACCGTTGGACCCCTCCATTACTCTTTCCTTTTCCCTCCGCGCTGCTCTTTCGCTTCACCATCGTACGATCAAATCCATTTAAATCTATTGACCCTCAGTGATTATGGGTTGGCTATCTGTCCGAGCATTACCTGCCCGAAAAGCAGTATTCTACTAACCTCCCCTTGCTACGTGTCAGGCTCAAATCATTTCAGGTGACCCCTCCCAAAATCGCCCGTGCCTCATAAAGCGATGTGATAAAAACCAAAACCACTTCCCGCATAACGAAAAAATGACCATTGTTCACTTTGCCCCATATTTCAAAAACAAAGTCGTTTTTCCGTTTAAACACAAAAATCATCATTTTGGCTTTGTTTCACCCATTTACATAGTAAACCCTCCATAAGCCTCTGCGATCAATAAAACCATTATTTTACCTTCTGATACGCTCTAGACTCCTTCCATATCCTTTTGAGCTCAATAAAGCCATTGAATTCCTCCTCTGTCACCTATGTTTTCTTAACAATTTCTGTGTTTTACAGGGGAAAACTTCTGTTCCAAGCTTACAAAGAAAAAGCCTGCATACAGTTTGAAGACAAATATGAAGATCTTACTGTTGAAAAACATAGTAAAAAAAACTTGAAATTCACAGTAAAGAAAAAAAGGAACACAGTAAAGGTTAATCAGTAGGGTCAAATGATTTTCACAGAGTTTAAAGAGTATCAGATGAAAGATCAAACAAAGAAATCAACCAAGTGTAAAGGATTCAAACAGTCAAGCATCTTAAAGGGCAAAATATCAAACAAAAAAGCCAGCACAACCTAAATAAAAGGGACAGCAGTGTTCAATAGCTTCCCCTATCTTCTTGTATGAAGATCTTGCCTTTCCTAGAATAAATCTTAATTAGTTTTAGGATATTTTCTTAAGTTTCATTATTGTATAAATAACTCTATTCTCGATGATCCAGGTGGATTTTGGTGGCCACCCACCTATCCCATTTGGACCCCCACAATTGTCTCTTTCAGTCTTTTCAGTTTCCTAAATTGCAGCACAGTTTACTATTTTTAGCAGTTTTTCGGGTCCTGAACTTCCGGAGCCGTTTTGAGGCCCTAAACGACATGGACCCATGTCTCCTCCCAAAGTGGTAGTACTCGGATAGATATTTCTAACGAGCTATCGTACGCGTCAAACGGAGATCGTATGCCAAAGTTACAACCCCGGGAAATTGATGTACCAATTTACCCAAACGGGGCCCACAATTTGGCGTTTCATCTTCTAAGGTTAGGTTTCGGGATGTGAAGGGTTTTCCATTGTTTCTCAACAATAAATAGGCCTTCGAGCCTCATTGTAACACAGTTTTAGAACAGTTCCGAGGCATGTAGCCGACACATCTCTTCTCAGAGATAAGCTACCATCGCCCTAGCTGGTTTATTTCCATTTCTAGTTGTAAGCATATTTCAGTATTTTCCATTAATGAAATGAAGTATTATTTCCGCTGCATCTCTTTATTTATGGTTATCGCATCTCTGTATTTATGGTTATCTCTGTAATCTGTTGCGTTCATGTTTAAGTTCGGATCAGTGGTATCAGAGCGGTCTGCTTTTTCTCTGTTTTTCTTTGCATGTCCCCAACGAGGTCGGGATATAAGGAGTTAGGGCTTGAACTGGTCGAACCTTTGCAAGACCAGCCTCGCAAATCCCGACGGCCTCCCATGGCGGATGAGAAAAAAGACGAGGGGGCAGGAGAACCTATCAAAATCATGCTCGAAGAAGCGCTCGAGCGGCAAAGGAACGCGATGATGGATAGCTTTGCGTAGATCCTTCACCGGCTACCCACAGGCGACGCATCGGCTTCCAACAGCGACTCTGGAAACGCCACACCGTTTAAGGTACAAGTTAATTTTGAAATCCCCATCTTCTAGGGTAAAATAGACGCAGATGCCGTAGATAAATGGTTAAATCTGCTAGATGGGTATTTTTCTGTTCATGAATTTTCAAATCGGGAAAAGATTGTTTTTGCTCTTCACAAAGCAGCCCCCCACGTCAAGGACTGGTGGGAAACCTACTGCGAGCAGAAGGATGAAAGTACAGGCTCACTATTTTCAGCCTCACCCACTTGGAATGACTTTCGGGATGCCATCAAGGAGCAGTACTACCCTGTCGGAAGCTATGAGGACAAATACATCAAATGGACCACACTATGGCAGGGACGAGACCAAGATGTGCCGGAGTTCACAAACATTTTTCATACAGTTTGCACACAGTTGGGTATCAAATATTCTGAGCTACATCTGGTACTCAAATACCGTGTATGCCTGCACAAATACATCCAGGAAGAGATGGTGTTCTTGAACATCTCCTCACTCGGCACAGCATACAGATACGCTGTCAAAATCGAGCAAAAGTTCAAACAGAAGAAGCGAGACTTTGGATCTGCAAATCCGAAGCCCAAAGGAAAAAGCCAAGGCGGGGTGACCCAAGACAACCCATCGAAGCCGCAAGAAAAGAACAACACCACGAAGCCGAAGAAGGACACAGGAAAGTGGTGTGAGTTCCACAAGAGTCCCACTCATAACATAAGTGAGTGTCGGACCAAGCAGTCGCTGGTGGCCGAGTTGAAGGCTTCCGAATCAGATGCATGTTCCGACCCTGAGCCAGAACTCAACAAGGGGAATGGCAAAGGGAAGCAGATCATTGATGTAGATCCCAGCGCCACTGTTGCCACCGCCAAGATCCAGAAAGATGGGCCTGAAAATCCAGAGGAGGGGGAGCGTCTTTTCCACTCACAGATGTGGGTGAAGGGTTCACCGTTGCAATTCATTGTCGACAGTGGTAGCCAAAAGAACCTCATTTCAGCAGAGGTCGTGAAGCGGTTGGGCCTATCGACTACACCGCATCCGCAGTCGTACAGTATCGGGTGGCTTCACGAAGGATGAGATCTGAAAGTTCGCCAACAGTGTCGCCTTCCCTATAGCATCAAACGTTCACAGACGAGGTATTGTGTGATGTTACACCTCTGGATGTTTGTGATGTACTATTAGGCCAGCCATACTTGTGGAGGCGACATGCTGTGTATGAGTCAAGGCCTCGTGCTGTCATTATTTCTTTGAATAATTCATTATACAGGATACCAGAGGTAGCCCCACCTACTGCCACATCCTTGATCACTACCAAGAAAGGCAGCAAGCTCATATCACAGACTAGGAAATTCATCTGTCTGGTTCACTCCCAAAGTAAGGGGAAGATCGTTGCTACATCCATGACCCCTGCAAAGGGTTCCTCCACACAGCAGCAGCAACAAAGGGATACGGTCATGACAAAACACAGGAATGACTTCTCCTCACCCACAGGGGTACCACACAAGTTTCAGGTGGGCAACAAAGTCTGGTTGCATCGACAGAAAGAACACCTTACCAGAACCCATCAGACCACTCCGACATGGTCCTTACAGCAGTACCAAGGCTATGGGGAACAATGCTTTCGAGCACGTCATTCCTCCATTCCTTCGCTTGCACCAAATGTTCAATGTGGACCATCGTCGACCATGCTTCCCACCATTACTGGACACATCAGAGATTACAGGACAAGTTCAGCAGATGGAGCAACTCAACGCAATGGGGACCATTGCTTCCTAAGGGGGGAGGAATGATCCAGGTGGATGTTGGTGGCCACCCACCTATCCCATTTGGACCCCCACAATTGTCTCTTTCAGTCTTTTCAGTTTCCTAAATTGCAGCACAGTTTACTATTTTTAGCAGTTTTTCGGGTCCTGAACTTCCAGAGCCATTTTGAGGCCCTAAACGACATTTTTTTGGGAATCTAGGACAACATGGGTCCTGGACCCATGTTGCCTCCCAAAGTGGTAGTACTCGGATAGATCTTTCTAACGAGCTATCGTACGCGTCAAACGAAGATCGTATGCCAAAGTTACGACCCCGGGAAATTGATGTACCAATTTACCCAAACGGGGCCCACAATTTGGCGTTTCATCTTCTAGGGTTAGGTTTCGGGATGTGAAGGGTTTTCCATTGTTTCTCAACAATAAATAGGCCTTCGAGCCTCATTGTAACACAGTTTTAGAACAGTTCAGAGGCATGTAGCCGACACATCTCTTCTCAGAGATAAGCTACCATCGCCCTAGCTGGTTTATTTCCATTTCTGGTTGTAAGAATATTTCAGTATTTTCCATTAATGAAATGAAGTATTATTTCCGCTGCATCTCTTTATTTATGGTTATCACATCTCTGTATTTATGGTTATCTCTGTAATCTATTGCGTTCCTGTTTAAGTTAGGATCACTCGAGTTATTATGGGTTCGAAGTTCAAGATTCATTATTCATTGCTTATTAAGTTGTGACTGTTCTTTCTACTTTGAACCTGGTTGCACCTTTGAACGAAGCTTTTGTAGACACTTGATGTACTCAGTCTTTCTGGAACCTTAATACAAAGTAGAGGATTCTGAATTTGGTTTTACACAGTTTGTGTTATCCTATAAGTTTTTCCAATTATCAATCATTATGTTTTTCTTCATATGTTTATGACTTATAGAGATATCTAGGTAGGAATAATTGTGTCTCAATTTATTCCTATAAGCTCCTGAAGTGATCATCTATTAAGAGAATGGATTAATGAACTGTCTGTTTAGCTAATCCCCTCTAATCAATAAATCATCAACATCTTTTGTAAGCTTAAGTATACTACCTTGAATATTTGGAACGTAGTTCAGAAGGTTTTCACACTTATGATTGTTCTGTTTTACAGTCTGGAAACTATGATAATCATATTATTTTTTGTCTTCTTCTCACCACTATTTTTTATCTATATCACTGTGTAAAGCTTTATAGCAGCCCTTTGCTGAGATATTAATATAACCCAAAGGATTAAGTATTTCAATTCTACATCTGTCTTCATTCATTGGTCTTCCAAAACTAAAACCAAAAACCCCAAAACAATTATTTTAGATGCTCTGGCATTGGTAGCTGACCTACTACTATCTCAGATGTACAACATCATACTGGCGTCGTTGTCGAGGATTCAAATTTCTTTCAAGTTTCCCTTGGGACAACGATATTCATTCATTATTTTCCTTTAAGGTGATTAAAGGTTTAAGAAAGGTTAAAATCATTCACCTAGGGGACTCCACACTCCCAAGCTAGCACCTTTTAAACATACCAGATCTCGTTCAAAAGCTGACATAGTTAGTCCTCTGTCAGATCCTAAAAGGCTTCTGAGAAAATCCAGTTCTAAAATGGGACACCAACCATCTTCTTCTTCCTCTTCAGTCCTACAATCTGAAGAATTAGAATCATTTGACCCCTATAGTAATATCCCATCTGATCCTGATTACTCCCATTTATCACCTAGGGTTGATGAATTTCTAGAATTGATTTTAAGTCAGCCTACCTTATTCATTCATTAGAATCTCATCCAATACCCACACTACCACCAGGATCACCTAAAACTGAATCTGATTTGGGTGTTAATCTACCAAAATATAAACCCATAGATTTCATATTCCCTACCACCTATCATTTTCCTTCCATTTTTAACCGACATGAAGCTTCTTCTTTTGAACAACTTGAGGAGACCTTCTCTATATATTCCAATCCTCTCTTTGAAACAAAAGAAGGTATTCCTTTACAGGTCCCAAAGTTAGTTCTAAGACTCCTTTGAAGTCTTTCAAGGGATTTCCTCCTCCTTCACCTCCAACTAGTTCATCCACCTCTGAATCACCATCTTCTTCCTCTACCTCTTCTTCATCCTCTACATCCACACAAACACCACATACTCCACCTGGACAACCTCATATACCTCAAGCACCTCATACACCACCTGTTGTCATGGCTTTCCAACCTATTGTACAGGCTAGATATGTTGATGTAGTCTTACCTAATAACCTTGATGCATTCCCAGCTGGATACTTAAATACCTTCCCAAGTATAATGGAGAAACTAGTCCTTCAGCTGAGGACCATCTTCAAGCTTTCCAAGACTTTGCAGACAACATGAATATTGAACAAGAAAACATTTATACGAGATTGTTTGTACAGTCACTTGAAGGAAATGTGAGGATTTGGTTTAGGCAATTACCAACAGCTTCCATTACAAATTAGGAAGAGCTTACAACCATATTTAAAAATCAATGTGTGAAAAATGATCCTCTTTACTTCCTCACAGAATTTGAAGAGCTTAACAGGAACTTCGATGAACAAGTATCAGATTTTATCAAAAGATTCAATACTCTATCACAAAATGCCTGCTAATTGTAAGCCCCCTGTAGCAACAGCTAAGTCTAGATTTTCTAAAGCTTTTGATGATGACTTTGTTATTATGCTACGAGAGAGAACTTCAAGAACTCTTGAAGATATGCAAACAAACGCTATAGAAGTAGAAGCAAATAGGGCAGCCTCAACTTCTTTAAAACTTAAGGAAGAAAAGGCCCAAAGAAAACTCAAATCTATTCAAGAAGCCTCTAGTTCCTCTAAGACTAAATCAGAAGATTCAAAAATAGATGAAATAACATCTCTTCTTAGAAACCTATCAAATAGGATTTCAAAGATTGAGACCCAACCTAGGACAATACAACAAATAGTTACTAGACCCCAAAATCAAAATCAAGGTCAGTATAAAAGAAATCCACCACTACAAATTCTTCAGAGACCTAGCAATGATCAACAAGTTCCTACTCCTCTATTGATAGATGATCAACAACCTGATGATAATACTATGACAATTACTGAAGATATTAATAGTATGGATTCTTCTTCCAATCAAACAGCCATCATTCCTCTCTCACAACAAAATCAGGTTCAAGAAGATCAGGAAGCTTCACAGGTCTCTAAATATCATGCTTTCTCTGAATTTTTAATTGCAGAGTTAAACAAGAGATATGATCTTAGGCCTAGGCCTAGTCCTGAAAGACCTCCAAAGGAAAGTCCAATAATTGAACCACGTACCAAAATTGTTGAAGCTCAAACAACTCTTATTCAGCGCTTAAATCAGTCAATTGATACTACCCAAACTGGGAAAACATTTTGACTACATTTAATGTTGAAAAAGAATTAGAGAGGGTTAAGATACCAATTCCACTGACAGAACTTTCTAAAAACCCTGGTTATAAAAGCCAAGTCACAAAATGGACACAAAATACCTCGGTTGACGCTGAAGGTGATTTCATAAGTCTACAAGACGAAAAACCAGCAATAGTTTTTGGCCCTAGTTCAAACATGACAGATGAGATAGTGCTTCCTTTCTATGTAACTCTTAAAACAAATGATTCCATGTTGTATAATTGTATGCTTGATTTAGGAGCATCACACAACCTTATGCCAAAATTTATCATGGATCATTTGAAACTCGACATAACTAAATCCTACCATGACCTGTACACCTTTGCTTCTAAAGGGTGCCCTGTTTGGGATTGATCAAGGATCGAGTGGTTACCCTTGCCCAAATTCTAGTGAAAAGTGTAGTACTTGATATTGTTGTCACAGATATCCCTCCCAAGTTTGGAATGCTCCTTTCTAGGTCTTGTTGTGCCAAATTAGGGGGAACTGTACAGATGGATATGTCATATGCTACTATTCCTGTTTATGGAGGAGAGCAATTAAGATTATATAGAGAGGTAAGATTTGTATATACTATTTGTAATATTGACTAGCCAAGAAACCATCCAATTTATGCAATAGATCAAGATTTTGGTTGTTTTAAACTCACTTCAAACCAACATAAAACTCAAGTCAAAATTGAAGAGGTAGTTGAAAGTTCTGAACCAAACCAAACTGATATTTGGAAACTGTTCTTTGATGGTTCTTGCAAGAAAAATGGGGTAGGAGCTGGAGTAGTTTTAATTTCACCTGAAAAATAAAATATAACCCAATCATGTATATTAGACTTCGAAGTTACTAATAATGTGGCTGAATATGAAGCTTTCCTTTTAGGATTGCAATTAACCAAAAGCTTAAAAGTTCAAAACTTAAGTGTTTTTACTAATTCAGAACTTAATTGTTAAGCAAGTAAGAAATGTTTGCCAGACCAAGCACCCTAAACTTAGGTCCTACCGAAATGAAGTATGGGATTCAGTTGAAAACTTCTTTGATGCTTTTAATTTGACTCATATTCCCAGAGATCAGAATATTCATGCAGATGCCTTAGTTGTCTCTGCTAGCTCTTTTAAAATTCCTGATCATACTGATGTACTCTATCAAATACAAGTCAAATATAGGCCATCTATCCTAGATAATCTGAAACATTGGCAAATATTCGAAGATGATGAACATTTGAAATCATTTCTGCAGGTAATAGATGATTTTTCATTTCTACAAATTGATGAAGATAGAACTGAAATAAATGAAAATGTAGATGGAAATGATACTTCATATTTTAAAACCCAAATTGTTAATCATGACATTATTCAATTATCTAATAATTTTATTCCAAAAGGACTCATTCCTTTAGAAAGATTGTTTGATCAAAATGATGTCCTCTGAAACCCTCAGTCCATTTCTTCAGAAGATGACATAGAAGAGATTAACATTGGAACTGATGAAGATATCAAAAACATCAAAATATGTGTATCTATAAACCCTGAGATCAAAGCTCAATATCTTAAGTCACTGCAAAATTATAAGGATATTTTTGCTTGGACTTACGCTGATCTAAGGACCTATGATACTTCATTAATACAACATAAGATTCGTTTGAAGCCAGAAGCAAAACCTTATCAACAGAAACTTAGAAAGATAAATCCAACCCTTCTACCAATTGTAGAAAGGGAGATTAAGAAAATGTTAGATGCTCAGATCATCCTCCCTCTTAGATATTCTAATTGGGTTGCAAATCTAGTTCCTCTTAGAAAGAAAAATGGAGAAATAAGACTCTGTGTGGATTTTAGAAATTTGAACAAGGCACCATTAAAAGATAATTATCCTTTGCCCAAAATGGATCAGTTACTTCAAATGGTTTCAGAAGCACAAAGACTTTCTATGCTTGATGGTTTTTCAGGTTACAATCAGGCGAATGTTGATACAGTAGACAGAGAGAAGACAACCCTTACTACACCCTGGGGTACATTCATGTATGCTAGGATGCCATTTGGCTTAACCAATGCTAGAGAAACATTTCAGAGAGCTATGGACATAGATTTTATGGGTCAAGTAAATAAATTTGTGGTTATTTATCTTGATGACATAACTGTTTTTTCTAAATCTGATCAGAAACATTTAAAGCACTTGATGAACCCTAAGAAGTCCTTGTTTGTTGTCAAAGAAGGAAAATTGTTGGGCCATATAATTTCAAAAGAGGGAGTAGTAATTGACCCTAAATGAGTATCTGCCATTGAAACATTGACCTTACCTAGAAACAAGAAGGAGATTCAATCTTTTCTAGGCAAGATTAATTTTCTAAGGAGGTTTATTCCAAATTATGCAGAGATTGTGAAAGATATCACTGACATGCTCCGAAAGGGCCATGAAGTCAAATGGACTACCTCTTCTAGGCATGCATTTGAACAAATAAAAATGGCTATCTCTGAAGCTCCCACCTTAGCCAGCCCTGATTATACTAAGCCATTTAGTATTTTCTCTTTTGTCTCTGAAATGACCCTTGTTACCGTTCTATTATAGAAAAATGAAGATTCCCATGACCAACCCATAACCTTTTTCAGCAAGGTTATGGGAGATGCTAAGCTTAAGTATGACATCATTGAGAAGCAAGAATATGCCCTCATTCAAGCCCTGAAATCATTCAGAATGTATGTCTTACATTCACCTATTACTGCTTATGTCCCTAATAGTGTTGTGAAAATTGTCCTAACCCAACCAGACACTGATGGGAAAAGAGGTAGATGGATCACTCAAATTCTGGAGTTTGATCTAACTATCAAGACTACCAAGCTAGTAAAAGGTCAAGGATTAGCCAAGCTTCTAGCTGAATCCAACTGCAAAGTACTTGGAATCAATTATGTTTTAGAAATACAAGGGAAGAATACACAAGAACCTTCTGTCCTTGCAGAAGGGGAGAATCCACAAGAACCTTCCCTTCATCCTAAAGGGGAGAATCCACAAGAACCTTCCCTTCATCCTAAAGGGGAGAATCCACAAGAACCTCTACCTTCAAAGCAGATCAGTCCTATACACATTGATGAAAAATTCTTGTTGTCAAACTGGTATCAAGATATTGTAAATTTCTTGATCCATTTTGAGTGTCCAGCATCATTCTCCAAAACCCAGTGTAAAACCCTTAAGTTAAAATCAGTCAAGTATTGCATTATAAATGAAAATTTATACTAGAAATATCCATTGAATATTTTGTTATTATGTTTAAAAGAATCAAAAACTGAAGGAATCATTGATCAGTTTCATGCAGGGTTTTGTGGGGGACATTATGCTTGGAAAGCAACAGCATACAAGATTCTGAGGGGAGGATTTTATTGGCCCACATTGTTCTTACAAGTAGGGGCAAAGGTCATAGATTGTGTTCTTTGTCAAATGTTTGCTGGTAAACAAAAAATAACAGCTCTTCCACTTGTTCCATCAATAGTTTCAATACCTTTTTCTCAATGGGGATTAGATTTTGTTGGAGAGATTCACCCCACTTCAAGTAATCAGCATAGATGGATCCTCACTGCAATAGACTACTTTACTAAATGGGTGGAAGCAATTCCAGTCATAAATGCTACTGATTCAGTAGTAATTAAATTTATTGAGGAGAATATTTTATCTAGATTTGGTTTCCCAACTCAAATTGTCACTGATAATGAGACAGCTTTATCTAGTGTTAAAATGATAGACTTTTTCCAAAAATATCAAATTTTGTTACATCATTCAACTTCATACTACCCTCAAGGTAATGGCCTTGCAGAGTCATCAAACAAAAGTCTGGTAAAGGTAATCAAAAAGACTCTAGCTGATCATAAGAAGAGATGGGATTCACATTTGATTTATGCAGTATGGGCAAACAAAATTAGCCCAAAGAGATCAACTGGCAAATCTCCATTTCAGTTAGTCTATGGGAAAGATGCAATTTTTCAAGAAGAATAAATCAGATTATTGAACTTAATGAAAACAGAGATGAAGTTCAATAAAAAATGAATAAATATCATAATAATATGAAGGCCCTGTTTGACAGAAGAGCTAGGGAGAGGGACTTTAAGGAAGGTGATCTAGTTCTAAGATGGGATGCCAGGAGAAAAGAGAAAGGAAAGCATGGAAAATTTGGCAATCTATGGTTTGGACCTTTAGCAATTGGTGAAGTCAAGGGTAACAACACTTTTGTGCTGCAGAATCTTGAAGGGCTATATTCCACTTATCCTGTAAATGGAAGGTTTCTCAAACATTACATTCAATACTAAAAAGTTGAAATAGTTTTCATTGTAAATACTCTGGTTTTCTTTTACCTTTCAAGATGTCGATGTGATTTTCTTTACAGCAAGGATTCCATAGCCCGAGGAGAAGGCCCATGGATCTGCAGGTTCTCTGCATTCTACATGAGAAAGCAGTCCCCAGATGGAGCCAATGTTGTAGCATTTTTTGGTTTTGATAAGGTAGAGTAAAATAGTCAAAAAATAAAAAAATATTTTGAAAAAATGTTAAGTTAGGATATGGACATAACAATATTGAATAAAATGTTTTTGAAAAAATCTTGATGATGATGTCCATATCAAAGAAAATGTTAGGTTAGAAAGAAAAGAAAACAAATAAACTCTGAAAGTGAGCAAGTCTAAATGCCATTACTATTGTTTCTGCAAAATAATAGTTGTGTGCAGCTTTTCATAAATGCCACAACCCATGACAGTCAAATAGTTTAATCTTGACTGCTTCATGCTTTAAATTTGATATTATAGTTAGAGAATAAAGATCTGGCCAAACTGTTTAATCTTGGCAGATCAGTAGTTAGGTAGAGAATAATAAGGTGCTCATCAATTTAATCTGAGCCCTTGGATGTTATAACGTTAGAATTGGATAGTTTGCTTTTGTAAAATAAACAGAAAGGAAAAGGGTTTTCTAGCTTCAATGCACCCATTAAGTGAAGAAAAAATGATAGAGTAAGCAAAGGGTAAGTAGAAAAAAGGTTGCAGAAATATGATAATTCATTGGACAAAATGTACATTTATCATGTTTTACCATATGTTTCTATGTCCATGATGCAATTACACAAAGAAAATGAAGGTCTACAAGATCAATTAATTAACTTCCATCATCCTCATTCATCCCTACATTTACTAATTTCCCCTTCCTACCTTCATAAAGTTCATATTCATCCATTTTCCATAAAAACGCCTTTTCCTAAGGTCAAAATCCTTTTTGCCTAAGAAAAGTGAAAACTGCATGTTAAATCCCCTTTTACCCTAAAAACCCACAAAAAGTTGTTTAGCCTAAGTATTGATATGTGTGTGTGTGTGTGTGAAAGCAAATAACTTATTAAAAAGCATCATACTTACCCTTTCCACTCATATTTCATATTAACGTTAACTTAACGTATTAAAACCCGAAAAGTTCCATTTCCCGTATATATTAACTCCCTTTATTAAAATATCCTGAAACCTATAGATTTATTATAAAACTATGTATTTAATAAAATATTGCATCGGTGGATCACAAGCCTTTCAACATGAATGCACTCTCCCCGCATTGCGATATGCAATTGCGATAGACCCAGACCCGAAGCAAATATATATCATAATTCATTTCCATTTTGCATCTGCCCCCATCGCAAGTCCCAGCTAAAGCATATACCCTCCGCCATTGTGATCTCTGATTGTGATGGGAACCCGGACCCGACGCAAATATATTTCATGTTTTATTTCCATATCACGTCCGACCCTTATCGCATTCCTTTGCGATGGGCCTTCCTGCGCTAAACCTCGATTGCGATATGCGATGGGAGCCCGGACCTGACGCCATTTATTCGCCCGCATTCATATTATTTCAAGTCCGCCATATCTGTTTTGCGAAGGATTTATTTTTTAAAATGTTTTTATGGTTTAAACATAAAACACTGTTAATATGGGTTTTTAACCATAATAAAGCCCATACCGCCATGATTAAATCCACTGTTCGATCAAATCCATTTAAATCTATTGACCCTCAGTGATTTCGGGTTGGCTCTCTATCTGAGCATTACCCGCCCAAAAAGCGGTATTCCACTAACCTCCCCTTGCTACGTGTCAGGCTCAGATCATTTTGGGTGACCCCTCCCAAAACCGCCCGCGCCTCATAAAGCGGTGCAATGAAAACCAAAACCACTTCCCGCATAACGACAAAATGACCACTGTTCACTTTGCCCCATATTTCAAAATGAACGTTGTTTTTCTGTTTAAACACAAAAATCATCATTTTGGCTTTGTTTCACCCATTTACACAGTAAACCCTCCATAAGCCTCTATGACCAATAAAGCCATTATTTTACCTTCTGATACGCTCTAGACTCCTTCCATATCCTTTTGAGCTCAATAAAGCCATTGAAGTCCTCCTCTGTCACCTATGTTTTCTTAACAATTTATGTGTTTTGCAGGGGAAAACCTTTGTTCCAGGCTTACAAAAAAAAAGCCTACATACAGTTTGAAGACAAATATGAAGATCTTACTGTTGAAAAACACAGTAAAAAAAACCTAAAATGCACAGTAAAGAAAAAAAGGAACACAGTAAAGGTTAATCAGTGGGGTCAAATGATTTTCACAGAGTTTAAAGAGTATTAGATGAAAGATCAAAGGAAGAAATCAACCAAGCGTAAAGGATTCAAATAGTCAAGCAGCTTAAAGGGCAAAATATCAAACAAAAGGGCCAGCACAACCTGAATAAAAGGGACAGCAAGAAGCAGTTCAATAGTTGCCCCTATCTTCTTGTATGAAGATCTTTCCTTTCCTAGAATAAATCTTAATTAGTTTTAGGATATTTTCTTAATTTTCATTATTGTATAAATAACTCTCTTCTCGAGTTATTATGGGTTCGAAGTTCATGATTCATTGTTCATTGCTTGTTAAGTTGTGACTATTCTTTCTACTTTGAACCTGATTGCACCTTTGAACGAAGCTTTTGTAGACACTTGATGTACTCAGTCTTTCTGGAACCTTAATACAAAGCAGAGGATTCTGAATTTGGTTTTACACAGTTTGTGTTATCCTGTAAGTTTTTCCAGTTATCAATCATTATGTTTTTCTTCATATGCTTATGACTTATAGAGATATCTAGGTAGGAATAATTGTGTCTCAATTTATTCCTATAAACTCCTGAAGTGATCATCTATTAAGAGAATGGATTAATGAATTGTCTGTTTAGCTAATCCCCTCTAATCAATAAATCATCAACATCTTTTGTAAGCTTAAGTATATTGCCTTGAATGTTTGGAACGTAGTTCAGAAGGTTTTCACACTTATGATTATTCTGTTTTACAGTCTGGAAACTATGATAATCATATTATTTTGTCTTCTTCTCACCACTATTTTTGATCTATAGCACTGTGTAAAGCTTTATAGCAGCCCTTTGTTGAGATATTAATATAACCCAAAGGATTAAGTATTTCAATTATACATCTGTCTTCATTCATTGGTCCTCCAAAATGTAGAAATTTTGAATAATTTAACACATATTCAATGGAGATTATCCTGATCATGTACTAATGCGGAAAACATACACAATACATAAGCTCCTCTACGTTGATCAAGAATATAGCAGCATCAATAACAATAAAACATCAAGAGCATTCACACATTAACACAGTATGTATCACGGGGAAAGCATCTCGCTAAAAACCCCACACTATCTGTATATTAATGATTGAGTCATGTAACATTACACAGCATAATACTTCTCACAAGTATCTCCACCTCTGTTACACACAATACAGCTCAGATCTGATCTCCAAATCTCTTCCACTGCTTGCCTGCCTCCACTGCTCAATACCTGCTCAAGAACTGATGAGAATTGCTTCCCAAACTCGATTTTCACCTGCAAAATAGTCACTCACTCTTTGTGGACGTGAGCAAAGGCTAAAATGCGGGCCAAATACGTGAGCAAACTCATTGGCATACTCAATCCTTTGATTGTGCAAGATCTGGTGCACAACTATAGTCACAACTGATAGCAATCTGATTCTCTACCACCTATCCCTGTTGAACTGAACATGCACTGACATGCAACTGAGTTAACTGATGTATTCTTTAGTTGTATTATGAGTTAATAATTAGTTTAACAACTCATCATTAGTCTATCTGCAGTTAGACTAACTACAACCAGTTTAACTAAGTTAAACTGAACACAACTCCATCAACTGTACCTCCAGTCCACTAAACTCAACTCACTTGAGTTCTAACTGAAGTCATGCATGCAACAACTCAACTGACTCATAAGAAAAACGAATTTCCTTCTGACAGCTGCATGTGCCACTTCCGTAGCTCAAACTGAAGTGCTCCAAGAGAATAAGATTAAGTTTATAGTCCAAATATTATTGTGAGATAATAATATTTGACTTTTCTATTTTTGACAGCCAGTCTAAAAATAGACTTGATCACTCACACTGTGATCACTCACACTTTCATCAAAAATAGAAGTCCATCTATTTTCCCAACTTGATCAATCATCCATAAACATAGACATGATCCATATGTCTAAAAATAGACTTGCGCCAAAAATAGCCTGCGGGCCCACTTAGTGAAGGCGACTCTTTTCACTAAGCTCCATCATCTTGTTGCAATCTCAACACTCCCTCTCGACAAGATATGGATTATCAGCGACCCCTATCCTGCCTCGGTGGTACTCGAATTTGCTCCTGGTGAGAGCCTTCGTCAGAATATCAGCATCCTGATCCTCCGTTGGAATGTACGAAAGTAACATGATCCTCCGCTGCACACAATCTCTGATATGATGGTACCTGATGTCAATATGTTTAGATCTATCATGAAATACAGGATTAGCCGAGAGTTTAATGCAACTCTGGTTATCACAGTAAATCACAGTAGGATCCAAATGAGAACCGAACAAACCAACCAGGATCTTCCTCATCCATATAGCCTCGCATGCAGCCAAACTTGCTACCATATACTCGGCCTCCGCTGAACTGAGTGCCACAGATCTCTGCTTCCTGCTGTACCAAGAAACTGTTGTCGATCCGATACTGAAGACCCCTCCTGATGTGCTCTTTCTGTCTGTTGGGCTCCCTGCCCAATCTGCATCCGTGAAGCCACATAGCTTCACCTCATCCTCATGTCTGTACCACAAACCATATCCCGATGTGCCTCTCAAGTAGCGCAATACATGCTTGCCCACCTTCCAGAAGAGCTTGGTAGGCTTAACCATAGCTTGTGAAAGCTGGTTAACTGCATAGCATATATCAGGTCGTGTATTGACCAAATACATCAGCGACCCCACCAACTGTCGATAAACAGTGGCATCCACTTCTTCTCCCGAAGTGGCATCCTCCTTCCTACAACCTCCAGGAAGAGGAGTATCAACAGGCTTGCAGCCATGCATGTTGAACTTCTCCAGTATCTCCCGAGCATACTTGCCCTGAGAAACAAACAGTCCACCACTGCGCTGCCATATTTCCAATCCTAGGAAATAGTGAAGGAGGCCCAAATCCTTCATCTCAAACTCTGTAGCAAGATCCTTCTTGCATGACAGTATCAACAGCTCATCACCCGTTAGAATCAAATCATCAACATACAGTACAATGATAAGCAACTTACCCTCCACCACAATCTGGTATAGGTTCGGATCCGCCTCGCTCTTGGAGAATCCAAGTCCTGTGAAATAGCTGTCTATCCGTGTGTACCAAGCACGTGGTGCTTGCTTCAACCCATACAGCGCTCTCTTGAGCCTGCACACATGCGACTCGCTGCTGAAGACTTCAAAGCCTTCGGGTTGCTTAATGTACACCTCCTCCTCAATGACTCCGTTGAGGAACGCAGTCTTCACATCCATCTGATGAATGTGCCATCCCATCTGCGCTGAGAGAGCAAGAATCGTCCGTATGGAAGAATACCTTGCGACAGGTGCAAAGGTCTCCTCATAATCGATCCCCTCAATCTGTGAAAAGCCTCGGGCAACAAATCTTGCCTTGTACTTCTCCACACTCCCGTCAGCTGCCTGCTTAACTTTGTAGATCCATCTCGAACCCACCACTGATTTCCCTTCCGGTCTAGGAACAATCTCCCATGCACTGTTTCTGACAATAGAATCATACTCTTCCACCATGGCGTCTACCCATGCGGGATCCTCCACAGCTTCCTCGAAAGAGGATGGCTCAGTCACAACACACTTGCTCATAAGAGCCATGTATCCAGTGTACCGATCAGGTGACTGTCTCTGCCTGCGTTGGGCTGTAGGTGGTCCTACAACTTTCTCTGCATCTTGAGCCAGTCGCTCAGCTTCTGTCAAGCGCTTTCGCCCTCTGATGGTTGGCGCTGCATGAGTGGTCTCTTCCACTCCATGAACCTCGTCCTGTGGCTGATCCACGTCCTGAAGCTCATCCTTAGGAACTAATAGCTCCTCATCTGCATGCAAGTGTAGCTCCCTCTCAAGCGAACACTTCATGGCTTTCTCCTCCTGAAATTTTATATCCCGTCGCACAACAGTTTTACCACTATCTGGCAAATACACACGATAGTTGTGGGGCGTATCAGTGTACCCCACAAATATCCCAACCTCTGCAGTCGGTTCCAACTTCTTTCTGGCATCCTTCATCACATGCATGTAAACGTTAGCACCAAAAATCCTCAAATGAGAAAGATCAGGCTTCTTACCAGAATAAGCCTCCTCGGGTGTACTCATGCCAAGTATCCTATGAGGACAACGGTTCTGCACATAAACTGTTGTATTGCATGCTTCCGCCCACAAGTGAAGGGGTAGGCCCTGATCATGCAACATTGCCCGTGCAGCACCCACAATCGTTTTGTTCTTCCGCTCAGCTACCCCGTTCTGTTGTGGGTTATGGGGAGCTATGAGCTCTCTACGAATCCCTTCTGCCTTGCAGAAATCCTTGAACTCGTCCGAGATGTATTCACCACCATTATCGCTCCTAAGAGCCTTCACCTTCTTCCCCGACTCCTTCTCGACCAGTGCTTTGAATTCACAGAACTTTGAATATGTCTCGCTCTTCTTCTGCATGAAGAAGATCCAGCACTTACGAGAGAAATCATCAACAAAAATCACATAATACCTGTGTTTTGTTGTCGAAGCAACTGAGAAAGGTCCACACACGTCTGTGTGAATTCTCTCAAGGATCGTCGTGGCGCGACTATCCTTCTCGTGAAAGGTGGCTTTCACAAACTTCCCCAAAGTACACCCCTTGCATTGATCTGACTGCGCAAGTGTGCCTTTAGGAAGCCCTGTAGTGATCTGCTGCAGTATCTTCAAGGCTCCATGGTGAAGGTGACCCAATCTCCTGTGCCACAACTCGCCATCATCCCGGCTCACCAATCCTTCTGCCTTGCCTGCCATTGCTGCGCATCCATCTACATGCAACTGATAAAGGTTCCTCACTCGAACCCCTATCTTCCGGGTCTCACCAGTTGTCTTGCTGCGCAGGAAGGCCTTTCCCTCGCTGAAAACAACATCATACCCCTTGTCTTCTAACATCGCCACTGAGATGAGATTCTTCTTCAATCCTGGAACATGCATGACTTCCTTCAATACAAAGGGTTTACCAGACTCCCTCTCAAAGGAAATGGTACCGATACTGGTCGCACTGTATCTACCATCATCGCCCATCTCGATGTGCACTCCAAGATTTTTGTCCTCCAGATCAGAGAACAAATCTCTATCTCCCGTCATGTGAAAAGACGCACCACTGTCCAGAAACCACACTGATCCCATCACACTTGAAACCAAGCATGCGATCAATGAAAAATCAAGCTCAAATTGAGAAGCTAAAGCCTCTCCCCCTGCAGATCCAGCAGCTTGCTTGTTCTTCTTCTTCTGCGGACAATTTGTGGCATAGTGTCCATGCTGGTGACAGTGAAAACACTTCACCTTGGACATATCCTGCTTCTTGCCTTTCGCACCAGACTGAGAAGCTTTCTTGCTCTTCCCTTTCTTTGCTTTGGCAGCCAAAGCACAATTCTCTTCATCAGCTCCCTTTGACGAAGATCCGTCCCTGGTACTCCGCCTGATCTCCTCCTGCACAAGATCTGACCATAGTCTTTCCCATCCTGGCAACTTCTCCCGACCATTGACAGAGTGCTGATAGGAATGCCAACTCTTCGGAAGACCAAGGAGAGCCAAGCTCACCAAGTCCTCATCATCGACAGTAACCCCCACACTTCCCAGCTCATCTCGACACTGAGTGAACTTCGTGAGATACTTGGGAATACTGTCTCCCTTCTCGCATTTGATGTTTCTGAGTTTATCTTTGAGCGCCAGCTTCCTCTGATCGCTCTTGCTTTGGAATAATTCTGTTAATGATTTCCACATCAAATATGGAGTAGCCTTTCCATGGAGGCTGGACACAATGTGATCCTTCACGCCCTCCAACAGAATTCTTCGACATTTTGCGATCTTCTTTTGCCAAGCATCAGCTTGAGTAGCATCAGTAGGCTTTGGGATATCCGTATCTATGAATTCCTTCAGCCCGTTATCATCCAATACTGCCTCCATCCTGTCCTTCCATGCAATATAGTTTGAGCTGCCCTCAAGAGCATACTCCAATCGCAATCCGTTGAAAGACATTGCTGCGTTGTCACCAAGAAAACACTGCTGCAAATTCGAATTCCACCAGCAACCAACTCAACTGCTTCCGATCAACCCTCGCTTGATATCCTGTAAAAATCTCTTCTACAAATCAAGCTGCTCTGATACCATGTAGAAACTTTTTCTACAAATCATCTAGCTCCGATACCATGTAGAAATTTTGAATAATTTAACACATATTCAATGGAGATTATCCTGATCATGTACTAATGCGGAAAACATACACAATACATAAGCTCCTCTACGTTGATCAAGAATATAGCAGCATCAATAACAATAAAACATCAAGAGCATTCACACATTAACACAGTATGTATCACGGGGAAAGCATCTCGCTAAAAACCCCACACTATCTGTATATTAATGATTGAGTCATGTAACATTACACAGCATAATACTTCTCACAAGTATCTCCACCTCTGTTACACACAATACAACTCAGATCTGATCTCCAAATCTCTTCCACTGCTTGCCTGCCTCCACTGCTCAATACCTGCTCAAGAACTGATGAGAATTGCTTCCCAAACTCGATTTTCACCTGCAAAATAGTCACTCACTCTTTGTGGACGTGAGCAAAGGCTAAAATGCGGGCCAAATACGTGAGCAAACTCATTGGCATACTCAATCCTTTGATTGTGCAAGATCTGGTGCACAACTATAGTCACAACTGATAGCAATCTGATTCTCTACCACCTGTCCCTGTTGAACTGAACATGCACTGACATGCAACTGAGTTAACTGATGTATTCTTTAGTTGTATTATGAGTTAATAATTAGTTTAAAAACTCATCATTAGTCTATCTGCAGTTAGACTAACTACAACCAGTTTAACTAAGTTAAACTGAACACAACTCCATCAACTGTACCTCCAGTCCACTAAACTCAACTCACTTGAGTTCTAACTGAAGTCATGCATGCAACAACTCAACTGACTCATAAGAAAAACGAATTTCCTTCTGACAGCTGCATGTGCCACTTCCGTAGCTCAAACTGAAGTGCTCCAAGAGAATAAGATTAAGTTTATAGTCCAAATATTATTGTGAGATAATAATATTTGACTTTTCTATTTTTGACAGCCAGTCTAAAAATAGACTTGATCACTCACACTGTGATCACTCACACTTTCATCAAAAATAGAAGTCCATCTATTTTCCCAACTTGATCAATCATCCATAAACATAGACATGATCCATATGTCTAAAAATAGACATAGTCTAAAAATAGACTTGCGCCAAAAATAGCCTGCGGGCCCACTTAGTGAAGGCGACTCTTTTCACTAAGCTCCATCATCTTGTTGCAATCTCAACACAAAACTAAAACCAAAAACCCCAAAATAATTATTTTAGATGCTCTGGCATTGGTAGCTGACCTACTACTATCTAAGAGGTACAACACATGTTTCATGCATATGTTGTTATTGTAATTCGACTATTCTGGTTACTTTAGCAATGTATGTAATTTTACTTACGAATTGATGTATGGGTTATTCTGTATGTGATTGTATGAATCTTATTGAAGCGTGTTGTTGGTTTAACTCATCACTTTGGATCGTTGACTATTCTGTTTTCTAGTTTATGATGCCATTCAACTCGTATGTTCCTTTCAGGCAGTGTACTATTACAGGCTTCTAAGGGACACTTATTTTCCCCTTATGTGTTTTAGAACCTCCCCATGCAGCTCTCTTGGCTTGCTACAAGGTCACACACTTGCTTCTGACAAGGATATCTTACTTACCTCTGCACGTTATCGCATCCAAGGAGATTTACTACCCACTGTTGGGACTCCTACTCTAAACAGTTTGAGGTCTAGTTGGGACTTCTTACCAGGGAGATCCCCTAACATGTTGGCGGGTCTAGCACCATCAACAAGGGGATATCCATGTAATCATGATGAATAAGACTCTAGAAGATTCAATATTGTATCTCTAGTTAGAGTTGAAGGAGTCAAACTTAACCACTAGTACGTTATCTGGATTTGTTATAATTGGACCACTAGTAGGAAAAGGGGTTTCATTCTATTCAAGTGCATCTTGTTTCTTAGATGAGAAAAGTAGTTGAAAGTGGATAAAGAGAGAGCACACAAACAAGGTTTGTGTACTTTAGAAACCCACAAGTCCCACTCCTTTGTACTCCCATTCATTTATATTGAGAGAAAGAAAGAGCAAAGTAACCTCACTTTGCAATTGAGTTTTCTCCTGTAAGGTTTTCATAGATCATTTCTTGTTTTCTTTGTGGTTTGAGTTTTATTTCATTGTTCTCTATTTTCCATTTTTATCTATTTGATGCATAAGCATAACACAATGATTAACAAACCCAGAAATCTAAGCAAAAAATAACCCTCGTAATGTAGATTTCAAATTTTCGAACATATTTTAGTAGATCTAATGTGAAGAATTGTCTATTGGAATATCCATAATAGTTTACAGATCAATAAGTTCAAATTTCAAAACGTGGGTTGATAAGAGGCATGATTAGCAAATCAAATCCCATTCAGAAATTAGGAGGAATTTCAAGTATCAAAAGTAGACAAATAACCTGATTAATAAATTGAACTTGATTTTTATATCGAAGAAAAATTTGAAAAGATGGGGGAACAAGACCCAATCACAACATTGATCTTTGGATTTGAAAGGAAGAACTAGAATTCAAACTCTTAACAATTTTGACCCATACATGAACTTGTGAAGTGGGGGCCTAGTTTGAGAATTAAGCCAACCATGAACTTGGATTAACATCGACCTTTGTCTTTGAAAGGGAAGAACTTGAATTCAAACTCTTAACAATTTGGACCCATAAATGAAATTGTGAAGGGAGGCCCTAGTTTGGTAATTAAGCCAACCATGAACTTGGGCTTAAAAAACTTTAGGCAAGACTTCATCAAAGCTTGGGATTTGGGTTCAAAAATCCGATCCCTAGGTTGATAGGAGGCCCAATTTGAGAATCGGGCTTGATTATGAAATTAGGGGAGAGTTAAAGCATTGAAAATGGACAAATGACATGATTAAAAAGTTAGACCGAATTTTGAAATTAAGTCAAATTCAAATGAAGTGAACTATAATGATGTTGAACTTAAAATGAAATCAAATTTGAACTAAGCTAAACTAAAAATCAATTGACGAAGAATTCCTGGTTAAGACCGTTGGCAATAGCTACTTCAGCTCTTCCATCACTATATGTCTTCTTAAACTCATCTTTTATGCGCTCCAGGAAGGCCATCGGTACTTGTCTTCCAGCTGATTCATCTGCCACGACACAATATGTAAATCCATCTTCAACGAGATAATTAAAGGTGTGGTGTTGACAGTCAAATGTGAACTTATTGCTGGTGGCCGGGAGCTTCTGGAGGCACTGGAAAGCTATGGTGGTAAAATTCCCAGTAAATTCTGTGTACTCGGCCAATATGACCGTCCCTCTCGAAACAAAACCGTAAATGAGCGACTGATCGACCATTCTTTTGGCCCGATTTTGAACGAAGCCGTTGCCTGTGCTGGCCCTCAATAACAGGAAAAGAGCAAGTCTACAGAAGAATTCAGCGGGCTGATGAGTAAAGTGGTCAAGATATCAAATCCCGAAGCAAACAAGAAGATGGGAGAAGGAGCACGGAAAACGTTTGCTGCTGCTCACGACGGTACTGACGTTATGGACACTGCTCCAGGCATGCGTTACGTTCAGGGGTTAAATTTGACGGGTGACCCTACCCGTCAAGGAATTTTTTTATGACGTTTTTATTTTTAAACTGCCCATCATATGACTTTTAAAATTTATTTGTACAAGTTTCATCTGTGCTCTGTGAACTGGTTTGTTAAGAATAAAATCAAGCATAGCATATTTTTTTAATGGATTATTTATTTATTTTTAAACTGCTTCAAAGAACCTTTCACAATTAATTTATAAATTGAACCAGGCTAAAGTTGACTGGGCTGCCCCGTGGAATAGTAAAGAGCTTGAACTATGTAAATGTTCAAAAAAATAAGAAAATAAAATAGAAAACACAAGGACAGGGATGTGTCGATTTTACATTAGACCATGCATTGCAACGAGACCGTCGAACGTCCAGTCTATCTTAACCTACGGTCTATAGTATAGACTATATTTCAGTAAAGCCCGTTGGGAGAAAAAGAACAAAAAGATACGAACGATCCTCCGGTTTGTATCGCAGGCTTTTTGTGTCAGGGCCATAGACAAGCTTTTCAGTAATTCCGACTTCCAAATGCAGCCAAATATGCACCTAGGGGGGGCCATAGTGACACATAAATCATAAAGATTTTAAAGCTGATTTTTCAAATGCAGGAGATTCGAACCTCGGACGTCGAAACGAGGCTCAGAAAACGTTGATGTATGGTCTGTGAAAGCGGATTTCGTTCAGAAAAAGAAAGATTCACTCAAATACGCGCCCAAAAACTTCAATATCAGTCTAATTTTGCAACCAATACATCCTCGCTTGATAAAATCAAACACAACACATCAATGTAAAAACAAATATTCCAATCAATTTAAATGCAACATAAAATACAAGTGGAAGTAATCTTTAAACAAACAGTGGGAAACATTTAAACAGGAAGTAATCTCTACAAGTATCCGGAAACATTTACATAGAAAATAACCTTTAAATTCTGTCACAGGGTTAAACGAGCAAAATAGAGATAAACTCCGCGCAAACATTTTTAGTAAATTTTCAGACTAATCCTCCTTTCAAGGTATAATACAGAACAAGTCAACAAAATACGTACGAAGCGGACCTGCCGAAATGATTCAGCGCAACACGAACATAGCCAATTCACCTGCGTCGAATTTCACACTCAAACCCAGAAAACGTCAAATGTATGGGCTCCGAAGCACGAAACGCAGGTATCAGACACATCCAGACTTCAACCTTTACAAAAGAAACCTACAAGTACTCCTGCACAGATCAGGGAAAATTCAGATTCAGAAATTCCAAATACATTCCTGCATAAATATGGAAAAAAACCGACGGCAACTAGCTTTCTTGCCATTTCCAGACTAATAAGCCGTATCATTCAGTTTCGTATCCGCAAAAATTGTATCCAAAGAAATCCTCCAAATTCGTGAGAGCTCAAAATGATTTCCATAATTAGTCTGCCGTTTCAGAGACGACAAATTTTGAAAAACAAATAAAAAAATACTGCAGACATTTAAAACTTCGCGTATCACATTTTCCACATTTAAATACGGGAATTCCTGCCGAGTCCACAACTGCATACCTCTCTGTTTACGGCCTCGGCTTCTGCTTCACGACATTTGCAATCAAAAGCGCCAAAAGCACAGATCAAGAAAGCAGGGAGGCAGGGTTTTTGTGAACGTTGAGGCGGTACTTCGTGGCCCCCTCTCCAAATTTGCAGGCGACCAGGCGAAGCAAAGCACAAAGCAAATGACTAAGCCTCGACCAGGGACTCGGACTCATTAATGGAATCTGATAAGTATTAAAGTTTACAGGTGGTAGATTGAATGTAAAATCCGCAGGACCGCACCGCAGATCTGATACAGTGATACATCATACGGTGATCACTGTCACACGGTACACTATATTAAAAATGCCATACGGTGATAGGCTGATAGCCATCCGATCATGTCACACGGTACACCATATCAAAAACGCCATAGGCCCATAGGTTATAAACTTATATATATATATATATATATATATATATATATATATATATATATATATATAATTTATAAAAAAAAAAAAAATTAAAACATTTAATTTTTAAACATGCCCGTCAATATGACGGTTTTGAAAATGAACGACAAGTTGCGTATGACGTGGAGGTTTTAAATTAAAACGTATTTTACGGGGAAAAATGCGAAATACGGGCATACGGGCGTCAAATTTAACCCCTAGTTACATTTATGGACACTGCTCTGTCATTATTTAGCAATGTTGCTTTAATTACGCACATTAATACCAGCCGCTTTTGCTTTCTCTGCAAATGTTATCACCTTGTCCAATGGATGAAAGCGTGATTTGCATTTGTTTACCTTACCCCAAGCGCTGAAACTATTCAAAAGTATATATGGAAAATGTTAATTTTTAAATTTTTTAAATTTTTAAATTTTTTTTTTAATAATTTTTTAATATTTAAAGAAAAATATATATAATTTTTTTTTTAAATCATTTTTTTATTATTTATATTTTTAAATAAAAAACAAAAAAATGTTTAAAAAAATTATAATTTTTTTTAATAAAAAAAAATTTGTTTAAAAAAGAAAATTAATTTTATTAATTTTTTTTAAATAAAAAAAGAAATGTAAATTTTTTCTTAAATTTAGGTTTTATTTATTTATTTATTTATTTAAATATAAAACCTAGATTTAATAATTTGTATTTTTAGGGAAAAAAATAAAAATAAAAATTGTTTAAAAAAATTATAATTTTTTTAAATAATAAAAAAGGTTGTTTAAAAAAAAATTAAATTTTAATATATATATATATATATATATATATATATTTAAATAAAATATGTATGTTTAATAAAAAATAATTACATTTTTTTTTAAATAAAAATTACGTAATTTTTTGTTTTTTTTTTATAATTTGAATCTATTTTTCATTTTTTTAATATTAATTTTAGTAGTTTTTCAATTTTTTTCGTTAATTTTCTATTTATTTTTTTTAACTAGTTTTTTTTAATTTTTTAATTTTTTTTTTCCAGTTTTGCTAATGTTTTTTTTTTAATTTCTCTATTTTTACTTACTTAGTTTATATATATATATATATATATATATATATTTTAATTTTTTTTTTTGTTTTCCAAATTTTTTTATGGTTTGTGAGATAATATTTTTTAACATTTTTTATTTTTTTTATTTTTATCTTTTATATATATTTTTATATTTGTTTTTTAAGTAATCAACATTTTAATCTTAATTTTAGTAATTTTTATCTTCTTTTTTTTTGTTAATTTTCTATTTTTGTAGATCTAGTTGGTTTTTAATTTTAATTTTTAGTTTTTTAGTTTTTCCTTAATTTTTTTTTTTTAATTTTCTATTTTCACATATTTAATTTTTTTTGTTTTTTTTCTTTTCCATTTTTTTTTGGGCAATTTTTTTTTTTATGTTTTACAAGATAAATCTTTTTCTTTTTTCTCTCCATTTTTTAAAATATTTTTTTTACTATTTAATTGTTTATAGTTTTTTTTTTAATTCTTATCATTAATTTTGTTTTTTTTACATTTTTATGATTGACTTTTTTTTTCGTTTTTTATTTTTATTTTATATTTTCCTTTTAGTATATATTTTAATCTATGTTTTGTTATTTTTTTGTAACTTTTTTTTGTGTTTTTTCATTGTTTTAATTTATTTTTTTTCATTATTTTTTAAAATTTAATGTTTTTCGGGTTCATGATAAAATATTTTACACCATTATTTCTAAATGTTGAAATTTTACTGTTAGAAAAAAAAAAGTGTTTCCCCAGCATCAACACTTTTCGTTTTGAGGGTGTTTTTTGGATATTTTTTGCTCAAAAAAATTGTTTTCACCGCCATTTTTAAAACATGTTGAAAATTTACAAGAAAAAAAAAATGTGTTATTCCAGCATCAACACTTTTCATTTTTAGCACTGTTTTTGATGTTTTTTCGAGGTTTTTTGGCCAGAGTTCCCGTTTTGAGTTTATAGTTCCCGTTTCATAGTTTACATTGTTTTATTTAGAAAAAAAATTTGAAGATAAGAAGTATGAAGTTGATTTCCTTTACAGCGTCACTTGACGCTTCAAGTAATAGTCATAATCCTAATTTTCACTTCCCTAATGTGTTGATTCATTGTCCACATGTGTCCATAGCTCATTGCTCACTTGTTCATAGCTCCAATGGAGTTACCTCGACATCACAAACCTTGTTCCTTTATTCTTTTCATTAACGAAATATTCCACTTAGCTAGATGAAGCTTCTTCTCTCTCTCATCCTTCCATATCCCTTTCTTGGCCATATAAAGCACCTACGTGTTGAGTCAAGACCATGTCACACAAGATTAACCTCAAAATCAAATTAATTATTCCATCAAACTCTATTTAGCAATTCAAATTAAAACTAGCTTTGAGTAACAAGCTTGACTTTACATGCATGTATTGTGTGTATAGATCCATCTTAAGCATGAATCTAACATGGCTTGAGAGAGATCAAATTTATTCAAATGCAAGGGTTAGCTCAGTTGGTCAAGTTCTCATTGCTAAGTACCTCCCCAGTTGGGAGGTCGTGGGGTCATATCTCCTCAACACCCTTAGGGTTAGGCCCTGCTTGTTTGGCGGGCAAGTGGGTCCCTTCAGATTGATTTGCTTGGATTTTCCAGTGGATGTAGCAATCATCCAGTGTCCATGAACCACCTTAAAAAAAGATATATACATAAAAAACAAAAAAAATAAAACAAAAAATATATTATATAATAATAATAATAATAATATACATAGTTGACATTAAAATATTATAAATAAGAGGTGTACTCAGCACACACTAACATGTTTTTTTTGTTATTAATATGTTTAAGTATACGTTATATTAAAATATTTTATTCATAGCCCACATTAAAAAAATTGTTATTATGAATATTTTAAATATCATATATTAATTTTATATTAAGAATCAAATGAATTACACATACCCCTCTTACTACTCTTATTAGGAATTATTTGATATTTTTTTATTTTATTTTTTAACTTTCAATTAAGACATTGAATATTTTATTATATACAACATTAAAGTAATTTATTTTAATATTTTTTCTATATATAGATATATATGAAGTTGATATCAACAAAAATTAGTTAACATAGATCTTCAAATAATTTACTGAAATCCATGTTGAAATAATTTTGAAAATTATAAAGTTTAAACATCTTATTCACATCAAATGTTATATAATAATTTTATATTAAGAATTGAATAAATTGCACATCCCTCTTACTATTCTTATTAGAACTCTATGTTTTTAATTTTATTTTTAACTTTCAATTACCTTTTTATTTGGACATTGAATATTTTATTATAAACATTAAAATATCTTATTTTAACATGTTTTCTATATATAGATATATATGAAGTTGATATCAACTAAGTAAAAATGCATTAGCATATTCATTTTTGTTTTTTATTGTAGTGACAATTCTTTTCTTTTTAGAGAATATTTTATTTTTATTTTAAAAAAGACACTTGTCAACTCCACGTTGAGCAAGGACATACTTACACATCACCCTCATATTGGGTTGTAGAATGAGCCTCTCAACTCAATTAAATGTATATGTATTAAAAGTTGAAACATGAAGACTCTTATTATTTATCCATTTTGAAAGATTGATCAACGTTGCAAAACAAACAAAGAACCAAGGTTTATACAATCCCAAAAGAAATCGCATTCAAACTAAAAAGGAAAGTAAATTCTAGTGATATGCCCTAGTTTCTAGATTGATCACTTTATAGTGTAAATGAATTGTGTCTTAACCTTGGTTGGATTTTTGAATCTATCCTAGAGGTCAAAAATCTTGTACAATGTAACCACATTTCTAGGTGCAATGTTGATTTTTGAATAAATGACCTTACCATGAGGGCCTTCCAAGGCTTTTGCATGCTCTTCATCATCTACAATATCACTTTGGAAGTTCCCTTCCAAATTAGGATGTCAATGATTTATTGATCATTAGAAAAAACTCTCTGGCTTGTGATGTTATCTAGGATAAAAGAGTGGAAAACCAAATCAATAAAAAAATTATCAATAATAACGCCCTATAAGGGACCCAAATGAAATGCCAAATTACAATATTACAAAATAGTTATACCGCATTATGATGTTCATTAACGGTTATGTTGTATCACAACATTCCTTAATGGTTATGTTGTATCACAACATTCTTTAATGGTTATGTTAAAATGTGTCATTTCTTAACAGTTGTGTCGCAATGCAATATTCATCAAAGATCTTATTGCATTGCAACATTACAACATTTACGGATTTTAATATGGTTAACACTAAACAATTGATTTCAACATTATGTGACACTATAACATTAAAGCTTGAAAATAATACATATTATTGCCTTAGTTAATCAAGTTTATTTCTACATAAACTTTGGAGAAATTACATTTTTGTGTTCGAAATTCCATATTCCTAGATAAAAATTATATCTAACTTTTTAATCAAGTAATTTTTAACTTTTTATTGTTAATTCAATGTATTTACTAAATATTGAAAGTGTTAGCAAACTTGGTTCCATCTTAAGAAGGATATTGCATTGCTGTAAGAAAGAGATGCATTCATATGTTAAAGTGGTATTGAAAACTAATAAATACATAATACTATCCAAAAAATAAATTTTTGGATATGATTTGGAGAAATTACATTTTTGTGTTTGAAATTCCATATTACTTGATAAAAATTATATTTAACTTTTTAATCAAGTAATTTTTAACTTTGAAATGTATTTACTAAATATTGAAAGTGTTAGCAAATTTGGTTTCATCTTAAAAAGGATATTGTGCATTGCTGTCAGAAAGAGATGCATTCATATGTTAAAGTGGTATTAAAAACTAATAAATACATAATGCTATCGCAGAAAGAGATGCATTCATATGTTAAAGTGTGATGCATTCATATGTTAAAGCGGTATTAAAACTAATAAATACATAATGCTATCACAGAAAGAGATGCATTCATATGTTAAAGTGGGGTACTGAAAACTAATAAATACATTACCCTATCAAACAATGAAATTTTTGGATATGGTTATCATGATAAGTTTACTGGTGGTATTTTGCGTAGTTGTTTTGAGCTATTCTGAACACACTTAAAATTTCACGAAGTACACAAAATATTTTGAGAAATTTCTTCTCATTTGCATTTTCAGCAAGAATGCCAGACTTTGAAGAAGAGGAATGCAACAGCAATGATTTAGGAGTAAGTGACAGTATAGAGAAGTCACAATCACAGAGACCGATCATAAAGTTACAGTTATGCGCTCCGGGTGAGGTCACAATCACAGAGACCGATCATAAAGTTACAGGTATGTGCTCCGGGTGAGGGGAGGGAGGCCTTGGGACCATGATAAGTAAAATTAGTCTAATAAAATTTACTAAGAAAATAAATATTAATATTGTAAATTAGAAGTTTCATGTAATTTAATTAATAGTTTTATTAGACTGTTTTATGTTATTTTTTTGAGAAGTAATAAATGGATATTAGAATGTGTGCAGTTTAGTTTTATTTGTTTGAGGTAATAAATGGATATTAGAATGTATGGAGTTTAGTTTCAATTAAGTTATTGGTTCAAAACTCAAACTTTATGAGATATAAATTTTATGATAAATTTTATGAGAGTTGAGAGTGGGAGTTAACTTTGGATATAAAAAATATCCCGTAAAACATCCAAAATTAATCAACATAAATCAGGCTTCACACAATCCTAGTGACAGGATTCAAAACTATCTCATAAAACATCCAAGCTTTCATAAAACATCCAAACTTAATCAAACTTCAAGCAATCCAAACTTAATCAAACTTCAAGCAATCCTAATGACAGCATTCAAGAGGAATTGAAAGTGAGAGCCCGCCTATTGGGATAAAAATTAACTCAACTGAGTTTGTACAATCTTAATGACAGCCTCCTACAAATGGATAAATCATTCATTCCCCCATCTCACATTCATGATCCCAATTCCTAACTTGCTAAAATAAAATAAAGCAAAAATAAATTAATACCCCATCTCACATTCATGATCCCAATTCCTAACTTGCTAAAATAAAATAAAGCAAAAATAAATTAATAAATATTCCATATTTTATTCAATGTATTCTTTGAATAAGCATGTTTCACAGCTAATTGTTGTACCATCATCTCTGAAGATACTTTTGAAAGTTTTTGCTGTATCTCGCTATGGAAAGAGGTGTGACGGACCCTGTGAGGGTTGTACCCCTGGGGCTTTATCAGTTCATACCCTTGATTAAGGGATGGCTGCTTTTTATAGTAATCCAATTGTTATGACCAATGTTTGGACTCAGTTCACAACATTAAGTATCAGTTCACAGCTCTGAATCGAGAATAGCATTTTCCGCCACTGCCTATGGATGGCAAATCCAAACGTTGTTAACATTATTTATAGAAAAAACGCTTTTGTGACTGAAATAAAAGTTTGATGCTTTTACTATTGAACCATTTGGGTCATATTGTATTTAGAAGCTGGCATTACTACCAAGAAATACGACCTTCGACTCTCTCCAACTGTTTTACATACATCTCACATTATACATATTTCACTTGTCGGAGACCGTGCTAAGACTGAATATCTCAGTGCTCTTGCCAGATAGCGTGGTCTCATGAAGCAGACCCATCCTAGACAAAAGCAGAGTTACGAAATCATCACAACACAATGTTTCCAATAGAAATCAAAGCCAATGTTGCAGTTAGTGGAACAGAACTTTTCGGCACTGTATTCTTCTCCAATGCTAAACTAGAGACAATTACACTGAAAATTCAATGGCTTTATCATACTATTATACAAGTGATGGCTTGATTATAGTTGATCATTACAGAAATTTCCCAAAAGAGTACAGAAGTCAAGTATTTTAAATATGCAACGAAGAAGTGTATTCCATTTTTTTGAAGAAATAAAAACAAAATCGTATAAATTATCATACCTACCCACTGCTTTTTAGAAAACCAGTGCCCCAGAACTCATCCTTTTCAATGTCCATAACAAGTTTGCATGCGAGAAACCAGAGGTATGTTCCCTTAATAAATGAAAAGAAGTAAAAATAATACTAGTCCAAACTAGTTCAAATTCCTAAAAAAATGAAAACAGGAACTAGATTTTTATTTCTACACAACCTTTATAGGCAAGTCTAACAAGCCTTCCAACATTCTCTGCAACCAAAAACTGACGGATCTCCATTATGTCACTTGAAGTCAACAAATTTAAGTACACAACCAAATTCCAACTAAATGACAAATTGATCTCATGATATCTATGCACGCAAGCCAGCACAAAATCTAGCCCACGTAAGCCAAAGTGCAGTAGGAGAGACAACACCGCAACCTTTAGGCGGCCTGTTCCTCAATATGCCTAGGTGGTAAATCAGGTTTTGAAGGACGTCTCCAATTATCAGTCCCTCCAGATCGGTCTTCATCACGCTGCCTTTCACGGTCAGGACCAGCTCCCCAACGATCACGTTCATCCTTCTGACCAAATCCACCAAACTTTGATCGTGGCTCGTAACGCCCAACAGGGGGTTGGGCATCCCGTCCACGTGCTGGTTCATAGTTATCACGCCTTCCAGATACTGGAGGTTCATATTTAACCCCTGTTTGTCTTGTAGGTGGCTCATATTTACGGGTTGGAGGGGCATACTTATCCCTAGCTGGCACATCTGTTTCACGTTGTCTAGCGGGGAGGCCATCTCTGCCATCAACATTTGTTTGCCGATCTCCACGGCGCCAGCTATCAGTATCTGCTTCAGTGCCAGCAGATTCGGTCGCCTTGCGCAGAGCTCGGGGAACAAATTTATTTGTACTTGGCTCTGAGGGTTTTGAAACTCTTGGTTCCTCTTTGATCAAAGCTTCTTTTCGTAGCCTCTCCTTCTCCTCCAGCTCCCTTTCACGCTGCTTCTGCTTTTCGGCAATCTCATCGAGCTTGGCTCTCCATTCTGCATCCTGTTTGCGTTTTCTTTCCTCCTCTGTAACACATTTGTCCCATGAACTCTCATTATCTTATGATACTTTCAAAAAAAGCAAATAAAAACATACCACATATAATCAACGAAGTTATACGCAAGATATATCGTATAGCTTGAACCTCAATCTTACCCTCACGCTTGCGGGCTTCTTCCTCTTCCTTAAGTTTAATCAACCTTGCCTCCTCCTGCCTTCTATAATATTCCATTTTTCTACGCATCTCCCTTTCCTGCTTCCTAATTGCTCGGAGCTCTGCAAGCCGCTCTTCTCTTTCTCTCTTCAGTCTCTCAAACTCTCCTTCACGACGGCTGACTACTTGATTCTGAAAGATATTCTGCATTATCAAAACAAACCCAAATAAGTTACAAAAGAAAAATAGTTCCTGACATGATGGCAGAAGAATGAAAGACCCAAAAGAAATTTTAAAAATGAAAAACGCTACCTTGTCATTCAACATTCGTATAAGCCTATTCTTCTCCACAAGATCTCCAACATGTTGTTGTCTGCTTTGTTCAATCGCTTGCTGTCATTGCAGATGTATTATATTAAAGAGAGACCAGTGGATATATACAATTAAAACTTAAAAGGTATGAACTGCTGGATTGCAAAAAAATTCATACAGTTTTAAACAATCCATTGTCTAACTGAAATTGGTAGCTTGATGAAAACTGCAAGCAATTCAGTTTTAAATAATAATCAAATTTGATGTAGCGTTGTTGGATTTAAAAAGTCAAGGTCATGCTCACCTGTTGTTGCTGTTCGAAGAATATTTCATCATCTACCAAGTGTTTTTGATAGGCTGCATCAATAAGAGGGGCTTCTTCTTCTCTTTTTGCCCTTTCCAAGTAATCCATTGTTTTTGCTAGTTTCTGAAGTTTGCGTTCCATTTCCTGCCTTTCCTTAAGTTGCTCGTGCAGAGCCTGTTCCATGAGGATCTGCTTCGTAACCTTTTCCTGTGAGAGAATAATAATTAGAAGAAAGGATCACATAAGTATCTTTCGAGCATAGAATTCCTCTCAAACAAAGAAAACTAATATTTGCAAGACATATTTAACAGAACCATATTAAATTAGACATCCAAGTAAAGCTCCAGACCCCTTCAATGGCAGGCTTTTTGCCCTTTTTCCCTTTTCTTCTCTCAGCTTCTTGAAGTAAAAATTGGGCTTCTTCCAGTTCCTTCTCTTCAATCTCCCTCCGAATTCTCTGTTCTTCTCTCTTTGTATATTCAGATTGAAGTCTTTTCTGTTCCGCTTCTTCGGTTATTCTTTGTTGCTTCAACCTCTTGGACTCTTCTTCTCGTTCCTTCACAATACCAGTGAAAACAAACAAATTTAGCCCAAAACACTACCACAGAGACTCCAACAATCTACAATATCAAACACTCACACAGCTAAAAACAAAAAACTCCAGTACATACCATTTCAAGCATATGTCTTTCTTGCTCCTCCTTGCGCCTCTCAATCAAGACTTTGCGAGCAAGCAGTTTTCTATGTTCTTTCTCTATAACATCAAGCAATACTGGGAAGTGCTGAGGTGGTTTTGTGACTTTTTCAACAGAAGGCAATTGTATAAGACTTCTGGCCTTGTTCAAGCGCTTTGCAAGAAGAGTTAAATGATTTCGAATCTTGTCAGATTCAAGGTCCTGCATGAGTAAACCCAAGCCTATTATAACATCCTCACTATAAAAAATACTCCATGCACAGAAGCAGCATCCTAAAAAGGCTTAATCTTGTACTCAAAATAATGAAAACCAGAAAATTATTAAATTCTTCACCTGACTGCCAAACTGTACAATGCCTTTTAAATGGTCAATTTTCAACTGTAAGAAATTGTACTTCACAGCATCCACACTAAGCTTCTCTACAACAGCAAAATCAAAAAATGGTATCATCCTTGAAAGGGCTGTGACTTTCATTGTTTGATACACTTGTGACACCTGGCACATGCAAGGATTAAGCTTAGAAAACCTTATAGTATAAATATAAAAATCTCTGTGCATAACTGTATACACAACACCATGAGAGGGAGAGACATCAAATTGCCAATTGCCGCACCATAACACAAACGCATAAATTCAACAAAGAAATAAAATCACTCAATCAATGCCACAAGTTATAAAACTTTAAAAGTTGTCCGCATTTACAAATCACAAGTTCTTACACTACAAAATACTAAGGAGCATGAGACAATGCAAGTGAAACAATGAAAATAAGTGCTAAACCCCTCACCTGTTGCAACACTCTCAAAGTAGTTAGCCTTTCTAAAGCAGGAATGTATTGCTCCAGCTGCACTTCCGGGACAGGTGAAGCTGAAGACAATTTGTCACTGAGTTTAGAGAGCTTTCCCAGCAGAGGCTGAACTTTGTCAGCGAGATCTAAAGGGTGGAAATCATTTTCCAGTAGATGGTACAAATCTTTGACTTCTTGTGGAACATATGTCATGACACCTTTGGAAACCTGACACAAGATAAAGAGACCAGTTACCCACAAAAAGTACATTAACCAAAGGCAAAGGTTTCAACAGTCCATTACGTTATAACAGAAATCATGTAAGCATGTTAAAACACAAAAATACACAAGGAGTGAGTGCATAGTAGAATAGGATTGCTCTGACTTCTCAGCAACTTAAAGAAAGTTGCCTTTCACTTTGATTTACTAAATTGTTGACAAGCTCTTTATACATTATACTTACCAATTCTGAAATAAGTGCTGAGCGTGACAACTGCAAAAAAATATATTATATTTGTCAGTAGACAAAATGGAAGAACTCTACAAATATTACAAAGAAGTCTACATAAGCAAACATCTCATACAGCAACACACTTAAGAGCCTTCTTTAAAATACCCTACCATTTCTTTGTTGTCCTTTTTAGGATCCAAACTAAATCCCAGAAGATTGGCCATTCTTAAACTTCTTTCCTTCTCATTCTCCAGTTCAAAATGGTGAGCTCCATGCTTATGATCGTAGGGCATAACAGAAATGGCAGCCAACAATACAGAAGATGCCATCAGCTGCAAATCCTTCTGTGTCAGGTTTTTATTGTAGCTTTTTTGGAGGATATAGAGCTTGTACCATGCATAGCCATGATACAAATGACTTTCTGATACCCAAAATATCTTTGTTAGCTTTGAATAGTAAATTGCCATCATTTGTGGCTTAGGAGTCTTCTTAACCATGCACATAAGACCATGAATATCTTCTATAGAGCGAAAAGCTTCCTGCACATCAAATGGTGTCAGTCATTAGAAATAGTAGAGAAGGCAAAGCAAAATGACATGTTAAAAACTTAGTTCACCAACCTGCCACAGCTCAAGCTCGGTTGCAGCCTTCAGTTGCTCAAACCTTGTATCAAGATAAAGCTGCAAACTCTCAGGTAGACTGAGATCAGGCCTGTCTCTTTGATCTCTGTACTTATTCAAATTGACTAGGTGATTACGAATTATTTCACAAAGTCGGCGGAACTCTGTTGTCCGCTTGTATTGCAAACAGAAATGGAAGGCTCGATGTGCAGTCATCTGTGCATCCAATTAAAATTGTTGTCAGCCATACCAGAATGAAGACCTAATTCTAAAAAAAGATAAAATATTTGTACTATACGACCAATCCAATCCTTTTTGTTCCTATAAACAGTATATCCAGTTAAAAACTGGTCATGTTAGGAGGATGTGTAGCATGTGTCTGTTGTCATTGTGTCATGAGACACAACACATAGCAATGTTATCAGAACTGGACCGGTCATCAAACAGGTCAACCCAATACTGGGAACTGGAACAGAACTGGATTGCAGCCAGGAAAAACAGGTTATAAAAATAAAATAATAACATAAAATAAATAAATAGTGATTGGACAAAAAATACATTAGACACAAATATGCGAAGTTCCTCATTTATTTAGCAAGTTAGTTGAATCCAAAACATTAAAACATTAAAACATTAGACACAAATATGTCAAGATCCTCATATATTTAGCATTAGCAAGTTAGGGTGCATAACCAAGTGATATCAATCTCTAAACCAAAAATACATCAACAAACAGGCTCTGAATGGCCTTTGCTGTCCAAAAAAAACATGCTACAACAAATACCACGTATCATCAAAAACATTGCCTATGTTGGGATCCTCATCATCAATACCACCCTCCAAGCTTTACATGTCAAATTGAGATTTCATTTGAGTGATGGTTATTTTTACTACGGTCATGACAGAGCAGTTCAACAATCAAAGCCACCAACATCAAGGTACATATAGAACTTGGTGTTCTTGAATATCCAATGGAAACATTGCAACTCTCCCAATCATGAAATCCTGAAAAAATGTTACATCTGCTAGATTTTGAGTGAGATCTAAAATTCTACTTTATCTGTATGAAATCCAACGAGTTTGGAACCAGTCTCAAACATCCTGAAACAATTAATTGTAATGTTAAAAATTAAGTAAAAAGGTGGCACTTTAATAATATAGTAATTACCTAGGGTTGAATATTAAGGTGCCCCATTCATAAATTATTAAATTATTATTCTTTTAAAAATTGCATTCCGAGGGTCCTTTGTTGCATCGTACATAACCAACCAGTTCTGTAACTGAATTGGCCGATTCCATGGAAAAAGGCTGGTTCAGTACTGAACTGTCGTTTTCTGGTTCTGTGCCACTAGGCAACCTGGTTCTGGCTTGAAAACAATCAGACCACCCGATTCAAAGAGTTCCAGTCCAGCTCTGATGACACTGATATAGAACAAAATTCTACCACACTGGCCACAAAAGAAGCACTTAAAGCTCCTAAAACCAGACAGACCATACTCAATCATTCACAATGCATCCACAGTTGGGATCAGGATCGAGCATTTAATTAGAGAGAACTTTCTGTGGAATCAAAGTTTTTACCAGAGATAACTATTGCAAGCAGCACCTGCTTATGAACAACAAACACAAAATACTGCCAAAAAGGAAACTGTTCGGTAGATTCCAGCACAAATAGATTTAACTAGTTCTTACCGCATATAACGCTTCCAGCTTCGAATTGTTACGAAGTATTTCAAGCACGGTCCTATACGTTTCCCAGAGAAACTTGAACCAAGGGGTAACCAGCTCCCGGTCAGACCTGTCTTTCCCTTTCTCTCCGCTAACATAACTGAGCATCAAGTCCTCTGGCCTCTTCTCTGCCTCTAAGTCCTCAACATCAAGAGCAATCTCAGAAGCCTGTGCTTGAGCTTGAGCTTCTTCAGCCTTCTCAGTAGATAGTTGGAGAAAATACTTGATAACCTCCTCCAATGAACTGACATTAACTTGCTGGCATACAATACGATACTGAATAAGCCCATCCTTTGCAAATCTGCCACGCCTCATTTCGACACAAAGTTCCACATATTTGAACATTATCTTTTCCAGAGTTTTTTGCCATGCTCTGTACCGTTTTGATGTTATCAAGTCGTGAAGAGCTTGTAATGCAGCCTGTTTCTGGCCAACATTCACCAATTCTACATACAACAAATACCACCAAAGTTAATTAGACGTTTTAAAAGTAACTGAAAAGTCTGAAACATTTGTCTGCCTCTGCAAATACAATACTTTGGTGCTATTACGATCAAATAACACAAATAAGTTTAAAATACTAGAAAGCTTGAATTTTGAATGTATAAATTGTTCATTTATCTTTGAATACCACGCATTACAAAAGTTTTGGGGTTGTAATGCAGAATTAGAGTTAAAAATTCCAACTGAAAAGAGAGCAGAGACAATGATTTTCAACATAATCTTCAAATATTTTGGAAGATGAACCTGATATCACATTTTGCAACAGAGTGGAGAATCCTGCTATGTGGATAAACAGATAGGACCAAATTGGCTATCCTCAATATTCAGGATTTACAGTCTGCCGAAAATGGCAGGAACAAAAATATGGACATCGCTGCAGAAAACAAATGTTACAAAGCCGCCTTATAACTAATCCTTTGTAATGATTGGGTTCCTACAAAACTGCAGGCCGATAAACTGTTGTAACAAGGCCCTGGTATGAACGACGAGGGTTGTGTATAGTGAAACAACTAAAGAAATGCAGTAGAATCTTCGCATAACGTACTGTGGATCTTCACTGTCCATCATAACATCTATCACAGGCGCATCTTAAAACAAGGGCTTAAATTTGGAGTTTTCGGAAAACAAATCAGATTGAATAAAACCAAACAAATTATCTGTAGGCGATCTCAAAACCTAACCCTAGAACATTAACCTAACTAGTGAAAACAGATATAAACTTTTCTGAATCTGATAAACCCCATCCAGATACAAAGTTCTTATAACTTCAACTCTACAAAAATCTCCCTTCACAATATTTTATCGAATCAAGCAAAAGCGGCGGCTGAATCCAGAATCGGACCAGAATTCAATAGATATCAAAAAATATCCATGTAAAACTAAATCTATATAAATAAAACTTACCTTCGGCCCTCTTGAGGGCATTTTCAGGCTTAGCAAAGGTCGCCATAGTGATAAACCCCTGTAGACCTCAGAAAATCGAAAACCCACCGACTCACTAGTAACCTCAGGGATATAAAAAGAATATAGGGGTTTCCCCCACACCTGGACTCCCAGAGCGCGAAAACACACCACAAATGACCGTATAGCACAGCCTAGGTGGATCCGGGCGCCGATCGAGCGCTAAAAGGTTGTGCAAACCGATTGAAACGCCTCTATTGTTCAGAGTCGGACCGCAAAGAGGCGTAGCGAGGTCGCGTCGTTAGCCGAGAGCAACACCAAGTCGAGCGCGCACTGATATTTGCAATTTCTGATGAATGAAAAAATTGGTATGGTGTTGTGGCAGAGCCAGATTTGGAGGTGGTTATTGATTTAATGGCAAACTCTAATTACCAATTTATACGAAAAAATAATTGACAGGAGGAGGTTTTCGCAATCCACTGAAGGGAATGGGGTTGGATATTTTTAGAGTGCCAATAGTCTTTTGCGCTCAAGATAAAATATGTCTTAAAAGGATTTTGAGGGATTTATTAATATTAGGTATTTCCTTTCTCCAAATTTATTTTAGGAAATTGTGTAAATTTTATTTATAAAATAAATAATAGAAAATCAAATTGTTGTTTTGTTTTAATGTGCATTATTTTATTTATAAAGTATTATAAATCTTAACTTGGTATTAATGTGATGCAATTTTGAAAGGAAAATTTATATTAATTTGTATAAGAAATTGTTAAATATAATTTACAATAAATGTAAATGATTAAACATTGATCTTATACATGCACGTCTTAGATGGTTAGAAGTGATAAATATATAATGTTAACAATTTTTACTTATGGTTAACAGAATGTGTTTCCTCTTAAGAGGTCACAGGTTTAAAACGAGAGAGGGTGGAGTATGTATGCCTTCATAGACTTAGCAATCAAATCATTGTGTGGAGGTAGGTCCCTTGTCCCACAAACAAGGGGGTCTCATACACCAATTTGGTGTTTGGTCCCTTGTCCCACAAACAAGGAGATCTCATACACCAATTTGGTGTGGCTTGGCCGTGACCTTAAAATTAGATCATTATTATTATTATTATTATCATTATTATTATAAATTCTTGATGATGTTATGTTAGTGATGATGCTATGTTATTGAATTTTGACCATTTATAAGAACTAGTAATTGTTAATTTCTTTATACTTTTCTTTAGTTTCTTGGTTTCAATGATGCATAAGATTTTACATAATCTTCAACAAGATACAATTCATTTTCTCTTAACGTCATATCTATACAGGTTTTGACACATGATTTCTTAGCTAATTTTAATGTACATTATAGCTTCTTGTGGCAATTTTGTATGATTATAGTTTAGCATATTAAAATTTTCGATCTTTTAATTGTCTTTTGTTCGTAATTGTACTAGTTTTGTTCTAACTCGTTAAAAAAAAATACATGTAGCAAAGTGAATTGTTTACTTTCTTGGGTGTTTGTTGGATGTCTCAAATGTGTGATTGAGATAACAATAGTCATAATTTTATATGTGTCAATATAATATTTGTGGGTTCTTTACCCACAAAAAAAGGCCCAATAAATATATTTGCCCCAACACTCCATCAAAATGGTTATTTTGGTAACCAATGGACTGACTTTTGAGCATTTATGAGTTTAAATGTAAATCTAGGTTATGTTCATGGTGGAGAGTACAATGAATGTTACAATATCCATGAAAGTGTCCATATAAATGTCCATAAAAAACATTCATACAAATGCCCATGAAATATTCATATATATGTCCATAAAACATCTAGCATAAAGATTAACAATTAGAGATTTGAAAAGAAGAGGTCCCCCTCACCTCCCTCTTCCCAACCCTAGGGTTTCACCTCCTAAATGTAAGAGAATTTAGGGCATGGTTGGATATGGAAAGGAAGTTTCACCTCCTAAATGTAAGAGAATCTAGGGCATGGTTGGATATGGGAAGGAGGCTCATGGATGTGTAGAATGTGCAGGCAATGTAATTTTGGAGGATAACATGCCATGTTCACATGTGCTTGTGTAGGATTTCAATGGGAGCTCTCTTCATGGTCCTAATGACACTTTGTTTTGTATTTTTTGGATTTGCAAGTGTATGTTGTGGCTTCATCAACTTCTAGCTCATCATGGCTTGTGTGGATGCCAATGACTCCTTTCTACATTGCCCCTTGCACTTAAAGATTAATGCCTACTCATGACAACTTGTCATGGTCAACCTGGTCCTTATGTGTTGTAGCTTATAAGGTTTTGGACAATGGGTTCATTGATGTATGGCTTTTGATGCACTAATCTACAACTCAAAACGTTTGGAGATAAGGTTCTCTCTTTAAGCACATGTTGTCCCCTTGCTTGCCATCAATACTTTCTATAAGGGTCACTTTTAGACCAAAATTTTCTAAGTAGGATTGGTGGGTTGAATATGGCTTTGAGGCTTGGTGTTAGCTTGGGAGGGTTTCCTGACTCATGGTGGTTGGATCTATGATTTGTGCCCTAGCATGGCTTGTGGTTTCCCTCTCATCCAAATATTGGTTACCTTATGTGGTGTGATAACTAATATTCAATAAGTTGATAATTTGGTTGATTTATATTTGATTTAGCCTTGGGAGTGTGTCCTCCCTACACACTATGTTGGTAGTTTATAGGGGGTAAATTTGATTAGATTTTTTGCTTAAGATTGAGCTTGTGGATATCTTCATTATGACGCCCTTTTTATACTATGTATATTGTGCCTATTAATGTCCTAAAAATATTGATAAAAACAATAGTTAATTGATTTAGACCATGTTACTAATTGTGTTTGTCATATTGATCATGGCTGACAATATTAGACATCACTAACATCAAAAACCCTAATGGAAGGAAAACCCTAATGGAGGCTAGGTTTTCTAGTTTGACCTTCCATGTTTGGGCTTTTGTAATTCCTTAACCAATTTCAGGCTTGGGATTCTTGTGGCCTTTCATTCTTCATTTATGGGTTTCATTTTATTTGTTTTGTATTCTTGGGAGCCTTATCGTCGGCCATCTTCCTTTTTGAATGCTCAAGGCTTACACATGGTTCCTAGTTGGGGCTCCACATGACAAAGCTACTAACAGGTGACCCCATATTTCCTGAGAACAAGGCTTGGACTTCGAGCATGGTCCCAAAGAGGTTCTTTTCGAGTTTCTCAAGTTAATGACAGTTTTCATGCAATTCATATTTTTCCCTCCCTGTCTGCCAATGGCGATCATTTTTCCTGGAATTCTTCACAAGATCCCTTGGAGTCAGTAGGTTTGCAGATCCTACTTGTCCAGAAGGTCGGTCATGTGTATTCTACCCAATATTTTCAGCAAGAAACTGGAGCGGGAGGAGAAGAGCTTGGTTTGAAGTAAATGGGGGAGTAGGCAAAAAAGAAGTGCACCCAAAAACATGTTAAGGCCCTAAAAGTATTGGCAGAGTTGACCCTGGGAAGGGAAGTAAATATGGAAAGAGTTTAATATTTGTCTAAGAGAGCCCTAGTAGGCAAGCTCAATTACATTTCTATGACCCATGAACAACTCCTTTTTGGATAAGGGTGTCTTAGAAACTTCTCGTGTGTTACATGTCGATTGTGAGCATGTTGGTAAACAAATGGATACAATTCCATTTCCTGTTCGAGACTAACTTGGAGTTGATCCTAAGCATGCCTTAGGTCATTGGAAGAGGTATTTATGGCTGCAATGGTGGAATCCAAATTTTTTCCCAAGGACCGAACAACAATTGCGCAAACATTTGTGGCTAATGCTGCCAGGATTCCCCCTTGAGCTCTGGTCCAAAGATGTCCTTATCAAGGTTGCAAACTCTTTAGGTAAAATTTTATTTCTTGAGGAAGCATCCTTGCTTGCAACAGATAAGCATACAACGTGGGTTCTTATGGAAATGGATACCTCAAAGGGGTTGCCTAGGGCTCTAAAAATTATTTGGGGTGAGAAAGTTATCCTTGCACCTTTCAAATGCCTAAATTGTAAAGAAGTGGGCCACTTGTTTGGCTCCTATGTGACTCCTTCTCGCAAGGGTTATGGAGCTCAAAACCATTGAAACGCTTTGGATAGGCCTTTCTCACTATCGATACTTCATAATCCCTCCCCTCCTTCTCGAGCAGTCTTAGAGGATTGGTAATGGGTCTCTATTTCACCCAAGGATGTTTATGAAATTGGTAACAATATCATTGTGCCTCGTATTTCAAGTCCTATTTCTTCAACAAAGGAAAAATGTTAAGCTAGGGGTTCTCTCTCTCAGGGATTTTTCAATGGTCCGAGCTTCGCTTGCAAGCTATAAGTTGTGGGTACAATCGAAAAGGTTTTTGATAATGCAATGGAGGACAACAAAAATTTCCAAGAGCCCACACCCCTCTCGGTCTCGAAAATGCTCAAACTTTGGAACCCTCTCCTAGAAGCAAGGAACTATCTAATAAGTCACTTTATGAACTTGACTCGCTTATTCAATATTTTTCTTTTGAAGATAATCTACTTATTGAACAAATTAAAAATAATTCTCTTATATCATATTTGTTCTTTCTTATTTCTGCTCAATGCATTTATATTCTTTCCAATCCCTCTCATGTCAAACTCAGTCCAAATCCCTTAGGGCCTCACCAGAACCTGGTTCTGAGATCAAATGGACAGGCCCGGACTAAGCTCTTCAAGACCAATTTGGCCTCCTCCATTTCAGAATCCCTCTTTCCTCTGACTCCTCCAAATGGTGGTAACTTTGCAGTACCTAGATTTTCGCACGGGGCATTCCCTCCTATGGCACTCGTTCGACCCTTTTCTTCTCCCTTTGTTGGTTTTCTTTCCCCTCCATGTCATGCTCCCCTGCTGAATATGACCCTCATTCTTGTGTTCTTTAGGTCTTCACCCGTTGATTATGTTTCAAATAAGCCTAGCTTTTCATTCCAAATGTAACCATTAAAAAAAAAACAACAACAACAACAACAAAAACAAAAACAAAACAATAAATATTTGGCTAGAGAAGGGAATGCTCCTAGGTCTATCCCGGGTGGTTTAAGTCCAACCCCTCTAGCTAACAAGAATTTCATTCCAAGGGCCCTTAAAGCACAGGCGCCCACAACAACTTCCAAATCATGATTATCTTGTCTCTCAATATTAGGGGGGTTGGGGGATCCTCCAAGCTCTCCTCCCTCAAGGGACTGGTTGAAATCCATCAACCCTTAATTATTGTGCTACAAGAGACTATGGTATTAGGGGAAAAGGCCAGAGAGCCCTTTCAAAAGTTATTCTAGGATTGGTATTCCTATGAATTGGATTCCAATCGTCTTTTGGGAGGGCTCCTCTCTTTATGGGATCAAAAAGTAGCCTCTTTCCAAGCCTTTTCTTCAACAGTTGGTATAGTCTTAGAAGGTTTATTTAAAGGCTCTCCTTTCCCCATCAAGTTGGTGAGCTCTTATGGACCATATGGAAATAGATAGGACTTATGGGATTCAATCTAAGGTAGTGACTTTCTCTTGGACCAATTGCTCCACTTTGAGGGAGAATTGAACTTTACTATTTCTACAGGGGAGTCTTGGGGATCTCGTGCTCGCTATAATCCTTTGGCTACTTTATTTTCAATGATGCTACAAAATTTTAACCTTCAAGATATTTCCTCTTTCCCATTAGCTCCCATCTGGAGAAATGGTAGGTCAAGCGTTGATGGTATTGCAAAGCGGCTTGACACATTCTTGATGGAAAACTAGCTAGCGGAAATAGTGGGGAGACTCTGATATTGGATCTCACAAGATAAGATATCAGATCACTCGCCTATATTTTTGGAATTGGACTTTGATTCACATATAAACAAATATCCTTTCAAATTTAACCATTCATGGCTAGAAGTTGACTCTTTTAGATCTTTAGTGAGGGGTATTTGGTAGACCATTTCGGTTAAAAATTGCTCCTTTGTTATGGTCTCTCCAAGCAAAACACTTATGGATCTCAAGAAGGCAATTGTGGTATGGGAAAAGAACAAAAGGAAGATTTGTTAGCTTTTGAATCAAAATATGACCATATCTCTCATCTATATGCTAACACTTCCTTCTTTGTTGAATTAGCCCAAAGAATGAGCTCTTTATAAGCCAAAAAATTGCAAATTCTAAAAATGGAAGAAGAGACTTGGAGACTAAAAAGTGGGGTGACATGGATAAAGAAGGGGGACGGTAACACAAAATTCTTCCATAATTATGCTAACCATAGAAGAAATATTAACTCTATCTGGGAGCTTGAACTAGAGGATGGGAAGATTGCCTATAGACCTCATGATTTAAAGGTTGTTGCTTCCTCCTACTTTTCCTCCCTATTTAAAGATCTAGGCACTTCAGAGATCAATTCCCAGCTTCAACTCATCAAACATTTCCCGAGATTGTTCAGCTAAGAGGATTCAACTCAAATCGGTTTCCCTATCTCCCTTGAGGAAATTAAAGTGGTTTTAAAAAACTTCTCCAAAGACAAAAGTATAGGCCTTGACGGTTGGATCATTCAACTTTTCCTCTCTTTATTTGACCTCATTGGGAAGAATCTAGAAGCTCTAGGAAAGTCTCAGCGGCCATAAATGTTACTTATAATGCTCTGATCTGAAAATGCTCAAAATCTAATTCCTTCCTAGACTTCATGCCAATATCCCCGTGTAACCTAGTTTATAAAATCATCATAAACGTTATCTCTAATAATATCAGGCGGGCTCTGGCTGAGAAGGTGACCCCTAATCAATTTGGTTTTCTCGCTGATAGGGAGATCCATTATGCCATTAGCCTTGCTCAAGAGGTCCTTCATTCTATAAAATTGAAAAAGTTGAAATCCCTCATGCTCAAGATGGACCTCAATAAATCTTTTGTCAAAGTAAATTGGACCTTCCTCATACTAGTTCTTTTACAAAATTATTTGGTCTTAGAGGTTACCAATTGGATCATGGGTTATTTGTCCTCCACAAATTTTTCCATTTTAGTCATTGGTTCTCCCTCTATAAACTGCTCCAACTCTCGAGGACTCGAGCAAGGATGTCCTATATCACCCCTTTCATTTTTTCTTGTAATGGAAGGATTGAGTCTTCTTATGTTGAAAGAAAAGCATGAAGGTAATCTTAAAGGCATATAAATATCTTACAAACAATATATCACATGTCTTCTATTTGTGGATGGTCTGTTGTTGTTGGGAGTTGGAACTGTAGCGGAATGGTAGGTTTTTCATAAAGATATTAATTGTTTTTGCAGCACTACTGGAATGGAGGTCAATTTAAAATAATCCACTTTTTATCAGAATGTTGTAAGCTCTTAGATCCTCTTGACCATTAAGTGTTGTATGCCCTTCCAGATTGTAGCTCTAGAAAATGGTTTAAAATATCTAGGCTTCTTTCTAAATCCAAAAGGTTACCATAAGGAAGAATGGTCATGGTTGGTCAAGAAAGTGGAACAAAAGATAAGCATGTAGTGCAACAACTAGTTGTCCATGGGGGGCGAGATGATTCTAGTTAAATCAGAGTTGGAAAGTATCTTTGTCTTTTAGTTTTCTATAGCCAAAATCCCCAATGTTATTCTTAACTCTATCAGACAAAAGATGTTCAGCTTCTTGTGGTCTGGTAAAAACTGTAAGGATGGAATTCACCTGGGAGGGTGGGACTCTTTGTCCATCCCAAAAAGTCTTGGTGGATGGAGTTTTAAAAATTTGTCCTAGTTTGGTAAATCTTTAGCACTGAAAAAATTGTGGAGAGGATAGTTCGGTGAGTGATTTTGGAGCTAGGTTATAAAAGGGAAGTATCTAAAAATATTATCGATGGTGGATTGGATTACAGAAGCAACAAAAAATCCCGACAAAAGAGACTCCATTGTCTGGAAAGAACTTATTGCCTATTTTCTTTTCCATTCCAACTAAATGACCTAGAAAGTTAGGGATGGAAAACAAATGGTCCTTGGCAAGGATAATTTTATAGGTGGTGCCTGGGTCTATAAATTTTCCTTTGATATGATTCATTGTTTAAACTCCAAAGGTATCTTCTTCCTGCATAATGTAAAAGAGTGGACTCTTATACGTTCTTAAAGGGCCACTAATTAACTTCAACCAAGTTGGGATTGGTTGGACCTTTGGCAGAAGAATGGAACTCCCTTCCTAAAGGAGCTAAATATAGATGGGGTGTGTTTAAACAATGCCAATTATTCATTGATCTGGAGTTGGGACACCGCCTTTTGAAAGGTGAAAGCTAGACTCGTATATGAAGCAATTTCCCATTTTGCAGTAGTTCCTGACTACATATGTTGGAATAATTTTTTTATGGAAATGGCTCCCCAATAAGCTTAAATGTTTCTCCTGGCTAGTCCTTCATAATAAAATTTTGACCTGGGAGAACCTACAGAAAAGAGAGTTTGTGGGTCCAAACAATTGTTGTCTCTACAAACAACATGATGAAACTATGGATCATCTTTTTGTTAGTTGCTTTCTTGTACAGGAAATTTGGCACATTGTTCTTTAGGTTTTAGAGAGAATTTGGATTGGTCCTCCTTTGAGGACTTTCTATACCTCTAGGCTAAGAAATATAAATACCTCTGCACACTTCCTATCTTTGTGGCTTGGGGTATATGGATGCTTAGGAATAGGGTTATCTTCAAGAAATTCCAATATTAACATCCTCCTTCAATCTTCCAAAATTGTTTCACTCTTCAGGGAATACCTATCATTACAAAAGGAAAAATAATCTAAGAAGGATTAAATACCCTCATATCTCTTTTGATCTCTAGGATTTTTTGGTGGAGCTACCCAAAGAAATAATTGTTGAGGGGGGGATTGATTAAGTTACCTGGGACATGGACTATACTTTTTAGAATAGGCCTTGGAAATGAAACAATTACCAAAGCATTATGGCATGGTTTTTTTTTAGTAGATGAGAACAATTGAGATTTGAATTCATAAAAAAAAGTACAAAAATTCATAACATTTTGATACAGAGTTTCATTGTAGCATTATGTCTTCCTTATAAAAAAATAAAAGTTCTAGAATGTTGAAATTTCTAAGTTTAACCCGTTAGAAATTCTTCCTGCACTATCTAGTTTATTTCACCTACTTGTTTAATTTCTTAATAAGTTATTTAACCATATAAATGCTGAAAATAAACACAAATGTAGTCTCAACCATCTACAAATCATCAACTAAAAGAATAGACAAACACACAAGTGACACCGTTATTTTTCGACAATCATCCCCGGAAAAACCCAACTTAGGAAAACTGGTGCAGCAGTTCTGAGGGTTTTATTATTAAACAACTTTTCTTGAGTACAACTAGGGTGCCAAACTGGCTCACCCAACAGAGAAATCAATCTGGCAGTAATACCTCTATTCGGAAGCAAATATTCAACAAGTCTGCTCCACGAAAAACCTTTTGGCACCTCTTTGAGGCTCTGTGTCAGCCCTCCTCGCCTCTACGTCACTCTAAAACCCCCTGTGTCAGCCTTTTATAGCTCTGCGCTGGCTCTCTGGCCTTTTGCTTCACCCACGCAAGCCCTGCTAGCCTTTGCGTAGTCTCTCTAGGCCTCTGCCTGGCTTCTGTTGGCTTTGCGTAGCCTCCTCAGTCTTTGCGTTGGCCCTCTGGCACTATCTCTGCCTCTCTGTTATGCATTCATTTCCCCTCGCTGCAACTCAGATCACTGGTCTGAATTTTCTCAGCAAACCCCACTCCGGAAAATCAAACTGACTGATCAATCTTAGTGTATCTCCAACTGACCCTCAAGCCTCCTCTTATACTTTTTCTGTTGAGTCTTCAACAACTCAGATTAAATCTCTAATCAATGACTAAGATTAGATTTGGTGTGATCCATGTCATTTAGAACATTCTCACCCAGTTTTATATTAATGCCCATTAATATTTTAGTTTTGCTAAGTTCAGACTTACGAACTCCATTAAAAATATTAATTATTTTAATATCTCTCTAACTGGGTGGAATTTCCCCAAACCATTTATCGGTCTTAGAGATCTCATGTGCTTTAGCTCTCCACCAATTTTCATGGCTAGAGAACATTCGATGCTACCCCAAATAAACACTCCCTCTTAGCGAGGAATTTGCATTAGTAATGCTCTACCACTGAACATCACCCTGATCATCCAGCACCGGTACCTGTATTGATGCTTGGCTTGTTGCCCAACATCCTCTACACTGCTGCCTCCTGTACAGTTTCCCATGGCTCCACCACTGCCACTGCTACATCTATACTGCAGCTCCCTCTACATCTGTGCTACTGCTGGTCCTTCCTCCCAACACTGCATCTGCACTGCAACTCTCTCTCATCATGTTGCATCGTGTTGCCCATGACACTGCCACTGCTACTGCTGAACTGCAACTCAGTTACTGAGAATTAAGTAATTGATCTACCCAACTACTGACATCCTTGTCAGGCTAGAAAACCTCCTGATACTGAAGCTCCCTCTGTTGCTATCACGTGCTCCCTCTGTTGCCTCTGCATTGCTGCAACAACTTTGTGCCTCTCGCATTATTGCAAACACCTTTATGCCTTCTTGCACTGCTACAACTTCCTATGTGCCTCTCGTACTTCTGCAACCCTCTCTACGCTGCTACAAATCCCTACACTCTAGCACTGTTCTACCGCTCCATCCGCATCTTGCTTCTACCGACATTTGTCATCTTGCTACTATCACTCAGGACTCCCGTAGCTGGATATGATCCTAGAGTTTGGGTACCTCAAGGATCCTGCCCCTCACCTCCTATGGTCCTCCTGACTACAGCTCGATGTCACCCCACCTCTTCTCTAGAGGTGCATGAGCACTCATGGCACAGTCGTCATCAGCCTCCACTTCCTTCTCCGCCTTAGCTGGCGCTGCCTTGGAGTCAGAAGCCTCTCCCTTATTCTTCTTCCTGGAACACTGGGTTGCATAATGGCCCAACTCCCCACAATGGAAGCACTTTATATTGGATATGTCCTTCTTCTTCCTCTTGCCCTGCTCTCTCGCAGATGCCAGAGCCGCATCCTCTTCCTCTTCTTTCTTGATTCGTCCTCCTTTGTTGCTACTTCTCGTCTTGGTCAGTCATCTGATCTCTTCTTGGTGAAGAGTTGCCCACATCTATTCCCAACCTAGAAGATTCGCTCTGCCCAAAATGCTTTGGACAAATGTCTCCCACTCCTCGAAGACTGTGTTTAGGGCGGTCCTCACCATGAACTCCTGATTCGGCGTGGCCCCTATGGAAGTAAGTTGGTCTCAAATCTCCTGCAATCTGTTGAGGAATAGATATATCTGCTCCCCCTTTTGCATCTGATACGACCACAACTGATTCTCCAGTAACATCTTCCTCTGCACAAAAGTGCCTTAATACAATGTTGTCAAGGTATCCCACATCTCCTTTGTCATATTCTTCTCGGCAATATGATGAACTACATGATCCTTGACCCCATCAAGGATTATGCACTTTGCCTTAGCCATTGCATCCTCATACCTTTCGTTATTAGTTGGGTCAACTGGGATAGCCACGGTTCTCAACACGAAGGCCTTGATGCGATGTCTATCCAGAACAGACAGGGTCCTGGCCTTCCAGATGACAAAGTTGGATGCTTCGTCCAACCTATCTTGATGCCTCAGTCCGTTCATTTCCATCTTCGCTCTTCTCTTCGACTCCCCCTGAGTCTCTACTTCCCTCCTGGAATTTCTCTTTTAGACTCCCTTTGAGTCTTGATTTCCCTCCTCGAAATCCTCTCCTCGACTCCCTTTGAGTCTCGATTTCCCTCTTGAAATCCTCCTGCCAACTATCGAACCACTCCTCTCTGGTCCGCTTTGATCTTGCAACACTGATATGGATTTCTTAGCTAGAAATCCACCTAGGTAGCGACTCCCTCTACCTTGGTTTTGTCCCATTAGGTACTGTTTTGCTTCGACAGTAACAACGCCCCACGAGCTTCACAATCCACAATCTTCCCACAGCTCCCTAGGCCCCAACAGCTGAAGAAACTGAGCCTCTTAGTTCTACGCAATCATGGCAAGGTTGAATTGCTCCTTTGGCCAATTGTGTCAAGCCTACCTGACTGAGTAGGATGATGTGGCTCTTTGTGAGACTCTTCTTCCTCTCTCTACCTCTGCCTTGGCCCTCTCTCTGGCTCGAAATGACGATGCAGGCCCTCTGCGTCACTCCTTCTCTATTGCCTTCTGCTTAGGAACAACTCGGTCTCTCGAGACAAGTGTTTTTGCTGCAAATTTTCTAATTTAGCTGGTGCCTTCAGCTCTCCTGTGATCTGCAATGCTCTGATACCATGTTGAAATTTATAAGTTTAACCCGTTAGAAATTCTTCCTGCACTATCTAGTTTATTTCACCTACTTGTTTAATTTCTTAACAAGTTATTTAACCAAATAAATTCTGAAAATAAACACAAATGCAGTCTCAACTATCTAGAGATCATCAACTGAAAGAATAGACAAACACATAAGTGACACCATTATTTTTGGACAATCGTCCCTGGAAAAACCCAATTTGGGAAAATCGGTGCAACAATTCTCAGGGTTTTATTAATAATCGGCTTTTCTTTAGTACAGTTAGGGTGCCAAACTGGCTAACCCAACAGAGAAATCAATTTGGCAGTAATACCTCTCTTCGGAAGCAGATATTCGACAAGTCTGCTCCACGAAAAACCTTTCGGTGCTTCTCTAAGGCTCTGCGTCACTCTAAAACCCCCTCCATAGCCTTTTGCAGCTCTGCGCTGGCTCTATGGCCTTCTGCGTCACCCATGCAGGCCCTGCTAGCCTCTGCGAAGTCTCTCTTGGCCTCTGCCTGGCTTCTTGCTCTGCAGAGCCTCCTCAGTCTCTATGCTGGCCCTTTGGCACTATCTCACTCACTGCCCCTCGCTGCAACTCATATCACTGGTTTGAATTTTCTCAGCAAACCCCACTCTAGAAAATCAAACAAATGATCAATCTTGGTGTATCTCCAACTGAACCTCAAGCCTCAACTTATACTTTTTATGTTGAGTCTTCAAGACCGAGATTAAATCTCTAATCAATGGCTACGATTAGATTTGGCTTGATCCATGTCATCTAGAACATTCTCACCCAGTTTTATATTAATACCCATTAATATTTTAATTTTGCTAAGTTCAGACTTAGGAACTCCATTAAAAATATTAATTATTTTAATATCTCTCTAACTGGGTGGAATTTCCCCAAACCATTTCTGGGTCTTGGATATCTCATGTGCTTTAGCCTCTCCACCAATTTTCATGGCTAGATCACATCCGATGCTACCCAAAATCAACATATAAAGCATTAATCATTCTTAAAAACCAATTGTTATAGATCCTTACATAAATCCTTGAAGAAGAGTTGCCTTATAAAACACATATTTAAGTCCATATTCAGTTGGGGTTGTTCTCCTTTAAGTTGCGCAATGAATATTTGATCATACTCATGATTCAGGTGCCCTTAATTGATTGTACCCTCTTTAGAAAGAGTAAGAAAGCTTTTGGAAGACTACTTATGATATGAAAGATAGAATACCAAATATTCAATTTTGTGTGTCAATGCATTATTTTCATTCTTCGAGTCGGATATTTCTGCTCCATAGGCTAAAAAGTGTTGAAAATGAGGATCATTTCCTAGTCATGAGCTTGCTTATGGGTTTTTATAAGATGTCACAATTGCTCTAGTTCTATCTTGTAGCTCTTGACCTCAAATTCCAATTATAGTTTTCTTACACGAGATTCAAAATCAGGGAAGGGAGAAACTATGCACCGCATAATGGCAAAATGGAAAGAGGAGAATCAGGATGTCAATAGAGAAAAAGTAGACTTGAAGGTATCAACTCTCTATTCTAACCACAAGGATAACCAACAAATGAAAAAACCTAGATCACATAAGGTTAAATAGTTTGGAACAAGAGATTTCAAAAAAGCAAGAACTAGAAAGAGACATGTCTTGAGTATGCTTAGATAGTATAATTATATGCAAAGAGTGAGGTTTAGGCAATTCAATCCAACCATCAACCATGAGAAACATCAAAGGCACCAACAAAGAAAAACAAATGAATTCATGAAAAAACTTGGATGGATTCACATGCAATAAACCCAGAGAACCCTATTCTCAATGCACACATAAATTATCCCACCAAGAGTAAGCATGTTGAGTTACGTGGGAAATAAAGGGAGGAGGGGATATCATGTGGGGGTATGTAAAGGCCACACCATGTCATGGAAGAAGATTGTGATGCTAAATGACAAATGTCTTGTAGAAGTCAGGAGTAATTAATAATTTGAACGAGAGGGGAGAAAATAATGATAACAACCAATATTTACGTAAAGGGGGATCCAATGGTGGAAAGCAATGAAATTTCATCATTGGGAAAAGTTCAATTCCCATGAGGGCCTAACCTAGAGCCATGTGGTAGTTGAATGTGTGGTTTCACCTATAGAGACCACATTAAATGGTGATCATTGCACACATAAGTTGATCAAATCCCATCCCCATGTCCTTCTTTTCATATAAAGCCTATCGGGCATAGAATAGTTGATGAATGGGTGCATTGTTAAAGCACTCCTTGTAATGGTCAACAGTTGAAAACCTCATGAGTGTTCCACTTGCCTAACCCTCTGTTAGAGGTTATATTGATAGTGGTCAAAATCGACCATTTGTCATGCAAGTATAAGACTAGCTCAATTGTTGATTCTTCTAGTAACAAAAAAATGATAAAAACCAAATTTTGGAAGAGAATTTCATGACAAAGGTAAGTTAAAGAAATTGGGACTCAAGGTTCACAAAAGAAGTAATCAAATTTGCTTGAAATATGAAGGATGCTTCTTTTGCCAAAGTATCAACACATTCATTGTGTTTTTTGAGTATATGACGAAACTTCACCCCTTCAAAATTCACAGGTTCTTGATGAATCCTAACATAGTTTTGGCTCATGATCGAATGGGTGATTGATTTGCGATCCCCATATACCTTTGATTATAACCTCATAAACAATAATTTTGTAATATGTCTGAAGCTAGTCAACCAAAGCCCCATGAATAGAACAAAACATCCAACTTGATCAATATTTGCATGTCCTAGTCCCCATGAGAAATCAAATTTCTTAGTTCAACTTCGATCATCAAAGTTACACCTACTTGTTACACCCCTAATCATAATGTCATTTTATATTGCATTAAAGAAGAGAATATTATTGCATTTGATTTTTGCAATAATCATATTAATCTTTTTTTTACATTAGATAAAAAGTTAAATACTTGTAAGACAACGAGGAATTATATTTTTTTCTGAGTAAATTACCTTCATTTATTGCGTGTTGTTTATCTCTATGTTCCCTTAAAGTTGTTCTAATAAAGTTATATATGCTTATCATAACCTCGATCATTTATTTTCACATAGTATTTCTAACAACCAATACAAATTTAACTTTAAGTGCTTCAATAAAATGAATTAACTTACATGACACAATCAACTTACATATATGTGATATCTCATGACTTAGAGGTTATTTGTAAAATTGTATATGTCATGTTGCTTGTTGTTCTGACTTTAAGACTTATTTGGGACTGGTTTATCAGTATTATGTCATTGCTAAATATCGAATGTAGATTTATTTTGTTATGTTGTTAATAAAAAAGATATGGAAAATAATTTTGAAGCTACACTTGGTTGAAGAGAAACTATGGCTACAAGTTAATGATGGAAATTAATTACCCTTGATGAATAAGACCTAGGCATCTAATCTGAGGATTATATTATTAAATGATGAAAAGTTATTGATCAATAACTTCCCAAAAAGAGAGGACATTATCTTTGGAAGTTGGGGAAGTGGAGCTCATTAATGAGCAAGTAACCACCCGCCACTTGGTGGATGAGGTAGATATAACAGTCCTGGTGAAAATTCCATGTAATAAAAGTTAAAAACAATAACCACGATTGATGGGACACTTGTTCCAAGCTGAATGTTGGGAAAGACATCCTAGTGGGTGTTCATTTGGTTTATTATGGCTAAGGAAATTGGTAAAGGCAATGGCTAAGGCTTTGGAAAGGAAAAATGGCATTTTTTGCACAATTATTTATGAAAATAATGGAAATTAGGAGAAAAGGGAGGTGAAAGTTCACAGGTTGCATGTGAGGAGGAAAATAATGGAAAATGAAGAAAATAGAGGCCTCATTCATAAAAAGGCTTATGAGGATCAGTTGGTAACCTTTTGTTAGTTGAGTTTTGGAGCTCTCTCATTCTTCTCTCTCTCTCTCACTCACTCTTGGACACTTAGAGTTCTCTTGGAGCATTTTGGCATTGGAGCAAGAAAGGCAAAGAAGGCAATAGGAAGCAAAGATCAAGCAGGGAAACGCAAGACTAAGCATCTACAATAGACTTCATTGCAGGTATCGACTTGCATGTGTATTTTCCTTGCTAGATTTAGCATGCATGGTATTGCATGTGGTTCTTTTTTTATCATGGCATGGGTTTTTCCGGGTGTAATAGTGTTTTTCAGCCTAGCCTTGCCATTTTCGGATAGGCATGGTGGGATGGGGTTCTCATGTTTTGGTTGAGTTGGATTGTCAGATGGATTCGAAGCTAAGTGAGGTGGATCTCCGAAATGATAGAACACATGGCCCAGTAACCCCTGAGCCGGACTGTGGGTTGCAATAAAGCCAGATTTTGTGTTGCCTCAGATGGCCTAAGAATCCTTACCGTTGAATGGCAGGATATACGATAAAGCCAAGAGGTTGTTTTCTCTCCATTGGGCCTAGTAATCTTGGGTTTGGAATACGCGGTAAAGTTTGGAGAGTGGGTCTCAGTTTAGGGCCTAGTGATCCAAGTTTGGATTGTGGCAAGGCCTGAGAGAGTAGGAGACAAGAAAATTCCTTATGGTGTAGGTGGAGAAATACGGTGGCATACATGCTTGTTTGGCCTAGTGATTGGGTGGAGATCACAGTAAATCCTATTATGATGTGTTCATTGTGTTGGCCTAGTGATCTAGGATGGATTATGGTAAAGCATGGTTTCTGTTGATGAGGGTGAGGTGGTTTAGCCTTGGTATGCCCTGGTTGGTTCTTTTGGTTAGAGTTCCACATTCATGCTTGGAATATGGCACAAGGGTGAATGGCTGAAGAGAGATTTGGCTCAACCATTCTATGGTCGGGTGGACTGTGGTAGTCCCATCTCTGGTTGGTTTATTGCATTCATTAATGAGAAATTCATTCCCTTGATTTTCATGTCCAAATGTATTGATGTATATGTGGATTTTTATGCCTGATATGTTTATGGTAATTCTGTTCCTATTATGTTGGTTGTATGTATATTTTATGACAGCAACTATGTATGGATCTCAGCATGTTTTTACTTGTAAATGAACAGATAGTGTATCTATGGCCTAATAGATGATAATTCAACAAATGACACGAGGGAACAATGGTTCATAGAAATTCTCAGATAAGTATGAGATCCCTACACTTAATTATGTTGTTTACACCTATAGATTACATGTTGATGATATGTTTGACTAAATGACTGGCATGGATAGTAGGGGTTTGGTTATGGTCTTGTTCATCTTATTGCTTTTGCATCATTGTTTCCCTGTATTTTTAATGATTTCAAGTTATCACTCCATTTTGGGGAGTGGCCTAGGATCTGGGCTTGAAAAAGTGGTTTAAATCCCAGCGTTGTTGGCACAAAACTGGAAATTTGGTCCCTAGTCGCTGGTAGGCAAGCCTGTGAGAGCGAATTTAGGTTGTTGGTCGCTCCCTTTCCCATAGCATGAGATCGACTATGGCCTAAGAGATCCAAAACAACAGTGGGACCCAGGGACATGCTATCTGAGTGGCTGACATGTCTCCCGAGGGTTTTGTTGTTGATGTTGGATGACTATGTGTGATGTTTCCGTTGATTCCACTTCCTTAAGGTCACATAGGAGGTCTAATTTGATCACAGTAGCCTCTCATCTCATGTTTACCTCGATTGGCATGGTTACTTGGGTGGATGTGGGAGGAGGGTGTTACAGTGGGGGTAGTTACTAACTACCAACTGTTTTGGAAAAAAGGTATGTTACTCGTCCTTTGTTGGCTGAAGACTCATGGAGTGCAAAACTAGGAGTGAGAGGCACATGAACAGAAAAGAAAGAAACAAATAATTTTACTTGCAGACCATATGGAGCTCGGGGGAATCCTTTGAGAAGAACGAGTCAAGGTTGAGTGGAGCATGGTATCTCCAGTGTTATTTTCCAGATCGAATTGACAAGTTGGTACCTTGATTAATTTATGTTTCTATTAGTTGTTCTTTGTTAATGGCCTCATATTGTAAGTAATTTGTAAATGAAAGTTTTTTGAAGAGTTCATGCAGACAAAAAGAAAGAGAATATAATTTTATTTTTTGAGCATTAGATATAGTTAAGATTTTTATATATTTAAAACAATGAAATTATGATGCATATTTGTATATGCATAGAAGTAGTATTTTTTGCTTATTGTGGAAATATTTCCTAAAATTATTCTATGAATAGACTTTTACCATTAAAGGCACAGATTGTGATACAAATTCAAAGATTAGTGCAACCAGAAACATGTTTAAAGAAAAACATAGACTAGTGTGGTACAATCGAAGTATACTACATATAAAATGTTGTATGCATAGTACCATCATCCTTTTTATGAGTATAACTTGGTTATACAAGGGTATAACCACGACATAAGTGGAAAATTAGAGAAATGAAAAAGATTAGTTTAGTATGACAATAAATAAGGAAAACTCAGTAGTAGCTTCAAGCTAAAGTATGAATCTTAAAGGACATGAAGGAGTTTTTAGTGAATGATAGGAACAACTTTAACTACTAAATTTAAGAAAAGATTTACTATACAAATGGAGAGTATGTGAATAAATATGACAACCAAATTTTATGCTTAAGTTAAAAAGGGATAGAATATGTAAAGGTACGAATATTCTACAATAAATTTCCATTGTAATTTAGAGGCATGAAGAAAATTATTGAGAATATCCATATAACAAGATAGTTACAGTTCTTTATTCATTTGAAATTAATAATCAAAGCTCAATATACAATACAAGTTATAAACAAAAGTTGTGAACTTATAAGGTCGAAAAGACCTATATTAAATTACAAATGGAACAATATCTAGACTAAAGGCTTTTGGCCTTAGTCTTTTAATAAATGGAATAGGGCAAAAAATTTCTATGATAATACATTTCCCCTCGGGGCAAATAGTCCACACCAACTTCAGTGTCTCGGAGTGCGAGCGAGAGAATCCAAATCTTACAAAAGAAGTGAGTAGGAGTTTAAGGACACCTAACTTAAAGAGAAGGGCCAAAAATTTGTTAAGAATTGTAAAGCTCCGTGATATGCTTATGGAGGAAAAATTTTCAAAATTGCCTCAAGTCTTATTATAACTGTGAATATCCAAGAAAGCAAAGTTTTAAGTATATTCGGGTAACAAAATAAAGAAATAAACTAACTGAAGAAACCATCAAATGTTAAATTGTCCAAATTACCGAGGCAATAATTGTGTTCGAAAATCCTTGTCGTATTTATGCAACAAATTACAATTGTGATTAGTTTGGTTGCAATCAAAAGATAAACACATTATTATTTTTTTTGTAAGTAGGAGAAATTTCATTACAATAAAATTACAGAAAGTACAATCTTGAGAGCTTTGGAGCTTAGCGAGTGTTGGTCCTAAACATAGCCTTTAGGGAAGGAAAGCAAAAAGAATAGACAGAGTTGGGGAGGTTTATGAAACTAGTGGAGAAACCATAAAACCTCCCCACCTTTATAATTCTCCAAAATACACAAAAGCATGGTAGATTGACAATGCCACCGTGAGAGGTTGGCCGCTAAAACTAGAAATTGCGAGAACATGAAAGGTGGCCATGCCACTGAGAGAAACCAACAACGAGAACAAGATATGAGCAACAAGCAATAAGTAATGAACATACACGGTACCTTGAGAGGTCGAGGTATCCAACTTGATGCTCTAGTGTATTTTCCTTAACCACTGGGCATGACTTGTAGAAGTCTAGTTCATCGGGAAGTGGAAGCTCTAAAGAGGCTAGACGATTAGAGGAAGCATGGAAATCAGCAGGTCATTGCATGGAGTCATTGACGTGGGTGTCGGGTCTACTGGTCTAGCAATTAGAGTCTCTTCCTAAATCATGGGAAGGACCCACACCCTCTGGGTTCAACATTGGGTAGCACTAAGGTAGGCAATTATGACAAGATGGACTGCGTGACCTAGCATGAAGAGTGCTTGCCAATTTTGGAGAGTAAGAAGAATCACAGATAATATCCGTCGATGGGGAATCAGACCCCTGAAGTTCCATGCCTAATAGATGGGAAATTTGATTATATGTTGACTTAAAATGGTGGAGGTGATACTCCAAATCCATCACGTGATCCTCGAGCAACACATTAATGTTCTCTTAATCTCTATAATGATGGCCTAGTATGTTGCGCAAGGCCTAAAGGTGATCTCCTAAGGTTTGAAACTCACCTGATTTAGCATTAGCCGCTATGCATCTAAATCGGTGGGGAATTCCACTATCGAAGTGCTCATCTCCATGCCCATGCAAGGGAGGGTGAAGAGGTTAGCGTCACCCATGCCCTCCTTTGTGAGACCAAGATAAACGCATTATGAACATATTTTAGTTAAAATATTTAATCCTACTAATGACCACAATTATTGTACAAAGAATTTAGCTAAATACAATTTGCATATCCACGACCATAACCCAAATATTTAAATTAAGGGTGGCCAATGGTTAAATAAGCCCTATTAAGCTAGGGTTTGATTATGAAAATCTCATACTTGATAAATAACAAAGATATTTAAAGTAGTGTATTCCTATAGTGTTAAAACCCTAAATAGTAAACAATATTTATATAAGAAATTTTTGTCATGGTATGGCCATTCATAAATGGTCATGGTAAAATAAACTAGCCAAAAATGTCCAGCTATGGAAAAATTGAACTAAACATTTATACTAGGGTTTTAAATATACAAACCCTACTTTGTAAATTGAACAACAAAAAATTACCATAAAATATGATTAAGAATTACTAATTTTCTTCAAAATGATAGGGCCTTGAATTTACAACCCCAATACACGAAAATAATTAAACAACAATGCTGGAGGTTTTAACCCTTCAAAGAATTTTGTATTAATAATACATGTTGAAAGGAGGGGACAAGACTCGAAAAAAAAAGGTTAAAAACTCATTTAAATGTAACTTGGTAATGAATTTCAAGTGAAAACCGTAGCATAAGTTTGTTGGAAAACTGAAAGGGGAAGTGACTAAATGAACTAGTGGATGGGAGTCATAAAGCCAAAAACAAAACCCTAAGTAACCTCCACTAAGCCACGTGTATCAGTTGCATATAAAACAAATATGGTTTGACCTTCGAATATATTTCTAAATAAAATTTATAACATGGCATAGGTCACATTGTGTCTTACGTAAAATATTAATGGAACTATTGGGTGACCTTTGGAACTTAGGTTCATATAATGTGTGAAAATGTAGATATGGTTAGCTCGTTAATCGTTTCCTACAAGATTGGTGGATCAAATCTCATCGTGTTTGATAGTTATGTTATCGACATATCATTTTTAAATACAAATACGAGAACATTAATCATAAATTGACATGAACAGGCTGAAAGCTTAGTAAGGTTATGATACATTCAACATATAAAAGTTCAAAAGTTTAGTTTAAAATAGGCAACACATTTTTATTAATCAAATGATTTATGTCTAGACTAGAAGTCTAGGTAAAAATCATATGTTTGGATTAAAAATTTTAAAAACCGATGATGAATTAGGTTAACATACAGTGGAAATAAAAAGAGAAGGGTAAAATAGGACATGTTTCACTTCTAGTAGCCATAAATCGCATTTGGGTTATAAATATACTATTGTTATGTAACTAGATCACAAAATAGAAGAAAAGATATATCAACGACTTGAAAATAAGCCTATTTGAGGGGGCAACCTCCTTTTACATTACATAAATGAACAATTCTTGGATGATTCAAATGATAAGAACTCCTTGGTATATATAGGAGTCTAAGGGGTATATATAGGAGTATTAGGGCCTACATAACAATAATAATGTAAGGGCGCAACAATAACAATAGTGGGCTTTTATGGATCATAACAATAACAATATGGGGGCTACACTAGTATTATAGGGATGTAACATGCTCTTCTCCTTCAAAAAAATGTTGTCCTCAATGCTTGAGTAGTTATAGATGCTTATGAATAAAATAGTCCTCCTCCCATGTGGAGTCTTCAACAGGTAAGTTCTTCCACTTAATGAGATACTCTGAAATTGATTTGCTCCTTAATTGTCAAGTTCTTGTATCTATGTCCAATCACTGCATCAATCCTCCTCGAAGTTAGACGACATCATGACTTCTGTCCCAAAATCTGGAGATCAATCCTCTCTACCTTCAGCCTTGCTACCCACACTCCTCCCTTGATCCATCCTCTCCTCCCCTGTGATCCACTCTTTGCCATCTCTGTGCTCTCCTCTCTACCCCGTGACCTCCTCCCATACCTCCCACATTCCTCTTTCAGACCCCTCCCCCTTCAAATACGCTCTCTCCTTCCTCCTTCACCGCACCCCTCTTGCTCTATGTTTGCCTTCGCGTCCCTGCGTGCCTATCCCTCATTCCCCTGTTCTCCTTCGTTCCCGCGTGCTTATCCCTCATCCCTCTGCTCTCCTTCTTCGCGCACCTCATTCAAGTGTGTCCCAACAGCATTTCAGTGCTTCCTTCATCCAGCGGGAACTCAGAATTTTTGCTACCAGAACAACAAGAGCGCATCTCGTCCTCCAGCAATGGCAAGAAACGAGAACTGTCTCCACTGTGCTGACCTGCAGGCAGAGTTGGAGCAAATTCGGGCACACCAGAAGCTATTGGATGCTAAAATTGACTCTCATGCTCGAATCACCAGCGAGAAGTATGAGGTTGACCTCAACCTCTTCCTTCACAGAGTCTCCTCACTTCAGGAGCAGTTTAATGACCTTTCTAACAAATGCAGCCATGCACAGGAGTCAATTGATATACTGAAGTTCATGATGGAGAAAAGGAATGTTCCTAGTACTAGCTCTTCAAGCCTCAGGAATGCAGAAGTAGACAGCAAGCCTGAAGACTCTACAGCTCGTCAGATCAGCCATATAAATATAGACTAAGCATGTATTGCAGATTTTGCCTCTTGTTGTTTCAGTTTGTTAGAATTTTTACTTACTCATGTTTTCCAAAAGTCAGAAATGGCAGGAACAAAGGGGAATTTTGTCCCTTTAACATCTCCTATCTCTGCTCCCTGGGCATAAAGCCTTGTATTACAGGAGCTCAGCCTCCCAAACTTTTTTTTGGAATATAAACAACAACAAATTATGTAAAAAAAAAAAGGAAGGTTATTGTTTCTATGATTGCTTCAGGCTCCAATATGTTTTTTCCTTCCGTTTAAAGTTATGGCAATATTGTTTGAACTAGGAGCTTGTCACCTATAACCTTCTTTAAACATGAAACATGGAAAACTGAGTGTCCTCGCGAAGATGCAGCAACTCCAATTTCTATGCCATAGTACCAATCTTTTGCAACACCTTGTAATTTATTACCCTTCTTAGCTTGCTTGAGGGACATTTGTTTGTATGGTTGTAGTTGTAAAGATACCCAATCGCCCACATCAAAACTTCTTTCACTGCAATGTTGATCCACCTGTTGTTTCATTCGATTATGTGCCAGGGTCAGGTTATCGAGTTAGAGAACTTGTTGTTGATGATCAATGTGATCTTCAACTACTTGAACCTTACAATTGTCTCTTAAAGATTATGTGATAGACGATGGATGATATCTATAAAACACCATAAATGGGGTCATTTTTGTTGCGACATGGAAGAAATTATTATACCACCATTCTGTCAAGGGTAATCACTTGATCCGTTGTGTTTGTTTATCATATACAAAGCAACGAAGATATCCTTCCAAACATTTGTTGATCTGAGAAATTTTCGTGAGTGCTTTCAAACAAAAATCCCCATTATATAGGTCCTTTTACTGACACTTACATTTTCTTGTGAAATCATGAGAAATGCATACTCTAAACAACTTCAAGAAACCATCAACATAAAACAATAATCAATAATCATGAACAATCATAAACGCACGATATGATAACGGAGTTCACCCAATGTGGGCTACGTCTCCGGGCCCAGTGTCAAGGGTGGGAAGGGCACTTCATTAGTTGCTGCAAGAAGATGATGAGTACATGATGCAATCTTTGTCAATACAAGGATGAAACCCTTAACTATAGTGGCATGTCCCTTCCCAAGAGACATTTGCCTACAAAACTCTCACTCACAAGTGTTCTCCTCTAGCATGACAAAGGAAAAATCTCTCACATAAAGTGGTATACAATGATGCTCCAACAAAGTGACATACATGGATCTCAAATTCAAATCATCATCTCGACCAAATCAAATGAACACATGGTGAAAATACAACTTATACCTCTAAGTTTGAGGACGGTCTGAGAATTGGCTACTCAGATGAAGAAATAGCCAACACCATCACGTTCCTTATGAAATTTGAGTATAAACATGACCCCTTTCTGTCCTGGTCAAATATGGGCTCCCCAGGAATCTTTTAGATTCCCTAAAAGATTCTCTTTTGGGCATCAACGAAAAATCTGCTAATCAGATGAAGATATGGAATATGCCTTCAGACTCTTGATGAAAAACCGATTCAAATTAGTACAAACTTGACATAATTATGACACCATAAAAAATCGGACCCTAGGGAATCTAAATATTCCTCAACGATTCTACATAAGGAATATTTTAGGGAATATTCCCTTGGAATATCTCTTTAAAAAATCGTTCCCACCATTGCTTGGCTCTCAGTTTCGCTGCATTGTTCCTCCTCTCTCATGCATTCTCCACAATTTCCATGGTTTACGTTGAACCATTTAAATGATATTTTATAACAATGTGTGAGGGTGAAAGAAACAAAGTGTATGATTGGCACAATGGTTGGCATAAACATATTTAGCTACCATTTGTTGGGGAGGTTTTGGGTTCAAAATCCATGGACTTCCAATTTTGCTTTAATATGGTTTTAGAGCCCAATTTGGTTTTAATATAGTTTTCAAACCATATAATATATGGTAAACATATGTCCATATTATAACTTATGTCACATGGTTCCGGTTCGGGTTTGACAACAATTAAATTCGATTTGAATTTGATTTTTTTAATAAGTTCATATGAAATTCGCCATAACATTCAAATATATATATATATATACATGACATAATAAACTACGTATATTTGTTCATTTATGAAGCGGAGAGGCGATGCATACAGGTTGCCCAATTACAGACAATGCGATGAACCAGGGAGCGAAACTGAGCTTGGTTTTTGCTCAAAATTTGCACTAAGTTCAGTGATTTAGGCTGAGTTATGATGGACAGAAAAAAAAATATAGGGGTATGATCTTATGAGGTTATGAGCTACCACAAGGGTATTCAGAATGCTTGTAAGTCAAATGTTCAGTTCATAAACCAACCCGGAGATTGACTGAAACAACATTCATCTACTTCGCAATTGCATAGCAAAGGTGTTTCGAAGGCTAGCTGCTAACTTCAGGCTCTGTCTGTAGTTTATAAAGCAAACAATAAACAAACAAAAAAAACTATTCGCTCCCCAGCGGAGTCGCCATTTTGTTTCAGGGAAAACTAGTGTCGATTCAAACTGCTAGTCCCACTAAGATGGGTAGCTATCTTAGAAACAAAAAATCAAAGCAATTTGAGATTTTCTTTAAGTGTAATAGATAAGAGGAAAGAAAAGAGGACCAACCTGGATCTTCCGCTTTGATCCTTGCTTGATTTCTCTTTCCCTTGATAGAATTTGCCGCTTCTCTCCTACTTGTCCCACTTCAAATAGTACCTGTAGAGTCAAAGTAACAGAAAACTATCAAAGCATCTCTATCTAAAACATCACACACAATTCAGAATCAGAAACACATTGACCATACAATTGCATTCATAAACAATAAGATTCACAAATACACGATTATATGGAGGAAAACTCAAAGAACTTTATTAATAATAGAAGAGAGGACTACAACTTAGCTGTCTAATCCAACATCATCCTCCCAACATAGAAGCCCTCTTCACCTCATGAAAAGCAAGATCACCCAACAATACAATGTCTCTTCTCACAGATAAACCAACAACACTTCCTTACAAATTACAAAATTCCAGCCTCTAGATCTCTCAGATGAGGGATCCATTTATAGATGTCTTGCAAGGGTGTGAGTCAGCTCTGGGTTTTTGATTAGTGTCATTCCACTGATAGTTCTTGGTTCCACTTGGAGATTTCATTGATCTCTTACTCATCCCTGGGCGAATTCAGAGAGGCAAGTGTCACAGGAGAAGTTTCTAGAAGATTCCATGATCATCCACTTAGCAAATTGTCTCTACCATTTGTCTATTCTCACTCATCGCACCCCACAGAAGACCATTTCAGTATGCATCGCACCTAGCTAGTGTGGTAGCCAGTATGCATTGCACCTTGACCATGGAGCAGTCAGTATGGTCCAGTTTTGGCCAGTTCTGAGTAGTTTTTTAGGTGGAACTTTTGGGAAATGATGTAATCAGTTGACCATGATCCTTTAGGGTGTGAAACAACACTTTTAGGGACTAAAGAGCCCTTGGTTTATGGACATATGAGTTTGGGGTTGCAGTGCCCAAATATGTCTATAACAACTGCCCCCTAAAGCATGAGGTCGTAAATCTTCTGATGTCAGGTGAAATGCTTTATCATGAGGATCCGAGGTATTCGAACTGGAAGGTGACCTATATAAGATACAATACAATACATCATCATAATATTATTTTTATGATCTAGCTGAGGCGAGCATTCCCATGCTCAGCTTCATAAATTCATTTTCATGTACATAGGACAGAGTGATTCTTCATATGAAGAGTCATCTTCTTTTGCTTAGATGACTATCTGTGTAGATTCTATGCACATTTGATGTCTTTATGTTCCTGAATATATCGCAGCCCGGATGGATGAAACTAGATCTGGGGTCTTCAAACTCGTTCAATCTTCGCTCGATTGTACAAGTCGATCCATGTGAAAAAGATGTTCTGAAGTCGAACATGGAAGGACATCGCCTAATTACCAGCGAATAATGTAAGCTGTTAACAGGCGTGAGAGGAATCACTGATAATGATAATGACCCTCAAGGTACTACAGTACAATTCATGTGGTGTGAATATATGAGCCGATGTCGAACACCGCGTAAAATCTTTTGGTCAAAGGTCATTGATGTAAACATGTCGCCGGAAGTGAGAAACTTGCCATTAAGGCATGCAAGCTTCAAAGTACTGAAAGAGTTGTTTCTAAGTCAACTTCTTGGATAATGAGTTGATGTCGACAAGAAGTGACCTATCGTAGTAGGGCCTTGATGTATCCCACATCTACGATGCGAAACAAAGCAAATGATTTTTCTGGAGGTGAAAATGATCTGATGATATAAGGTTCAGGAATGGCGGTCATGAAAAATGAAGGGTGGAGGTATTGTAGTGGATGAGGTGTTTGTTGGATGGTGAATTCTCTGAATGACTTCTCTTGAACATGTCGGTGACACTGATATGGACTGGTAATGTTAACCCCATGGATGGTACGGAAGACCAATGGTGATATGGTGAACGGAAAACCCCAACCCAACTCAATCATGGTGATGGAGTGAAAGTGTCATGTTCAAGAGCGACCTGCTACCAATAAAATTCTTCAAGTTTTATTCCCTTTTTCCCCAGTCATTGCTAACCAGTACCTCTTTATTTTTGTCAAGCTTGAGGAGGATAACATATGCTTGGTCTATAATTTGCCCTTTGGGCAAACCTGTCGCTTTGTTTTTAGCGAGCCTAGCATTAGTGAGACTCGTTCATGTTTGGGTGGACAAGTTTGTCGCTGTTGTTTTAACGAGTTTAACGACAAGGATAACTCAGTCCTTTTCATGTTTAGAGAGTTTGAAAAGGGATGAAAAGGAAACTCCAATAGTCCTTTTTCGTGGCATAATGTAAGTCTGAAAAAAGTATAAAATAATACGAAAGGGATGAATTTTCGATCGCTTTAACGAGCCGAAAAAGACAAGTGCTCGATCTTTTTGTTTGATAATCCCTCAGGTCCAAAAAGATTAAAATATATGGGAGGGATGGTGTTCCCCTTACTTTAACGAGCTGGAAAGGCCAATGGCTCGACAATCTTTTTATATTTAATGAGTCTAAAAAGAGTTTAAAAGGGACTCGTTTTTTAGGAACGAGTGGTATTTTCGGGTAGCAACTGGTTCCAGGTAAGTTTGGAACTTCTCAAAACATGGCAGTGTGAAGAGGGTGGCAATCAGAATCACTCGTCGCAACTGTTCCTCAAAAGGGTAAACAATCAAGTGGAAGCATATGGTCGGCCAAATGAATGGAGGTGACAGTAGGAACACAACCAAGGTTCAAAAAGGCTGATAGCAAGGCGATCACAAAGGTTATTTACCAAAGGTGGTTTCATTTTTTAATGAGCTTGAACTAGGAGAAACTATGCTCAGTGGTAGGTTTATTTTTTAATGAGCTTGAACCTTGCGGGAACATTGCTCTTACCAGTCGTTTGAAGATGTATCTTGGTAGATTTATTTTTTAATGAGCTTGAACACTACTATAACATGTGCTCATTTCCTTTTTATGTAGGTTAGAAACGACCAAGCTACGAGGTTAAAGGGTTGAGAACCTAAAAACTAAAAAAAATCAAAGGTCGTTTTTCACTTGCATACAAAGGTTTGCATGCCCCCAGGTCTTTCAATAAAAGGAGAGTTTCGAGGTTACCATATGGAAGTTCCTGCGGTTAGGCAGGATTGTTTCTGTCGGCAGACAAAAACTCTTCCTTGGCTTTGTCCATCGAAATAGACGAAGGTGAATGGTGTGAGCTTCCAATCACATAACATACAAGGAAATATTTGTTTCAGACTGATCACATAACCTACATGGGAATGTTTCTTCAGTCCAATCATTATGACCTTCAAGAAAATCTCTCTTTTCCTCTAGGTTCACCTGTCGAAGCAGACCAGGGTGCATGCCCCCTAAACTTCGTTACATTCACCGAACTACTCGCGGTAATTAGGTGGATGGAATGAAGGTTGAAGAGACATTGTTGACATGAAGAGACCATTTAGGGATGATGGTTGATTCATAGTTGTGTTTGAACCGGGAAATGAAAGCTGGTCGACAAATTGCACCAGTTTTCCTTCATGTGGAAAACACATTACTCGAAAGAGTGTGGAAACAATAGCTTCCATGCTATATATATAGTCATGTCCAAGGAGTTGATTGTAATCTAAAAGCCCTTGAACTACCATCACATTCAAATGAACGGTTTTCTTTCTCAAAGTTATCGACAACTTTGGAAGGATCCCTAACGGTTGACTGGTTCCTTTGTTGAAGCCTGACAAATTTTGTTTTTCAAGAAAAAGCGATGGTGAACCAAGCGCTTTCCAAGCAGTTGAGGAAAGGATACTCACTGAAGCCCCTTCATCTATGATAGTGCCAGACACGATCATTTTGTAAACTTGTACTATGATTCAGAATGGTACATTAGATGGAAGGTGGGGTTTTTCTAGTTGATTCCAATCAAAGAAAACGACTAGACTGCTCAGAGGAGGTATCAGATAAGCGGCCAGATAAATCTCATGAATTGGGGGGGTTTCTTCCTGCTGTAAAGGAACGGGTGGATTGCCCCCAAGTTCATTAGACTCTGTATCGACAAAAAGAATTTGAACGGTTTCGTTCTCATTCTCTTTGGAAATTGTATCAATGGAAGGTGGGCCTTCTGAAGGCAAGACTGGGTTGACTACCATCTCGACCATTTGACTTTGGTCCGGTATCGACTCAGAAGGTTTACTTTCAATGATAGGCAATTTGATCGACAATTGAGTTATGTCAATCGGGTTTTCAACTAGCAAAAGACTTGGTAAGAGTTTCCTGTATCCAGGTGGAAGTCGCTGCGGTGAAGCAGGACAGTTATCCAAAATGCTTTTGGCTTCGTCCAGAAAAGGGCAACAGTGAAAAGTATGATCACCTTCACATAACCTACATGGAAATCTCACATTTCCTTTCTGTCTATTGACTTTGTTTTCACTAGTTGATGGTGCGCTGTCAACCTGAATGTTAGAGGTTGATGACACCGAATGGTGCGAACGGGGAGACCATTCTCTCAACATCCATGGAACACAAGGGAAATCTTGATGGTAATGGTTTCCCTTGCAAATTATGCATGGAGAGTTTGGTTTGGAAAGTTTAGTGTGCGGATTTTCACCGGATGATGCATGGTTTTTTCCTTGTTTAGCTGGCTTCTTCTTCTTCTCCTTCCCTTTCTTTTTCTTTTCAGCTACTTGGTTATTAGTGTCACTAGTTTCACCAAGTGAAGAGGAAGAAGGGGAAGGAGAAACAAATGAAGTAGAAGGTGAAGGGGTAACTTCAGTATCATCTGGTTGCTGATTAGATTGTTGAGGATTTACGGTGTTTCGAACGACAGAGGTTGAGAAAATCCATACCGACAGGCTGATTGTGATTCCTGGAAGGGACAATGTAGCCATATATGGAGAACCAATATATCCCCAAGAGGAGAAATGACTAGGATTCCCTCCAAGAGGGATTCCTTGATTGGTGGACTCCATTATCTCAACCTCAAATCAACGAAGGAATAGGGATGTTATTCCGATTTAAATAAATTTTAAAGACACTTTGACACAACTTGCTTTTTCAATTTTTAAGAGTCGAGAAAAAGCTAAAGGTGACTCTAGTCGCCTTCGATTTTTAATGAGCCTGAAGTGACAAGTGCTCAGATGGACCTTTTCTTTTAAGGAGTCGAAAAGGAACGAAAGTGACTACTCTGGAAATCTAGACAGAGGGATTACCAAACCGATCACAAAACTGCAAAATACACCTTGGTGATAAATGATAGAGAAATTACCAAGGACTTATGTACGACAGTCAATCTTCCTGAATGTTGTGTTCAGTGCATTGCGATCGATAGGGCGGCAGACACGGCTTCCTAAGGATAAAGGATATCAGCCTATTGTGGTCTCCCAATATATACTCGACGGTATGGGGAGCACAAGTCCGTATTGGCACTTGTCGTATCAAAGAGGAGGAATCACCCAACCTTCGATGAAAACGATAGTTACCAAGTTTTACGACGCCGGAACACGTCTCTAGCCTAGACTTCTAGATGTGTTGCATTAGGTTCCAAAGTGTTTTTATGTTCATTGAGATTTATTTTAGAGTTGATCTTACTTAGGAGTTTGTCTTTCAAGGTTCACCGCATGATGTAGATGTAAAATTCCTAAATATGCAATCTAAAATGGTAAACAGACGTTTATTTTCTTTTATCAATGAAAATCCTAGCTACAAAGGAAAGAAGATTATGATTTTTTTCTTTCAGCAGAGAGCATAGAGCACACACTAAATGCACTTTCCTAAATCATATTCCGCACGTAGCCAAAATGAAAATGCACATGCATGTATTTGTTTTTCTGTTTCCTTAATGTCTGAATGCCAAAAAGGAAAGCTAAGTATAGATCTGAACTATTTTATTTCAAAGCGACATTTTTAACAATTTCTTTTCAAAACGAATGGAAGACTACGACGACACTTTTTGATTTCGAATTGAAAACTTCTTTCGACACTTCAAATACTAATAACTCAAATCAAGTATAATGACAAAAGTACAATCAACTATATAGAAGATGAAGACTTTACAACACTCTTCTTTTGATTCAAAATGACAATTACGACACTTGCATCAAAAACGACAGTTCGATTAAGCTACTTTCGACAAAGGAATACTGTAAATGATTCACAAATACACAAAAACATTTACAATTCCTAGCTAATGGAAGCTGAAATATGTTAAGGAAGAAATTTCAGCAAGAAGATATTGATCATGAACAACAAAACTACTGAATAGAGCTGAAAACAAGGAGGAAAAAACCAACTTTCAGAGAGAGAAACAGTATCACTCAATCATCGCACCTGCAACATAGGGAAACAAGGATTCATCTCACCTGCAACACATGGGAGGTACAATGCATACAGGTTGCCCAATTACAGACAATGCGATGGACCAGGGAGCGAAATTGAGCTTTTTTTTGCTCAAAATTTGCAGCTAAGTTCAGTGATTTAGGCTGAGTTATGATGGACAATAAAAAAAAAGTATAGGGGTATGATCTTATGAGGTTATGAGCTACCACAAGGGTACTCAGAATGCTTGTAAGTCAAATGTTCAGTTCATAAACCAACTCGGAGATTAACTGAAGCAGCATTCATCTACTTCGCAATTGCATAGCAAAGGCGTTTCGAAGGCTAGCTGACTAACTTCAGGCTTCGTCTGTAGTTTATAAAGCAAATAATAAACAAACAAAACAAACTATTCGCTCCCCAGCGGAGTCGTCATTTTGTGTCAGGGAAAACTAGTGTCGATTCAAACTGCTAGTCCCACTAAGATGGGTAGCTATCTTAGAAACAAAAAATCAAAGCAATTCGAGATTTCCTTTAAGTGTAATAGATAAGAGGGAAGAAAAGAGGACCAACCTGGATCTTCTGCTTTGATCCTTGTTTGATTTCTCTTTCCCTTGATATAATTTGCCACTTCTCTCCTACTTGTCCCGCTTCAAAGAGTACCTGTAGAGTCAAAGTAACAGAAAACTATCAAAGCATCTCTATCTAAAACATCATAAACAATGCAGAATCAAAAACACATTGACCATACAATTGCATTCATAAACAATAAGATTCACAAATACACGATTATATGGAGGAAAACTCAAAGAACTTTATTAATAGTAGAAGAGAGGATTACAACCTAGCTGTCTGATCCAGCATCATCCTCCTAGCATAGAAGCCCTCTTCACCTCATGAAAAGCAAGATCACCCAACAATACAATGTCTCTTCTCACAGATAAACCAACAACACTTCCTTACAAATTACAAAATTCCAGCCTCTAGATCTCTCAGATGAGGGATCCATTTATAGATGTCTTGCAAGGGTGTGAGTCAGCTCTAGGTTTTTGATTAGTGTCATTCCACTGATAGTTCTTGCTTCCACTTGGAGATTTCATTGATCTCTTACTCATCCCTGGGCGAATTCAGAGAGGCAATTGTCATAGGAGAAGTTTCTGGAAGATTCCATGATCATCCACTTAGAAAATTGTCTCTTCCATTTGTCTATTCTCGTTCATCGCATACCACAGAAGGCCATTTCAGTATACATCGCACCTGGCTAGTGTGGCAGCCAGTATGCATTGCACCTTGATCATGGAGCATTCAGTATGGTCCAGTTTTGGCCAGTTCCAAGTAGTTTTTCAGGTGGAATTTCTGGGAAATGATGTCATCAGTTGACTTTGATCCTTTAGGGTGTGAAACAACACTTTTAGGGACTAAAGAGCCCTTGGTTTATGGACATATGAGTTTGGGGTTGCAGTGCCCAAATATGTCTATAACAGTATGTTCCTCCCTTTTAAAATAAAATAAATTATTCTCTAAATATAAAATGAATGCCAGCTAAAAAAATAAAAAAAAAATGATATGCATATTTAATTCGTTGTCCATATGACTTAATATAATTTCATGTAAAATAATTAGAAGTACAAAAAAATATGTGAGTAAGATGTTTAAACCTTATACTTTTAAGAAATATTTTAAAATGTGATATCAACTTCATATATATCTATATATAGAAAAAAAAATGTTAAAAGGAAATATTTTAATATCTTATAGAATAAAATATCAAATGTGGATTATGAATAAAATATTTTAATATGAATTAATATTGACCTATACTTAATAATATATTAATAACAAAAAAACCATTTGAATGCGCATGTTATGTAATCTCTATAACATTCAAAAATACAATTTAAACAATAAAAAACTAGACATTGTTTTTTGCACTCTAAAATAATTTTGCACCTGAAGAAATTTGATCCCTCTCAACTCATGTTAGATTTGTGGTTAAGGTGGATCTATGCCGATATAAATTAAATAAAATTATTTTTAAATTATATAATCTAATTTATACATTATAACTAATAAAAATAATAAATTTTAATGTATAAAATATACAATTATATTATATCTTAAAAATTTACAATACAAAGATAGGCTCTAAATTTTAATCTATATAACATAAAGCCATATTATATCTTAAATTTAATGTATAACCATATTATATCTTAAATTTATATCTAAGGAAGAAGCCCATCGAAGATTTGAACTTAGGAAACCCTTGTGTCAATGCTCAGTACCCATCGAATGCGTGAAACCGAGAGTAGAAAATGAACCTCGTCTACTTGAATAGAAACAAACGAACATTCGCCTCAAAGCGGTAGACACTCAATGATGCATGAGCATTAGAGCTTCCAAGTCATCAAGCTTTTTGGAGACAAAGCTTCAAACAAGGTGTTACCATGGAAAAGGAATTCTATTGCCTTATTGTAAATAATTTTAATTTCTTTATTTCTCAACGAACTATAGATAGAGATAAGATTTACTAGATAAGATTTTTAAGAAGAAAATGTCTTTTGAGGCATGAAAAAATTAGGAAATAAATTGTGAGAGGTTGTAGGAGGAAAAATGTAACATCCTCCTCCCACATCTACCCAAGTAACCGGCCCATTGGGGTAAACATGCGACGAGAGGCCACTATGATATGATTCGACCTCCTAAGTCATGTTAAGGAAGTGGAACTGATGGAAACACACCATACAGGCCTTCAACATCAGCATCAAGACCTTCAGGAACCATCCCAACCTTTTTGCTAATCAACCCCTAGGTCCTATTGAGATTTTAGACCACTTGACCCCCGGACACTCCCATGCTATAGGCATGCCAGTGTCTAGGAGGCTTTGGATGCTCTCATGACAAGGCATGCCAGCGTCCAAGGACTATTTTTCTCAGTGTTGTGTCAGCATCCCCCAGATTTGAGCCACTTTTTTAGGCCCAAAGCCCAGGTCACTGCCCAGAACTGAATGACACCTTTAGAACAAAAAGATAACAAGGAAATGACAATACAAATGCATTTAGTTGAATAAGACCTTGATTGGACCCCTATTGGCCATGACAAACATTTCATCAAACATATCATGAATATGTAATCTACAAGTGTAAATAACATATCTGAGAACAAGGGTCTCATACTTAGCTAAGAATCGCAAAGAAACATTGATGCCTCAACACATTAGCTGCAATTTCATCCATTAGGTCATAGATACATTGTTCATTCATTTACAAGTAAAAACATGATGAAAGTCATACATAGCTACTGTCATAAAACATATACATAACTAGCATAATAGCAATATAAATACCAAGGGAATCATAGCCATATAACCCACATATAAACAAATATAATACTCATAGAAATACAAGGAGAAATAACCTCATATTGATGATGCAAAATCCAAACCCGAGATGGGACTTCCACGTTCCACCCAACCGTAGAATGGTTGAGCCAAATCTCTCTTTAGTCATTCACCTCCGTGCCATATTCCAAGCATGAATGTGAGATCTCATAAAACACATCAATCCAAAACCATCCAGGGCTTCCAGAGGCCAACCGCCTCAACCCATCAAATAACGATTCCACCTCACGGTCGGACATCACCAAACCATCACCAGATTGGTCTCTATCCAAGCCTTCCAAGGCTCTTGAGCGTTTGTTCCAACCAAGGCTCTAGGACTAGTAACTCAACCCACAACTGTTGCTGGGCTCCAACTCGTTTGTCCAACCAAGGCTCCAGGGCTAGTAGCTCAACCCACCAAGGGCTCCAGAGCGTTTTTCCAACCTCCAGGACTAATAACTCAACCCAAGCTATTATAGGGCTCCAAAGCGTTTGTCCAACTAAAGCTCCAGGAACTAGTAACTCAACCCAAGCTAAGGAAACATGTGAACCAATAAGAAAACAAAGCAAATGAACCCACAACACCATGTCTATCCAGGAAATGGAAAGGCTAGGCAAATCCACTGTCAATCCAGGCAACCCTCCATGCCAGTGACAAATCATGACCAAGAAACCACATGCATGTGCCATGCATGTCGAAACTAGTGAGGAAAACATACATGCAACTCGGTACCTACAAGAAAAAATCGTTGTAGCTGTTGATCTCGATGTCATCTGACGCTTTCCTGCTCTTGCTTTTCCTTCTTGCTCCAAAACTCTAAGTATGCCACACTCTCCAAGAGTGCTCCAAGAAAACTCTAAGTTTCCAAGAGTATGAGAGAGAGAGGGAGAATAGAGAGAGAGCTCCACCAAAATTGAACTGACCAAGATTCACTGACCAAGCCTGCCCACTGATCCTCAGAAGCCTTTTTATCAATGAGGCCTCCATTTTCTTCATTTTCCATTATTTTCCTTCAATTTCCTCCTCACATGCAACTGTGACCTTTCACCTTCATTTTTCTCTTAATTTCCATTATTTCATAAATAAAATGTCAATAAATGCCTCATGCCTTTCCAAAGCCTTTGCCATTGCCTTTGCCAATTTCCTTAGCCATAATAAACCGAATGAATACCCACTAGGATGTTTCCCCCACCATTCAGCTTGGAATATGTGTCCCATCACCATGGTCTTATATATTTTTACGTGGATTTTTAATCAGGGTTGTTACAAACAAAAAAAAATCTTCGTAGCAATTGGCAAGTTGTTAGGATAAGAAAAAGTTTAAAAGTCTTAAAAACTATTGGGGTGCTTTTAGGATTTAGAAAAGCTATGGATAGACAAGTTTTTCTCAATAGGGCAAAAGCGAGTCTAGCTTAAAAAGCATGAGTGATTTGTGGGTTGATTTAGGGATCTAGGAAAATTTATTTTGTTTGTATATGTTATTATAAATATTGTAAGCCTAAGGGGAAAACTAATGGCAAAATGAATGTGAAACCATGCCATAGAGAGTGAATACAAAAAATGAATGCCTCTGAGCATATGCATGTACAAAGCTAGTTTAATGAATGAGTTCATGCATAATTGTGAATCTAAGAATTCTATGTGAAGTGTGATCTGATTATTCGATTTCAAATAAAGCATGGAAATCTGTTTTGTGATTAACATATCAATCCAATCCAGTAAACTTTGGATTATTGAATTAGCACAAAATTGTGGATTATTAGTTTTTTGAATACGAAAAAAGATATCATTGTTTATTATTTTTAAGATTGCAAGTTCGTGGAAGTGAACATAGCAGGAAAAGTCAAATTTTCTGCATCAAGTGGAATTCAGAAGCATAATTTGTGGTTGATGTAGAGGTTTATGTTTATGTTCTAGTTGGTAAATTATTTTAGATGATCGCAGAATCAAAGTTGATATTTTGGTTCTTGGTTCTTGATGTTTGAAGATGCAGATTTAACTGTTTGCATCTAAACTTTGGTAAAGTGTTTTGCAAATTGTAGTAGCAGAGAAGGTGAATTGTGGCAAGAATTCTTATAGCTCGTATAACTGTGATGGAAAGAGGAAGTGTGACCGCATAAACCTTAAAGAGCAATGTGTGCTCAAAGGGTTCCAGAGGAGGGAACTGGGAATGCCAAAAGACCAAGTACAAGTGGGAAGCTTGGTGAGGTGTGTGTAGCAGGAAAGAGACCTGTTACTGTAATGGTTATTTGCAGTTCATAATGGGCAGCAGAAAACTCACAAAGGAAGAGGAGAATATGAAGGTTACTACAGGAAGTCATTTGAAGAATTCAGAGGGAAGCCACAAAGATGCTAGAGTAGTTTGCATAAGGAAAATGAGTGATGAAGAATACGAGAGGGAAATCATTGAGATAAAATCACAGTTGAATGTGAATACAGAGTTGCTACAAAAAATGAGGAGAACTAGAGGTGTGGGTGGAACCTAAGGAAAAGGGTTAAGTGACATGTTGAGAGATTATGGGCCAACAAATAGAGACAAAAACTGAGACACGGGTTGAAGGAAGAACTCAAAGCTACTGAGTGTGAGGAGGAAATTCACAAAGGTGAACCTGAGCAAGGAGAAATCCATGGAGAAGATAGCAATGTTGGTGGAGATTTGATGTTTGAGACATCAAATGAGGCTGAAAAGCCTTATGTTTTTCCTGATGGTTTGTTTATGGTTGTAGGTGTTATTGATGATGAACAACCCTTTGAAGCTGTCATGAAGAAAGAGGAAGATAGAGGAGAACAAAGTTCAAATTTTGTTCTCAGTAGAGAGGAGGAGCAATACTTGAATGGGATGCTCATAAGGAATGATGAGCCAAAGGAAGAGACAACTTTTAGTCTTCACACTGATTTTGTGCATGCAGGTGGGACAAAAGTGATTATCAATTTTCAAACTGATGCAAGTGGAATAGAAACCGAGGGTGAACAACTTGCAAATGGTTGTTGTGAATGAGGATGCAACAAAGTCAAAGGAGGAAGAGTTTTCTAGCAGCATGGAGACAGAGCTTGATCAACAGATTGAAGTGAGACAAAGAGTTTAAAGAGAAACTTTACAAGCATGGAATGAGGCTAAAAGTATGCTTGGATGGTTTTATATTTTGTTTGTTTTCGTGGCTGGAAAATTTTCACTTGAAATACTGAGCAACATCGTGGTGAAAACAATTGGTTTGCCATAAGGAAGGCAAAAGCAGAATTATAGTGGAATTCAAGATGTAGCAACAACAATACAACAACATGACAAAGTTGATGATCAACAACAAAACTATGTATGGGATCCAGGAGGACATCAACAACAACAACTCATGGTCAGGAGACCATGAATTTTTTCTACCTTGGGAGTCTGATGCAGGAGCATTAGAGCTTCCAAGTCATCAAGATTTTTGGAGACAAAGCTCCAAACCGGGTCTTAACATGGAAAAGGAATTTTATTTCCTTATTGTAAATAATTTTAATTTCTTTATTTCTTAAAGAACTATAGATAGAGATAAGATTTAGTAGATAAGATTTTTAAGAAGAAAATATGCCTTTTAAGGCATGAAAAAATTAGGAAATAAATCATGAGAGGTTGTAGGAGGAAAAAAATCTTGGTAGCAATTAACAAGTTGTTAGGATAAGAAAAAGTTTAAAAATCTTAGAAACTATTGGGGTGCTTTTAGGATTTAGAAAACCTGTGGATAAGCAAGTTTTTGTCAATAAGGCAAAAGCGAGTCTACCTTAAAAAACATGAGTGATTTGTGGATTGATTTATGGATCTAGGATTTTTGTTTGTTTGTTTGCACATGTTATCATAAATATTGTAAGCCTAAGGGGAAAACTAATGGCCAAATGAACGTCAACCCATAGAGAGTGAATAGAGAAAATGAATGCCTTTGAGCATATGTATGTACATAGTTATTTTAACGATGAGAGTTCATGCATAATTACGAATCTAAGAATTCTATGTGACGTATGATCTAATTATTTGATTTCAAAGAACACATGGAAATCTATTTTGTGATTAACATATCAATTTGATCTAGTAAACTTTGGATCATTGAATTAGCACAAAATTGTGGATTATTAGTTTTGTGAACACGAGAAAATTTGTGGAAGTGAACATAGCAGGAAAAGTCAAATTTTCTGCATCACTTGATCAAGAGACTGCATGGACAATGGACAAAAAATTTCATTGGAATCAGCGGAGAAAGATGCTCAAACGATTTACTGTGCGAATGGATTTTTAGTGGATGTTGACAATGTGTGTGTTGGCTGGAGCTAACGATATTCGAAACCATTTTCAAACTAAACAAAAATATGTGAGCTTAAACCAAACCTGATAGAATTTGAATCAAATTTGAAAATTTTGTTGATGTTTGCCGAACTTCAAACTTCAAGGTTCAAGTTCGATGAACCCAGTGACATAGATTATAACGACTCCCCAAACCATGAGAATAAGAAAAAAATGGAGGTTGCACCATCCCAAGGCCACTTCGGCCTAATTTCAGGTGCCACATGGCACCAGCTGATTGGGCCATGTGGCAAGCCCTCATTGGTCCACATCATATGCCACCTTTGCCACCTACTTTCCATTTGTCGACTTGTGGTTCTACCACATCACCTGCTTGTGGTCCACCTAGTTTACTGACTAGACTACCACATCAACTTTGTAGGTCCCACCAGGCCTGTTGAATTCGCTTCCACATGGCAGTCTATGGGATTGCCACGTGGCACCATGGGTTGACTTTGACTTTGATTTTTGCCTAGTTTGAGCAAAATTTTGACTAGTCATAATTTTTGCATATGAACTCAGATTAAGGTGTTGTTTGCACCATTGGAAGTCTTGTGCTGAGATCTTCGATCTAGTCCTGATTTCAATGTGATCCAAGGACTTTGATTTTTAAGCCCCTCCAAAGCCACCTGGATCATTTGTTCACTATCTTAGTTTTCCCATCAGATTGAGGATGATAAGATGAGCTGTGAGATTATTGAGTACCAAGACATAAAATAATTCTATCCAAAAATTTATAGTGTCTATCACTTACAATAATCTTTGGGTTTCCATGCAACTTTTGAACTATTTCTACAAATGCAGTAACAACTGTATTGACTTTGAAAGGATGAGATAGTGCACAAAAGTGTGCATACTTGGTGAGTATATCAACTACCACCATGATGATACTCTTTCATTCAGACTTGGGTAAACCTGTGGTAAAATCCATTGAGACCTCTTCCCAACACTGACTTGGAATGAATGATGGTTGTAAAAGACCCGAGGTCTTAATTTTCTCAACTTTATTTTGTTTGAAAACCAAACATTCCACCACAAATTTATGAATATTAGATTTAAGTCCATCCCAAAAAAATTCCTTCTTGACTCTGTGGTAAGTTTTAAAAAATATTGAGTGCCCTCCTATAGGAGAGGTGTGCAATTCCAAAAGAACCTTTTGTTTAAGTTGAGAGTTTTTACATAGATATAAGCGATCTTTGTACCACAATGAATCATTTTTCCAAATAAATGAATCAGATGCACTATGATATTGCTACAACTTTTGAATGAGTGTCCGTACTTCTTCATCATTCTTCCATTCCTCCCTTGCTCTAGTTATCCAATCAGGTTGGATAATAGAAATGGCACATAGCAATGCTTCCACATCCTCATCCCTTCTTGAGAGTGCATCTACAACAACATTTTTCTTCCCTTTTTTTAGATGATTTCAAAGTCATAACCCAACATCTTTGCGACCTATTTTTGCTACTCTTTTGAATATAATATTTGTTCTGAGAAGTATTTAATACTATCATGATCGATTTTTACCTTGAAGTGTCTTCCATTTAGGTAAGGGTGCCATTTCTTCAGTGCATGTAGGATTACCAACATTTCCTTCTCAAAAATAGGTTTCTGTAAATGCTTTCCCTTGATTGGACGACTTTCAAAAGCAATGGGCCTTTCTTCTTGCATTAAAACAACACCAATGCCATTTCCCGAGGCATCACATTCACAAAAACGTGGAGCCCTCTTTAAGATGTTCAATGGCATTAGTTTCTTCTGGAGTCCAAAAAAATGCATCTTTCTTCAATAATGTTGTTAGAGGTGCTGCTATCTTCCCATAATTCTTAACAAACATGCGATAATACCCTGTCATCCTGAGAAATCCTCGAAGATGCCTTAAGTTTGTGGGGATTTTCCGTTCCTTGATGGCTTCAATTTTGTTAGGGTCTGCCTTAACACCCTCATGGAAGACAACATGACCCAAATATTCCACTTCATGTACCCTAAAGAAACATTTGGAGAGTTTTGCACATAATTGTTTCTCCTCCAATAGTTTGAGCACCTTGTCAACATGTTGAACATGATCTTTCCAAGACTTGTTGTAGATTAGTATATCATAGAAAATACTAATACAAAATTTCTAAGGAAGGGTTTGAAAGTGGAATTCATCAAACCTTGAAATGTGGAAGGTGCATTAGAAAGGCCAAAATGCATGACCAAAAACTCATAATGACCTTCATGAGTTCTAAATGTTGTTTTCAAAATTCCCTTTGTCTTCATTCTAATTTAATGATATCCTGAACGAAAATCCAACTTGGTGAAGTAAAGTGCTCCATTTAGTTCATCCAATAATTCATTAATGATAGGAATGGGAAACCTATCTTTAATAGTGATCTTTTTGAGATCTTTATAATTTGGACACATACGCCATGATTCATCTTTCTTGTGCACTAATACTACTGGAGAAGAGAAAGAACTCTGGCAAGGTTGAATTATACTTGCCTCTAGAATTTCTGCAACCATACATTCAATTTCACTCTTCTGGGCACAAGGATGTCTGTAAGGTCTAATGTTTGGAGGAACACTTCCTGGAATCAATTGAATAACATGATCATGAATAGGCGGGAGACCTTTGAGAGTCTCAAATACCTTGGAATGATTGTTAATGCCACTTTGGAGATCTAGAGAGACAAATGACTTAGATGTTTGAACATATAGTGAACATAATTGTGACATTACCCCTCATTATTTCTTCTTCAACATCTTTTTCGTGTCACTAGAGCTAATTATCTTCCCATGTTTCCTTGCAATACCCCTTAATTCAATTTCCTTTCCTTCCAAGAAAAAATTCAAGAAAATTTCTTAAAAATTAAAAGTTATCGTCTCTAAAGATTGCAACCATTGGACTCCTAGTACAACATCCACACCACCCATTGGAATGAGAAGCGTTGGACTATTCAATACATATTACCCCATGGTTAGATTGATATTATGGCACTTCCCTGAGCAATTTATAGTTCCCCCATTTGCGGCCATCACTTGACACTCTGGTGCTAGATATAGAAAACGATTCAAATCCTTAGTTATCTTGTTATGAGTACTACCTGAATCAATCAACACTATTACCTTTTTATTCTTGATATATCCTTTTATCTTGGGAGTTTGAGGAGTGGTTAATTCCTACCAATGCATTACAAGATACTGTCAGATTCATTGCTTCAGCCCTTAGGGTTGGTTCTTTGTGTATATATTCTTCTTTTGATGTTTCTTGTTCCTTTTCTTCCTCCTCTTCACAATCTATGTAAAATAATTTCTTTTCAACACACTTATGATCTTTAGTGTATTTTCTATCACAACTGTAACAAAGCCCTTTTTCCATTTTTCCTCCACTTGTTGTGGTGTCAACCTTGTAGGTTGTGGGAAGCTAGGAGTGACAACACTTCCATCTTTAGATTTGTGAGCGGTAAACCTCCTTGTTTCCATAATTTTGTTGTCAACTTTTGTTTCCACCCTAAATGCATTCTCCAATGACTTGGGTTCCCAAAGGCGAACCTCAGTTGGATGTTATCTATTAAAGTCCCTATGAAGACATCAATCAAATGATTTTCTAGAATACCATTTACCTTGATATTCAATCTTTGGAAGTCCTTAATGTGCTCCCCAGCTGAACCTTTTTGTTTGAGATTTACCACTTGGCTAAAGAAGGTATTTCTATTTGTATCGTCATAATGTTCTATCAATTCTTCCATAAATTTTTTCTAAGTGGCAAGTGATTTACAAGAACAAATCCATTGATACCATACAAATTGATTGGGTTCCAAATATAAATATGCAATGCACACCTTTTTTGTGTGTTGCACATCATCTAGACCAAAGACTTGCTTCATCTGTAGTATCCATGTTACCAGATCCTTGCCATCAAGCTTCCTCATATCGATCATTGGAATATGGTTGGTCTTCAACCCCGAGTTAGAGTCTCTAAAATAATGATTCATATTCCTTTTGTTCTAATCATGTGTTTCATGGCATACCTTGTCACCACTAGGAAGCCTTTCTTCTAAAAACCATAGAAAACCATCCTTCAAACCTTCCATGTTTGCTTTTATTTTTGCCTCTAAACCATCCATCTTAACATTAATCATCGCTTCCAATTCATCTTAAGTTTCTCTTTATGAGAGTGAAAATTACTGCACTTGGTCCCTTAATTTTGATATATCATGTTGCATTTCTTCTTCTTCATGCACCATAGTAGAGCTTCTCGAGGGCTTAATGGGTGTGGAATTTTTTTGTTTGGGAGGCATTTTGGAACCAATTAATGATATCTATGCTTCATTATTCCCTTTGATCACTTCAAACTAAATTTTCAAACAAAAGTAATGCAAATTTAAAAATACATACCTTTTAGAGCTTGTTGATAAGGTTAAAGTTGAAACTATTTTATCTTTGTGATTTTGGCTCTCCAAGGTTTGAAATTGTGTCCTTTGGTATCCATTTGAGTCTTCTTTCCAATTCCATAAGTCAAATCGAGATTGGATTCTTGAAGATAAAGTTATGCCAAATCTCGCACAATGACCTGATTATGGGCTAATCCAGTAGAGAAAACTTGTACGAGATGCCACGTGTCACTATTTCGACCTTCGACCTTGAAAATGATACAGGAGAAACTGCAGTCCGTGCACTTTCAACAATTTTTTACAAAATTCAAATTTGATGCACGAAGAGAAAGTTATGACAATTTTACTCAGAACACCAGATTTAGACTAAATTCTAAAGCATGAAAAAACCCTAACTTCTTTAGACCATACCTCTGAAGATATAGCGAAACAAGATCTGAATTTTTTCAATATGTTCATTAGGATTTCAATTCCACGTGGCCGAAATTTCAGCTTCTGAAGCTTCGCAAAAAAAAAAAATTATAGCAAAAATTATTTTACATAGATTGTGAAGAGGAGGAAGAATGTTGAAAATTTACCCAAATAATAATAATAATAATAAATAATAAATAAAATAAAATAAATAATAAATAAAATAAAATAAAAATAAATATATAAATAAAAATGTTATTCCAGCATCAACACTTTTCGTTTTCAACTTGTTTTTTCATGTTCTTTTTAAGGGTTTTTTTGCTAAAGTTCTCATTTTGAGGTAATAGTTCTCGTTTGATCGGTAACTTTGTTAGCCATAACTCAACATCTTTGTGACCCATTTTTGTTGCTCTTCTGAAGCTAATATTTGTTCTAAGAAGTATTTAACACTACCATGATTTGTTTTTACCTTGAAGTGTCTTCCTATTAGGTAAGGACACCATTGCTTTAGGGCATGTAGTATTTCCAACATTTTCTTCTCATGAATAGGTTTGTGTAAATTATTTTCCTTGATTGGATGACTTTCAAAAGCAATGGGTCTTCCTTCTTGCATTAAAACAACACCAACGCCATTTCTTGAGGCATCGCATTCCACAATAAAGGTTTTTTGAATTCTGATGTAGCTAAGACTAGATCTCGACACATTACCTCTTCAAGTTGTTAAAAGGCCTTAGTTGCGTCTGGATTCCAAAAAAATGCATCTTTCTTCAGTAATATTGTAAGAGATGTTGTTATTTTCCCACAATTTTTAACAAACTTACAATAATACCCTGTCAACCTAAGAAATCCTCGAAGATGCCTTAAGGTTGTGGGTATTTTCCATTCCTTGATGGCTTTGATTTTGTTAAGGTCTACCTTAACACCCTCATGAGATACAATATGACCCAAATATTCCATCTCTTGTACCTCAAAGAAACATTTGGATGGTTTTGCATACAATTGTTTCTCCTCCAATAGTTTGAGCACTGCATCAACATGTTGAACATGATATTTGCAAGACTTGTTGTAGATTAGTATATCATCAAAAAATACTAACACAATTTTCTAAGGGCTTGAAAGTGGAATTCATAAAACCTTGAAATGTGGAAGGTGAATTTGTAAGGCCAAAAGGCATGACCAAAATTTCATAACAACCCTCATGAGTTCCAAATGTTGTTTTCAAAATGTCTTATGTCTTCATTCTAATTTGATGATACTCTGAATGAAGATCCAGCTTGGTCAAGTAAATGGATCCATGTAATTCATCAATGGCAAGAAGGGGAAATTTATCTTTAATAGTGAGCTTGTTGAGATCTCTCTAATCCTGACACATACACTATGATCCATCCTCTTGTGCACCAATACTAATGGAGAAGATAAAGAACTTTGGTTTGGTTGAATTATACCTGCCTCTAGTGTTTCTACAACCATATGTTCAATTTCACTCTGATGGGCATAAGGATATCTGTAAGGTTCGATGTTTGGAGGAACACTTCTTGGAATCAAGTGAATAACATGATCATGATCGAAAATAGGTGGGAGACCTTTAGGAGTCTCAAATACCTTGGAATGATTATAAAGGTCTCTTTGGAGATCTAAATAAATAGATGATGTAGATGTTTGAACATCTAGTGAGCATAATTGCGCAATTAACCCTTTTTTGTTCGCTCTTCAAAATATTTATCATGCCATTAGATCTAATTATCTTCTTAAGTTTCCTTGTAATACCCCTTAATTCGATTTTCTTTCCTTCCCACAAAAATTTCAAGAAAAGTTCTTGAAAATTGAAAGCTATTGTCCCCAAAGATTGTAACTATTAGACTCTTAATACAGCATCAACAACCCCCATTGGAATGGAAATAATTGGAGTATTCAATACATATTTCCACATGGTTAGATTTATATGATGGCACTTCCTTGAGTAATTTATAGTTCCTCCATATGCAACCATCACTTGACACTCTAGTATTGGATATAGAAAGCAATTCAAATCCTTGGTTATCTTGCAATGAATAAGATTATGGGTACTACTCGAATCAATTAGCACTATTAGCTTGTTCTTCTTGATATATCCTTCTATCTTGAGAGTTTGAGGAGTGGTAATTCATTCCAATGCATTACAATATATGGTTGGATTTATTCCTTCTTTTTCAACCCCTAGGTTGGTTTCTAGTGTATATCTTTTTTTGATGCTTCTTGTTCATTTTCTTCCTCCTCTTCACAATCTATGTAAAATAATTTATTCTCAGCACACTTATGACCTTTACTATATTTGCTATCACAATTATAACAAAGTTCTTTTGCTCATTTTTCCTCCATTTTTGTGGTGTCAACCTTGTAGGTTGTGGGAGGTTAGGAGCAACAAACACTTCCATCTTTATAGTTGTGAGTGGTAGATCTCCTTGTTTCCATAATTTTGCTTTCAACATTTTTTGCCACCCTAAATGCATTCTCTAATGACTTAGGTTCCCAAAGGAAAACCTCATGTTGGATGTTATCCTTTAAATTCCCTATGAAGACATCAATCAGATGATCCTCTAGAATATCAGTTACCTTGATATTCAATCTTTGGAAGTTCTCAATGTGCTCCACAACTAAACCCTTTTGTTTGAGATTTATCAATTGGCTAAAGAAGGTATTTCTCTTTGTATCCTCATAATGTGTTATCAATTCCTCCACAAAATTTGTCTAAGTGACAAGTGATTTACGAGAACAAAACCATCGATACCACACAAACTGATTGGGTTCTAACTATAAAAATGCAATGTGTACCTTTTGTGTATGTTGCACATCGTATAGATCAAAGAACTACTCCATCTATAGTATCCATGTAACAAAGAAAAATGAAAAATTCAATGCTAAAAAAAGAGGATTTAAGAAACCTTCATTTGCCAATACTTCTAAGAGTGTTCAAGGGGGGACATATAATAGGAATGTGAATCAATAGAAGCACATGGGTCAGGGAAGTGGGCAAGTAGCAGGAGCAGAGAATCAAAATTTTTATGAATCAACTAGGCCATGAATCAAATGTTGGGGTTGTAGGGAAAATCATCTATGGAGGGATTTCAACAAAATCCTTTGAATAGCAAAGCAACAAAGCATAGTATTCAAGAGGTATCTATAATTAATGATGTTGCTTGCAATATTCCAAGGATTAATGCAACGCTGGACGATAGACATACTGACCATCAATCCACCATGAATAGATTCAAGGTAAAATATTTGGAAATACTGTAACTGTTTTAATTGATCCTAGTTCTACTTTAAGTTATATTTCTCATGTCGTGATTGAAAAATGTGGACTTAAAAAGGAAAAACAAACTAAACCTTGGTTAGTGTAATTAGCTATAGGACCCAAAAGAAGAGTTACTGAAATTAGTAAATATTGTTCAATAGACTTGGATGGATTGCACGCTAAATTAAATTTGAATATTCTACCTTTGGGGTTATATGATTTCCTTATTGGGATGAATTGGCTAGAACAACACATGGTATTCTTGAATTGTTTGGAAAAATCTTTCCCATGTGTCAATCACGAAGGAGAGACTTGTACAATAAAAGGAATTCCAAGAGTCATTTCAGTGAGTCAAATATATGCCTTATAGTTAAAGAAATGTACTCGAAAGGGATGTAAATTGTTTGCAGTTCAAATTGAAGATCATTCTAACTGCAATCAGAAACAATTTATAGAAGATTATCCTATTTTAGAAAAATCTAAAGATGTCTTTCATAAGGAAATCCTAAGACTACCTCCAAGAAGGGACATCGATTTTACTATAGATCTTATCCCTGGACCAGTCCCAACATCTAAAGCTTCATACAAAATGAGTATTCCAAAATTAATGGAATTGAAGATACAATTTTAAGAGTTGTTAGAAAAGAAATATATAAAGCCCAGTGTGTCACCTCGGGGTGCACCAATTTTATTTGTTAAAAATAAAGATGGAACCCTTAGACTCTACATAGACTACCGACAACTCAACAAAATGACAATCAAGGACAAGTATCATTTTCCCAATATTGATGGCAGGTTTGATCAAGTCAAAGGAGCTTCTATCTTCTCAAAAATTGACTTAAGATCTGAATGTCATCAAATTAGGATCAAAGATGAGGATATTCATAAAACAACATTTAGTACATGATATGGGCATTGTGATTTCTTTGTACTTCATTTTGGACTCACTAATGCATCGACCATTTTTTGTGTCTGATGAATAGTGCGCTCAACCCTTATTTAGACAAATTTGTCATTGTATTTATATATGACATCTTAGTATATTCAAAGAATAAGGACGAACATGACCAACATTTGCAAATGGTTATGCAAACACTTAGAGAAAATGAATTGTATGCTAAGTTTAGCAAATGTGTGCTTTATCAAAAATAGATTCATTATTTAGGGCATGTTGTATCTAAAGAAGGGATTGTTGTGGATCCAGAGAAGATAAAGGCCATTATGGAATGGCCAGTGCCTAAGGATGTGTGGCTGATATCGGGTCTTTCATGGGAATCACACGATATTACAGGAGGTTCATAAAAGGATTTTCCAAATTACCTTATCCAATCACTTCTTTACAGACGAAAGGAACTAAATCTGATTGGAATAGAAATTCCAACACAACTTTGAGAAACTAAAGCAATTGTTGACTATAGCTCCAATTTTGAAACTAGTTGATTCTGACAAAGACTTTATAGTTTGTACTAATTCTTGTAGAGAAGGTTTCGGGAGAGTATTAATGCAAGAAGGTCATGTGGTAAGCTATGAGTCTCAAAAGCTGAAAGACCGTGAGAGGAATTTTGCTACTCATGATTTAGAACTAGCAACTATTATCCATGCCTTCAAAATGTGGAGGCACTATCTTACAAGGAGGATATTTTAGTTAAAGATTGATAATGTCAGTCTTAAATACTTGTTTGATAAACCAAAGTTAAATGTTAGCTAAGCTCGGTGGTTAACCTTCCTTAATGAGTATGATTTCGAAATAATACACATTAAAGGAAAATAAAACAAAATAACAAATGCTCTTAGTAGAAAACTAAATCGTATTTGTGTTATTTTGCAAGTAGTTGGCAAACATATTTGAATGAAAACTTTGAGAACAATTGCTAATTTTGATCAAGAATATGTTAAAATCAAGGATAAAGTTCAAAAATCAGATTCACAAGAGAAGGATTTTTCAATTAATGATGAGGATTGGTTGATGTATAGGGACATAATTTATATACCCAATGACCCAAATCTAAAATTGTCTGTCCTTGATGAACTACACAAAAATCCGACAACTAGAGATCCAAGATATCAAAAGTTAATAACCATGTTGAGAAAAGATTTGTATTGGCCTAATACATATTTAGAAGCAATGGAATGTGTAGAAAACATTTTAGAACATCAACAGGTTAAAGCTTCCCATTAGCAAGCAGCTGAATTATTACAGCCTTTACCCATTCCATAATGGAAACGAGAGGTAATATCCATGGATTTTATAATTGGTTTTCCGAAAATAAGGAAACAACATGACTCTATAATGGTTGTGGTATACAAATTTAATAAAGAAACACACTTTATACCTATAAAGTCTACTTTCAAAGCCATTAATATAGTAGAACTATCCATGAAGGAAATCTTTAGATGACATGGTATGCCTAGGACTGTAATCTCATATCGATACGTAAATTGGCTTCTAAGTTTTGGAAGGGTTTATTTGAGGGAATGTGAACAAAATTGAATTTTAGCACAACTTATCATCCTCAGATTGATGGTCAAATAGAAAGGACCAATCAAATCCTAGAGGACATGCTAAGAATGTATGTCATGGATAGGCCCACTAAGTGGGAAGACTATCTACACTTAGTTGAATTTGCCTACAATAATGGTTATCAAACTTCACTAAAGATGAGTCCTTTTGAGGTAATGTATGGGAGACAATGTAAAGTGGCTTTAAGTTGGGATCATCTTGAAGATATGCTAACTTGAGGACCTGATATGTTGATAGAAATGGAATAAATAATTAAACAGGTGAAACATAATTTGAAAACAACTCAAGATCGACAAAAGAGTTATGCATATTTGAAGAGAGTTCACAAAGAATTTAATGTGGGTGACCACATTTATCTAAAATTGAAACCCAAGAAGAGTACTCTTATACTTGGTAGTTGTGCCAAGATGTCACCCAAATATTGTGGACCTTTTGAAGTGTTAGCAAGGATTGGCCCAATTGCTTATCAATTTGCTCTGCCAACAAGCATACAAGTTCATTATGTGTTCCACGTGTCTTTATTAAAGAAATGTGTACATGACCCAACTCACATAATTGATTGGAATGCACAAGTAAAACTAGAGGGAGAGTTCTTGGCAGAACCTTTATGCATACTAGACTGAAGGGAAGTCATGCTCTAGAATAGAGTTAGAGCCCAAGTTAAAATTTAGTGGAAACACTTCAACCTGGAAGAGGCAACTTGGGAATTGGAAAATTCTTTTAAATAAGCATATCCATACTTATTTTGAAAACTGGCTCGAATTTCAGAATCCTAGAGAAGACACCCGAATGATGTCGAACTCAAGTAGGGGAGGATGTGAACTGGGAGTGAGAGACATAGGAACAAAAAATAAAGAAACAAAGAATTTGACTTGCAAAACATATGGAGCTCGAGGGACCCTTTGAGAAGAAGGAGTCAAGGTTAGGTGGAGCCTGGTAACTCCAGTCTTATTTTCCAGAACATATTAACAAGTCAATAGCTTGATTAATTTATGTTTATATTAATTGTTCTTTGTTAATGACTTCATATTGTAAGTACCGTGTAAATGGAAGTTTTCTGAAGAGTTAATGTAGAAAAAAAAGAGAATACAATTTTCTTTTTTGAGCATTATATATAGTTAAGATATTTGTATATCTAAAACAGTGAAATTATGATGCATATTTATATATGCATAGAAGTAGTATTTTTTTATTTATTGTGGAAATATTTCCTAAAAGTATTCTATGAATAGACTTTTACCATTAAAGGCATAGATTGTGATACAAATTCAAAGATTAGTGTAACTCCAAACATGTTTAAAGAGAAACAAAAACTAGTGTGGTAAAGTCAAAGTATACTACATATAAAACACAATATGTATAATAACATCATCCTTTTTATGAGTATAACTTGGTTATACAATGGTATAACCACAACATGAGTGGAAAATTAGAGAAATGATAAAGGTTAGTTTAGTATGACAGTAAATAAGGAAAAACCTAGTAGTAGTTTTAGACTAGAGTACAAATCTTAAAGGGTAGGAAGGAATTTTTAGTGAATGACAGGAAAAACATTAACTGTTGAATTTAAGAAAAGACTTACTATACAAATGGAGAGTACGTGAACAAAGATGACAACGAAACTTTATGGCTTAAGTTAAAAAGGGAAAGAACCTCTAAAGGTACTCATATTCTACAATGAATTCCCATTGTAATGTATAGTTATGAAGACAATTATTGAGAATATCCAAATAGCAAGATAGTTACTTTTTTTTTTTCATTTGAAATTAATAATCAAATATCAATATACAATACAAGTTATAAACAGAAACTATGAACTTATAGGGTCGAAAGTACCTATATTAAATTACAAATGGAACAATATCTAGAGAGAAGGCTTTTTGCCTTAGTATTTTAATAAATGGAACAGGGGAAAAATTGCCAATGACAATACATTTCTCCTCAAGGCAAATAATCCAAAGCAGCTTATGTGTCTCAGAATGTGAGTGAGAGGATCCAAATCTTACAGAAGAAGTGGCCAAGAATTCAAGGACACCAGACCTAAAGAGAAGGGCTGAAAATTCGGAAAGATTGTAACGATTTGTAATATGCCTATGAAGGAAAAACTTTCAAAATTTGCTCGAGTTGTATTGTACCTGTGAATATCTAGGAAAGCAAAGTTTTAAGTAATGTCTAGTAACAAAATAAAGAAATAAATTTTGAGTGAAGAAACCATCAAATGTTAAACTGTCCAAATTACCCAAGGGACCAAATTACCCAAGGGAACAACTGTGTATGAGTTGCATGTAAAACAAACTTGGTTTAACCTTCAAATACATTTCTAAATAAACTTTATACCATGACATAGATCATATTGTGTATAACATAAAATATTAACGGAACTATTAGGTGCCTTTGAAACTTAGGTTTATATAATGTGTGAAAACATAGATATGATTAGCTCGTTGAATGTTTCCTACGAGATTGGTGGATCGAATCACATCACGTTTCATAGCTATGTTGTCAAATATCATTTTTAAATACAAATGTGAGAACATTAATCATATATCGACATGCAAAGGCCGAAATTTTAGTAAGGTTATGATATAATTAACATATAAAAGTTGAGAAGTTTAGTTTAATAGAGGCAACATCTTTTTACTAATCAAATTATTATGCCTAGACTAGAATTCTAATAAAAATCATATGTTTGGATTATAAACTTGAAAAACTAGTGATGAGTTGGGTTAATATATAGTGGAAATAAAAAGAGATGGGTAAAGTAAGATATGTTTTACTTCAGAATGTAGTTTTGTTTTCTGTACAGGTTATTCTCTGGACTGTTTCTCCTTGCTTTCAGGCGAATTTTTGTTCCGAATCTGGTCTATGCGTCGGTCCTTGTGGATGGATACCTGATATATTTTTCTTCTTCTTTGGATCTGGCCTTCTGGCCTCTTTTCACCAGCTCATGGCTTCTCTGTTGTCACAGATCATTGGAACATTTCCTTTATTGTATATTTGGACTCTTTTATATTTCTGATATAAAAATATTATGCTTTTTCTGTTGAAAAAAAAATGTTTTACTTCTATTAGCCATAAAGCTAATTTGTGTTATAAATTTGTTATCAACTCAAATCATAGACAGAATGTCATGAACAGTGAGGAATGATCTGAACTACATAAATAAGTAAGTTATAAGTGAAATACAAAAGAAAAGTGAAAATATAGCAATTGATCATTAATGAAAATAATATCTTGACATCAAGCTATAGAGTTATGCAATATCATTGAATAGTGAAATGTAGAGCACCATTTGAGTACAAGGAATGTTAGTTAGCAAGAAAAGAAATTTTTTTTTTTAAGGAAGTATTTATGGGGTTCTTTACAATATATATATACTTGAAGGTGTAACTCATTGCCCAACATGCGTCGACAATAAATTCAATTATGAATAATTCAATCAAACACAATTATTCTCCTAGAAAGTTCGTAAAATTACTCATGTAAGGTCATAATTGACTTAAAGTCTCTTTTATGTTAAGCATAAAGGGTCATGTTATTCTTCGAATTTAATTTGATGTACTACATGTCATAAATCATCATAAAATATCCTCACTAGTTAGCATTATATATAATCCTCATGTAGTGCAATAAGAGTATCATAAAATTCCTTATTTTTACATGCCAAGTCTTGATTACAACCTGCGTTATATTACTATGAGGCATATATCACCATGTATATAATCCATATAATTTTTCTTTGTTTTATATTAAATCTAAATAACCTAAATTTATTTGATCTCAGACTTTTGTGATCCATAATGATTTTTGAAGCTGACTTTTAGATTAATCACATAATCATTATTTGTTGGTCTACGTTTCAATCTATTTAAGGTGCTTCATCTTGACAAAGATGAAAAATCCATCTATTCTTAGGATTAAATAGCAGAGATGCATCTTGTTCCAAAATTAACTGTTAGAAAATATAAATGATTTTAATCAAAATAAGAACATTAAGTGAGACTTTTTGGTCAATATGTAAGAAAATATTAAAAACACTAAGTTGGTTAAGGAAACTAAATGTTAGAAATAGAAAAAACCATAAAATAGGGAAATTAATAGTTAGAAATAGAAAAAGCCATAAAATAGGGAAATTAATAAAGAAAAAAATAGGAAAGGACAAAAACTTTTGGCTAAATTAATAATATATTATTATATTATATAATAAATTGAGATAAAAAGGGACCAAACATTTTAATTTTATTATTATTTTAGCATAAATTATTATTATATAATATTATTTTATAAACTATTAAATTCTAAAATAAAAATTAATAATTTGAAAAAAAAACTTTTGGCTAAATTAATAATATATTATTATATTATATAATAAATTGAGATAAAAAGGACCAAACATTTTAATTTTATTATTATTTTAGCATAAATTATTATTATATAATATTATTTTATAAACTATTAAATTCTAAAATAAAAATTAATAATTTGAAAAAAGGCCAAAAAGAAAAATATTTATGGTTTTTTCTATTTCTAACATTTAGTTTCTTTAACCAACTTAGTGTTTTTAATATTTTCTTATATATTGACCAAAAAATCCCAGTTAACGTTCTTATTTTGATTAAAATAATTTATATTTTCAAAGGGTTAATTCTGGAACAAGATGCATCTATGCTATTTAATTCTAAGTATAGATCGATTTTTTCATATTTGTCGTGAGGATGAGCCACAATAAATGGTTCTAAACATTGACCAACAAATAATGATGATGTGATTAATCTGAAATTCAGTTTCAAAAACCTAAATTTATTTTAATATATATATGTCTTATTAGCACTTTACACTGAAATTAGTATAACCAGGACATCCCTTGGTCAATATTTTTCCCTTTGTAAATAAATAATAATTAATTAATGTTGGGAAAAAATACCGAGAGGGGGGGGGGGGGGTGAGGGGGTTAAGATTAGTATTTTAAAACTCACTTAAACCTTTTAATTTATTATTCAGATTTATGTACGTTACTGTCATTAAGTAAACTAGCGTATGTACGCGACTATGATGAGGGAAAACAACATATATCCAGTTAGCTAACTTTTCATATATTTCATCATTTGTTCTACATTAACCAGTATGTCATTACTTCATTAGCCTTTAATTGAGTAGTAACCATGAGCAGTAAGAACATAATAAACCATCACATACAAGCAACACATCAACACATGAGGACACGAGGACCACTGTTGTTGTCATCTCTATCTTCATCTTTTATTATAAAGGAAAAAATTATACAATCTTATACTGTCGCAGACTCATACTAGTACGCAGGCACCCACCCACATAAGGCTACAACCTTCTCTCGTTCTCCAATGCCCACTAGAAGGGAGCTCCAACCCCCTGATCTCATTTACCGACACCCACCGGAAGGGAGCTCCAACCCTTAGCACCTATATGGACCACGTTTCATAATATTTCATATTAGATCCACCTGATCCAAAAAATCAAATCCGTAGGCCACTTTTCATCATATTTTCAGACTAGACCCACTACCATCATTTAAGCCCAATACTAAATAACAATTTTGAAACCAATCACTGTACCAAATCACTCAATCATTGAACCAACTGAATCATCAAAGCAATCACTGAATCTTAATCAATCAATACAACTAGATCAAACTAAACCAAAATAGATCATACATCTACTCATCAATAAGCCAAACATTGTTACCCATCACACAAACCAACTGCTACTACTACAAACCTTGGTCAACCATACATCAGATTGTATACGCTATTGTTCTTAATCATACCTGCGTATGTACGCGCTTCTCCTAAAGCATACTCACGTATATATCTCAAAACACTGATAATTGAATCTGAATCACTATCACACTGAACCAATAACTAAAACACATGTTGAATCCATCACAGATCACTGAACCAAATGTAGATAATCACATAGTAACATCATATCTAGTCAACTTATCATTCCATAAACAAGTCAACCCAGCGAGCACTATCAAACACAAATAATTATAAGAAAGACTTCATCGACAGTCAACAATAAACATAACATAACAAATCAACCATTATCATCATCGCATCCTGCAAAGCCCTAGTAGATGTACGTGACTCTTATAAAGCACTCCTCTGTATGTATGCGTCTTTCATACTTGACACCAACGTACAAATCTATCCTCTGTGTCAAACCCGTGTACAAATATGTAATCACTGAGACATACCTTCGTTGTAACACAACATCTGTCAAACCCAAATCTCGACATGCAAATTGTTATAGACACACATCACAATATCATCATCACAAATCTTTCAAACCATAAACAAATTATTCAATATGTGGTCATTTCAGATCTTTGAGATCTGATCCATCGCCATGCTCCCTGTTGCACTCCTCTTCCAGATCAAGTCATTCATAAATAATCCATCACATACCCACACTAACACTTGATATCCATCTCCTTAAATAATATAAGCATTAGCCAATATCTTAGGCCAATCCTTTAGTAATACCAATGGTATTCTTTGATGGGATCAAATATCTACTAAAGCGCTCATTAATATGGGCCAATACCATGGTAAATACCCCTGGTATTCATAATAACATGGCGCAGAAACTGTACATGACTTTTCTTTGCCATACCCGCGTATGTACGCGACCTTTATTCATAGGACCCGTGTATGCTTTCCAAACTTCATTTTTATCATTTCTCTGTCTTTGAACTGATATTTCTTTGTCTATCTCACCTGTAGCATCTGCATAACCATCATGTTGACAACTTTATCAAGTAGGTTTCCATCAAGGACAATGCATTAGTCATAATTCCAACAATCTCCCCCTTTGGAATTGATGGCAACCACTTTGGTGTTTGGTCACCATCACTTGTAAATACCTGGCAAAAAAAAAAAAAAAACAAAAACAAAAAAACAAACAAACATTTGTAAGCATACCAAGCTTCTCTCAAGCATACTTCTCCAAACACCAATCCATTCTCCCCCTTTGACATCAAGGACAAAGGGTTGACCAATGCTAAATGAAGACTTCTTTCTCCCTTTGTAGAGAGAGAATTACTGTAGGTAAGATCTGCTGAATATGAACATTGACCATGCTCCCCCTGATCATATGCTGAAGCTTACGGAAGATTTTCAATGAAGGACATGACTCTATGACTCAACCAAATATGACCTTTCCTATCACCAAGGACTCATGCTTACATCAATCACCCAACATAGTGGGGTTACATATTTGACTCAACATTACATCAAATGCCCAAAATAATGGGATTACATACATAATTGACTTGGCCCTGATAGTCCAAACATGACTGAATATTACAATTATTACATCATGGGTATTTACATAAACTTTACATCAAGAGACAAATATGACATTTATGATCAAAACCAAGGACCTCAACCATGCAGTAGCAAGACCATAATAGTCATCATAGGATCTTGCAACATAGATAGCAGCAATATTAACAACAACATGCACATCCTCATCATCAATGTGTAAGATAAGACAATGTAGCTTTAATATCATCAACCTGTGACCAAGTATGCAACATCATAAGATTGTTTCGTAGAGATCTGTTATCAACTCATCCCCTTGACCTTATCAAGGTCAACTTTCTCTTTCTCTTTGTAGGAAGAGTTTCAATCCAAAGACATATAGATCTTTTGTAGCACAACAACATATATTTTCATGTATCAACAACATATGTGAGAACCAAGAATATCATCATAAAATAATATAGGGCAATGTAGCATCAATCCTCATTAGCATCAACATGTGACCAAATCTATCAATATGTGACTAAATATGTAATGTTAGCATCACCCAGCAGTTGTAGTAGTAGTATATCAGTAACCATCCTCTTAATGTCATCATATGCATATATCAAAGATAAGGAGAACCTTCAACATCAATCAAGTGTATCATGAAGAATCATCACACCATAGGCAACTCAAGTGATCATCCATAAGATTCATATCTGCAATTTATTGATATCGCATGACATAGAGATAGCAATATGTAAGAACTCATCATCATCAACCAATGTTAATAAGGACCATGGCATGCATATCCTCTTCATGTAGAATTAACTCCACTAAGTGAAACTTTATCCAAGACTTTATCATCACCAACGACATAATAAAAACATCATATGTGTCTTCAACATCAACATATACACATCATCAATGATATATATACTTATCATGAACATCATCACGCAACAAGGGATTCTCAAGAAATCATAATACCAACAATGCACTATTAGAAGCATAATAAATGCTCCCCCTGAACCCGTGCCAAATATTCACTATCAAGTCTGATCATATCCACCAATCTGTAAATCCATCAAAAGAACCAAAATAACAACGCCATATTTCAACAACTCATAAGCCATGATAAGCCAATACTTCTTCTAAGTAATATCTAAGCATCAACAGACTATAACCAACCAATGTCAAAACCAGAAAGCCAAATAATAACTAACTGAAGCATATCAGAACCTCTCCATGAGTATGTCCCACTGTTTCTTCATCTCAGAGAGACATATGCCACTGTCTAGATCAAAACTCACGTATATACGTGACTATCCTTTATGAGATCTGTGTATAGAAAGTAAAACACTGATTTTTCATAGCCACAACTCCCCCTGAGCTCATACACCAATGATTCTGAGACTTCATAATCATCACCTGCTCTTTATGAGGTCATGTACCTCACATCACTTCTGTAGTCACTATGAGAAGTATTCTTTTAAGAACAATGTACTGCATTAGAGATCATCTTCTTTTACTTTGAGTCTGAATCCTCCTCATTTCTGCGAGAATTCATTTCTTTAAACACGTATAATTTGTTTGGATTTTTGTATCCTCTTGCTATGAACTTTCCAGTTTCTTCATCTATAACCTTGCATTTGGTTGATGTAAACACAATTACATTTCCTTTATCCACCATTTGACCTACACTTAGAATATTTTGCTTTAGCCCTTGAATTAATAAAGTATTAGCTGCTCCTTTATGTTTATTAATTATGGCTCTACCTTTTCCCAAAACTTTTGCTGGATCACTATTTCCAAGAATAACCTTACCATCATTGTTTTTCTTGAGAGACTCCATCTAACTCTTATGTCCATTCATGTAATGAGAGCATCTGTTGTCTATGTACCATTCATCTTCATCTTCAAACGAGCAGAAAGCAAGGCCACACCTTATTTGTTCTTCTTCTTTCTGCTTATTATGAGAAATGTTTGTGGATCCATATTTCTCAGGTCTTTTGACATTATCTAATTTCTTTCCATGTTGTCTTTGGCGATTCATTGATTTATTACTGCATTCTTTTGCTACATTTCCAAACTTGTTACAAGCATAACATCTTATACGACCAGGAAAGGGAGTAGGGGAATTATAATATTTATGTTTCATGTTCCTTCTATTGTAATCAATGGCTTTGTGATCAAATATGTTGCAAGACTTCTTGTGAGATGACTCCTTGCTTGAAACAATCTGCTTGTGCAATTGATTGCAACATGTCCATAATTATAACATATAAAGCATTCAACATTATTAAGCAAAGGAGAGAATTGATTAACACTTCTATAGTTAGGGGCAAACGATTTCCTTTGAAGATTCACTTTCCTTGATTGTTGATTAGGTTGGCTTCGTATCTCTTTATTAAGCACTTCAGGTTTTGCAGTGTTACCCTTTATATTCCTTGCACTAGCTTGTGAACTAGATTCTCCTTTAATAGTTTCATGAAAACCAAGAGCAAATTTAATGGAAGGAGACCTTTGACTACTAAGAATGTTATCCAAAATCTTAGTACTATATTGAAATCTCAAATGTTTATCCTTTTCTTCTAATTTACCTTTTAGAATGTTTACCTCAACCTCCATTCTTTGGTATTGCTTTTCCTTTTCAAGATATTGCTTTCTCATTCCTTCAACCTTTCTTCCTTCTTCCATTTGCTCCTTTAAGTTGATAATTTCTTCCTTCATCCCATTCTCTTGTTCTTCAAATGCTTGAAGTAGTTCTTCATTTCGCTTGTTTGACTTTTCAAGATTTGCTTTTAGAGAGACAATCTCTACTTCAAGGCCTTCACAATATTGTTTAGATTCTACTGCAACATTTATTGATTTAATATGATCCCTGTTATCATATGCCTGCAACTTATCTTTAAGATTAATAATCTTTTTCAAAGAAAGATCAAGTTTTCTTCTAAGATTAAGAACTTCCTCTATTCTGTCTTCTTCTGAATCAATAACATACTCATCTTTTGATGCATCATTATTTTCTTTAGAAATAAGGTTACCTATTGGTTCTTCTGATGAACAATCTTCCTTTTTTCTTCCTTCATGGATTGCCTATATCTTATCCCATAATTCCTTTGTAGTTGCATAATGCATAACCCTATTTAATGTTGAATCAGGTATGCTATTAATGATGTCACTTAATGCCTTACTATTCTTTTTCACTTCTTTGTCTGATGGAGGAATTTTGGTGAAGCCATTGCATACTAAATACCAAACATCACAGTTCATTAGATTAGACTTCATCTTTTCTTTCCATTGTTGATAATTATCATTTCTTAGCATAGGTACCCCTTCATTGTCCATTGTTTCTGACTTGTTTTGTTCTTCTGCTTCTAGGGCCATCATTTTTGAATATGTTTTCTCTTTAGAATGCTTACTTTCACTTTTACCCATGAGTGCAAGTTCAATTGATTCACTGTCACTATAATAATTATTACATAGACAAGGACATGGACCACAATTAGAACAAAATTCCATACTTGATAGTTCTTTGTTACCGTCTTCTTCATTCTTGATCAATAGAAGGTGGGGTGCTCCCAAAACTGAATATTTGTTGACATCTTAGAACTGTCACTGCATCTGATATATCACTGTCACTACCACAATTTTCTGACTCCTTCCTTTGAGCTATCTTCTTCTTTTCCATCATCCTTGATCCACTCCAAGCAGTTAAGATTTAACTAAAGTGATCTTCTATGATACCAATTGTTGGAAAAAATATTAAGGGGAGGGAGGGTGGGTGAATCAATATTTTAAAACTCACTTAAACCTTTCAATTTCTTATTCAAATTTCTGTATCCTACTGTCATTAAGTAAACTAGTATATGCATGTGAATATGATGAAGGAAAACAACGTATATCCAGTTAGCAAACTTTTCATATATTTCATCATCTATTCTACTTTAACCAGTATGTCATTACTTCATTAGCCTTTAATTGAACAATAACCATGAGCAAAAAGAACATAATAAACTATCACACATAAGCAACGCATCAACACATGAGGACACAAAGATTTTTAGGTTGAAACCCAATGTACGAGAAAACCACCACTGCCATTGTCTTTGTCTTCATCTTTTATTATAAAAGAAAACATCTTATAATATTGTACTGACGCAGGCTCGTACTAGTATGTAGGAACCGACCTACAGAAGGATACAACTTTGTCTTGTTCTCCAAAACCCACTAGAAGGGAGGTCCAATCCCCTGATCTCATTTACTGACACCCACCGGAAGGGAGCTCCAACCCCATGATCAGATTTACTAGCTACTGCTGGCAGGAAGCTATGACTTCCTCACTGAAGGCTCCAACCCTCAACACCTCTCAAATCTGTAGGCCACTTTTCATCATATTTTCATATTGGACCCATTACCATCATTTAAGCCCAACACCAAATAACAATTATGAAACCAAGCATTGTATAAAATCACTCAATCATTGAATCAACTGAATCATCAAAGCAATCATTGAATCTTAATCAATCAATACAACTAGATCAAACTAAACCATAATAGATCATTCATCTACTCATCAATAAGCCAAACATTGTTACCCATCACAAAAACCAATTGTTGCTAATGCAAAACCTGATCAACCATACGTCAGATTGTATACGCTATTGTTCTTAATCATACATGCGTATGTACACGCTTCTCCTGAAGCATACCCACATATAGATCTCAAAATATTGATACCTGAATCTGAATCATTGTCACATTGAACCAATCATTGAAACACATGCTGAATCCATCACAGACCACTAAACCATATATAGATCTTCACATAATAGCATCATCCCCAGTCAACTTATCATTCCATAAACAAGTCAACCCAGCGAACACTATCAAACATAGATAATTATAAGAAAGACTTCATCGACATACAACGATAAACATAACAGAACAAATAAACCATTATCATCAGCTCATCCTGCAAAACCCTAGTAGATGTACTCGACTCTTATAAAGCACTCATGTGTATGTACGTGCCTTTCGTACTTGACACCTATGTACGTATTTTTCCATACTGTAGAAAATATACACAACTATTCAGATGAAGATCTGCATATGTACGCGACTTCTCAATGTCTACAGATCTGTAATCACTCAGACATACCTTCGTTGCAACACAACATCTATCAAACCTAAATATCGAAATGCAAACTATTACAGACACACATCATAATGTCATCATCACATATATATCAAACCATAAACAAATTATTCAATATGTGGTCATTTCAGATCTATTAGATCTGATCCATCTCCATGCTCCCTGGTGCACTCCTCTTCCAGATCAAGTCATTCATAAATAATCCATCACATACCCACACTAACACTTGATATCCATCTCCTTAAATATTATAAGCCTTAGCCAATACCTTAGGCCAATCCTTTAGTAATATCGATGTTATTCTTTGACGGGATCAAATATTCATTGTCGCGCTCATTATTATGGGAAAATACCATGGTAAAGGCTAATGGTATTCATAATACCATGGTGCAGAAGCTATACACAACTTTTCTATACCATACCCGTGTATGTATGCGACCTTTATTCATAAGACCCACATATGTTTTCCAAACTTCAATTTTATAATTTCTCTGTATCTGAACTAATATTCCTTTGTCTATCGAACCTGTAACATCTGCATAACCATCATGTTGACATATTTATCAAGTAGGTTTCCATCAAGGACAACACATTAGTCATAATGGCAACAATTAAAGCTCAAGAAAAGGGACACAGATTCTAGATTGCTTGATTGATCAATGGGTTGTTTTAAAGAACAATCCTAGTTGGATGAGTGGTTTTAAATGGATTGCATGTGCAATAAATTTAACTGAAAAGAAGAGGACAAGTCCAAGTGTCCTTTAAGGCCCAACAATAAGCAAGAGGAGGAAAAAATATGAAAGGCAGCATGGGCTCCACTATCCTAGGGGTTGACTGGCATGGAGTTGGGAAAGAGACAAACAATTAGTCTGTTGGGGGCATTCTCAAAGGAGATAGATATGTATATGCACACTTAGTAGAGAGAACATATTTTCTCTTATTATTATCGATGCACAGAGATAGTGTGGAAGGAAGACTGCATCCCGATTACCCTCTCGTGCATACACACAAGCAAGAGAAGAGGGAGGAACAAAGGTGTGGTTGTAAACACAAAACAAGTAAGTATGAGAAATTTAACCAACTGAGGAATCTGAAAGGGACTTGTTGGTTGAGAATTATTGAGAGCAATGGCTTACCTAAAGTCTGAACATCCCACTACGGAGCTTGTGGATTGATGAAACTTTGGTTCCGAGGGATTTGATTTGGGAATCTCTTCGTTGACACTTCTGTCGGCCTTCTCTCTCCGAGGTAATTTATGTACTACGAGGGAATTTCTTTTTTGATTAAGGAAGAGACACATGGGTATTGGTGAGGGTTGATGAAACACCAAAAGTTGCTTTGGGGCTAAAGATATGGTGTTTAACTCACTGATGAAGTACCCGGAGAGGTGGCTTATTTACCCAAACAATACCTTATCCAACTAATGAAACTTCCCTTGTAAGTGGATTATCTTCTCCTGAAAGTGAGATAAAACCATTTGTACAGTAGTATCTTAGCATGGATGTCATTTGTGTTTGAAAAGAGTGAGTGAAATCTTGTATAACTGGTGGATGAAGATAGAGTGGCCTTGTGGCATCTTGTTTCAATTGTAATTCTGGTGAAGTTTCCCATAAAAGCACTCCACCTCAAGCACTGGAATCTGGCTCGGGGGTGATAGCTATAAATAACCATGGTTGTAGCTTGTCTATGGTTGGGTGGAGAGTTAGAGTCCCACTCTTAGTTTCCAGATCTCTTATACGATAAGTATGTAACCATGTTCTGTGTTTGTGCCTCTTATGTCTCTATTTATTGTATTAAAACAATACAATGTTAATGATGGGGGGCGTTGTTTCCTATATGAACAAGAATGCCACTATTTTATGTACAAGATTTATGGAATGCTTCTTTTTCTTATTAAATAGATCATTATTCATGGATGTGCTAATCTTGAAATAACTTAAGCATGCATGGACATGAAGAGATTGAAATCTTTGTAAATGGGTAAATTATTTGTACTGACTTGCTAGTATATTTGGCCTTTGCGTTATGGATTGGAACATGTTGATAGTGAGGAATGCATAATTCCCGTGTTGAAACACTCTTGAATGTTTTCCTTCAAAAATGGTTATTTATACAAATGTCATGAGTTTGTGGATTGGTCTATATGACATGTACGCGAAGAAGTGGACAACCTGTGTGGATTAATTAATTGATTGTAAGAAAAATAATAATGAGACCAATAGGTCTTGGTTTCTAAGTTGCAGTCTCAGGTGGATGGTGTTCTTATATATATATATATATATATATATATATTGGATGCTCTAAGTTTGGTCAAGAGGTTATTCACCATTATTATTACGAAGGGCTTGGGGGCTAATTTTTGTGTACATTGTGCAAATGGTGTTTATGCTCACTCAAAAACTCAGTTCCATGGGTGTTTGCCTTCAGTCACATGAAGAACCATGTGACAAGGAGGGAAGGAGCTAGGACTAAGCGCCAAGGCCCGCCGATTGGTCTGTATAAATTTTCACTGTAGATATGTACTAAAGCAAAATACTTAATCTACTTCTACAATCAAACTTGCGGAAGCTTAAACGATTTTGAGCAAGATCAACCAGAACACATATAACAGAGAAGAAGATTCAATCACACATGAAACATAGAAGAATACTCTGGGGAAAGCCTTAGCTAAAAACCCTGCTATCTATATTATCATACAAGTGGAAATATCTTAGGATTACACAAAGCTTTAGCTCACAAGCTATCCAACTCTCAGTACAATCCCTTACTGCTGCTCATAGACAGAATAGACAACACATATGCCTTCCTTCAATCCTCCAAGCCTCCTATTTCCTTGTGCAGTTTCTCCTGGGTCCTCCAGCTGCCACCTGTGTGATTCTCACCTCACACACTGCTCTGACCTTTGTAGTAACTGCACAATCCTCAAGGAATGAATTCCTTCTACATGCAAGAGATATTCTCATAGGAATATTCTAGCAACTGATAGTACATTGTCCCTGCCTTTAATCTCAACTGGGTCTTTGTCTGAACTGACATGCATGAGTTATTTATGAGAGAATATTCAGTTATCTGGAGAACACTAGTTGCATGCATGCATGCATTAACTAATTGAACTCACAATTAGTTCCACAAACTGTTTGGAACTAATTTAACTGGACTTAACTCAGTTAACTGAGCTAACTAATTACAACTCATCCTTATCTCCTTAATTAAGGGATAACTTCCTCAATCAAAGGGATAATTGTTGCATGTCTTCACAAAGACTTCATGTTTGATTTTTATGAACTAATTAACTCAAGATGATTAATTAATTATTTTCAAACAACTGGTGAGACTCAATTCGAATTTTAATTCTCAATTTTAATTCAAGGACAAATCAAAATTGGAATATATCCTGAAATGCTATATATAGCAATGCTATTTTTAGCATTTCTTGTTGCTATTTTCAACATGGTCTAACGCTATTGGTCATAGAGTGAGGCGCAAAGTGATGGAGCCATTGTGGGAATGGATTATCCTCCGTAGAGCATATTATTGAGAGGGTTGGTCACATGGTGCATGTGACTCGGGATGGAGTGCTTTGGAGCATGCACAAATCGATGATGGTTCATAAATGCCAATGGATGGTGGGGATCCAAAAGTTGAACCCCCCTCCTTCTCTGTACCAAATGAGGTTGAGCCCCTGGATACCTTTGATTAGGGATAAATGAGACAGGGCATTGGATTCAAGTGATGGAACCTATAACGGAACCGTGAACACGGACCCCCTTGGTGACGTCATGGGGGGGGGGGGGTTGTACGCTATCAAATTAGAACCGTTGAATGGTCGAATTCCCTCTGTCGTCAAATCAATACGTTTAAGACTGATGACATCACCCCACACCACATTCCTCAGATATTTTTGATGGAGTACCTAGTAGAACCATCGGGGTTAAGGTCCCAGATGATGTGGTGTGTGGGCCTGTTCAGTGGGATAAGCGCCGTGTGTTGTGAATGTGTTGGCGAATGGGAAAAAAGGGTTGCAAGCTTCATCACGAGGAGTGTAACAACATGTAGCCTGGAAGATCATCCTCAAAATTTTAGCGGGGAGCAGTGTTGAGACTTGTTGGGATTTAACTTCGGGGGCGATGTGGCCACAGAGGGCTTGCACCTGCATCCATCTGTGTGTGTGTGTGGGTTGGTCCATGTGGACCATAGAAAGGGGATTGATATGTGATCCCAATATAAATGGGTCGGCATCTATGTGGAATTACCACATGGGTGGTGACATGTCGAACGACTAGGATAGCCACGTGGGCACCACATGACATATTAAATGACATGGAACTGTTCGATAGGCTAGCTTTAAACAACCATATTCTTTGATCCAAATGTTGAATCAAAGCAAATTTTATATCATTGGAAAGGTCTCGATGAGATGGAAACAATGGCGTTATTCATTTTAACTTTTAAGGAAGTCAGAAAAGGTCAAAAAATTTGGTCCCCATTTCCATAACTGGACCTTTGAGATTGGGTCAACATAGTAACTACCTCCTTATAACCTTATTTAGGGTTGGGGTTAGTAGGGGGTATATTACAAAGTGGTATTAAAGCTTCCAGGTTCAACACTTGGATTGTAAGGGCATCATCACAAAATTAATAAGCAAGGGTTTGACATTAGACTTCGGGAGATCTACTGAGGCCATAAAGCCTCATGTCTAGCATAAAAGATGTATAGATTCTGTGTACTTCTTGGTATACCTTATCGTGATATTTGCATGTGGCATAATATGGATGATTTATATGGTTTACTAATGTTAATGCACTATTTGAGGTGTAGTGCTGAAACTAGCAATGCACCAATAGATTTCCATCAACAAGCCAATGTGATGGTGTTTATTATGTAGTTGAATTCTATTAAAATCTAACATCCATGTGTGTATATGACAACACATAAAATACACTAAGGCTCAAAGAGATGAAGTTTAAGGACCACGTGAATAGCAAAGGGTGGTATAGTATAGAAGCAACAAACCAAAGAAATAATAGTAAAATGGTGCAGTATAGCTGTGACCAATCACAACATGGACACGAAGAGGAAATATCAATTTAACAGTGAGGAGGGGCAGACTCTCCTAATTGGATGGACGCATTGAAAAGCCTAAGAGCATAAATAAGGAGCTATAAATCTGACAATGAGAGGCTGGTCAGAGCACAAGAAAAGCAAGTTTAAGTCAATGCAGTAATACTGCAAATCTTATCAGACCTACAAAGGCAGGCATAACATGCATTGGGGATCATCCATAGAGACATGCGAATCCCAGTGGGGAAGGAAGAAAGAACCAATGGGGCGAATGAGAGTATATCTAAAAAGAGGCACATGTTGTCTAGTGAAGACACTGTGAAAGGAGGCACTTTGTTGAGCACTCCTAGAAATAATTCAAGCACTCATAAGCAACAATATGAGGACACTCATAGAAGATCACATCGTTGTCACTATCATCAGCATCATCATGGGATAATAAGGGAAGGAGAGTATATATTAGAGGAGTTTAAAAAGGCCAAGCCTCCTACCTTTGATGGCGAAATGAGGAAATAAAAGGATGTCGAAGCCCGACTGTTAGGAATGAAAAAGTTTTTCCGAATCCATGATTCTTCAGAGAACATGAAAGCAAAGGTAACCACTTTTAGCCTAAGAGGAAAGGCTGATATATTGTGGGAATATTTGAAAAATGTAAAGGGAATAAGGGAAGAAGAATTGTCCTAGAGGGAGTTTGAGGAGTATTTTAGAAGCAAATATCTATCTGAGAGATACTTCGACAACAAGGAAAAGTAGTTCTATTAACTCATATTGGGACAAATGACAGATGATGAGTGCACCACAAAATCCCTAAAGCTGCTAAGGTATGTTCCCTACCTTGAGGAGAAAGCAAAGATTCAGAGGTACACCAGTGGCCTGCCACAAAATTTCAAGGATAGAATCGAATTTGATGAGCCCATGAAATTATAGGACACAATTAAAAAACTGAATCATTACTATGAGCAGTCTAGGCATAGGCTTGAATATAAATCAGATTAGAAATTCAAGGGCAATCCCAAGTTTAAAGGGAAAAGAAAAAAGGCAACAAGGGAGTGAGTGTGACCCTTGTTAACCAAGAAAACTAACAAAAGTCCAATGCTGCCAACAAAGGCTGTTCTACTCAAGATGAAGCCAAAATTTATGGGAAGGGTCCATATAAGTGTTGGAATTTTAGAGAAAATCAGCTAAGGAAAGATTGCCCACAACACAAGCATGCTAGCTCGAAATTGTACAATGAACACGGGGCAAAAACAGTCATGGACGTGGCTCAAAGCATACCCAAAATTTATGCAGTGATGGATAATTGTCATTCTGATCATCAGGCAATGATTATAGAGATGGAAGGTATTCTACATGACCAAAACATTTCGATTATGATTGACCTTGTTTCCAATTTTAGTTACATAAGTCCCATTGTTGTTGAGAAATGCACACTAAAGAAGAAAGCACACAATGAGTCTTGGCTAGTTCAATTGGCCTTAGGGACAAAAATAAGGGTTGAGTATTGGGTGAAGGCTTTCCCAATCGAATTAAATGGGATGCCGACAACTACGAACCTCAATGTATTACTATTGGAAACATATAATGTATTATTGGGCATGGACTAGTTATATGCACACCGAACCAAGGTTGACTACTTTGAGAATACCATTGAATGCCTGAATGAAGCTAGAAAGCATAGAATATTGTGTTTGAAGCAAAAACCCACTTCGGTGAGATTAATTTCAGCTATGCAAACCAAAAGAATCCACAGAAAAGGATGCCTTTTGTTTGTTGTGTAAATATCAAGTAACGCTGAAGTTAATCACAACACTGAGAATGATGATAGTGATATTTTGAGGAAATATCTTGTTTACATTAGTTTTCATATGTATTCCTTGAACAAATTCTCGATTTACCTCCTCATCGAGAAGTAGACTTTTCCATCAAATAAGTGCTAGGGGAAGCTCCAACATCCAAAGCTTTATATAGAATGAGCACTCTAGAATTAGTTGAGTTGAAGATAAAACTCAAGGAGATGTTAGACAAGGGCTAATCTGTCTATTAAGAGGAAGGATGGCACACTCAGGTTGTGCATTGATTACAGACAACTAAACAAGGTGACCATCAAGAACAGGTATCCATTGCCACATATTAATGATCTATTCCGTCAGTTAAGAGGACAAACAATCTCCTCTAAAATTGATATGAGATTGGGCTAACATCAAGTGTGTATAAAGGATGAGGATATCCATTAAATTTCCCTTAAAACAAGGTATGGGAATTATGAATTCATGGTAGTTCCCTTTGGGCTTACCAATGCACCTGCAACTTTTATGTGCTTCATGAACAATGTGTTGTGCTCCTATTTATATAAGTTTGTCATAGTCTTCGTTGATGACATTTTGGTCTATTTGAAGACTAAGGAAGGGCATGAAGAACTCCTGACTACAATACTACAATTTCTAAGAGATAAAATCTTAGTAAGTGCAATTTAATTCAGTCGTAGATTCATTACTGTTATGTAGACAAATCACTCTTATGGATAAGAGCAATCTTCCTAGATTCAATGGCTGAATCTAGTAACAAACAAACATACTAGTAATTATTTCCTTGAGTTCATTCTATTGAATTATAAGCAAGAATGTTGGAATATGAAATCCATACTGTTGAAGTCTAGAAATGTCTCTTTTTGACCATCCTTTTTGCCATCCCATTTCACCTTTCTATTATTTTTCTGCAAAAGCCTCAGCATATTAAGGTCAAGATCAATACCTACAAAATATTAATCATTCATATTTAAATTCTCTGTTTTTAGTGAAATTATGACAAAAGTATCTTGCAATTACCAAATTTTGTATATTCTACAACTAATATCTGTTTCTGCAACAAAATCCATTATTAGATAGGTTGCAACATTCCAAAAGAAGAAAGAAGACTGTCAAAAGATGACATTTGGCTTCGAGATGGTTAACCACCTATTGAGATTGCTTGGCAAGCTAAGTGAAATTAGAGATCTTGAAGTCAAAGGATGAGTCAAACTTGGAAACTGCGTGTTGCAATTAAACACGGGAAGCAGAGAATCAAGCGAGCGAGGCACTTAGCTGTTAAAACACGAAATCTCCTATGACTTGATTTTCCAATAGCAAGTCATAAAGAGATTGGACTCTTAATTATCGATCTCATAGGTGTCAAATTTGCTTACAGTTTATTAGCTTAAAACTCTTTCAAAGTCTTTTTTATCATTTGTATAAATAGTGGTAAGAGAGGCAAAGAAAACAGTAGTGGAGATTATTTTATTAAGTTTATAATCCTTTTGTGGACAAATTGATACTATGTTCTCTTAATACAAGTTCTTGTTACTTTCTAAATGCACGCGTGAAGAATCGTTGATTGTTAAAACAACCCTGCACTCCGGGAGGGCCCCCTGCGAGCTGTGAGGTTTTGCTTTAGTTTTGAATTATTGTTAGCATTAAAATTTCTTTTAAAGTTTACTTGTAGCTCTGTTTTTCGTTACATTCATTTTGACACAGTATTCATAAACCAAAAATACCAAAAAGAGTTTACTTATGCTATGCATTTTTTATATCATTGTTTAGTTGTTTTAGCATTCAATTTCAATTTCTCTCAGTCATTTCCTCGTTTACATTTAACTTCTGATATGCTAAACAAAGTACATTTTAGAGGTTGATGCACACATTAGTAATCAGTCTTGAGTTAAAGTTTCACATTTTAGATTTCATTGTCATTCTCTTTTTGAAGCAACTTTATCTTTTGCAATCTAAATTTCGTTATCAGGTTTTTCATATTTGTCAATTAGCTTAAAGATTTATTTTCAGTAACTAGTGTAGAATGAGTTTAATTCTGCAGTAGTAGAGTTAAATAATTTTCTTTCATGTTCAATTTTCAAGCATTTCCTTTTGACAATTAGAATTAAGTGTGGATTTCTGCAATATAGATAAGATCTTTTATTTTCAAAAGCTTAGCTTAGATAGGACTCTAGATTGAAAGAACATGTGCGTTGATTCTCTCCAAATTGTATAAAAAGCATTCATTCATCTTTAAAATTAGTTTCATTCTTAGATCACTTAATTTATAGAAGAAATCCTAGCATATATAGTGCACATACACTTCACAAGTACACAATTCTTGGTTGACATTTAATGAAGTAAATTAAAGACAATTAATTTACCAAACATTTTGGCACCATTGACGGGGAAGTGTATATAGGATTCCATTATTGCATTTCATTTTAGGAGTTAAAAAAAAAAAAAAAAAACACATTAAACATTTATGCATAGAGAAAGGGATTCTACGTGTAGATTTACAAGTAGAGGTAGAAGTTCAATTCCAACATCACCACTCACTCCACCTAGGCCTCGTAGTGCCACACCCGCAAGTACACGATTCCTGGTTGACATTTAATGAAGTAAATTAAAGAGAATTAATTTACCAAACATTTTGGTGCCATTGCGGGGGAAGTGTATATAGGATTCCATTATTGCATTTCATTTTAGGAGTTAAAAAAAAAAAAAAATTATGCATAGAGAAAGGGATTCTAGGTGTAGATTTATAAGTAGAGGTAGGAGTTCAATTCCAACATCACCACTCACTCCACCTGGGCCTCGTAGTGCCACACCATCCCAACATACTCACATTCCATCATTGGAAGGTAGACATAGACTTCATGAGGTGCATAGATCAGAAATCCAATCTAGAGATTCACCAACTTCTTCTACAAAAGTTGTAGTTGACGAACCTACATCCCCAATAGAAGGAGTAATTTTCCTCTCTTCAACATGAGAACAACTTCTAGGACAAGAACTAGAGGTGCCTAGTGAAGAAGAAGAAGAAAAACCTTATTTTAACATACCATTAGTAGAGGAACCAGAAGAAGAGCTAGATAATCCTATTATAGAACCTTATATTAGCTCTGAAGAATCTACAATGGTAGGGGAAGGAGAAGGAGAAGTGCATAATGTAAATGGTGGTGAATTTAGGATTGGAAGTGGAAGAGGAAGAGGATGAAATAGAGGTTGAGGTGGAGGTGGAGGTGGAGGTGGTGGTAGAGGTGGTAGGGCAGAATAAGATCCTTATGGATTTCCCATATTTGATGAAGATACCACAACTACAATGAAGAACATCTCACCCTCCATTCTCCCTAATTTCCATGGTTTAAGACATGAGGATCCCGAAACATTTCTTTTTGAGTTTGAGGTTCTATGTAGAACTTATGATTACTTACTAGATCCTTAAAAGTTGAAATTGTTTCCAGCAAATCTTAAAGATGGAGCACTTAAATGATTTATGGGATTAGGAAAACATATAATTAAAACATGAGATGAAATGAAAAATATGTTCTAGAAAAATACAAGGATTATTGTATGCCCCATAACCTCAAATACGAAGTCTTTAAAATGATGCAAAAAGAGGACGAGAGCCTTGAAGATCTAGTACATCAAAAGAGCTAATATGTATAATTTGGATGATGAAACACTAAAATCTATTTTGTTAAAATCCATCAAAGATGAATGGATTGATCCCCTGAATTTAATGGGCAAGGGAGATGTGTCACAACTTTCATTTGGAGAAATCTGTGATTTATGTAAACATATCTCTAGGGGTAAAGCTAGGATAGGCAAAAATCCAAGAGATCCCGTGCTGTCCAGAATTAATAAATCTGTATCTGGAACAATAAGTAGAGCTGAAATAGGCAATTTGCTTGATAATTTCAAAACAAATATATTAGGGAGTCTTAGCGAAAACCTAGATACCCTTAAGATACAAAACAAGCAAAAAGCTGAGAATGCTACATTATCTATTTTTTGTCCCAAGTGTAGAAAGAAACATGTCCTAAGAGAATGTCCCCTTGATAGTATAGAAATTTGTGTCATATGTGTTGAAAATCGTAATACAAAGGAATGTCCTTCAATACTTGGTCTTAAAGTTGTTTTTCAAGATGAAGTTGGGGCAAGCCAAGATGAATCTCTTTGTTTTATTGCTAAAAGACCATGTCAAAATCAATAAAATATGACTCAGGGTTTCAATAATCAATCATATGCAAAACCACAGAACAATTGGATTGCACCCATGCAATGACAGCCTTAGCCCCCATCTTGGGCTCAAGGTTGGCAAAATCGTTATGGCAAATATCCTTAATATCCTCAGTTCCAACAACCATATCCTTATTTTCCACCACAATATTATCCTCCTAAGCCAACTCAACTTCCTCAATTTCAAAATTCAAATCAACAACTTGCATTAGCATTTCCTCAAAACCTAATCAACTACCTGCCCAACCACTTCCAAATCCAAACAATAAAAATCAACAAGCTATTTATAATGTCGAAGGACAAAATTTTCAATCTTGTATGATTACCCCATTAGGTCTAAATGATGTTCAACTTAGATCTGGTAGGGTTTTACCAAAGAAGTCACCAACAACTATCATCCAAAAATCTAAAGAGAATGAAGTTCCTAAGAAAGATGTAAATCTTGATCAAGAAAACATTCCCCTAAAGGAAGATGTTCCTATATTATCAAAGGATGAACAAATAAAGCAAGCTCCTACAGTTCCTCTAGTAGAACAACCTTTTGTTTCTTTACAAGATCCACCTTTTCCTGAAAGGCTTAAAATTGATAAAGGAATATAAAGGCAAATTATTTTACCAGATTATGATATGCTAGATGAACTTAAGAATATTTTCATTAAATTTACTTTATTACAAACGATAAAGGAAATACCAATATTTGCAAAAACTATCAAGGAGTTATGCATTAGAAAACTAGGAAGAAAAAGAAAAGATATCAAAAAGATCCAATTGGTAGGAAATATTGTTGATATCATGATGGGAAAACCTATTGTTCAAAAATATCTATATTCTGGTAGTCCTATTGTGTAAATTCATATCAATGGTGTTGAGATTCCAAATAATTTAATTAACCTATGAGCAACCATTAATATCACGAGTAAACAAACAATAGAGCAACTTAAGCTTCCTAATCTTCAATATAATCCTACATTATTACAATTAGTAGATCGATATGTTATCAAACCATATGGAGTATTAGAAGATGTGTTTGTTTCTCTAGATTTTTGGGAATATCCTATAGATTTCATGATTTTAACTCCCAAGAATAATTTAGGAGTCCATCCATTGATCCTTGGTAGACCTTGGCTAGCTAAAATTGATGCATTCATGAGTTGTAGATCTGGTGATATGTATATCTCTGATGGAAATTCCACTAAAAAGTTTACCTTGAAATAGAAAGTGAGATTTGGTTAGATGATGATAATGAATACTTTAATGATTTGCAACGAGTTTATACTTTTTCACAATTAGATGAAGAAGATCAATCGATAAATTTAATGAATAATAATGATTTTTTTTTTACAAGAATGGTTATGGGATTTTATTAACTGATTGGATAAGAGCCACAAATCCGGTTACATAAGGAGGAGCTGATTTCTGCATAACTTTCCAACAAGAGGAATATAACACCTACTCTTATCAGGTTCCTCTTTTTACATTTAATATAGTGCACTTCTACTGCTAATTTCCCGAGCTGAAAGATACAAACAAACTGTTGCAAAAGAATGCAATAAAACATGGCTCTTTAAGGGATTGGTTCCCAAAGGAATTCCTTATCTCTTAGAATAGTACTGACATCTAACTAGACTGCCTTGTTTGCCTCAATGTCTGCTTCTTTGTTATTTGTTCTCAAGACATGGTAGTAATTCAGATTTAGGGACTTGGACATGCCTTTGATCCTTGTAATTATCCTTGCTAGCTGCAGGTCCCCTGTAATTGAATTGCTTGCCGCTGCTTTGATGATAACCTGGGAGTCTCCAAAGACATTTGCCTCCTCAAGACCCAGCTCTTTGAGGAGTTTGATTCCTTGGAAAAGGGTCATCGCTTCAGCTTGTATGCTTGAGGAATGGCCTAATCCCCAAGAAAATCTGTGTGTAGATGTGTCCTCTGGGTTAATGATGAGCCCTCTAGCTCCAACAATTCCTGGATTCCCTTTGGCTGCCCCATCAAAGAAGAGAGAGGGAAGTGGTTGAATGGACAGCTAGGACTGAAAATCTTCTTCATTTTTCCTGATTTGCCATTCTTTGGGGGTTGGAGGAGAGCTGTTCGAATTTTGAAACTTGAAATTGAGGGCGGTTCCCAAATCTCTGTCCTGCTGGCTTAGATTTGAGTCATCTCCTTTGTCTTCCAGCCACTCGACTAGCTAACTTTTCACTGAATTAGCAACTATTCTGTAGTCCTGTTCCTTGTTCCGGAAAATCCTTCTGTTCCTTTCCAGCCAAATTTGCCAACTGATGAATTTAGGCAGAGCACTCCACGTTGTTCTTATTGTTTTATTTTTTGGAAATGGGCCTAGATATTTGGCCATCCAGCTCGCGAACAGATCCGAAGCTGAGGAGGGGAAGATGAACTTGTATTTCTAGGTAGCAAGAAGCTCCTGCCATATGGAGGCCGCGAATTTGCACTCGATCATGAGATGGAAGGCGGATTTTGAGTTTTCCTTGCAGAGCGTGCATCTAGAAGGCCCATAGATGCCCCTTTTCTGAAGCCTGTCTTCATTGAGAGTTTTTTGATGGCAAAGAAGCCAATAGAAGTGATCAACTTTTGGAATTGAAGGGATTTTCCATATGCCTACCCAGGGGGCAGGGTTGGGAGGCACGTGGGGTCGCTCTAGGCATTTAGCGTATCCCTGAGCTACCGTGTAACCTGCCCGATTTGTGCCCCAACCTCTCGCATCCTGCCTGCGCGCATGTATAGGAGCCAGCCCGTGTAAATTCTTGGTGAGCATTGCGAGTTCTGAATGCAAGGTGGGAGGAACGGGGAGCTGTTTCCATCCCGTCCAGGCATCATCTTTCCAATTCGAGAGATCCCACAGCGTGTTGATACTCGCTTCAGACATCCAACGTTCCAACTCTGTCATGTCTCTAGAATCTGCCAGCGGAGGTCTGTTCAAGATACTGCCATTCCATAGATGGATGCATTTTCCATTTCCTGGTATCCAGAAGGAGTGATTTCTTATCAGCGAGCCAATTATGTTGATGAACATGCTGAAAGGAGTTCTGAGTTGATTTTTGGGTTGATCCAGGCATCTAAGTCTCGTTCCTTTGAAGTATTTCCTCCACAATGCAACCTGTGCCTAGCCTGGATTAGGAGCTATGATTTTCCAAATCAATTTGGCTCCCATGGCTAGATTTTGAGTTCTGAGATCTTTAAAGTTCAGTCCTCCCTCATGAAACGGTCTGGTGACTATTTCCCAATTGACTAGGGAAATTCTCTTCTCGTTTTGATTGCCTCCTTTCCAGAAAAACTGTCTAATCAGCTCCTCCATCTTTTTGATGATTCCCACAGGTGCCAGGAGGACAGAGAATTTGAATATCGGAAGGCTGTTGAGCACTGCTTTAATGAGCACTGATTTTCCAGCAATGTTGAGCCAAGAGGATCCCCGGGCTTGCATTTTTGCTTTGAATTTATCTAACTGAGGATACCAGTCTTTGCTTAAGGCCCTCTTGTGAAAGATGGGCAGAACAAGATATTTAAATGAGGACTAGGAAGTTGAGGCTGCAAATCTGAAGCATCTAGCAATGGAGCTTGCAGTTGAAGCAGGAATGTTCCAACAATAGATATGGTATTTGCCACTGTTTAATACGCTGCCAGAGACCTTACAGTGTTCGTCCAGAACTTCTTTGAATTTGATAGCTGAATGAGGAGAAGCAACCCCCAGCAGTAGTGTATCATTAGCAAAGAGGGTGTGATTAATGCTTTTTACCCCTCTTGCAATGCACAGGCCAACGATGTCTTGATCTTGCTGCTTTTTATTTAGATAAAAGCTGAGGACAGAGGCTTGAAGGACGAATAGGAGGGGTGAAAGGGGACACCCCTGCCTCAGCCCTCTAGAGGCTTTGAAAAATTCAGCAGCCCTACCATTCACCAGTGGGGCAATCCAAGGCTCCGAAATACATGCTCTGATCCACTTGATGAAATTATGCCCGAACCCCAGTTTGTGCAACACATCAAAAAAAAACCTATGTCTAACACGATTAAAAGCATTTGGTAGATCTAATTTAATAACCATACCTTTTTCCTTTCGGTGTAGGCTGGATTGGATCGCCTCTTGAACCAACACGAAATTGTCCACCAGCTGCCTATCATGAATAAATCCACCTTGATTATCTGGAATGATTTTGGGGAGAATTCTTTTCAACATGTTAGCTATCACTTTGGTTATCACTTTGTACCCAATATTGCATAAGGAAATTGGACGAAATCTGTTGAAAGAGTTTGCTCCTTTCTCTTTGGGAATGAGGGCGAGGAAGGTTGAATTTGTGCAGCCTCCAATCTTCTGACAGTCTTGGGACTTCTGGATCATTTTGAAGAACTCCTTCTCAACAATCTGCCAACAGGTTTGGAGAAATCTAGGTGTAAAACCGTCTGGTCCCGGAGCTTTGTCGGGATCCATTGCGAAAAGGGCCTCCTTGACTTCCTTTTGCAAGATTTTGCTTTCAAGTGCCTGGTTCATCTTGGAGGTGATGAGGCTAGGGACAACGTCCAACAAAAAGTCGTTTTGCTCAACTCCTAGATCTTCCCTGTACAGCTTCTCAAAGTGTTCTGAGGCTGCCTTTTTTATTCTTGTAAAGTCCTTCAGAACGTTGTTTTCTTCTTTTATTTCCGTGATGGAGTTACGACCTTTCCTGGCTTGGGCTTGTTTATGAAAAAAGGAGGAGTTTCTATCGCCAGATTTGAGCCAAAGACTTCTGGACTTGAGCCTCCAATATTCTTCTTCTGCCAGACAGACCTTATGGAAACTTTGCTGAAGCTTGGCCTCCTTTTCCAACTCATCTTTAGTGATTTTAGCTGCTTTGTTTCCTTTCCGCAATAGGGTTGGGCAGGGTCTTAGCCCAATTTTTTTAGCATGGCTTTAACCTTTCTGAGTTTTTCCTCCCAAACAAAGAAGGCGGATCCCTTGACTGGGTCTTTCCAACAGTCTCGGACCTTTTCCATGAAGTCTGTCTCTTTGATCCAGAGAGAGCTGAATCTGAAAGGAATAGGCCCCAGATCCTTGGGAGTCAGCAGCTCTAGGCTAATGGGCTTGTGATCTGATACGCTGCTGTGAAGAATGCGCATTCTAGCTTCTAGTCCAAGAAGTAGGAAGGAGCTTTGCACCAAAAATCTGTCAAGTCTTGCCGCTATGTGACCCGGGCCAACTCTCTTGTTTGACCACGTGAACTTACTAGTAGTCGGCTTAATGTCTATCAGATCCCAATCTTGCATGAGATCTTCCACTAATTCTCTTCCTAGATCCCTAACGATATTGCCTCCTCTTTTTTCTAACGAGAGGAGGGTGAGGTTGAGATCTCCGTCTATGATTATATTCTCCAGATCTTCTAGATCTGCCAAGTTTTTGATGGAGTCCCAGCATAGTTTTTTCTCACCTGCATTGTTAGGAGCATATACATTGAACAGGCAAATAATTTCCTTAGATTCTAAGTGCTGCATTTTTAACAAAATCCAATGAGTGTTCAAGGACTCAGAGATTAAAGAGAACTTATTTGGATTCTAGAGCGACCCAAGTCCTCCCGATGCTCCACGGGCAGAGGTTGCTTGCGCTCCGTCTTTCTTCCAAAATTTTTTGCTTGCCTGGAGGAAGACTGAATCCTCCAATTTAGTCTCCTGGATGAGAAGAATGTCCGGGGCTTCCAGTCTTATTAAACTATTCATTGCTTCTTCCTTAGCTTTGGTGCCCATTCCCCTACAATTCCAGGAGACTATCTTCATCATTTACTTTTGCTGTGGTGAGCTCCTTTGGAGCTCTGGGTTTGGATCCTCTTCATCTTCGGGGTTTTTGCTAGGAGTTTCTCTAGCATTGGCTGGCTGCCCTGAAGCTTGTCTTTGTATGTTTCTTGTTCTCTTTTTTCCTTTGTTGACATGCGCCCTCTTGTAGATCTTCTAGGGGTAGACTGTGATTCTCCTATTTCCCCTTCTTCCTCCGATTCCTTGGATTCTTGGGTTTCCTCTTCTTCTTCTGACATCCTCCCTTTGGATCTCTCTGGTACACTTTTGGATTTAGATGGAGAGATCTCCTTCGGGATTTCTGTCTCCTGCGTGTTCATGATTTCAGATCCAAGGATCTCAAATTTGTTCCCTTGGCTTTCCATGGGTGGATTCTGAGCAGGGCCCGCTTGGGGAGCTCTAGCATTTGCATTTGCATTCTTCCTGAGTGAGGTTTTGGGTCACTTTGCTTGATTCCATCCTTCTTCCTTTCATTTTTCTTCTACTCCTTTGGACGGGTAGTCTCTGGCGAAGTGTCCATAGACGTGACACTTCCGGCATTTGAACGACAGCTGTTCATAGTCCAATTTCTGAACATGCGTCCAGGGACCTACAATTATTTTGATGGCTTCTGGTAGCCCGACCTCCAGATCTACCTCCACACAAATTCTGGCGCAATCGTACTGATCTTTGCTGTTGGCCTTGTCTATAAACTTCCCAAGAGTGTTTCCTATATGTTTCAAAGAGTCCTAGTTCCAGCAGTGAACAGGAAGATTAGGCAGTCTTACCCACACCGGGACTGCAGAAGGCACATCCACCACCGGATCGAAGTCTGGCGTCCATTTATTTAGGTACAGACCTTGAGGGCCCATGAAGTAGGGGCCATTCCTGAAAATGAGATCCTTGTCCTCTTTTTTATAAAATTCAAATAAGAAGTATCCTCTTCTGAGGAAGTAAGAGGTTACCTTGTTCTTTATCAGAGGAGCCTAGTTCCTAGCAACACAGTTCTTCGTTGATTTCGGGGAAGGCCAAAGACCTATAAACTGACCGACCAGAGCACGATCTGCCAGAGATAGGGCTACCTGAATCAGACCTTCAGGCGGAAGGGCGATCTCAGGGATATCTTCTAGCTTTTTCACGAACTTAGCAGCTTCCACGCATTTCTTCTTGGGCAAGGAGGCCAGCAAGGATCTGAAGGCCTTAGCGGCGGAAGGCAGAGGAGGGGAGGAAGACCCCTGGGGGGAAGTCAGCTCCTCCATGATGGGCCAGCAGATCCAACTAGATCAGCGGCAGGTTGGAGTGAAGCCCTCGGCGGATACGCCTGTAGGGATCAGTGGTTGCAGAAGTGGGCGTGCTCGCAGTCTTCAGATCCCGCGGAATGCGGATCTTGCAGGTTGCAGAGCGGGAGCCGAAGTTTTAACCATTTTCCTACCGAATAATAATGATTCTTATTAATAGTATGAGCAAGATAAATGTTTTTAGGAGAAATGCAACGTTGAATATTTATCATCTCACCAAATGGCTTTATATTCTATGGAAAATTTTGGCAATTCTCAAATAGAAAATTTTCCAGATATAACATTGAATATTAACAATAATTTGGAAGAATTTCAAAAGAGAAAATTGATTCAGATGCTACAAAGACACTCTTTTGCTTATGCATGGGAGTACACTAACATGAAAGGTATTGGTCCTAAAACTTGTATGCATCATATATATATTGAAGAAAATGCCAAACTAGTTAGATAACTGCAGAGAAGGATGAATCCTAATTCGAGAGAAATTGTTAAGGAGGAATTATAAAAATTTCTTAATGTGAATTTCATTTATCCAGTATCAGATAGTCAATGGGCATCACCTTTAGTGATCGTTCCTAAGAAAAATGGAAAATGGAGAGTATGCATTGATTATAGGGAATTAAACAAAGCTACTTTAAAAGATCATTTTCCACTACCTTTCATAGATCAAGTATTAGATACCTTGATAGGGAAAAATATTTTTTATCCTTAGATGGTTTTAGTGGATATAATAAAATCCAAATAGCACGAGAAGATCAAGATAAAATTACTTTTACATGTCCACGGGGAACATATGCCTATATGGTTCTCCCTTCGGATTATGTAATGCACCTGCCACATTTCAGAGAGCAGTTTTAGGTATCTTTTCTGATCTAATTCATGATTGTGTGGAAGTGTACATGGATGATTTTACTGTGTATGGTGATACTTTTGAAGAAGCAATGGAAAATTTTGAAAAAGTTCTTGTTAGATGTAAGGAGGCAAACCTTTCATTAAGCCATGAGAAATGTTTTATGATGTTCAATGAAGGGATTGTTTTAGGCCACCATATTTCAAGTGATGGAATTAAAGTGGATACATCTAAGTAGAAGTAATTTCTAAAATTTAAATTCATGTTTGCCAAAGGGATGTAAGAAGTTTTATAGGAGATTCATAGAAAATTTCACAAAATAAGCCTTTCCACTTTTCAAACTCCTTACAAAAGATTGTGAATTTGCTTGGAATCCTGACTATCATAAAACATTTGAGACATTGAAACAAAAGATTATTGATTGGGCTCTTCCTTTCCATATTTCTATTGATGCTTCAGATACAACTCTAGGGGTTGTCTTGGGACAAAACGATTTAACTCCTTATGCCATCTACTATACAAGTAAAAATTTGACTCCCGCAAAGTTAAATTACACCGTAACAGAAAATGAGTTTTTAGTTGTTGTTCATGCCATAATTAAATTTAGTCATTACATTATTGGTTATGAAACTTTTATTCATAGAAATTATTCTTCCATTAGATATCTAATGAACAAACCAATTACTAATGGTATAATTACAAGATGGTTGTTATTACTACAAGAATTCAACATTACTATTCTTGATAGACTAGGAAAAGAAAATATAATTGCTGATTTTCTTTCTAGATTACAAAATAATAATGAGGATATCCCTGTAAAAGACAACTTTCCTGATGAATATCTTTTTTGCAGTATCTAATAAAACACCTTGGTTTGCAGATATTGCTAATTATTTGGCTACATGAAAGTTACCTCTGCAACTATTAGCTAGAGAAAAGCAAAAAGTGATCAAAACCTGTGCACCTTATTCTTTGATAGATGGAGAATTGTACAAAACTAGACTTGATTTGATTATCAGAAGATGTGTTTGAGAAGATGAAGTACCTGAAATCCTGAAGGCTTCTCATGATGAACCATTTGGATGACATTTTGCCGGTAAAAGAACTGCTTACAAAATCCTCCTTTTGGGATATTATTGATCATCTACTTTTAAGGATGCCAAGGAATATGTTAAAGGATGTGATGGTTGTCAAAGAATGGGGAAACCCATTCCATCAGATGAGATTCCTCTACAACCTTAGGTACTTGTAGAACCCTTTGAAAAATGGGCTCTAGATTTTGTTGGACCAATAAATCCTCCATCTAAATAGAAAAAGGTATATACTTGTTTGCACGAATTATGTTACAAAATGGGTAGAAGCTAAACCTCTTTTATTTGCAACTGAAAATGTTGTAGTTACATTTCTTTTTGAGGATATCTTTACTCGTTTTGGTGTTCCAAGAGAAATTGTAACAGATCAAGGTACTCAATTCACATCAAAGTTGGTGCAAAAGATCATGGAGCAATACAAAATCAAGCATCAAAAGTCTACTCCATATCATCCACAAGCCAATGGGCAAGTGGAATCTACCAACAAAGTTCTTGAAGCAATTCTTACCAAAATTGTGCATTTGCATAGAAAGGATTGGGCATAAAAGCTTCCAGAAGCATTATGGGCATACCGAACTACATGGAGGAACACAACTGGGCATACTCCTTATGAGCTTGTTTATGGAAAGAAAGTATTTCTTCCAATTGAATTCCAAGTGGAGACCTTGAGAACAACAGTCAAATTGGGCCTTGATCTCTCAGAAGCTCAGAAACAAAGGTTGGCACAATTGAATGAGCTAGATGAGATCCGACAAGATGTTATTCAAAGAACCAACATAGTTCAACAACAAAGATCTAAGTGGCATGACAAGTTTATCAAAGCTAAAAAGTTCAAGCAAGGTGATTGGGATCTTCTCTTTGATTCCAAGTTTAAAGATTTTCAAGGAAAATTTCAAACTCATTGGCTTGGTCCTTATGAGATTGACACTATTTTTTATAATGGAGCAGTCAAGATCAAAACTATTGATGATGAACAAATTACTTTCCTTGTTAATGGTCATAGATTAAGATTGTATCATAAACCACTAACAAGGGAAGAATTTGTTAAATATTTGCAAGGGAATTATGAATTCAAGTTGGTTAAGGAAGAGGATTCTTCTCCTCAGTCTCCAACTTCATTGTAATTTTTGAAAATAAAAAAGAAAAGAAAAGAAAATATATAAAAAAAAGTATAAATATGAAACCCAACTATGTTGGCATATTTATGCAGAAAATCTTAACTAAAAACCAAGATTTCTTGGCAGTTTAGATTTTCAAAACCCCTTTTTCTTGTCCCTATTTATTTTGTCCTTCTCTTTATTTTCAGGTGCCAAAACTACATTCATGATCAATATTGGTTATCATCGTCAACAACAACAACAATAAGGAAGCCTTCTTCTAATCAATAAAGAAAGTCTGAGAATAAAGAGCAGAGACATAATTCTTATCATTCTGCAGCCAATTCACAGTTCTGCAATCAAAATCAAATTCAACAACAAGAAGGATATCAAAAGAAACATTAAGGTATGTAAGAATACTTGAGTTATATTTCATTTAAGAACTTAGATTTTAAATTATGGATGCGATATCAAAATATTAAGGACCTTATAAATATGTTAACCGTTATGACCTTAACCCCTCATCATTACACCACTTGTCACATCAAGATCCGATCAATAGATCAAGCACATAACACCAGTCCTTTGAAATCGGATCTGGGAGGTTTTGTAAGTACAAGTTAGATGTAACATGAATTCCTTCATCAATATCATACCTTGCCATCATTTCAAACTTGCTCCATATTCATTGCACTCATTCCAAATCCCTTAATTCTCTTCACTCTTCCATTTATCAGTTGAAAAGAGCATTCTAGACCGAAAAATTCTCCACGCTATGGGTACGCTTGTTCATTATGAACCAAATGGTGTGAAATTCCTCCAGGCTTATCCAAGGGTTAAGGAGCAACTACAATAGGTGGGTTGGATCCAGTTCTTCGAAAAAATTGATGGGCATGAAACAAAGATTACTAAAGCCTTTGCCCAATCATTTGATGGAGTGGAAGCCGAAATAGGAGATGTTAAACTCATCCTTACAGAGTCAATTGTAGTTGAAGAAATATGTTTACCAAGGAATGGAAAAATATGGTTCAAAAATAGAAGAATTAAAGAGAATGAGTGGGTTCACTTCTTAAGGGAACCAGGTATAGACTTTTCTATTTTCAAGAAAGGTATCTCAATGACAACATTACAAGAAAAATGGTGAAATCTATTGCTTGTAATTCAAAAATTTATAACATGTGAAGGGAGGTTCGGAACAATGTTTTTCTATCATGCTAGAATTATGATGCATTTCGTTGATGGGTTTGAAATCAATCTACCTTACTTTCTGCTTCAGAGTTTAAAGAAAATGGCATTTAGTATCCAAAGAGAATCTAGGTCCATAGATAACTCTCTGTACCATCATGGACTTGTTAAAATTTTCGTTGAAAAACATTTACAAGCAAAAGGGGATAATTGGAAGGATTTCTTGGTAAGAAATAATTTTATAGAAGCTCTAGAAAAAGAACTAAACCATAGGTCAAACGAAGTAGAAGAAACCGTAACCCTAAAAAGGAGAGAGTTGAAGAAGAAATCCAGGATCCAAATATGACTAAAATTCCAGAGGACCCATTTGAGGACAATACTCCACTGTTTCAATACCTTGAAAAGTATAAATAGAAAAGTGATAAGCAAGACCTTAGAAGGAAGAAATATAGCTCAGGTAAGCCAATACCTGAACAAAAGAAGAAAACAGAGGACATCAGAGTAAAAAAGCAGAACATTGGAAGCTCAGGAATAAGTTTAAGAAGGAGTAAAAGAATTTCAAAAATGTCCAACACTCAATCGCCAGAAATGATAAATCTTGAAGATGAAGAATTTCACACACCTCCTCATACAGTCAGTCCAATAGGCAGTCCAACAAGGAGGACCCCAGAAATCGATCCAGTTCAACAAGAAATCTATGATTATGTACATTCTCTAGAGAAAAAGGTGCAACAAAAAGAAAAGTCTTCTCAATTCGAAGCAGGTGAGACCTCAGCAACAAAACCAAGAACAGAGTAGGGACACAACATTGAGGAGAATATGAAGTAATATATTTATGAATCAGAGGTTCTTAGTAAACATCTAATTCAGGAAATGGAAGAAACTAAGGTTCGAAATGAGATACTCAAAACTCAGAATGAAAACATACTTCTACACCTTGTCATTGGTACAAAAAGAATAAGAAACTTAAAGTTCAAAGTAAGTTTCTTAAAAACAGGGTTAGAGGATTACAAAGCATAATTTTAATGAATAAACCAAGGACCATATTTGGCATTAAAAATAAGAAAGAGAATACTAGCTTGGATGTACTTGCACATGCCTAAAAGATTATTCACTAAAGGAGGAAGGAATAACTAGTTTTTGAAATTTTGGTGCATGAGGACATGCAAAACCTTTGGTGTGGAGGAATGTTGAAGTCTAGAAATGTCTCTTTTTGACCATCCTTTTTGCCATCACATTTCACTTTTCTATTATTTTTCTACAAAATCCTCAACATATTAAGGAAAAGATCAATACTTACAAGGTATTAATCATCCATATTTAAATTCTCTCTTTAGTGAAATTATGAAAAAAGTATCTTGCAATTACCGGATTTTGTATATTCTGCAACTAATATCCGTTTCCGCAGTAGCATTTGTTATGAAACTAGCTCACAAAAAGTTAGAAAAGATAGATCAACGCCTTAGAAATAAGCCTCTTCGAGGGGGCAACCTCCTTTACATTACAAAAATGAACAATTCTTAGATGATTCAAATGACAAAACCTCCTTTCTATATATAGGAGTCTAAGGGTTCACAATATAACCAAAGCCGACCTAACAATAATAATATAAGGGCACAAAAATAACAATAGTGGGATTCTATGGGGCACAATACTAACAATATGGGGACAATAGGGGCACAAAAATAACAATAAGGGATACAACGACAATAGTAATGGGGGAAACAATAGTATTATAGGGACCTAACATGCCCCTCTCCTTCAAAAAAGTGTTGTCCTCAACGCTTGAGTAGTTCTGGATGCTTCTGTATAAAATTCTCATCCTCCCATGTGGAATCTACAACTGGTGACTTCTTCCACTTGATGAGATACTCTGAAATTGATCGATTTCATAGCTATCGAGTTCTTGTTTCTTTGACTGCTTCAGGTTCCAATATGATTTTTCCTTCCTCATCAAGTTCTGGCAATATTGTTTGAACTGGAAGCTTGTCACCTATAACCTTCTTAAGCATGAAACATGGAAAACAGGGTGCACTCGGGACGCTGCAGGAAGCTCCAATTTGTATGCCATAGTACCTATCTTTTGCAACACCTTGTACGGACCATAATACTTTGGTGATAATTTATTATCCTTCTTAGCTTGCTTGAGGGACATTTGTTTATATGGTTGTAGCCATAGGAATACCCAATCACCTACATCAAAACTTCTTTCGCTGCAATGTTGATTTGCCTGCTGTTTCATTCTATTTTGCGCCAAGGTGAGGTTATCCTTTAAGAGTTGGAGAACTTGTTGTTGATGCTTGATGTGATCTTCCACTGCTTGAACCTTAGAATTTTCTCTTAAATATGATGTGATGGATGGTGGATGATATCCATAAAGTGCCATAAATGGGGTCATTTTTGTTGCAGTATGGAAGGAAGTGTTATACCACCATTCAACCAGAGGCAACCACTTGAACCATTGTGTTTGTTTATCAGATACAAAGCAACAAAGATATCCTTCCAAACATTTGTTTACTATCTTAGTTTTCCCATCAGATTGAGGATGATAAGATGAGCTATGAGCTAACTGAGTACCAAGACAATAAAATAATTCTGTCCAAAAATTTCCAGTGAAAATGGGATCTTTGTCGCTTACAATAATCTTTGGGTTTCCATGTAGCTTTTGAATTGTTTCCATAAATGCAGTAGAAACTGTACTCGCTTTAAATGGATGAGATAATGCACAAAAGTGTGCATACTTGGTAAGTCTGTCAACTACCATCATGATAACACTCTTTCCTTCGGACTTGGGTAAACTTGTGATAAAATCCATTGAAACCTCCTCCCAACGTTAGCTTGGAATGGATAAAGGTTGTAATAGTCTCAGGGTCTTAATTGTTTCAACTTTATTTTGTTGGCAAACCAAACATTCCGCCACAAACTTTTGAATATCCGATTTAAGGCCATCCCAAAAGAAAATCCTTCTTAACCCTATGGTAGGTTTTTAGAAATCCTGAGTGCCCTCCTAAGGGAGAGGTGTGCAATTCCCTAAGAATCTTTTGTTTGAGTTGTGAATTATTACATAGGTATAACCGATCCTTGTACCATAACGAATCGTTTTTCCAGCTAATTGTATTAGATGTACTGGGATCTTGTTGTATCTTTTGAATGAGTGCCCACACTTCCTCGTCATTCTTCCATTCATCCCTTGCTTCGTTTATCCAATCTGGTTGGATAATAGAAATGGCGCAAAGAAATGCTTCCACATCCTCATCGTTTCTTGAGAGTGCATTGCCACAACATTTTGCTTCCCTTTTTTTAGATGATTTCAAAGTCATAACCCAACATCTTTATGACCCATTTTTGCTACTCTTCTGAAGATAATCTTTGTTCTAAAAAGTATTTAAGACTATCGTGATCTGTTTTTACCTTGAAGTGTCTTCCCATTAGGTAGGGTCGCCATTTCTTAAGTGCATGTAGTATTGCCAACATTTACTTCTCACAAATAGCTTTGTGTAAAATACTTTCCTTTGATTGGACGACTTTCGAAAGCAATGGGTCTTTCTTCTTGCATTAAAAAAACACCAATTCCATTTCTTGAGGCATCACATTCCACAATAAAGGTTTTTGTGAAGTCCGATGTAGCTAAGACTAGTGCTTGGCACATTGCCTCTTTAAGATGTTCAAAGGCCTTCGTTTCTTCTGGAGTCCATGAGAATGCATCTTTCTTCAATAATGTTGTTAGAGGTGTTGCTATTCTCCCATAATTCTTAACAAACTTGCGATAATACCCTGTCAACCCAAGAAATCCTCGTAGATGCTTTATGGATGTGGGGATTTTCCATTCCTTAATGGTTTTAATTTTGCTAGGGTCTACCTCAACACCTTCATGAGATACAATATGACCCAGATATTCCACCTCTTGTACTCCAAAGAAACATTTGGAGATTTTTGCATATAATTATTTCTACTCCAATAGTTTGAGCACCATGTCAACATGTTGGACATGATCCTTCCAAGACTTGTTGTAGATTAGTATATCATCAAAAAATACTAACACAAATTTTCTAAGGAAGGGTTTGAAAATGGAATTCATCAAACCTTGAAATGTAGAAGGTGCATTAGTAAGGCCAAAAGGCATGACCAAAAATTCATAATGACCCTCATGAGTTATAAAAGTTGTTTTCAGAATGTCTTCAGTCTTCATTTTGATTTGATGATATCTTGAACGAAGATCCAGCTTGGTGAAGTAAATTGATCCATGCAATTCATCCAATAATTCATCAATGACAGGAATGGGAAATTTATCTTTAATAGTGAGCTTGTTGATCTCCCTATAATCTGGATACATGCGCCATGATCCATCCTTCTTGTGAACCAATACTACTGGAGCAGAGAAAGAACTTTGACTAGGTTGAATTATACCAGCCTCTAGCATTTCTGCAACAATACGTTCAATTTCACTTTTTTGGACATCAGGATATCTGTAAGGCCTGATGTTTGGAGGAACACTTCCTGGAATGAAATTAATAGCATGATCATGATCACGAATAGGTGGGAAGCCTTTGGGAGTCTCAAATATCTTGGAATGATTGTCCAAGAGTTTTGGGAGATCTGGAGAAATGGATGATTTCGATGTGGGAACCTCTAGTGAACATAATTGTGCAATTATGTCTCATTGTTCTTTCTTTAGAAGCTTTGTCATTCCATTAGAGTCGATTATCTTTCCTGGTTTCCCTACGATACCCCTTAATTCAACTTCCTTTCCTTTTGAAGAGAATTTCATGAAAAGTTCTTGAAAATTAAAAGCTATTGTACCCAAGGATTGTAGCCATTGGACTCCTAGTACAACATCAGCACCACCCATTAGAATGGAAAGCATTGGGCTATTCAATACATATTCTCCCATGTATAGCTTGATATTATGGCACTTTCCTGAGCAATTTATGGTTCCTCCACTTGCAACCATCACTTGACACTCTGGTGTTGGATATAGGAAGCAATTCAATTCCTTGGCTATCTTAAAATGAATAAAATTATGGGTACTTCCCGAATCAATCAACACTATTACCTTTTTCTTCTCAATATGCCCTTCTATCTTGATAGTTTAAGGAGTGGTAATTCTAGCCAATGCATTACAAGATATGGTCGGATTCATTTATCTTTTTCTAGTGTTTGTTCCTGGTGTATATCATCTTCTTTTGACGTTTCTTCTTCCTTTTCTTCCTCCTCTTCACAATCTATGTAAAATAATTTCTTCTCGACACACTTATGACCTTTAGTGTATTTGTTATCACAACTGTAACAAAGCCCTTTTTCTCTTTTCTCTTCCAATTGTTGTGGTGTCAACCTTGTAGGTTGTGGATGGTTAGGGGCAGCAACACTTCCATCTTTATGATTGTGAGTGGTAGGCTTCCTTGTTGCCATAATTTTGCTTTCCATTTTTCTTGCCAACCTGAATGCCTTCTCCAATGAATCTGGTTCCCAAAAGCGAGCCTCATGTTGGTTGTTATATTTTACAGTCCCTATGAACACATCGATCCTATGCTCCCCTGGAATATCTTTTACCCTTATATTCAATTTTTGGAAGTCCTCAATGTGCTACATCATTGAAACCTTTTGTTTGAGATTTATCAACCGGCTAAAAAAAGTGTTGCTTTTTGTATCTTCATAATGTGCTACCATTTCATCCGTAAAAATAGCCCAAGTGATAATTTGTTTACGACAGCAAAGCCATCGATACCATACAAACTGATTTGGTTCCAAATATAAAGTTGCAATGTGTACCTTTTGTGTGTTTTGCACATTATGGAGATCGAAAAATTGCTCCATCTATAGTATCCATGTTCCAGGATCCTTGCCATCAAACTTCCTCATATCGATCTTTGGAACATGGTGGTTCTTCGATCCAATGTTAGAGTCTATGAAATCATGATTAACATTTATTTTGTTCTCATCATGAGTTTCCTTTACTACCCTTTCACCATTAGTAAGCATTTCTTGTAGAAACTTTGTCAAATTTGTCTTCAAATCTTCCATGCCTTTCTTTAAATCATCCATCTTAGCTTCCACGCCATCCATCTTAGCTTCCATGCCGTCCATCTTAGCTTCCACATCATTCATCTTAGCTTCTATGCCTTTCTTTAAACCATCCATCTTAGCTTCCACGCCATACATCTTAGCTTCTACGTCTTTCTTTAAACCATCCATCTTAGCTTTTGTTACTTTTTGTGCGAGTGAAATTTGTTGCACTTGGTCTTGTAATTTTGATATATCATGTTGCATTTCTTCCTCTTCTTCACGAGTCATGCTAGAGATTTCAGGTTGCTTACTAGGTGTTTCCATTTTCTTTCTTCGGGGCATCAATTACCGATAATAATGCTTCATTATGCCCTTTGAATTCCTTCAAACTAATTTTTCAAACCAAGCTTATGCAAAAAAAAAAAACTACACACATTTTTTCACTTTGTAGGAGCTCGATATTGAATCTGATGTATCTCTGTAATTTTGGATCTCCAAGGTCTGAAATTTCTTCTTGCGGTAACCCTCTGAGTAATCTTTCTAACCCCGTAAGTCTGATCAAGATTGGATTCTCTAATGAAGAGTTATGCCAAATCTCCCACGATGACCTGAGTATAGACTGGTTCAATAGAGCGAACTTGTACGATGTGACACGGGTCACTGTTTCAACCTTAGGTTCTGAAAATGATACCAAAAATACTACAGTCCATCCTCTTTTTGTAACTTCTTACGAAAATTCAATCTGATGCTCAGAGCGAAAGTTATGACAATTTTCCCAAGGTCACCTATTTGGAATGTAATTCGGGGGTCTGCAAAAACCCTAACTTCCTCAGATTATATCTCCGAAAATATAGCGAGACAAGATCTGAAATTCAGGCCCGAGGTTCAAACTGATTCTGTCTCAAATGGTTTTTTTTTTAGCTTCTGAAACTTTGTAGTAAGAACGTTATAGCAAAAATGCCACGATGCCCTGTTTGGAGCAGCGAAACCCTGAAATCCAAAGGTCTGATACCAAATGTTATGAAACCAGCTCACAAAAAGATAGAAAAGATAGATCAACGCCTTAAAAATAAGCCTCTTCGAGGGGGCAACCTCCTTTACATTACACAAATGAACAATTCTTAGATGATTCAAATGAAAAAACCTCCTTTCTATATATAGGAGTCTAAGGGGTCACAATATAACCAAAGCTGACCTAACAATAATAATATAAAGGCACAAAAATAACAATAGTGGGATTCTATGGGGCACAATAATAACAATATGGGGACAATATGGGCACAACAATAACAATAAGGGATATAACGACAATAGTAATGGGGGAATCACTAGTATTATAGGGACCTAATAGAATCCATTGTTAGATAGGTTGCAACATTCTATGAGAATAAAGAAGACTGTCAAAAGATGACATTTTGCTTCTAGATGTTTAACCACCTATTGAGATTGTCTGGCAAGCTAAGCAAAATCAGATATCTTGAACTCAAAGGCTAAGTCAAACTTGGAAACTACTTGTTGCAGTTAAACATAGGAAGCCAAGAATAAAGCGAGCAAGGCATTGTTAAAACATGAAATCTCATATGACTTGCTTTTCCAATAGCAAGTCATAAAGAGATTGGACTCTTAGTCATCGATATGAGGTTGTCAAATTTTCTTACAGTTTATCGGCCTAAAACTCTTTCAAAGTCATTTTTATCATTTGTATAAATAGCAATAAGCGGGACAAAGAACACAATAGTGGCAATTATTGTTATTAAGTTTATAATCCTTTTGTGGACAAATTGATTCTCTGTTCTCTTAATATAAGTTCTTGTTACTTTCTAAATGTGTGCGTGAAGAATCGTTGATTGTTAAAACAACCCTGCACTCTGTGAGGCCCCCCTGCGAGCTGTGAGGTTTTGCTTTAGTTTTTCACTATTGTTAACATTAACATTTCTTTTAAAGTTTAGTTATAGCTCTGCTTCTCCTTACATTCATTTTTACAAGGTACTCATAAAACAAAAATACCAAAAAGAGTTTGCTTATGCTATGCAATTTTTATATCATTGTTTAGTTTTTTTTTTTTTTTGTAAGCTTAGGTAGGTCCTTTTCTATTCATAACAAAACAAGCTGAGTACACATACTGTCAATACTGGCAATAGGTGGCCTCAACTTGCCCAATGGGAAACCAAGTCTGTTGGCCACCTATGCATATTATACGCCATCCAAAATTGGTAAATTAGAAGTCTTTCTACCCAGGCTATGTAAACAGAGCTATTTAAAATCCAGTTTTTATCTACTGTTCCCACAAACATGCAAATATAAGAAAAACCATCCGCTAAAAAATAATAGTGACCTGAGAACATATGCTCAGTCTATTCCATCGGTTCATCCTGGTCTGGCTCAACAATTGCTGGATCCACTGCTGAGCCAGCGTGCGCTGGTGTCCTGTCCACTAAACTGGGGATATGTCTCTCTATGCGATCCAGGCGAATATCTTGTTTACAGAGTTGAAATTGAATAGTCTGCAAGTCCCGTTTGTAATCGGGCATGTCCCTGATTATTAAAGTCATACCCATGGAGACTTGCTCCACTGCCTTACACATCAACCCCTTCATGAGCCAATATAAGTGAAGAGTCTGCTTGTACTGAGACATCCTGCCTCTCGTATTGCCAGGGTCAGAAACAAGGTCTCTCCACTCTTCCATCTCTTCCTCAGAATCTTCTTCCTTCACACTATCTTCCATCTCCTCAATTATTTTCCTGATGCCTTCATCTGTGTCCTGCATGTAGGCTCTGGCTGCTTCCTGCACTGTCTCGTCCATGGGACGACGACCCCGTATTTTTCCAGGGGTACCACTGACCTGGGGGCGCGGGCTATTATTTGCCCTTCCTCTGCGTCCCAGACCACGACCTTGGGTTGTCCTTGCCATATCACTGCTTCCTTCTATCTGTTCACAAGACGAACAGTAATGGGTCAGGATGAAATCATCTTCCAACCAAATTCCCATAAACTCTAGAGTTTTCTATTTGTCTCCCCTATCTCTTCTGTGGCTACACTCCCCTATTCCCAAATCTCCTGGTGGGTTATTCCATCCCTTCTCCATATTCCCCCTTGCCTTCTTCTCCCTCGGGTTTCTAATACCGGTCTCTTCATCACTTCCTTGGTCTCCCTCTTTAGTTTTGTTTTCCCCTACTTGAGGTTTCCTCAGCCTGGTAAACCCATCAGTTTGACTCTCAAAGTTCTCTCCCCTCCTCCCCAACAGTCTAGCTTCTCTCTCTTTCCCGTCAGTGATCCACCCTTGGGAGGTCTTTTCCTTCTTTCTAGGATTCTCACCCGATTCACCCTCCTAGGTTCGCTCTCTTCCTCGACTCGGGTTTCCCTCCCCTATCCAACCTCCCTGCCTGGTTAATCTTTCCAGACTATCCAACCTCACATCCTCCCTGTCCCTCTCTCTGTCACCCTTTATGTCCATGGCTCTGGACTCATCCTGCCTCTTCCTGTCCATATCTATGCCCTCTCCCTTTTCTTGCCTCAGAGCCGAACTACCAGGCTCTTTCTTCCCCCGAGTCCCATACTGATTACGTAACTGAATTTCCTCACCGAGTCTTTCCTTATCCCCCATACCCCTGGTTCTAAACCCCCAAACATTCTGCAATTGGCTATTCGAATTACAGAGTATAGGCAGTATACATACTCGGTGATTCGCTTCTATTATCACTCAGGTTGTTCCCAAAAGTTGTAAGAAAGGGAATACGACCGAGGTAACCACAGACCAATCTTTTAGATACAGATTCTAGCCAATCTGTATCCAGAGAGGGCTCTCTCTTTATGATTTAGCCTTGTTTTTTAAAGGTTTTAGGCTAGTTATGAAGTTCAAGGGTTTTGTTTGAGTTTGGGTGGTGAGATTCAATAGAACAGTGAGGTAAAACTGAAGAGTTCAGTCCATTGGGCATGATGGAGTCAAAGAAGGAGGGTTTCCTGGATTAGGTTTCTCAACAGAGGACGGCATCACAGAGCAAGGTAGTTAAACATGGAACAATTTAAAGGCTGGAATTAGATGGAATGGACTCAAATATATGAAGGGCAGTTAAGAATCCTTCAACATGTTGACAGAGGGAAAATGGATGCTTACTGTTAAAGAGAAGTTAAGGATTCCTTAGCAACTCAACACCATGAAAGAAACAGCAAGCAGGAGCAATTAAGAATTCACTGCTTATACTAATTCTGAAGAAAACACAGAGAATAATAAAGACTGAAAACAAAGTGCAGCAAAGCAAATTCTGAATTAATCTTTCTCTTTATCATTCAGATCATGAAACACAGATGATATAGTAAACATGAAAACTGTAAAACATAAGATAGAGAGTACTCATTGATCCATGGGTCGATTCAAGAATTCTGTGACAAGTGCTCAACATCAATTCCTCATCCAGTAGACCAGACAACAGATGGTTCCAATAGCTTTTTATTCCAAAGTTTCACTATTACAGCAAAGTCTAGAAAATCTACACAGACCCAACCTCTTCAAAACTCTGATGAAGGGGGTATTTATATAACAAAATATGTACAAAAAGATCTCATTACAACTATGAGATATTATCTAGTTCTTAACCTAACGTAATTTACAAGACAAAGTAAAAAATAGCTGACTTATGCTATGCTGGAGGTTGGCTCTTAAGGTTCGGCCTGCAGCTATCTTCTGCAATAACTGTGCGTATCTGATAGTCTTTAATGTTGATCTGCTTTCTTTAATGCTGACTTGATTTGTCTTTATTTCTACACTGATACTCTTTATGGCTGATCTGATATTTCTGTGACTTTGATCTAATACTCTTTAATGCTCCTCTGATACTCTTCGACTTTAATCATTTTCTTTAATGCTGAACCAACCTTCTTTGGCTGTGAACTGACCCCTGTTTATCTTTGTACATCGTTGTCTGGTGAAACAAAGCTGCTTGCGCGTCCTTTCACCGCCTTTCTTCTGCAATTGATGTCTCTGCGGGTTTCCACTGGCTAGGGTAACACATATCTCTGTTCATCCCTTTATTTCTTTTTCTGTGAACTCGGAGTACTCTGTTTGCTTTAAACTGTTCTAAGAGGAAGAAAAACTGCAAAATGGCCGGTTGGGGGAGGCCGCGAGCTCATTGATGGATCCTTTGTGGTCCGCAGGTAGTCGAAAACCTGAACTGTGAACTCAGTCACTTTTACGCCCGGAGCACTATTTGCAGCGAAAAAACATCAAAAATGACTTTTTTACCCTTTTTTGACAAAAAATGAATTTTGACGGGAAAATTTGATTTTTGGACGGGTGACATCAGAATGACGTACGAGACAGATGACATGGCAGGCGACGTGGTGGTGACGTCAGCAGAAGGTGATGTGGCAGGGTGATGTCAGCAAAGGACAGCTGACATCAGCGGGGGGTCAACGAGAGGGCGGTAAATGGTTTTCCCCGCACGGCGTTCGGGCTTGGGCGGAGGGGCAGCGAACACGTCGGGCGGTCGACACGTGTCCATGGTACGGGGCCAAAACCACCGTTTCCCCGGGACTTAACGTTCGGCGGCGGAGGGCTAGCGAAATGATCATAGACCGTTGGATGCGAGGGCCGAGATCCGACGGTGGGTGCTCTGCGGAGATGGAAGAGGTTTAACGAACACACCGGAGGTTTAAATAGCAGCAGACGTGGGGTTGAGATATGAATATCGGCCGTCCGATGGATGGGGTCCAGATCGGATGGTGGACGGGCATAAAAAACGGCGGAAGGTTAACGATGCGGGCCCGATCATATTTAACGCTAATAAATCATTTCGAGCACGATTTTATTGGTTATCGGGGTGATTTGGCTAGGTTATTAATTAACCAAAGGTTAATTAATCCCAAGGTTTGCGCGCGGTGGGTTATTAATCGGTTCCAAATAAACCATTAATCCCCATTTGAAACAGCGATATGGTTATAACTTAATCGGGTCGGGAATATTAAATATCAGGGCTTTTTTATTATATTTTTAATACGGGGAAGGGTATATTTGCATGGGAGTTATATAATAAATGTTAGTTGTTAATATAAAAATGAATGAAAGTGCCAAGTTTAATGTTAAGAAACTTAGGCTTAAAGGGGAAAAGAGGGGTTTTTTGTGATTTTTATACAAACTTCCTACGTAAAATGGGGTTTTTACTTAGGCAATGGATGAAATGGAAGGAGTGGCTTCAAGAGGGATATTAAGCAGATCTTAATACCATTGGGGAGTTAGTGAATGATTTGGGAAAAGGATGAAGGGGAGTTAGTCATGCCTCGCTTGAGCTGCTCCAAGAGTAATGTCTGCCATGGCATTTGTGATAGAGATAAGATTAACACATTTTTAGAGACAAAACCTATCACAAGTCTCATTCTGCAACACCAAAACTACCTACCCAGCCTACTTTGCCTAGCATTTTTTCTTCATTACATGGGTGCACTTAGACTAGCAAACCCTCTTCAACTTTTCTTTTCTTTTGCATGATAAGCATACCGAAGTCTGCACTTATTTCTTCCAAGGGCTCAGATTAAATTGTTGAGCTCCTTTGCTTCTCTAGCTATCTACTTTATCTGCCAAGATTAAACAGTTTGGACATATTTTTATTCTTTATCTCTAAAACATGAAATTTAAACATGAACTGGCCAAGATTAAGTTGTTTGGCCATTCATCAATTGTGGCAAAAAGTTTCAACAAGCTGTACATGATGCTTTATTTATAGAAAATGAAATAGTAGTGGCATTTGGATTTGCACACTTTCCTGGTCTCTTTTATTTGGGGTTCATTTCTTCTCATTTTTTCTTTTGGCCATTTATTTTTTTCACCCTTTGATTTTTCTTTTAGGGTATACCCTCTTTACATTTTTTAATTTTTTGATAATATGGAAACCTTTACAGCAAGGAAAGGTATGAACATATTACAGAGCTCAACCAGTCAATCATGAAATATGACACATATAACTATAGGAGTATAACACTAGCTCCACTTGGGGATGGCTTTCCCTGGTGGAAAGTCAAGAACAGCAGGTCAAATGGCCTTCTGCATAACTTTTGCTCTTCTCTGAAATTATCCTTTGCTGAATGTAGAAACTGTACAAAATGATGCTGTAAAATATATACACTATTCTAGAGTTGATTCAAACAACTGTACATCTGTTTTGGATAGCTTTCTTGGATTATCTGATCTTATGTTTTCTGCTCCCAAGTATTCTTCTGCAATCTCTGATATTCAATGGCATTTTGAGGCTTTGATAAACATTCACTGGTCCTTCTTCTGTTTCTGTACCATCCAGGTTCTTCAGAAAGTAAGTATTGTTCCTTTGCAATGTCTGGATGATATATGGTCCTTTCCATAGGAAGTCAAACTTCCCATGTTTTCCTTTGTCTTCTCTCCTAGAGTCCCACCTTAGAACTTGGTCATTTGGGTAGGAACTTTTTAGCCTTGGTCCTTTTGATTAAAATCTTTTCAACTTTTTCCTGCACAACTATGAGATCTGTCCTGAAACAAAAAAGTGCTGCAACTTTTAAACCAAATTAGTAAATCGTCAAGATTTTTAGGGTCTTTTGATTGGATTCAATCATTTAAAAATTTATTTCCTAACTTATTGAAAACTGAATTAAAACAAACTGAAATCCTACCTACTCTATTTTATTGAAAATCAGGTTGAATTAAATAAAACAAAAGTGCCAATTAAGCCAATCAATCAACTGTAGAAACAAATGAACTGCTTGACTGATAGTCAGTGAAATCAGAAGCATAATTTGATCATGTGCCCCCATAATCGAAATTGTGATATAAAAAGGCCACTACTGATGTATTTGGTCCTCATAGAGGAAACATGTTAAAGAATTTGAGTTGAGAAGAACCTCCATGTAATCTGCTATAGGATCAACAAAAGCATAATGTGTGATAGTTTCTTCTGGGCCTTCATTGTCTAATTGATTAGTTGTATCCTCAATACTAAACCCTGCAACTAATTCTTTGGCCTTTCTCTTGAAAGCATAATCATCCTCAATCTGCAAGTCGAAAGGTAGTAGAATTTCTTCATGATTTGGGGAAGGAAGATTTTGTAAGAATTCTTTAGGATCACAGAAATTATATGACTGAATTTGAGAATGCAAAAGCTTAATTTCATTTTCATATTTTTCAACAACTAAATTAAGAGAACACATTTTAATTTTATGAGGGAATTCTCTTGATTTGACCGCTATAAACACCACTCTTAAAAAATCTTCGTCAAGCTCAAATTTTGATAACACCTCCCTGAATTCATTTAAAGCCTCATCATATGAAAGATTTTCCACAAACCCAGTCATCCTGTCTTACTATTTAATGCTTTGGAATACGGATTATTTGGTTGTGGAATTTCTCTAAAATTTGAAGCTCTGGATCTTTGAACAACAATGTTTTGACTGGAAAATGATTATCACAAGAGTCAAAAGGATGATACTTTAAAAAGCCTGATCTTTATCTTTTTGTATTGTTCTTTCAGGTTCATTTCTCCAGTGGAGTCTTGATTGTGAAATTTATGTGGAGTTGCCAGGTCGATGATTTTAAACTTTGTGTGTCTGATCCTTATCCACCATCATAGATCAGATCTAAATCCGTAAAACAGTTCTGAAGAAAAAGGTTTAGTTTCTCCAGGAAACAATTTTTTTTTGAGTTTTTTTATGATTTTTCAAAACAACTTTTATGATTTCTTTAAGAGGCTTTTGATATGAGATTTAAACTTTCTTAAAGATTTTATTTGACAAGAGGAACTGATCAAGGTTTGGAACCAACTGTTCAAAACATAAACTGGACTAGAGATAGACTGAAGCAGCATTTATTTACTTCTGCAATTGCAAAGCAAAAGCAGTTTCAAAGGCTACCTGGCTAACTTCAGGCTCCATCTGTAGCTTATACAGAAAACAGTAGCAACAAACAATTATTCAGGTCCCCAGTGGAGTCGCCAATGATGTTATCACTCAGGTTGTTCCCAAAAGTTGTAAGAAAGGGAATACGACCGAGGTAACCATAGACCAATCTTTTAGATACAGATTCTAGCCAATCTGCATCTAGAGAGGGCTCTCTCTTTATGATTTAGCTTTTTTTTTTAAATGTTTTAGGCTAGTTATGAAGTTCAAGGGTTTTGTTTGAGTTTGGGTGGTGAGATTCAATAGAACAGTGAGGTAAAACTGAAGAGTTTAGTCCTTTGGGCATGATGGAGTCAAAGAAGGAGGGTTTCCTGGATTAGGTTTCTCAACAGAGGACGACATCACAAAGCAAGGTAGTCAAACATGGAACAATTTAAAGGTTGGAATCAGATGGAATGGACTCAAATAGATGAAGGGCAGTTAAGAATCCTTCAACATATTGACAGAGGGAAAATGGATGCTTATTGTTAAGGAGCAGTTAAGGATTCCTTAGCAACTAAACACCATGAAAGAAACAACAAGCAGGAGCAATTAAGAATTCACTGCTTATACTAATTCTGAAGAAAACACAGAGAATAATAAAGACTGAAAACAGAGTGCAACAAAGCAAATTCTGAATTAATCTTTCTCTTTATCATTCAGATCATGAAACACAAATGATATAGTAAACATGAAAACTGTAAAACATAAGATAGAGAGTACTCATTGATCCATGGGTCGATTCCAGAATTCTGAGACAAGTGCTCAGCATCAATTCCTCATCTAGTAGACCAGACAACAAATGGTTCCAACAGCTTTTTATTCCAAAGTTTCAGTATTACAACAAAGTCTAGAAAATCTACACAGACCCAACCTCTTCAAAACTCTAATGAAGGGGGAATTTATATAACAAAACATGTACACAAATATCTCATTACCGCTGTGAGATATTATCTAGTTCTTAACCTAATGTAATTTACAAGACAAAGTAAAAAATAGCTGACTTATGCTATGTTGGAGGTTGGCTCTTAGTGTTCGGCTTGCAGCGATCTTCTGCAATAACTGTGCGTATCTGATAGTCTTTAATGTTGATCTGCTTTCTTTAATGCTGACTTGATTTGTCTTTATTTCTGCACTGATACTCTTTATGGCTAATCTGATATTTCTGTGACATTGATCTGATACTCTTTAACGCTCCTCTGATACTCTTTGACTTTAATCATCTTCTTTAATGTTGAATTGACCTTCTTTGGTTGTGAACTGACCCCTGTTTATCTCTGTACATCGCTGTCTGGTGAAACAAAGCTGCTTGCGCGTCCTTTCACTGCCTTTCCTCTGCAATTGATGTCTTTGCGGGTTTCCACTGGCTAGGGTAGCACATATCTCTGTTCATCCCTTTATTTATTTTTCTGCGAACTCGGAGTACTCTGTTTGCTTTAAACTATTCTAAGAGGAAAAAAAACTGCAAAATGGTCGGTTGGGGGAGGCCGCGAGCACATTGATGGAGCCTTTGTGGTCCACAGGCGATCGAAAACCTGAACTGTGAACTCAGTCACTTTTACGCCCAGAGCACTATTTGCAGCGAAAAAACATCAAAAATGACTTTTTTACCCTTTTTTTACAAAAATGATTTTTTGCGGGAAAATTTGATTTTTCGGACGGGTGACGTCAGCATGATGTACGAGACAGATGACGTGGCAGGCGACGTGGCGGTGACGTCAGCAGAAGGTGATGTGGCAGGGTGATGTCAGCAAAGGACAGTTGACGTCAACAGATGACGTCAACGGGGGGTCAACGGGAGGGCGGTAAATGGTTTTCCCTGCAACGCCTTTGGGCTTGGGCGGTTTTGGGCGAAGGGGCAGCGAACACAGCGGGTGATCGACACGTGTCCCTGGTACGGGGCCAAAACCACTGTTTCCCTGGGACTTAATGTTCGGTGGCGGAGGGCTAGCTAAATGATCGTAGACCGTTGGATGCGAGGGCCGAGATTCGACGGTGGGCGCTCTGCGGACATGGCGGAGGCTTAATGAACATGCCGGAGGTTTAAACAATGGCAAACGGGGGGTTGCGATATGAATATCGGTCGTTCGATGGATAGGGTCAAGATCAGACGGTTGGCGGGCATAAAAAATGGCGGAAGGTTAACGATGCGGACCCGATCATATTTAACGTTAGTAAATAATTTCGAGCGCGATTTTATTGGTTATCGGGGTGATTTGGCTAGGTTATTAATTAACCAAAGGTTAATTAATCCCAAGGTTTGCGCGCAGTGGGTTATTAATCGGTTCCAAATAAACCATTAATCCCCATTTGAAACAACGATATGGTTATAACTTAACCGGGGCGGGAATATTAAATATTAGGGCTTTTTTATTATATTTTTAATACGGGGAAGGGTATATTTGCATGGGAGTTATATAATAAATGTTAGTTGTTAATATGAAAAATGAATGAAAGTGCCAAGTTTAATGTTAGGAAACTCAGGCTTAAAGGGGAAAAGAGGGGTTTTTTGTGATTTTTATACAATCTTTCTAAGTAAAATGGGGTTTTTACTTAGGCAATGGATGAAATGGAAGGAGTGGCTTCAAGAGGGATATTAAGCAGATCTTAATACCATTGGGGAGTTAGTGAATGATTTGGGAAAAGGATGAAGGGGAGTTAGTCATGCCTCGCTTGAGCTGCTCCAAGAGTAATGTTTGCCATGGCATTTGTGATAAAGATAAGATTAACACATTTTTAGAGACAAAACCTATCACAAGTCTCATTCTGCAACACCAAAACTACCTACCCAACCTACTTTGCCTAGAATTTTTTTCTCTTTACATGGGTGCACTTAGACTAGCAAACCCTCTTCAACTTTTCTTTTCTTTTGCATGATAAGAATACCTAAGTCTGCACTTATTTCTTCCAAGGGCTCAGATTAAACTGTTGAGCTCCTTTGCTTCTCTACCTATCTACTTATCTGCCAAGATTAAACAATTTGGACAAATTTTTATTCTCTATCTCTAAAACATGAAATTCAAACATGAACTGGCCAAGATTAAGCTGTTTGGTCATTCATCAATTGTGGCAAAAAGTTTCAACAAGCTGTACATGATGCTTTATTTACAGAAAATGAAATAGTAGTGGCATTTGGACTTGCACACTTTCCTGGTCTTTTTTATTTGGGGTTCATTTCTTCTCATTTTTTCTTTTGACCATTTTTTTTTTCACCCTTTGATTTTCGTTTTAGGGTATACCCTCTTTACATTTTTTAATTTTTTTGATTTTTTGATAATATGGAAACCTTTACAGCAAGGAAAGGTATGAACATATTACATAGCTCAACCAGTCAATCATGAAATATGACACCTATAACTATAGGAGTATAACAGCTTCCTGAACTCTGGCTAATTGTTTGTCTTCCTCGTCCTACTCCTTCTTCTTATCTCTCTCCTTCTAACCTTCATTTCTGCCTTACTCCTCCTTTCATATCTCTTACCACCACCTTGTTGTCCCATCCTTCCTTCATCGTCGTCCTTCCGACCTCTCCTCGTCTCGGCATTCCTTATGCCACTTCTCTCAACCGTTCGGCGGTACCTCTCCACGTTCATTCTTTCACTCATGCGAGCTACGGTGAGCAGTCCTCGCTCCGTCTCTCGTCTGACATCGCCATTATGGCTCTTTACTTCCTCCGTCACCCCGATCGGGGGTTATATCATTGTTTAGTTGTTTTAGCATTCAATTTCAATTTCTCTAAGTCATTTCCTCATTTACTTTTAACTTCTGATATGCTAAACATGATGCATTTTAGAGGTTGATGCGCACATTAGTAATAAGTCTTGAGTTAAAGTTTCACATTTTAGATTTCATTGCCATTCTCTTTTTGAAGCAACTTTATCTTTTGCAATCTAAATTTCGTTATCAGGTTTTTCATATTTGTTAATTAGATTAAAGATTTATTTTCAACAACTACTGTAGAATGAGTTCAATTCCACAATAGTAGAGTTAAATCATTTTCTTTCATGTTCAATTATCAGGCATTTCCTTTTGACAGTTAGAACTAAGTGTGATTTCTACAATATAGATAGGATATTTTATTTTCAAAAGATAAACCTAGGTAGGATTCTATATTGAAAGAACACGTGCCTTGATTCTCTCCAAATTGTATAAAAAACATTCATCCATCTTTAAAAATAGTTATATTCTTAGATCACTTGATTTACAGAAGAAATCCTAGCATATATAGTGCACATACACTTCACAAGTACATGAGTCTTGATTGATATTTAATGAAGTAAATTAAAGACAATTAATTTACCAAACACATACCTTTAAAATTAAATGCTTGATGAAGACCCTCACTACGGTTTGATGAAGCTCCTCAATGCTCAAAATCCAGACCTGAAAACATACTAACAACAAAGGATCAAAGGCATATGATAGATAAATGGATCAATAAAACCCATACTAGTGATCAAGGAAACTAGTACCTAATATCATTATCAATGGAAAAAAGGAAGTAAATAAACAATACAACAGCTCCATTGAACAATACCATGGGAAAGAAATACTCTTTTGTATTAATCTTGAATATGAAGGAGCAATATAAACCTTAGCCTTGATTATGTAATCCTCCTTTTAATGATCTCCAATCTTCCCCTTAGGTGACAAGCTTTCTAGCCCTATTCCAACAACATATATTTACATTTAGAAGTCCCCCATAGCCCTTTAGTCTGTGTTGAATTTATAGGCCAAGAGGAGGAGGTTTGAGATCCTCTTCTCAATGGATGAGATCCTCAAAATGAGGGATTCGGGTTCCATAAAGGGAGGAAGTTTTCTCCATGAACAAAGGGATGAGGGCCAAGTATGTAGAGGCTTGAGGCTTTCTGTTAGGAAATATTCCTCTAACAAGGCTTCTAGAAATCAATTTTTACTTTTACTCACGTTAAGTGATTTGCATAGTTTTCAGTGGAAGACTGAGTGCAAATTTGTGTAATCCATAATGGTTAAAACTATGATTGCATATAAAATAGGTAAGGAAACTGCACAAGTGCTTAAAAATAGGTTTTTGAGCAATGCAATCCACAATTCTTGCAGACTTTGGGATTGTTTTGCTTCCAACATTGTAGGGGAATGCTTGAGACACTTCATCAAATAACAAGAGATTCGGATTGGAGGTCATTTTCCTAATGGTGAAAACATGACGTGTAACAAATTCCCCCCTAAAGTGTAAAGTTAGAAAATATGTTTAAGGACTGAAGCGCTTTATCATGCCAAAGTTTGGATTAGAGACCAATTGGTTGGAGACCTGAAACAAACAATCAAGGATTACGATACAATATTTTCATATAAACATCACTGAGGTAGGAATTCCCATACTCAAGAGTAGAAGTATCTCAAAGAACCAATATGGAAATATACACATATCCATGTCAACGGTAGACACAATATGGACGCAATTATCAAATATGGATCCATCTTTACAATCATGAATATCTTGAAACTCCACGCAGCCTAGATGGATGAAACTAGATCTAGGATCTTGGTCTTCATCTCCATTGATCCATAGTACAAATCTAGCCATGCGAGTGAATGTCTCGAAGTTGAACATGGTAGAAACCACATGATTACCGGTCAATGATGTGAACCGTTAACAGGTGCGAGAGAAACCACCAATAATGAGAATGGTTCTCAAGGTACCCTAGTACAATCTATGAAGTGTGATTGAATGTCTTGAAGTCAAACTCTCATAGGATCATTCAGTCAAAGGTCAATGATGATAACCTATCGTCGGAAGCGAGAAACTTGCCATTAAGGCGTGCATGCTTCAAGGTACTGAAGGAGGTTTTTAAGTCAACTTCCTAGATATTAAGTTGAAAACGATAGGAAGCGACCCATCGTAGGAGGGCCTACGACACAAAACTCATGTCATGTTTTGAAGAAAAAATTTGGAATGATTCAAGACTGAATCAAGGATGGCCGATGCAATTGAAGACTATGATTTGCAAGGTAATTTTAACTGAGGTTGAACTTCTCTTGAACATATCAACGACACGACATTTTGACTTGGCAACAATTGACTCAAAAAATAAGACCAAAAACCAATATGAAGGCTTTCAATGAGGCATGATCAATTCAGAGACAAATGGATTTCCCAACCCAAACACAAAAGTGATGAAGTGTCATGGTCAAGAGCGACATATTGTCTTCTTACAATATAAAAACAAATGTTTCTTTCCAATCCCCCCTCACCATTACTGGTAAGTAGCTCTTTATTTTTACACAAGCTTGAGGAGGATAACATATGCTTGTTCTATAATCTCATCCTTCGGATGAGTCCTTCGAATAATGAACCTTAGGAAGGAGTGGTTCAGTCTCATTATGGTTGACGAGTCCTACATTATTTGTTTTTTTTTACGCGTCGAATGAAGAGGTAACTTGATGTCGTTTTCATATTTAAAGAGTTTGAAAATACACAAAAATAAAACTCATATAGTTCTTTACAACTTAAAATTTTAACGAGCCTGGAGAAAGTAAATCTCAGTGTTTTTCATTTTTAGGGGTTCAGGAGAAAAACATAAGTAAACTCTGAAATGTCCTTTTTCATAAATTTAGTCTCTCAAGCCCGAAAAAGGGTAAAATAATGCAAGAGATAACTTTTTTGACCATGATTAGTCAAAGTATACCCTTTTTTGTAAATAGTCCACATGATCCGTAAAAGGGATAAACTTATATCAAGTAGAAGTTTTTTGTTTTCTTTAATGAGTTTGAAACAAACAAGCATACTCAACAATCTTTTCACATTTTGAGAGTCAGAAAAGAGCTTAAAGGTAACTCCAGTATTTCATTTTTTTGTAATTTATAAGAGCCCAAAAAAGTGATAAAAGTTTAGTCATCGTCAAAATGATATATTTTTGTAATTAAACTTGTAAACTGCACTTTCAAACTCAAAAATAATCATAACTACTCGAAAAATAGTAAAAAAACATTAAAAATTTGATTTTTTAGAAGCTAAAGGCAAAACGTATTATTTTAATAGGCCTATTTTGCTTATAAAAGTTCAAAAAGTAAAAAATTCTTTACCATTTGTGTTTTTACCATTAGGAGTTCCTTGAAAGTGCATTTTCACCCAAAACTTCAACAACAAATAGTGATCAGATCGGTGGACCATTTCACAAGCCGCTTTTTTCCAGGTAGAAGATCACTCCTTTCTCTTCAATTTGAATTAGTTTTTACTTTGCATTTCACTGGTGATTTGGTGTTTTTCTTTTATGGTTTTTATTAGTTAAAATTTTGCCCTCAGGTTTGCATAATTCTTCTTCATCGGGTCTCCGCAACCCGGTTTTTTTTCATTGTTGGAAAATTGTGATATGCGTAGTTTTCCTGAAAGGGAACTACACAAATCCGCACTCCCTAAAAGGCAATTGCACAAGGTGTCGAGGTTTTCTAAAAATAATGAAAAATGCCCAATTTTTTTTGTAAAAAACTTCTATATTCTTTTCTAACTAATTTCCATCATTGATTTCAGGTTTTTGAAGTGTAAAAATGGAATGGAGAGAGAGAGAACATGAAGCTCAAGATTTTGAGGCTTTGAATGATCCAACTACATTACAGGCTTTGAGAAATTGTGGCTTGCTCAAATATTTTATGATTCCAGGAATGAAAGCTCAAGTGGATTTATTGACATGGTTGGTGAGATCTTGGAATATCCAAGAACAATGTTTTCATATTAGGGATCAAAGGCTCACCATAGATGCCAATGATATTTATTTCTTGAATGGGATTTCACGTTGCGGGACTGATATTTCATTATTTGGGAGCATACCAGGTGGTGGAACAACAAAGGCTTACCTAGTCGAGCATTGTGGTCCTAGGGCCAAACTTAGTAATGGAAGAATCGATATTAAGAGCATCCAGAGGCTTCCATTGAGGACCATTACATTTACTGTTGCTCGACTATGTGGAAGTGTTGCACTCCACTTGGTTACCAAAGCCCAAATGTATATTTCACTAGAGTTCTTGCAGCCCATTGTATTTAACTTGTGCGAAGGAGTTGTTGCCAATATCAAAGGGAAACTCATTAGAGCAAAGAAGGACAAAATAAAGAAATTTAAATATGGTGCTATGGTTATTTCATTTGCTATGGAGAGGATTCCTCTTCTTTGTAACATATGCCTATGGAGATGGGAGAACCACGAGATCTTCGCATGCTGCAGTGGGTTACATTGATGGCTCGCCACGAAGGTGGTGATGGCCTGATTGTCAGATATACTCTTGCATTTTTTAGATGCCTGGATCGCCAAATTATCATGATTGAGGATTACCCATATATGGGTATGGACTACACCGGTGATCCGGATATCCCACTCACTGCAGGAATACAATGGGGTGATATAGGTAAAAATTATCACTTTGGTTTGTTTTGTATTTTTTTGTTTGTTTTTACATCCAAAACTAATCATCTAAAATAATCATGCATGTGTGGGACCAGTCAGACCAGCAACGATGCAGTGATTTGACAGACGTGACGAGAAACCATTTGCTCCCGTAGCACAGAACTCCGAGGCAACAAAGGCTTTGATCAAAATTGAGCATAACCTAGAGAGGTTGACCCTAGATATCCTAGATATCGGGATTAATGATTCATCTCTCCGCTACCAAAGACATAAAGTAGGAGTACCTGGGAGGATTAGTTGTTCATTATGACGAGTGGCTTGTGCTATAGTCTGCTATCATAATCATCATGTTTAGCTGCTAGTCATAGGGCTAGATTTTGTTTTTTGATCTATCAGCATGTTTGGATAATAAAGGCCACGAAGCCTCATATGTCTTGGATGAAATTTTTTGTAAACCTAGAAATTTTGTAGACATTATGATTAATGGAGACTACTTCTATTTTCTAAGCTTATTTTGTACAATGTGTGAATGACTATTGTTTTTCTATTTACAAATGTTTCAAATGTCAATTTAACACATAATTAGCCAATGCATCAGTTAATATGTTTAAATGTCTTAGAATATGCTGGTATTCAATGTAATCAAATTCTCTTTCCACGATGTGTATCCACAAAAATTCCTTAACATTGTAGAACTCCTAACTGAATAAACACACTTTAAATGTTGTAATATGAGTTGAGAATCCATTATAATGATTAAACAACGAATGTCAAAAGATATGGCATCAGATAATAGCTCAATAACTACACTATATTATGTAATATTGTTTATCGTTCGGCCAAGGCATATTCCATATAGGCTTATTAACTCATCGATGGGCGAATAAATGCCCCAACCTGCAAAAGACATATTCTGAGTTCTACGACTAGCACCATCAACATAGCTAATATAGGTTTGAGGGAGCATCGACATCTGCAAATCAAGTGTAACACAAGATAAGTAGGAGAAGTAGAAAGGAGTTTACAAAAACAAGTAAAATTTCCACACATGTGAAATGTGATACAACAATTTACAATGTACCTTTGCAGAGGCGCATGCCCCACGAGCTTTGTTTGATTTACCTAAGTAGACTACTGGTTAATAATAGGTGGATGAAATGAAGGTTCATTAACGAGATGAGATGAAAAATATGACTTAACATTTATGCGACCTAATCAAAGACTCAACTTAATTAGAGGGGAATATGTTTAATTTTTTAACGAGCTTGACACAGAACTATGCTCATGGTCGGTTTCATTTTTATGCGGGCTTGAAACGAAAACAACCATGCTCATAATTTGTTTCATTTTTTAGCGAGGTTGACACAGTAAAGAACCTTCCTCACAATAATTTTCATCATGGCTTCAAAGAGGAAGAAACACATGACAAGGGGCACATCTCGATCATGGCTTCCAAGAGGTCTTACTCAAAAGGAAGAATATTTATATGGAAAGAACACATGTGAATTTGGACTGTTAATATTATTAAAATTCTTAATTAAATTTATTAAAATTGAATCTAATGGCAACAATTCCAGAATTTATCGATAAAGAAACCACTTTTAACTAGAATCCTAGTCCTTTTCCTCGCTTTGGAAATATCAGTCCCGCGACATGAAAGCCTAGTTAAGAAATAAATATCATTGGCATCTATAGTGAGCCTTTGATCCCTAGTATGGTCGCCAATTTCTTATGCACACAAATCGCTCTTGTAGACAAGAGAAATCTCCCTAGATTCAGTGGTTGAATCTAGTAACAAACAAACAAACTAGTAAATCTTTCTGTGAGTTCATTCCTATTGAATTATAAGAAAGAATTATAGAATATGAAATCCACACCTTTCAAAGGAAATTCCTGATGAAGATCCTCGCTATGGTTTGATGTAGCTCCTAAATGCTCAAAATCGAGACCCGCAAACATAATAACAACAAAGGATCAAAGGCATATGATAGATAAATGACTTAATAAAACCCATACTAGTGATCAAGGAAACTAGTACCTAATATCATTATCAATGGAAAAATGGAAGTAAATACACAATACATCAGCTCCATTGAACAATATAGTGAGAAATAAACACTCTTTTGTATTAATATTGAATATGAAGGAGCAATACAACCTTAGCCTTGATGATGTAAGCCTCCTTCCAATGATCTCCAATCCTCCCCTTAGGTGACAAGATTTCTAGCCCTATTCCAACAACATAAGTTTACATTCAGAAGCCCCCCCAGCCCTCTAGTATGTGTTGAATTTATAGGCCAAGAGGAGGAGGTTTGAGATCCTCTTCTCAAGGGATGAGATCCTCAAAAGGAGGGATTAGGGTTCCACAAAGGGAGGAAGTTTGCTCCATGAACAGAGGGATGAGGCCCAAGTATGTAGAGGCTTGAGGCTTTTAGTTGGGAAATATTCCTCCAACAAGGCTTCTAGAAATCACTTTTTATTTTTACTCACGTTAAGTTATTTACGTAGTTTTTAGTGGAAGACATAACGCAAATTTGCACAGTGCATAATGGTTAAAACTACGATTTTGCAGGCAATAGCTAAGGAAATTGTGCAAGTGCTTAAAAATAGGTTTTTGAGCAATGCAATCCAGAATTCTCATATAATTTGGGATTGTTTTGCTTCCAACATTGCAGGGGAATTCTTGAAACACTTCATCAGATAGCGAGAGATCCAGATTGGCGGTCATTTTCCTAATGATGACAAAATAACATGTAACAATTACTTGGGACACATTGTCTCAAGAGAGGGAGTAGCAGTTGATTCTGAGAAGGTCAAGGCTATCATGGAATGGCCAACACCTAGAAATGTAGCTAAAGTTAAGTGTTTCATGGGACTGGCAAGATATTACATGAGATTTATTAAGAATTTCTCCAAGATTGGTTTCCCAATTACTTCTTTGCAAAAAAAAGGAAAGATGTTTTAATGGACAACTGATTGTGCTACAAGCTTCAATCATCTTAAGCAGTTGTTGACTAATGCACCAATGTTAAGAATAGTCGATCCTGAAAAGGAGTTTGTTGTATTTATAGATGCTTGGAAGGAGGGACTTGGTGGAGTCCTGATGCAGGAAGGCCAAGTGGTCTGCCATGAATCTCAAAAATTAAATGAGCATGAGCATAATTATGTAACTCATAATCTCAAATTGGCTACCATCATTGATTACCTTCTTGGAAGAAAATTCACTCTAATGACTGATCATTGAGGGCTGAAGTATTTATTTTAACAACTCAAGTTAAATGCAAGCCAAGCCATATGGTTGGCCACACTCAATGAATTTGAATTCAAAATCAAATATATAAAAGGCAAGGAGAATAGAGTGGCTAATGCACTTAGCAGGAGAGTGCAAATACATCATATAACAACCATAAGTTCCTATGGAACTAATCTTGAAGAAAAGATAAAAAATGTTGGACAACAAGATAAAAAGTATCAACAATTAAAGGAGAAGCTACAACAAGGCTCTCAAGGCAATGAAGGTAAGGACTATTGCTTTACAAAAAAAGGGCTGATTAAATTCAGAAGCAAAATTTATGTGACAAATGACAACGACTTGAAATTGATCTCAGATAGAGATGCCAAATTCACTTCAAATGCCACTGCCCCTACCCTTTCAAGCACTTCAAATGGCCCAAAAAACCGTGGTTTCAGCTTCATGCAAGACCCAAATTTCAAGGAGCTCTTCTTGGGTCTAACTCGCAAGAAAACATGTTCCCTTACTTGGAACTTTTGTGCACTCTATGTTGGTTTTCATAGATTTTTTTGCTTGTCCTGTGCCACTTTTAAATTTCTTTTGGTGTTTTGCATTTATTGCTCCATGTCTTTCAACATATCAGGCCCAATAAAGGACCTATTCACTAGATCACTCCAGTTGATAGGAGTGTTACAACTCCTCCCATAAAGCGCTTCAAATGCGATCATTCTTAGCGAATCTTGATGCCCATTGTTGTTTGCGAATTCCACAAGTGAAAAGTACTCTTCCCACTTCTTGTGAAATGGCTTATTATTCATGGATGTGATAATCTTGAAATAAATTAAGCCTACATGGACATAAAGAGATTGAAATATCTATAAATGGGTAAAATATTTGTATTGACTTGTTGGTATATTTGGTCTTTGTGTTATGGACTAGCACATGTTGATAATGAGGAATGTGGAATTCCTATGTTGAAATGGTCTTGAATGTTTTCCTTCAGAAATGGTTATTTCTATAAATGTCCTGAGTTTGTGGATCTGTCTGTATGACCTATGTGCAAAGAGAGGTGGATAACATTTGTGGATTAATTAATAAATAATGGAACCAGTACGTCCTGGTTTCTAAGTCACAATCTCAGGTTCATTCATGTGTATATATATATATATGTTGGATGTTCTAAGTTCGGTCAAGAGGTTATTCTCCAAAATCGTAACGAAGGGCTCAAGGGTCAGTTGTTGTGTACATTGTGCAAATGGCATTTACACTCGTTTAGAAACTCAGTTCCATGGATGTTCCCTTTTGGTAACATGACAAACCATGTGAATATAAGGGAGGGAGACAGGGTTAAGCACTAAGCCTTGTCAAATGGTTTGGCACTCATGGTCATAGCTGAGGGGCAAAGCGATGGACCCATTGTGGGAAGGGCTTATCCTCTATAGAGAATATCACTAAGAGGGTGAGTCTGATGGTGCATGTAACCTGGACTAGAGCACTTTGGAGCATGCACAAAATGATGGTGGATCATAAACACTAACAGACAGTGGGGATCTAAAAGTGGACACCCCTCCTTCTATGTACCAAATGAGGTCAAGCCTCCACATAACATTAACCAAGTGGAAACGAGATTCAAGTGACAAAACTAATAGTGGAACCATGAAAGCAGACCCCCTTGGTGACATCATAGGGAGAAGGGGAGGGGGGGGTTCGCTATCAAATCAGAATCGTCGAATTCTTGACTTCCCTCCACCGTCATATCAATACATTTAGGACCAATGATGTTACCCTAGACCTCGTTCCCTATATATTTTAGATGGAGCACCTGGTAGAACCACCAGGCTTAAGGCCTCATGATGACATGGCGCGAGGTCTTCAGTGGGATAAGCATTGTGTGGTGTGAATATATTGACAGATGGGAAAAGGGGGTGGAAAGCTTCAACACGAGGACAATAATTCCATGTAGCCTAGAAGATCATCCCTATAAGTTCAACAGGGATCAATGTTGAGATTTGATAAGATTTAACTCCCGAGGTGATATTGATCCGAATTGGATCCTAAAACTCTCTAAGTTTTCATAAACTCATTCAAATTATGCCAAACAGATTCAAGTCGTAGAAAGATAAAGCTATCAGAAGGAATCCTCGTGACAGTTGCAATTTTGATCAGTGCGGAGCAACGAGGACCCTCGGTCGAGCGCGCAGACCGTTGGCCCATGGTAACACGCGCTGGCGCAAATTGGCAAAACCAGAGGCTAATTCAAGAAATGGGGGTGGTTTCTAATACGTGATATGGTAAAGCGCTAATCACGTATCGCAGGGTGTCCCCCTTAGTGAAGGAAAGCCCCGAAGTGCCCGGACCCGAAATGGCTATGAAATGTGGAAAAGTAATTAATTCGGTTTCGTGGATTCCAAAAAACCAACAGGATATCGGAAGGCCTCGAGGCGGTAAGCAGTTTTGACCGAGTCCCGCCCGATGCCACACATTGAGTGACACGCGTCCGGCGGAAGAGAGAGAAAACCGCTCACATCAGACGGGTAAACGTCACGCTACTTACCCGCTCGATATGAATGACGACCATAGGATCTGGGGGACCCAGATCAATGGCAAAGGCATGTCCTGATAAATGACCTGATTTGACAAAGTTGTAAAGAAAGATTACATGGGATTTGAAGTCCAACGTGGACGACGAGTTGGCAGCATATTCATGTTTCGCGGGCATCTTGGAGCAAACGGAAATAACGATCGTTCAAATGTGTCCAAGGAACCTGACGCACTCAACTGTTACAGAATAGATGGCCACCTCCTTGTGAAGCATTACACAGTGATGACGACGCAGAACAGGGGAGTTCGAACGGATAGAGGTAAGAAAACTAGAACGCCGGGAAGCGGAAACGAACCGATAGAAAGCAGACTGGCTTTAAAGCCATGAACTGACAGAAGTAGAAAAACACACACACAAAGAGGAGTTAGTTAGACACAGAAAGCTAAGAGCAGAGAATAGAGAGAAGAAGCCGAGCTGACCTGAAGGCAACATCGAGCCAGATAGAGCCAGAGAGAGTCAGAGAGTCTGTGCACTCTAGAGAAAGCTTGAGAGGTTCAAGCGAGCTCCTCGGCATAGGCCTGTCATGTATGAGTTTCAGATTGGACTCATACTACTGTGACCAGTAGAGGTCAAGTACTAGTAAGGAGAGTCTGTGTACTCCAATCCTACTGATTCATATCTGTTGAGTGAGACTCAAATTGAGCTCACTGTTGTAAAGAAACTCTGCTTTGAAAACATAATAGAGAGGCCACCACTGAAAGCTGGACCAGGAGACGTAGCCCAGGAGCATTGGGTGAACTCCTTATTAAACTTGTTGTATTACATGTTTTTCCTGTTATGTTTTCTCTAACTGCCTCAGTGTCTATGTATTTTGCAATCTTATCAATCCATTGCATAAAGTAACATAGGCACATCCATGCACATGAGTCTGTAATACCTTTAATTCTTTGTCCTAGATAAATTCCAGATCAAGTGGTATCAGAGCTCTAGGTTACTAAGGTTAGACAAGCTTATGCTGGATTTTGTTGTTGAATGCTAACTAGATCAAAGCTTAAATTAGGAGAAGGAGAATTGGTTGAAGCTAACCTTGAAATTGGAAGAGTCCACTCTAAGAGGAAAATGTCAGAAGAAAACCCCTTGGAATCAGACTCCTAGTTCATGGATGGTTTCCTGACCATGAAAGCCATGGTGGAGGAAATGTATAGAGAATTTAAGAAAGGTAGAGCTAAAGATTCATCAAACTCCAAACAAGATAAAGGAGCAGAAGAATCTCTCCTCCATGACCACTCTAAAGGCAAAGGGAAAGAAGAAAAACTTCCCACACCTCCTAGTAGCCCTGAAAACAAAAAGAAAACATCTTTGATTAAATTAGATGTTAAATTTGATTTACCGATATATGATGGAGAGTTGAATGCAGAGAAGCTGGATAATTGGATTAGACAGATTGATGTTTATTGTAGAGTGCAGAGCATCAATTCAGACAAGAGTAAGATTCAGCTGGCCAACCTACGCCTTGGAGGCACTTCTTTGGTATGGTGGGAAGGCATGACACAATCTGACCTGAAGAAACATGGTAAAATTCTTTATGTCTGGAGTGAATTTGTTTTTGCAATTAAAAAGCAATTCTATCCACTAGCCTATATGCAGCAAGCCATGATGAGCTAGCAAACTCTTCGCCAATTAAAAGGGAAAAGTGTACAAAGTTACACTCAAGAATTTAGGAAAAGAGCTTTGATTCTAGGAATTTCTTTAGACTCACCTGAAACTCTGCTGAAGTATATAGGTGGTCTACACAGCTACTTAAGGCACACTATTCTCATGTTTAATCCCACTAGCATAGATGAGGTATCTGTTCAGGCTACACATCTAGAAGCTAGAGGAAAGAATGTGAACCCAGAAGTTGGGGGATCATCAAAACCCACTGCAAGCAAAAGCAAGGAAAAGAGAAAACAGAAATGGAAAGAGAGGAAGGCCAATACTGTACAAAAGACCAAGTCTTCATGCACTCACTGTAAGAAGGATGGGCATGATGATGAACACTGTTGGATCCTGCATCAAGAGCTGAGATCCAAGAAATTTGAGGGCAAGAAGAAGAAGACTGCTGCGACTATTTAAAAGGATTTGGGGTCAGACTCAGGAGATGAAACAACAATCGTAGCCACATGTATAAAAGGTAAAAATTATGAAGCATCTACTAGTAATTCTGCACAATTTACTGATAATGAAGAAAATGAGAGGAAAAGACATGAGTTTTTCATATTCGAGTTATTTCCAAGCATCAAAAGATTGATACTTTGTTTGATAGTGGCTCACAAGTAAGTTTAGTTTCTGAAGCAATTGTAAAGAAGTTGGGATTACTAACCACACCTCACAAAAAGCCATATCTATTAGGTTGGTTATGTGATAAAGCACAGCTACAAGTGACTAGACAATGTAAACTTAGGTTTTCTTTTGGGTCAGCATTTGTAGATGAGGTTGAGTTAGATATAGTTCCTTTGGATATATGTGGAATTGTTTTAGGAAGTCCTTACTTGCATGATAGAAAAGCTGTTTTCTATAGAGCTGAGAACAAGTATCAATTATTGAATTGAGACTTCTGTGATCCATAACAGTTATAAGAAGAGCTTCAGCGTAAATCACATATAGAAAGACCTTTGTCGACGTGTTTCGAACCAACAAGTGTGGCTTGTCCTGACGATGAGCCACACTTGCTGGTTCGAAACGCGTCAACAAAGGTCTTTCTATATGTGATTTACGCCGAAGCTCTTCTTATAACAAGTATCAACTCGTTAAAGATGGAATCAAATATATTGTAAGAGCTCATAAACTCAAGAATAATTATACTCTCATAAACTCAAGGCAGATGAAAAGAATTGTAAATTCATGCAAACAATTTTTACTGATGGTTGTAAAGGAAAAGAAACCTGATAAAACCAATGTATTTGAGGGTTGTGATGCTAAACAACAAGCTGATTTAGAAAAAGTTGTTTCAGAATATGATATACTGTTTCAAGAACCTAAAGGTCTGCCACCCAAAAAGGAAATAGTACATGATATTAATTTGCAGCAAGATGCTCCATTGCCTAACATCGGAATGTACAAGTTGTCCGCTTTAGAGAATGCAGAAATCAAGAAGCAGGTACAGGAGCTGCTCGAGAAGGGGTTCATCAGACCTAGCACATCACCATGTGGGTCTCCAATTGTCTTGGTGAGAAAGAAAGATGGCTCATGGAGAATGTGCATTGATTACCGAGCACTGAATAAGATAACGATAAAAAATCGTTATCCCCTTCCTCACATAGATGATCTATTGGATCAATTAAAGGAAGCTGTTTATTTTTCCAAGTTGGACTTGCATAGTGGCTATCATCAAGTCAGAGTTGCAGAGCAAGATGCATGGAAGACTGCTTTCAAAACAAAGCAGGGATTGTATGAGTGGTTGGTTATGCCTTTTGGCTTAACTAATGCTCCTGCTACTTTCATGAGAGTAATGAATGATGTACTCAGACCTTTTCTTGATGATTTTGTCATTGTATATTTGGATGACATTCTTATATTCAGTAAAACATGGGAAGAACATTTAAAGCATGTTAAGCAGACTCTAGATGTTTTGAAAAAAGAAAATCTTTATGTTAAGCTCTCAAAATGTGAATTTGGCAAAACATCTTTGAATTATTTGGGTCATATTGTAGGGGGTGGTGAATTGAAGATAGATCCCTCTAAGGTTGCAGTCATTGTAAACTGGCCTAAACCCAAATTTGCTACAGAAGTTAGAAGCTTCTTAGGAGCAACACAATATTGGAGAAAGTTTATTTCTAACTTTTCCTTAATTGCAGCTCCCTTACATGCTTTAACAGGATTGAACAAGGTGTTTCAGTGGGGAGGCAAATAGCAGAAAGCCTTCGACACCTTGAAAGAAAAGATTAGTATAGCACCAGTACTACCACTGCCCGATCTTCAAAGACCATTTGAGATTGAAACGGATGCCAGTGACTATGCTATGGGAGCAGTGTTGATGCAGCACGGTGAACCCATATGTTATCATTCTGAGACATTTAATTCTACAATAGTTAACTATCCCATATATGATAAAGAATTGTATGCATTAGTACAGAGTGTGAAAAAGTGGAAACATTACTTAATGGGCAAAGAGACAGTTATACATACTGATCATCAACCACTTCAATATTTACACTCCCAAACTAAGTTGCAGCAATCAAGACATTATAGATGGATGGGTTTTCTACAACAGTTTCATCTAGTCATCAGGTATAAAAAGGGCATACACAATAAAGTTGTAGATATGTTGTCCAGACCAATCATAAATGCATCCACTATACTTAAGCATAATTCAGTATTGCATGAAAGCTACATTGAACAGTATGCTCAAGATATAGATTTTAAAGATGTATATGCAACTTTAAGTCATGGCAAACAAGTAGAAGAATTGGATTATCATGTTAAGGACCAACTCTTGTATCATTTTGGGAAGCTATGCATTCCAAAAACTGAAAGAGTAAAGATAATTCGAGAGGCACACACTTCTCTAATATTAGGTCACTTTGGTGTAAGTAAAACAGTTGCACAACTGTAAAGATTTTGTTATTGGCCAAAAACGAATGAGACAATTTCTAGATATGTAAGAGGGTGTACCATGTGTGCTAAAAGCAAGCCCAACAACAGAAAACTAGGCTTTTACACTCCACTACCGGTTCTTTCTCATCCTTGGGAAAGTGTTTCCATGGACTTTGTTGGAGGACTACCTAAATCTAGGAAAGATCATGACTATTTATATGTTGTTGTGGATAGGTTCAACAAAATGTGTATTTTAATACCTTGTAACAAACAGATTACAGCTGAACAAACTGCAAAGTTGTTCTTTCAGCATGTATGGGTTCATTTTGGATTACCTACTTCCATTATATCTGATCAAGATACCCGATTTGTTGGGAAATTTTGGTCAAGTTTGTGGGAATTGATGGACACCAGGCTGAAGAAGAGAACAACTTTTCATCCGCAAATAGATGGCCAAACAGAAGTAGTCAATAGGACAGTGATCCAATTTCTTAGAGGCTATTGTAGCAAGCATCCCAGGCTTTGAGATGAAAACTTATGTTATGTGTAGCATGCTTACAACCGAGCTAAACATTCTTCTACACAGAGATCTCCTTTTGAGACCTATTTTGGTTTCACACCAAGGTCTCCCTTGGATTTTGTCTTTGGTAAAGACATAGCGGTTGATGGACACAGTGATGTGGACAAGGCAACCAAGTTCATCGAACAAATCTAAGAGACTCACCAGGCAATACATGAATAGCTGGAAAAGAGCCAAGCCAAGTACAAGGCAAGGCATGAAAAGCATTGGATGGAGCATAGTTTCCAAGTTGGTGATCAAGCCTAGCTGTATATCAGCAAAGACAGAATGCAAGGTAAGAAGTTGAAGCCAATAAGGTATGGACCTTTCAGGATACTTGAGAAAATTGGTGAGAATGCTTTTCGCCTTGATTTACCAGCTTACGTGCACATTTACTCAGTTGTTAATGCAGACAGCTTGAGATTTTTTAAACCTTCATTAATTGAAGATCCCGAAGAGCAGAGTCAATTGCCTTCTATTGATGATCTGTTGCCTAAATATCTTAATGAATTGCAGGAAGATACAACTCTGGACAGAAAGGTAAGAACTACATGCAGAGGGGATGTTGAGTACCTCCGGATTGGACTCAAAGGTTCAAAACCAAACAGTGCGAAATGGATATAAATTGGGTAAGCGAGCAATCAGTACCCTCACTTGATTGATGCTTAAAAATAACTTTTGGGGTCCAAAAGCTTTTTCAGTGGGAAGGTCGTGATCCGAATTGGATCCTAAAACTCTCTAAGTTTTCATAAACTTGTTCAAATTATGCCAAACAGATTCAAGTCTTAGAAAGATCAAGCTATCAGAAGGAATCCTCGTGACAGTTGCAATTGTGATCAGCGCGGAGCAACGAGGACCCTCGGTCGAGTGTGTAGACCGTTGGCCCATGGTAATGCGCATTGGCGCAAATTGGAAAAACTAGAGGCTAATCCAAGAAACAGGGGTGGTTTCTGATACGCAATATGGTAAAGCACTAATCGCTTATCGCAGGACGTCCCCCTTAGTGAAGTAAAGCCCCGAAGTGCCCGGACCCGAAATAGCTATGAAATGCGGAAAAGTAATTATTTTGGTTCCGTGGATTCCACAAAACTGACTAGATATCGGAAGGCCTCGAGGTGGTAAACAGTTTTGACCGAGTCCCGCCCAATGCCACACATTGAGTGACACGCGTCTGGCGGAAGAGAGAGAAAAAAGCTCACATCGGACGGGTAAACGTCACACTACTTACTCGCATGATATAAACAACGATTGTAGGATCTGGGGGACCCAGATCAACGGCGGAGGCGCGTCCCGATAAATGACCAGATTTGACAAAGTTGTAATGCAAGATTACATGGGATTTGAAGCCCGACGTGGACAACGAGTTGACAACAGATTTGTGTTTTGTGGGCATCTTGGAGCAAACGGAAATAACAACCGTTCAAATGTGTCCAAGGAACCTGACACACTCAACCATTACAGAATAGGTGGCCACCTCCCTGTGAAGCGTTACACAGTGATGATGACGCAGAACATGGGAGTTCAAACGGATAGAGGCAGGAAAACCAGAACACCGGGAAGCGGAAACGAACCGACAAAAAGCAGACTGGATTTAAAGCCATGAACTGATAGAAGCAGAAAAACACACACACAAAGAGGAGTTAGTTAGACACAGAAAGCTAAGAGTAGAGAACAGAGAGAAGAAGCTGAGCTGACCTAAAGGTAACATCGAGCCAAACAGAGCCAGAGAGAGTCAGAGAATCTGTGCACTCAGAGAAAGCTTGAGAGGTTCAAGCGAGCTCCTCGGCATAGGCCTATCATGTATGAGTTTCAGATTGGACTCATACTACTGTGACCATTAGAGGTCAAGTATCAGTAAGGAGAGTCTGTGTACTCCAATCCTACTGATTCATATCTGTTGAGTGAGACTCAAATTGAGCTCACTGTTGTAAATAAACTCTGCTTTGAAAACATAATAGAGAGGCCACCACTGAAAGCTGGACCAGGAGACGTAGCCCAGGAGCATTGGGTGAACTCCTTATTAAACTTGTTGTATTACATGTGTTTTCCTATTATGTTTTCTATAACTGCCTCAGTCTCTATGCATTTTACAATCTTATCGATCCATTGCATAAAGTAACATAGACACATCCATGCACATGAGTCTGTAATACCTTTAATTCTTTGTCCTGGATAAATTCCAGATCAGACATGGTCACAAAGAGCCTGCACTCGCGTCCATTCGAATAAACATTATATATATGTGTGTTTGTGTGTCTAGTTATGATGTGTGCACAATAAAATGGACTAACTATGGTTCCGAAAAGGTTCTTAGCCATAAGTGGATAACTATTGGAAGTGTATAATACCAAACTAGTTATTAAACCATAGGTATAAAGGCACAAGGGCATGTTGGCAGTTTTTGTGATTGGAATTTTTAAAGTCCACAAGGATCATTTTTCCCAACAATGAAAGACAACTCAACTAGGCCACATGGATATACTGGTTCCATGTTCCAAGGGCCAACAAGCCAACGTGCAGGGCGTATATCCACTAGAGTAATGATAAACAATCAAGGAATTCATACAATGCATATGGTGTTATCCAACACCTCGACCAAATGCAAGTATCCTAGAAGAAGAATAGGGATCTAATTATTTCAACGAATAGTATGGGTGGCTATTCCACATGCATGCATAACTGACATAAAGTCACAATGTTGTCCATGAGGGGTATCAATTCTCGTGGCATCCCAAATTGTTGTAACCATTCCTTGTCCTTATTGTAACAAAAATGGTTTTTCCTTATTTTATCCACTGTTTGGTTCACAAAGGTGGAATCATTTTATTATGCGATTGAAATGATGGTTTCCCTTCTCTCTCTCTCTCTCTCTCTCTCTCTCTCTATATATATATATATATATATATGATTCAATGAAGTGATAGTATCATCTGTAATCAATACTTTATAATCAATCTTCGTTAGTTTCTAAGAAAATAATATAAAACTATGTGTGTTATAAAATCGATTGGAGTTTCATGATTATGTTGTGAGTTCCTGTTGTGGGTAAACTTGGATGCACTCGAGCTTGTGTTGACAGTTCACTACTGTAAAATGCATATGAAAACCTTGGGGAAGGTCCCACTCAACATATGGTGCTATGGTCATTAATTTTTTTGTTTTGTTTCTCTAAGTAGAGTGAAAATTGTTTGTGATTATAGTAGTTATATTTGAATCTTTTTTATGATTAGTTGTTTCAAATTTGATTCATTTGAAATAATAGATATCATAATAAGCTATTAGAGTGGTTTTTTGTTATTTTATGAATCTATAGATTAATAGTGTTGGAGTCCATTTCATTGAGAACTTTAATGTTGGGGAACAAGACCTATAGCTAATTGTTATAGAGTCAACTTGCTTCGAACTGTGGCAAGTAGATGTTGCAGAATTGGCATGCAGTGGAACTGGCAGGATTTAGGCCTACCTACTGACATAGAGCTAACCACCTGAGAATAAAATTTGGGCACATAAGGTGCAATCTAGCTAAGTTATGGACCATCCTTTGGACAATCCTCCCATCTGAAATTGTGTTCCCGTAGATTTTTCTATTTAATAGATTAGCCCATTTAGGATAAGATGAGGAGCTCACTTTTTGTATATACTGTATAGATTTCCTCACAAATTTACTAATTGCGGTTTGAAAAAATAAATGTACAATGTATCCCAAAATCCTTAATTGAAATGAGAAAAGTATAAATACAATATCTTTTTTGGCACCATTGATGGGGGGCACTAAAAAGAATTAGGGATCTACCAGAATAGGGTAAAATGATACCAAGAGTAGAATCGACCAAATGGAACTGTCGACTACCCCTTTCAGTAACCTTTGTCTTGTTATCCTGCATACTAGGGCATGATAGGTGCATTACAATACCACAATTAAAAGAAAATAAACTACTACGTGGTGTAGTAGGAACCATCCATATTAAACATCTTGGTAGGTAAAGGTGGGAAAAACAATCCTTAATAAGGACTCCATAACAATGTAGCTCAACTTCATAGGGGAGAACCAACAATGGTGGAGAAACCCAAAAGTTTTGAAGCTTCCAACAAGATCCCAAAACAAGAGAAACCATTCATAGGAATGGGGGATCATCGGATAACTAAACCAAAGGGACCCATTAAATTTAACTTTCCCATATAGGGACACAAGGGAATGGTATTAATGAAAAACATCCCTTCTTTTGTTCTTTTATACTTTCAAGGTCTCACAAGTGAAGACCTAGACACCTTTTTGTTTGAGTCTGATGTCCTTTGTAATATCTACGATTATTTTACAGATGCACACAAATTGAAGTTATTGCTAGCGAGTTTAAAGGACTTAGCTCTTCGTTGGTTTATAGGACTTAGGGGAAATACCATTCGAACTTGGGATAATATGAAGACTAAATTTTAAAGAAGTATCAAGTCTATTGTAAGGTCTAAGATATTAAGGAAGAAATATTTAGGATGTCCCAAAAAGATGACAAAAGTTTGGAGGATTATGTGGAGAGATTTCAATACAACTTCCAAAGAACTAAACAAAACATTCTAGATGATGATTGCACATCCATTTTCTTAAAGGGATACAAGAAGATTTTATTGATACCTTAAATCTTATGGGAGTAGGGGATGTTTCCAAATTAACTTATCCAACCATCTCTGAATAATGTTGATGATATTCTAGAGGTAGCTCTAAGTATGGAAGAAATTCTCATAATGCTATTTTTAAAACTAATCGATCACATGTGATTGGTGTGACCAAAGCTAAACTAGGAAACTTGTTGGTAAATTTAAGACCAATGTTCTTAGAACAATTATTTCCCAAATATACATCTTAAAAGCTCAAAAGAAACAGAAAGAAGCCAAGCTTTACAAGCTTGTTCGAAGATGCTACATACAAGCTTGTTCAAATATGCTACATACAACCTTGTTCAAAGATGCCACATACTTCCACACCATTTTCCTTCTTATGCTATAACTTTAATAGATTCCCAAGGTATCCATTTACAATCAAGGAAGGTTATCAACAATATGGCTACTCCTGTTATTCAATAACATGATGACGAAGAAAGTATTCTAAGACTGAGTAATTATGAAAATAGACCCTCACCTCCTGAACTCATATCAAGAAAGGAGATAGTTCCCTCGTATCCAAAAATGTTATGTTTAGAAAATCCTCCTTCACCACCAGATTTTCATTTTCTAGGGGAACTTAGAAGCATTTGTGTCATGATTCCACTATTCCAAGCGATAAAAGATGTTCCAATTTATGATAATACCATTCAAGAACTCTGTCTTAAGAAGCCAAGAAAGAGAAACAAGGACCCAAGGTTGTATAAATCACAAGGAAACTAGGTGACCTAATTTTGCGCAAAATCTCCATAGCCAAATACACAAACATTGGGAGTCCAATCGTAAGCGTTAATATTAACCATAACCCAATACCTAATACCTTGAAATATTTAGGGGCAATGATTAATGTTTAGATGTCAAAAGAAACTATGGAAAAACTCCAACTATCAACACTACGACCAACTCCAACAATGCTTTAATTAATTGATAGGTCCTTTGTAAAACTAGAGGGAGTCCTTGAAGATATAGTTGTTTCCATAGATTCATGATAACACTGTAAAGACCCTACAATACCACCATTTTTTATTTTTTAACAATATTTATACAAGTACTAACTCTATGTTACATGTATTTCTTATTATTCGCTCAACTCCTTACATTACTTAAGTGAGTTTCCAGAGGTTTCCAATCATGGGCGGGAAAAATATATACTAGCCACGTATACTGGTTCCGTAATAACATACTCGACGGTTTGGATCGGTTTTCACAAGATCAACGATGTTTAATTAACTTAGGGTTTCATGAGAGTTTTAATGACTTTTTGTTTTTTTTTTGGTATTTTTCAATCTTTCATTTGTTTCCAAAATTGTCTCTGCAGCCATTTCAGGGGTTAGGGTTTGACCTCTCTGTGACAACACATGCCGAGTCTCTGTAGGTAACCCATTAACGATTGTGCTCCTTGTCTTTTTGCTTGGACATTAGACACCATCTGTCGCTTATGGAGGGTGTAACTTTGCCCTCTGTTAACTTGCAACAGTTCTCCAAGTCGAAGGTTTAGGGCTATGTCGAAGTATCGTGTCTTAATTAAAGGATTTTTAGTCGAATTCATGATTTTAGTTAACTCCTCTTCTGATATAGATTATATACATTTCATTTTGTGCGCCAAGTAATTGCTTACTTTCTTTTTGTGCTAGGTTTTTGCGAGAATATTTATTTATTTATTTATTACATTCCTGCACAATATATTTCTCCATAATTGCTAATGTCTTTTGCTCTCCAGGCAAAGAGCTGGAGCGATTTCATCGATTATTTCAAGGGAAATCTTCTTCACTCGGTTTCTGCTCCAAATTCTCATTTCTTTGCTAATGTTTTTATTTCCCTTTTTTTGTATAGTTGATTTTATTTTCAATTCAGCTAAAAGCCTTCGAGTCTTGTAATAGGTTTTGATGATTGCTGCTACTCGGTTCATTCTCTGCCTATACAACTTCAACACTTATCATGGGTTTCCAAATATCTAACATAAATTTCTGATTTGTCATCCCAGGTTGGAAACAACTCTTCCACCTTCTGATTCTCCATACACAAGGCAGGCAGTTTCTGTTAGAGGGTTTCTGGTCTCTAATGCTTTATGGATTTGTTTCCAATTTTGTGTGTTCGTTGATTGTGGAAAAAGCTAAATTTTTCCCGAGGAAAATTTTTATCTTATTTTTGTGAAAAGGCTGAAGGCCTAAAACCTTTACTACTATTTCATAATTTTTTCATATCCTTTATCTCAAGGGTCTTTAATTGACTGCATTAATTTATCAGTTAAATTTAGTCACATGAGTTTTCTACAGTTGTATAAATATGTATTTTCTCCTCGTGTATATATATATATATATATATATATATATATTCATTTTAATTAATTATCACTATTTGCATGTATGCTACTCTTTTAATTTATTTGTGCGCTATATAGCTTCGTGAAGACTTTTATTTGCAAAACTCCCTTCTGGTTATTATACAGATCCATATTCTCTATTAATGATACTCGCTATGTTTTTGGGACGAGGTCTCATTTATATTTTAGAGCATTCTTCAATGTTTAACATGCATTTTGTTGTCTTTTTATTTGCGCTACTTCTCCACTGTGGCTGAATTAGCCGAAAGAGATGTTCGACTTTCTCATGTGTCTAGTTTATTGAAAATTCCCAACACTATATTTTTTTATTTTATTTCATATTTTTATTTCATGAAGAACCTCTTAAATTCCTATATTGACAGGATGATGGTTCGACAGGTTTACATAATCTTTGTTATAATATATTTTGTCTCCGGTTCAGAATCAAGATTTCGATAGTAATGTAATTTATGGTTTCTGTAATCCTAGCCTTTTTTATTTTGTACAAAGTTACAAACAAATCAGCGAAAGTCATATGGTGACATGAAACCTCACTGCTTACTCCCGGAAGGAAAGTTTAATTATAGAACTTCTACTACAATATATTTTCTTAGTTTTTATACAGGTTGCAAATATATAATTGAAAATAGGATAATAATATATATAATGCTTTCTTTCCTTCCCCGCTCCAAAGGAAAAATCGTAACTAACTTTCATTATGTGATATAGATGCAAAAATGCATATGAAAAATTGGTTGTTCATTTACTCAACAAACATCTGAGTGATACAACCATATAAGATTATGTGAAATACCCTGTAAATAACTCAACAAACATCTGAGTGATACAACCATATAAGATTATGTGAAATACCCTGTAAATAACCCATACTAGAGAAAAAAAACTACAAATATGTCACTGTCCATGTGCATAGCAAAAAACTGTACTACTAACATCATCATCATAGATCGCAAACAATATTTGTATATATATCAAAAAATAAAAATTGATATTCTTTAATTAAATGGCTCTCAGGCAAGATACTTGGAGAGTGCCCAAGCACTTCACACATATGCATTGTTTACAATCAAGAGAACAACCTAGTATATATAGGTGCACCCACTGAAATATTAATGAGATCATCACAATTTAAATTTTTTCTAGCATTGTTTTCTTTTGCCACATTTTTGAAATCAGCTTCATTTAGCTCGTCCCATTGATCTTCAACACTTTGTTCCTTTTCACACCCTTCTTGAAAATCAGTCTGTGAATTTTGCACAACAGATTGTGCCTCTTGATTTTCGTGGTCATTAACAAAACCACATTGTTTTTTTGAGATTTTTTTTGATTCGAATATACTACCCATGTTAATGCCAAATGCCCACATAAGAAAAAAACCATCATGAGAATTAAAAATATCTTCAAATATAGACATGTTGTTAAAGTCCATTTTATCTTGTTTCGAGATTCCTTTTCAACTCCACATGGTCCTCTAAGGAGCTCTAAAAACCTCGTTACTATGCAAGCGGGAAACTTTTCCCTTTGGCAGTGCTTCAATTGTAGAACCTTGTAGACTGTTGCTTTTGTGCCACGCAGGTCTTAGTGCCTTCGGCTTTGGCGATGAGCGACTAAATGAGCTCTCACAAGCTGGAAACACTATTAGTATCTAATTCTGATGCATTTTCTGTGACAATAAATTTAGAAGAAAAATGTCCAAATTGTTTTTAAGATCTCCACAACCTGCATCTTCTAGGTTACTCAAAACAATAAAATTTCAAAAACAAATATACTAGATGACACTTACAACAATACGGGATAGAATATGGGAATCTAGATTATGAAGGTAAATGCATGTTGCTCAGCGCAGGGTTGACCACATACAAATACATTTCCTTCCAGTGTGCGGTTCTCACTATAAGAGGCTCTATGTCTCCATTGCCAAATCTCTGCAATCATAGGCTCTCTCTTCTTATGGACTAATCTTCTTCAAAGGCACTTGACAACCATAAGCCTCAGCTCACACTAGTTGGTGCTCCGTGTCAACAATGCCAACGGATAAAATCGCTCTGGTGCACCCAGCTCACTTCTACTGTGTTAAGTTTTGGATATGTTCTATGCTAGAGCAATTTATTTAAATTTTCACAGTTAGCAATCACATCAGCATTATGATAAACTGCAGATCGAACATAAATATAAAACACAGAAGACAAGCCAAGACAAGAGGACACAAGATGTGGCGCAAGCCAGGGACAAACCCCACAATGTGTGGGGAAACCCTTTGATTAAATCTTCTTTTATCTTCAAAATTCAGCAGAGAAGGAGAGAGAGAGATTAATACATTTACAATATAAGTCAACACTTTGACTTATCTGGATCTTAACATAGATCATTTCCTATAATGATGAGATCAGTTGAAGATATTTTGCTTCAACTGAATCTCCTAGGTGACGACTTCACCTATCCATTTCGTTCATCTGCTGCACCTTACCGTGTAGCACCATCATGCTGCATCATGCATCTTCATGCTTCATGCTGCCCATGCATCATCGTTATCATGCTGCCTGTGCATATGCTGCCCTTGCTAGTATGAATCATAGTCATCATGCTGCCTGTGCATCATCATGCTGCAACACTATAATACTATTATCAGCCTTAGTTGCATCTTTACTTCATCATTCGTTTCGCTAAGATCATCATGTTGCACATTCATATTAGAGCCATCGAGATCATATTCCTTATATAATTATTGATCACCAAGTATAAGTAATATCCCTACAGATGCAGTGATCTTCTATGCTATAATAGTTATGCAGAGAACATAGTCCTTCTGCTTCAAACCCTAACCACTGCTGGCTTGCAGGTTCCATACATCACTGTTCTTCATATATGACTTGCGTTCCACATATAAAATGCAAGCTTCATGTATTATCAACGTTCCATATATAATTCAGCTGCGAGCTTCATGTATTACCTGCGTTCCATATATAAACTGCAGGCTTATATAATTCAGCTGTGGGCTTCATGTATTACCTGCGTTCCATATATAAACTGCAGGCTTCATGTATTATCAGCGTTCCATATATAATTGAAACTGCGGGCTTCATGTAACTACTGCGGCTTTCATTCATTAATATTGTGCAGTGTATATGTTAGAGCTATGACTGTGTATACATACATATTATATCAATCTCTCTGCGGCTACATAATAGCGTGTATGTAAATGCCATGACTGCGTAAGATATCAGACTTTGCGTATACATAACAACGTATTCATAACATCGTTGAGTTTCCATGAGAGCGTTGAACTGCGTGTAACTATGGCTATGACTTGCGTTCCATTACAACGTATGTATCTCTGATTGAACAACGTATGACTAGCAAGTATATATATGTGCCATCGCTTGCGGATATATGCATTGCTGCGTTTTTTCCTGCATATATAAATATATTGCTGCGGATAGGTCACAACGTATCACTGTCAGCATACATTGTTCTTTGATCAACATCGACCAGCATATACATACATCGTATCACCCCAGCACATGAACTCACGTATTGCATATAAGAGTTGTGCTGCCAGATCCACTATAGATTAGGGCCTGCATGCCTCGTATCCGACTCTGTTTGCCGCTCATCCTCATGTGCCTGCGGTTTCCTGTGGTTAGGGCATCACCCTTGGGCCAACGTATCTTTTGGTTCTCTCCTTCCAAAAACCCAGACGTGGAGAGGATATCACCTTAAGAATACGTGTACCAATTGACATCAAAACTTTTTTATTTATACTAAAGCGAGGATGATGAATAGACACGTCGGTGGGCTTCTAGAGCCTACATAATAGTTGGTCGGCTTGATAATAATTTCATAAACAAAATAAAATCGTATCTCCATAAATACTTATTGGAATCGGATAATCTTTGGATCAATCCTACACCTCTCGACGAGAGGGATCCTTTAAAAATATCAGCTACCATAAATAAGCTGACCCACATGGAGTTTGGCCCTAGTTTCCAATTTAACACTCCCTCTCAACTAGGGGGAACTCCATCTGCTGATCCATATGTCCGACTGTACTATCTCTGCCATCAGTGCCCTGCACTGCTCTGCCCATCTTTGCTCAGCTCTGCTGGCTCTGCTCTACTCTACTCAGCTCTGTTGGCTTTGCTTTGCTCTGCTCAGCTCTGCTGGCTCTGCTAGCTCTGCTCTGCTCAGCTCTGTTGGCTCTGCTAGCTCTGCTCTGCTTTGCTCAGCTCTGCTGGCTCTGCTCTGCTCTGCTCAGCTCTGCTGGCTCTGCTAGCTCTGCTCTGCTGGCTCTGCTAGCTCTGCTCTGCTTTGCTTAGCTCTGTTCTGCTTTGCTCAGCTCTGATGGCTCTGCTAGCTCTGCTCTGCTCAACTCTGCTCAGCGCTGTTGGTTCTGCTAGCTCTACTCTGCTAAGCTCTGCTGAACTATGAAGAAGAATAATTGATCGAGAATGTCTCATACCATTCTCCACTGACCCGAAGTCAGACTCAGAGAGCGTACCACTGGTCCCAGACCAGTCTCAACCAACCCAATGTCAGCGTCATAGTAGGTACCACTCCTACTACTGGTCCCAGACCAGTATCGCAGTCTCAGAGAGTGTACCACTGGTCCCAGACCTGTCTCAGTGGACCCGAAGTCAGCGTCATAGTATGTACCACTCTCACTGGTCCTAGACCAGTACTGCACAAACACGAAGTCAGTCTCAAAGTATGTACCACTGGTCCCAGACCAGTCTCAACCGACCCGAAGTCAGCGTCATAGTATGTACAACTCCTACCACTGGTCCCAGACCAATATCGCAGGCTTAGAGAGTGTACTACTGGTCCCAGACCAGTCTCAACCAACCAGAAGTCAGCGTCATTGTATGTACGACTTTCACTGGTCCCAGACTAGTCCTGCATCGACACGAAGTCAATCTCGGAGTATGTACCACTGGTCCCAAACCATTCTCAACCGACTCGAAGTCAACGTCATAGTATGTACAACTCCTACCACTGGTCCCAGACCAGTATCATTGATCTCAGATCAATGGAGGACATCCTAGTGTAGGGAGTACGGTAGATACAACGATGCGTCCATCAGTACTACTATGGTCCCTAACTTCATTTCCCTGCTCATTGATCAGATGAGAGGTACTTCCCATGAGTCCCAGACTGCATGGGTAGGATGCCTCGACATGAGAACTTAATCAATCCTGTCCTCACAGGAGAACACATCAATCCTGCTACAATCGCCATGGAGAACTGTTAAGTTTAGGTATGTTCTATGCTAGAGAAATTTATTTAAATTTTCATAGTTAGCAATCACATCAGCATTAAGATAAACTGCAGATAGAACATAACTATAAATCGCAGAAGACAAGCCAAGGCAAGAGGACACAAGATATGGCGCGAGCCAGGGACAAACCCCACAATGTGTGGGGAAACCCTTTGATCAAATCTTCTTTTATCTTCAAAGTTCAGCAGAGAAAGAGATAGAGAGAGAGAGAGTACATTTACAACAGAAGTCAACACTTTGACTTATCTAGATCTAGCGTAGATCATTGTGTATAATGATGAGATCAGTTGAAGACATTCTGCTTCAACTGATTCTCAAGGTGACTCCTTCACCTATCATCATTCTGCATCTCGTCCATTTGTTGTACCTTACAGTGTACTGCACCACGCTGCACTAATCATCCTGCTTCATGCTGCCCATGCTCTCATACATCATGCTGCCCATGATCTCATCTATCATTCTGCCCATGATTATTATACTTCATGCTGCCCATGATCTCATCTGTCATGCTGCCCATGATCATTGTTATCTTGATACTAGATCTAAATATAGTAATGACTGTTGAGACTGTATGTCTCCTTTTACAGGTATGAGAAACACTGAAACTTATTGAGATGACACCCAACGTAATCCTCATTACTGTTGTTTACAGCGTCCTCATCACACCTCCTAGGTTAGGTTACAACTGTACCTCAGAGACATCCGGGACTGATAACCAAAGTGACATTGCTGCTGCCTTAATTCATTCAAGAATAGCAGATCAGACGGTTTGTGTGTTACCATTCATTGACTGCGTTGTACAGCATATAAGGTCTCCTCCATTTGCTGCGTATATGTATCTTCATGACCTGTGCATATATATATATATTGCTGTGGATGCTGTGCGTATATATCTTCTGCGTAATCCCAGCTGTTCATACATATATTGCTTCATGACCTGTGCATATATATATATATATTGCTGTGGACGCTGTGCGTATATATCTTCTGCGTAATCCCAGCTGTTCATACATATATTGCTTCATGACCTGTGCATATATATATATATATATATATATATATGCTGTGGATGCTGTGCGTATATATCTTCATTACAGCATATAAGTTCCTACCCTTACTGCGGCTAGATAGATGACCTGCGTATTAATCTTATGCCCTGCGTAACCCTAGACTGCGTATAACCATGAACAGTGTATTACGATGGCTACGATGTACAACGACTTACCTCTTCATCACTTCGGCTTGATGACTTTGGCACTCTTGATTGCGTATGTGTTTTCTTGACCAGCGTATCTATATATAACCATGAACAGCTTCATGTCCAACATATATATAACCATGAACAGCTTCATGACCAGTGTATAACATCCACAGCGTATCCACTATGAATAGCGTATCTCATTCACTGTGAGCAGCGTATATATTATAAGGTCTCCAAGATTGCGTTTAGATGTATTAACCAGCGTATGTCCTCATTGTGTAAATGTCTTCCTTGATCTGTGGCTAAGTGTCTCCATTTCCAACGTGTAAATTAGGGCATCATCTTAGGGCATCCTTCATTAGTGTCTCTCCTCCAAAAACCCGAGACATGAAGAGGAGAACACATGAAGAATGTGTATGCCCAAATGACCTCAAGTCCTCTGCAATTTATACTAAAATGTAGGGGTTGAATAGACACGTCGGTTGGGCTTCTAGAGCCTACATAAGTGCTGGTCGGCTTGATAATAATTACATAAACAAAATAAATTCATATCTCCATAAATACTTATCGGAATCGGATGATCTTTGGATCAATCCTACACCTCTCGACGAGAGGGATCCAATAAAAATATCCACTGCCAGAAATAAGCTAACCCACATGGAGTTTGGCCCTAGTTGCCAATTTAACAAGAACACATCAATCCAGGTCGCCATGGAGAACACATCAATCCAGGCCTCACAGGAGAACACATCAATCCTGCTACACAGGAGAGCAAATCATCCTGTTCCACAAGAGAGTGAATCATCTTGTTCCAGTGTGCACCACCAGGGGAGGGTGAGTCACCCTGTGGTCGTATGTTGCTCCAGTAGAACTGCAAGCCCCCCAGAGCTCCCAGAGCTCAATGTATGCAACATGCAGGACCCTTTTACAAAGGTCTCTTGATGACTCCAAGTCATTCGGGAAAATCACAAATTTGATCTTTCCCCTGGGGCTTTAGTGACCTATATATCATCTCAGTGCGATGGAGCCTCCTTGCTCATCGACTTTCCATATCCCAGATAAGGCAGTATCTGATGTCTGTCTGCTGGAGCAATTGTCGAATACCAGATTCCTCAATAATCTAATCACACCTCTGGTTGTCACAGAGAAAAACAGCTAACATAAAAAATTCCGCAACCATGTAGCTTCATACAAGATCATACTCGTAGCCATGTATTCGGTCTTGGCGGTGCTTATAGTGACCGACTTCTGCTTCCTGCATCGACGCAGAATCCAAAGAGAACCAACACTGAAAAGTGCTCTAGTGATCCTCCACATTGCCTGCCCACTCATCATTCGAATAATCATGTGGTTTCATATTTCCGGTAGTGTATCTCAATCCACGATAGATTGTGCCCTGAAGATATCTCAGAAGATTCTTGGCACCAATCCAATGAGGCTCAACCAAATATGAGCTCACCATGCTAACTGCAACACATATGTCCGGATGGAGGTTCTCCAAGAACATCAACGCGAATGAGTTTATGAAACTCAGAGGCATTTCCCAAATCAGGTCCGACATCACAACCATATAACTTCTTGAAAGTTAAAATCCTCGAGGTAGTCACAGGCTTGCAGCTTATCTTCCACATTCAAAATCCAACTCCCTCTGTCTCCTATAAATGAGAGGGTCTGCACCTGTTAGACATAGGTGCCGTATGAGAGGTTTATCATCCACAACCTTTGAGTAATGGTTTGGATCGGTTTCACTCCTAGTGAATCTCAGTTGCATTAGATAGCTATCAATCCTCTCATACTACGCCCGAGGTGTTTTGCTTCATGCCATAGAGGGCTTTCTTCCACTTGTATACATGAGATTCCTTGATCATGATTCTCAAACTCCTCAGGTTGTTTCAAACCGTTGGACCTGCTGCATGAGGGGAATGGTCCCCTTATAATATTTTCCTTCGGTACATTTCAAACATGTATCTTCATGCTCCTTTTTGAATTCAGGCATCCAAGTCACCATCTGACTCACAGACCTCTAGTGCTGAGTCAATGGACATGGTCCCCAGTGGACTTCCTGCAACTTGATACAACCCTGAACTCAAAAACATCTTTGAAAGATTTTCAAACACGTACCTTTCCATCGATAAGTTCCATCCTGTAACCTTTGACTTCCATTTCCGAGATGGACATCAGGTTCTTCTTGTGATCAAGTACATAAAAGAGATTTTGGGGTTCCTTGCTTTCGTGGAAGAGTCGACCATTGTCTTTGATGACCCGCATCTCTGTCATTCGGGCACTCCTTCGCATAAGGGCCGAACTCATAACCAAGACATCTACCTTTCCTTCCTACCCTTAGATCTGAACTTCCCAATGAAGTGATGCCATCAGAGGTTTTGTTGCACCATTCTAATAACATTCTCTGCTTCAACTTCACCCTAGGTGAATTATGAGGAACCCATTGATCCTTCTATCTTGTTCCAACTGTCTTCGGTGATAGCTCTTTCACTCTTGCTTGGGCATTGTCTTCACCTCAGCTCTGATACCATGTTAAGTTTTGGATATGTTCTATGCTAGAGCAATTTATTTAAATTTTCACAGTTAGCAATCACATCAGCATTATGATAAACTGCAGATAGAACATAAATATAAAACACAGAAGACAAGCCAAGACAAGAGGACACAAGATGTGGCGCAAGCCAGGGACAAACCCCACAATGTGTGGGGAAACCCTTTGATCAAATCTTCTTTTATCTTCAAAGTTCAGCAGAGAAGGAGAGAGATAAAGATTAATACATTTACAACAGAAGTCAACACTTTGACTTATATGGATCTGAGCATAGATCATTTCCTATAATGATGAGATCAGTTGAAGATATTCTGCTTCAACTGAATCTCCTAGGTGACGACTTCACCTATCCATTTCGTTCATTTGCTGCACCTTACCATGTAGCACCATCATTCTGCATCATGCATCTTCATGCTTCATGCTGCCCATGCATTATCGTTATCACGCTGCCTGTGCATATGCTGCCCTTGCTAGTATGAATCATAGTCATCATGCTGCCTGTGCATCATCACACTGCAGCACTATAATACTTGAATTTCTGATCGGAGAACCCACAGTAATGGAGTTTTTACACCAACGTTTCGAATCCCAAATGGGATCCATCATCAGGGAAAAAAGAAAGATGAAGAGAAAGATGATAAAAAGAAGAGCTAGAGGGAGGAAATAAATACTCATGAGGGCAGAATAATAGAGGTAAAGCACAGGTCGGCTGGAAATAAATGATGAAACCTAATTTTAATATTAATTTTATTTATTGATTTTTGATTTTAATAAATTAATAAATTTATTAAATTAATCTTATTTATTTAATAACTTTTTAAGATAATCTTAAAAATGTATAATTACCTAGATATTAATGTATATAATGATAATAATATCAAAAAAAAAAAAAAAATTTAAAGAAAAAACTTGAAACCCTAAAGTAATATAATCTAAAAACCAGAATATAAATTTTAATATATTAATATTTAAATCATAAACCTAATACTATTAATATTTATATAACCTAAAGACAAAACTAAAAACTTTTCATCTAAAAATTTTACTAACCTAAGTACTCTATACACATTCATATATATATATATTAGAATTAATAATTAAGCCTACACCTTCATAAATATATATTTAGAGTTAATAACAATCAAGCCTAAAGCCTATATCAATTTCTAAAGACTAAAGCAAATATTTTAATCTCTTAAAACTATATATACAATTATATCTAAAACTAATGCAAATGTATTAATATTAATAAACATGATTCTATAAGTTAATGAATCTATATGACAAAATAATATAAGTTAATGACACTATGTGTCAAAATAATATTAATATATAAGACTTAATAATAATAATATGGTTATAAAACTTTAATATTAATATAAAAATGACTATATAACCTAAGAATTTTTTAAACCTGATCACTATATGACTTAAAATATTTTTAATTATATGACCTAAAGTCTAAATAGCTTAATATATGAAATATTAATAAAAACCTAGCCACTATCTAAATAAATTCAAATTAATACAAATTAATAAAACCTAAATTCTATATTAATTCATTGTTAAAGACTAGACTATAATTAGAACATGCATTAATGCCTAAATATTTTATTAAAATCAAACATTGAGGATATATTAATAATTAGGGTTATAATATAAATAACCTAAAGACAATAAAACTATGAAAGTCAAAACACTTGATAATGTCTATAATATTATTTATATCTACTATGAAAACTTATATTAATATCTAACTTAATAACTATCTTACCTCCTAGACACCTTTACCTGTTAGACAACTTACCTGGGGCCGGGCTGACGTTTCTTGATTTCACTGATCAGGGGAAGCCAGCTTCCGCTAATCTCCAATCCGCTGTCTCTGTTCAAATTACAAGGATGCTTCAAGATTTCGAGGGCTTCTCTGATTTTCCGCTTCTGATACTGCATCTTTACTTCATCATTCGTTTCGCTAAGATCATCATGTTGCACATTCATATTAGAGCCATCGAGATCATATTCCTTATATAATTATTGATCACCAAGTATAAGTAATATCCCTACAGATGCAGTGATCTTCTATGCTATAATAGTTATGCATATAACGTAGTCCTTCTGCTTCAAACCCTAACCACTGCTGGCTTGCAGGTTCCATACATGACTGTGTTCTTCATATATGACCTGCGTTCCACATATAAAATGAAAGCTTCATGTATTATCAACGTTCCATATATAATTCAGCTGCGAGCTTCATGTATTACCCGCATTCCATATATAAACTGCAGGCTTATATAATTCAGCTGTGGGCTTCATGTATTCCCTGCGTTCCATATATAAACTGCAGGCTTCATGTATTATCAGCGTTCCATATATAATTGAAACTGCAGGCTTCATGTAACTAATGCGGCTTTCATTCATTAATATTGTGCAACGTATATGTTAGTGCTATGACTGTGTATACATACATATTATATCAATCTCTCTGCGCTACATAATAACGTGTATGTAAATGCCATCACTGCGTAAGATATCAGACTTTGCGTATACATAACAACGTATTCATAACATCGTTGAGTTTCCATGAGAGCGTTGAACTGCGTGTAACTATGGCTATGACTTGCATTCCGTTACATCGTATGTATCTCTGATTGAACAACGTATGACCAACAAGTATATATATGTGCCATCGCTTGCAGATATATGTATTGCTGTGTTTTTTCCTGCATATATAAATATATTGCTGCGGATAGGTCACATCGTATCACTGTTAGCATACATTGTTCTTTGATCAACATCGACCAGCATATACATACATCGTATCACCCCAGCACATGAACTCACGTATTGCATATAAGGGTTGTGCTGCCAGATCCACTATAGATTAGGGCCTGCGTGCCTCGTATCCGACTCTGTTTGCTGCTTATCCTTATGTGCCTGTGGTTTCTTGCGGTTGGGGCATCACCCTTGGGCCAACGTATCTTTTGGTTCTCTCCTTCCAAAAACCCAGACGTGGAGAGAATATCACCTTAAGAATACGTGTACCAATTGACATCAAAACTTTTTTATTTATACTAAAGCGAGGATGATGAATAGACCCGTCGGTGGGCTTCTAGAGCCTACATAATAGTTGGTCGGCTTGATAATAATTTCATAAACAAAATAAAATCGTATCTCCATAAATACTTATTGGAATCGGATGATCTTTGGATCAATCCTACACCTCACGACGAGAGGGATCCTTTAAAAATATCAGCTGCCATAAATAAGCTGACCCACATGGAGTTTGGCCCTAGTTGCCAATTTAACAAACTGACACCAACTATATCATAAAAAAGGGCGACCGACAAACTCGTTCACAAGCACATATAGCGGATATTATGACACCGATATGGAACAGTACCTGCGGGAGCAGGGCAAATTTGAAGTGATTAGAATGGGAGTGGTGACGAATCTGTGAGACGATGGCCAAGGATGCTTTTAATCGAGGGTTTAGGGTTTTCTTCTCCACTGACGCAACTGCTACAACAAATGAGGATTTCCACGAGTCGACGCTCAAGAATCTCGCTTATGGCTAATGACAGATCGGAAATACCTGCACTCGCTTCAAGTATTCTTCCTCGGCAGTTTGCAGCAACCTGCTTGGCTCTACATGCTCACCGCACCAATCCGCAGCGCAAGCGTTCACTCAGGCTTGTGGACCAAACGACAGCCACCTTGCAACAATCTGCAACGAACTACGTCGGCGCGAGTTTAGCACCACGGACTCACGAAGGTCTTCACACATGTACACCTAAAATTTGCGAAGACTGGCAAAATAAAATATGCGTGCAGTTTCACAGTGGGATCGGCGCATTTAGCCCTCCAATCCAAGCGACGATTTCGCCTCAATCGCGCTCTCCACTCGTCTTACAGGGTGGACAATCTTGAAGCTCTGATACCAAGATAAAAATTGATATTCTATTAATTAAATGGCTCTCCAGGTGAGATACTTGGAGAGTGCCCAAGCACTTCACACATACACACTGTCTACAATTAGAAGAACAACCTAGTATATATAGGGTTTCTCACAATCAGGATGGTTTCAACCACTCTAGATAGTAGGATCTGAGGTCTAAGATTAGAGTCTCAATCCTATCATCATCACAACAATGATCTAAGTTTAGCTTTCTCCATTAATTCTAACACAAAAAGTATAGATGTAATGTCAATTAGTATTAGACTTAGTTTGATGAGGGTCCATGAATGGGCAATGATAATATTGGTAATGTGCATCCCCATTGTGTTCATTGATCATCCATATCTCGTAAACCTGTTGCGCGCAAGCCTTGGATAGTTGGTCAGAAAGAGTATTTCTTTCCCTATAAATAAATGTGATGGCAGGGGAATACATAAAATGTTTTCATGCTAGTCTTCTCTTTTCAAAAATTTCCATATATATATATATATATAGCAACAATAATTCATGAGATCTAGAAAACAATTTCCACTGTTATCACAATCTTCTCTTCACCTTTTTTTAACAATATGATATTCCATAAATGATATTCAAAAAGTCATCACCTAATCTAATTGCCTTTCAAAGATTTTTCACATACAATAGTATACAGATAAAAACAAAACTGTAATTTTGTTTTTTTTAATAGAAAATTAGGGTTATAACACCGATTTGAATAAATTTGGAAATTATATTTGATACAACAAACTCTCCTTGTTCCCCAAGCAAATTAGGCTTGCAAATTTCTATCTGTCTATTCTCCCTATATCTCTTTAGTCTTTGATATTCTTTTTCAGAATAAATAGATAAAAACATGAGAATTCTCAGATATTATCCATCTACCACTTCTTTGTGTGGTTATTAACTACTTTCACTTCACCAACAACTGCCTGGTAGTTAATTGTTCATTTATGAGGCCTCTGTTTTCCACTTTTGAAGACATCTTCATGTCTTTTAGGAAATCTAAAAACCCAGATTAGATTCTTAGGACTTTTGATGGATAATAACAATTTTCAAAATAAAATTGCAGCGTTTTTCCTCTTTCAACCATTTGTACTTAGCCATAAATTTCCAATTCATATTTATTCATAAAATAAAACATAAAGACAATTTTACAACAACAACTAAACATTAGTCATTATCAGTATGATTACTAATAATCAAATATTTCTCTGTTTTTCTAATGTTGCATGCTAACTTTCAGAATTAAACTGATATACATGAAATTACAATAAAGTCTATAAACTGAGGGGTATCACATCCTCTTCTGCTTAATTTTGACGTTGTCACGGTCTCTTAATGAGTTATTTCTTGGGAAAATCATTTTAGAATGAAACCATAGAAGGATAAGATTCTTTAAAAGCATCATCTAATTCCTAGGTTGCTTCCTCTGATGTGAAATGTTTCCATTGAACTTTTAACTGCACCACTTCTTTATTCTGAAGCATAACCACTCTCCGGTCTAGAATACGCAGCGGTTCTGCTAGGAATTCTCCCTTCGGTTCCAACTATACAACATGCCAATTAATTACATGAGAATAATAATGTATATATTTCTTTAATAATGAAACATGAAACACATTATGAATCTTAATGTTGGCTGGTAGGGCTAGTTGGTAAGCAACATGCCCAACTCTGACTAACACTTCAAAGGGTCCACAATATCTAGGAGATAGCTTAGCACAATTGCCAAGTCTAAGTGTACTTTTCTTGGGTTTGACCTTCAGGTATACATGATCTCCCACATTAAATTATTTCTGCGTTCTCCTCAAATTTACGTAACTTTTCTAACGATCTTGGGTTGTTTTTAAGTTCTGTTTGATTTTCTTGACTACCTCTTCCATTTCCCTTAACATGTCAGGTCCTAGTATAAGTCTGTCCTCAGGGTGATCCCAACTTAGTGGCACCTTACATCTCCTCCCATACATAAATTCAAATGGACTCATTTTCAAAGAAGTATGATATCCATTGTTGTAAGCAAATTTAGCTAGATGTAGGTAGTCTTCCCATTTGGTTTGTTTATCTTTCACATAGATCCTTAACATATCTTCCAATATTTAATTGGTTCTCTTTATTTGATCATCAATTTAAAGATGACAGGATGTGCTAAGGTTTAACTTAGTGCCCATATTTTCAAATAGCTCATTCCAGAATTTGGAAGTAAACTTAGCATCTCTGTCTGAAATTACAACCTTAAGTACCCCATGAAGTCTGGAAACCCCTCTCATAAATATTTCTGCAATATTTATATCCTTACAGGTGGATTTGACTAGAATAAAGTGCGCTTCCTTACTAAGTTTGTCAACCACAACCATGATAGCATAATTATTTATTTGTTTTTTAGTTTTATTTTTATTATTATTTATTTGTTTATGATTTTTTTTTTCTTCTTCTTTGTAGCCCAATAATGAAATTCATTGAAATAGTCTCCCATTTCCATCCAAGTATGGGTAAGGGTTGTAATAAACCAGCCGATGTTGATGAGATACCATAACCTGTTGACATTCAAGACACCTTGCTACATATTTAGTTGTTTCAATTTTCATGTTTGGCTAATAAAAACATTTTTTCAATACTGCAATTAGCGTTTTATAACCAGGGTGGCCATCTGTTGGGTTTTTATGCAACTCATCTAATACAAAATTTTTCATATTTGCATCATTTGGTATGTAAATCCTGCCTCTAAATAATAAGAATTCTTGGTTGTTACTTAAGAAATCAACTCCTTTTTCTCCCAAATTTTCATTTTTCTGCAGTTTTCCTTTAATTTTCACATATTCCGACTCTGAATTTGTAGCTATTTTAATTTTTTGACTAAATTTGTTGACCAACTAATTGTTGTTGTGCTACTTATTTAGTGAAGTTTTTTGCTTAATGCATTAACTATCTTGTTTTCTTTCCATTTGATGTGTGAAATTTCAAAATCATATTCACTTATAAATGCTAACCATCTTGCGTGCCTAGCATTTAGATTAGGCTGGTCAAATAGATACTTAAGGCTTACATGTACTGTCCTTAGTTCAAATCTTTTCCCTATCAAATAATGTCTCCACATTTTAAATGCATGAATTATCGTTGCTAATTCCAGGTCATGTGTAGCACAATTCCTTTCATGCGCTTTTAATTGTCTAGATTTCATAACAGATAACATGGCCTTCTTGCATTAAAACTCCTCCCAATCCCTCCTTGATTGCGTGTGTGCACACCATGGATTCCTTATTAGGATCAACTATTTTTAAAATAGGAGTTGTTGTTAATAGTTGTTTAAGCTTGTCAAAACTAACTTGACACTTAAGACTCCATTCAAATTTGATTCCCTTCTTTTGCAAATTAGTAATTAAATAAGCAAGCTTAGAGAATCCTTTTATAAATATCCTATAATAGACTGTGATGCCCATAAAGAATCTAACCTCTTCCACATTCTTAAGTGTTGGACACTCCAAAATTGATTTTACATTTTCAAGGTCTACAAAAATTCCATCTTCTGATATCACGTGTCCCAAATAACGTATTTGCTTTTGGTAGAATGAACATTTGCTAAATTTAGCATAAAGTTCATTATCTCCTAAATTTTGGAGGACTATCTTCAGATGTTGATAATGTTCTTCCTTACTTCTTAAATATACTAGAATATCATCTATGAAGACAATAACAAATTTTTTTAAGAATGGCCTTAACACATTATTCAAGAGACACATAAATGTGGCAAGTGCGTTGGTTAGCCCAAATGGAAGCACTACAAACTCATAGTGTCGATAACAGGTACATAATGTTTTCGTGTGTATATCTTCGTCCTTGATTCCGATTTGATGGTATCCCGACCTTAAGTTAATCTTTGAAAATATAGAGGCTCCCCTAACTTGATCAAACAAATCATCTATTATTGGAAAGGGGTATTTGTTTTTGATGGTCATCTTATTCAACTGTCTATAATCTATACACAACCTCAATGTTCCATCTTTCTTTTTCACAAACAATACAAGTGCCCCCCAAGGAGACACACTTGGTCTGATGTATTTCTTATCTAATAACTCTTGTGGTTGAATTTTTAGTTCCATTAGTTCGAGTACACTCATCATATACACGAGGGCTTCACCGACAAAGCAATACTATATCACGTGCATTCATATTGGGGTAAAAAAATTAAAAAATCATAAAACATTATATTGACTATATAACAAAGGGATATTGGGTTTTTTATAACATATATAAATATAAATATTTTAGGGTATTTTTTTATTGAATACTGTGCCCAAGCGAATAAAAAAAGGCAGGTAAAATGAAAATTAGGTCGTCGTGCTATCGTGCCATGAGTGCATTATTTCGTGATTATTTCGTAGTGAAGGTATGAGAGAAATGTCGTAGAGGGTTTGTCAAGGGTTCTAAACTTATCTATGGAACTGGATCAAGGACTGTATATGCGAGATGGAGCAAAGGATTGTCCAAAGGGTGGGTGCCAAAGCAAGTTATTAAGTGGGTTTGAATGCGAGGAGAAAGGTTCAAGAATGTAGTTTAGATGTCTGTTCCCCTGCTGTTTTTATTTGAACGATCAAATACATAGAAATAATTATCAGACAATTTGAAGTGTTTGTGTCTTAAACACATGAGGTCCATGCTTCGAGGACCTATTCACAAGTAGCAGGGAAAGTATTTGGATACATAACTCATTTCAAGTATTTAAGATATTTGGCGGGTATCATTTCCACCTTCGGAAGGCAGAGATAAAATCAATAGGAAGGGGTGGTGCCCAAGATTTCACTGCTGCCATCTGCAAATATGAACCTGCTGTAGTCTCAGAATCATCCCATACATCATCCTCCATCAAGGCATCACACCTAACCTCCTCATAACTAGAAGGCTCACATTGGAATGCGGTCGGGATGCACATTATTTCGCAGTGAAGGCATGAGAGCAATGTCGCCGAGGGTTTTGAACTTATCTATGATTGGATTGTGTCAGCGTTGAATATTCAGTATCCCATTGCTCCTTGAGGTACCCACTTTTTAAATTCTAGATCCATATTCAGTATTCAAATGAATGATTTTGGATGGTTGTTTTTTGAAATCACAGTAAATAAATTGATTTTGATTCTTAATAATATAAGCCATACAAGCAACACACCTTTCTTTGCTATCAATGCAATTTTTTTCTCCATACTACTTTTTCATGTTAAAGGAGCTACTACATCCCACTTCATCCATTTCATCATCAACCTCTAACAACTGCAAACAAAAAGAATATTAATATCTCACTAAATACAAATTACAAGAAACAATTATTTCTCTTTACTCAACATAGTGACTAAGAAAGCTAGGGCAATCTCTCACCAAGAATATAAGATCTAAGCAGCGTCATCGGGGATAATCGAGCTAAACTTTATGAGAAGCAAAAGAAACTTTAGAGATCTGAGATGTGAAGAGAAAGGACACACCTCAATTTTATGCATCTGATACATCATAGGTCTCAACTTCAAGCCCTTTTTGGGTTGATGTTTAAAATCAGTGATGTCCCAATTTACAGTGACTTTACCTTCTTTTCCCCAATTTCTATTCCTATAGATGGTGCTTAAGTGACATCTATTTAGGATTCCTTAGAATGACATGTTGGATGGGTTTAACTTCGGCTTCGAACCCTGCCAAGATTATGTATTAAAAGATAGATGTGTGTTGTTTAATGAACTATGGTGCAACGGTGAGTGTAAGTTTATCTTCTTTGACCCAAACTCTACTCCTAACAGTTGGTGCTTATGGCATCTACTTAGAGTATGTTTATGGCATCTAATATGGACTCCTAAGAATGACACGATGGTAGGGTTAACTCTGTGTTCGAACACTACCAAGATTATGAATTAAAAGAGAGATTTACGTGGTTTGTTGAGCTGTGGTACAATGACAAATCAGTTTAAGTTTACCTTCTTTGACCCAAATACTATTCCTAATATATATGGCAGCTATTTAGTGATCTCTACCAAAATTATGGATTAAAAGATAGATATACGTTGTTTGCTGAGTTGTGTGCTGTCGTAAGTCAATGTAAGTTAACCTTCTTTGGCTCAAATTCTATTCATGATAGATGGTGCTTGTGGCATTTGCTTAGGGGTTCCTGCCAAGATAATGGATTAAAAGATAGATGCACATCGTTTCTTGAGTTGTGTTGCAGTGGTAAACTAGTGTATGTTTACTTTCTTTGGCTCAAATTATATTCCTAATAGATGGTGCTTATGACATCTAATTGGGGTGTTTACTGCATCTACTTGGGTGTCTTTCCCAGGATCATTGATTTAAAGATAGACGTATGCTGTTTGTTGAGATTTGGTGCAGTGGTAGATGAGTGTAAGTTTACCTTTTTTGGCCCAAATCATATTCCTAACAAATGGTTCTTAGGACAGGTTTACGGCATCTACTTAAAAATCATAGGAGTGACATGTCTCAGGGTTAACTTTGGCTTCAAACCCTGTCAAGATTATGGATTAAAAGATAGTTGTACACTATTTGCTAAGCCCTAACGTTAAATCAATGCACGTTTACATTCTTTGACCCAAATTCTATTCCTAATAGATGGTGCTTATGGAATCTATTTGGGAGTTAGACTTACATGTCCACATGGTTATGGAAGTTAGAATTCCTAAGAGTAACATGGCACTTAGAAGTCCTAAGAGTAACATATTCAATGGGTTAATGTTGTGTCAAAATCTTACATAAAGGTATTTACATGGTTGAAATTTTTTTAAGATGCATAGATGTTTGGTCTATCTAACTTAATAATCGGCATTTTTAGAAAAAAAAACTTGAAATTCTGGTTACAAATCATGTTAAAGTTATGAATTAAAAATAGTTGTACACTATTTTTCCGAGTTCTGGTGCAACAACCTAGAAAGGGTTTGAAGAGAAATAAACTCTGCCCACATCAATTAGTTCTCCTCATCGGAGGGAAAAGCCAAGAAGCAACATGCTTCACTACCCAACAATATTTATCTTGATGTCAATCTTACAAGATTGCATGTAGAAGAATTCAGGTTAGCCAAAGAATGGCCAGTTACAAACAACCCTCTACCATAAAAACCCTCTTCAAATAATCAAATCATTCATCATCAAGTATAGAATTTGGTAAAATGAACAAAACCTACCAAATTTGTATCCTCCTTAGAATCCTAGATGATGGGAGTTGGAATATCCTCATACCACTAGATATCATCGTTGCAAGATCTTTCTTTTGAAACCAGATAGAATGGATACTATTCAACATTATGATATTTATGAAGTGCTACAATATGGTCTTTAGTAACTTCATCACACTTTTTCTCCTTAGCTTTGAAATCTCATACATAAGTGGCTCATATGATGAAAGAGAAGGCTAGTCATCCACGTGATCATAAAATTCATCTTCAAAATTTTAAATGAGTAGCCCATGGCTTTCTTCTTCTATGGAGGAAAAAATAGCATGTAATGCTTCAACCCTTTTTTCTATTTCAACCACTAGTCACTTCAAGCTCAACCTTTTATTCTATTTCAACCACTAGTGGCTTCAAGGGGTTTCTATACAATAGAAGCATCAAATACAAGTATCAATCATCACATAACCATCAGAAGGCCCACTGTTCAACCTATTCTTCTTCATAATTAGGATCCTAACAGTTATTGAATACTTTTATTAAACTTGCAAATGAGGATGATTCCTTTCCACCGAGACCTCCAAACCATATTTCTATAAAATCTTCCAAGGTATATACAATCATTCTCATCATTATATCTTCATGGACGACACTAATATTTGCAATAATTTCATGAATGATTCAATATGTAATGTAGTTGAATTAGTATAGCCATGGAATTTCACAATGTGATCAATGTCCCAATATGATGAGAGTTCATTTAACAATTTTGAGATACTTGAGAAATCAAATGGGGCATAACACTCGACCTCCTATGGGTGTAATGCCATGTTTCTCCACTTCTAAATATTCAATATGAACAGTTGAAATGAAAATTTGAAAATATATTACAATCATACCTTATTTCAATATGAAATGAGTTGTCAAATGAGAAAGACATATGTTGTTTGTTGAGCTTTGGTGCAGTGGTAGATCGGTGTAAGTTTACCTTTTTTGGCCCAAATCATATTCCTAACAGATGTTTCTTAAGATAGGTTTGCGACATCTACTTAAAAATCATAGGAGTGACATGTATAAGGGTTAAATTTGGCTTCAAACCATGTCAAGGTTATGGATTAAAAGATAGCAGTACACTGTTTGCTAAGCCCTAGTACAACATTAAATCAGTTTAAGTTTACATTATTTGACCCAAATTCTATTCCTAACAGATGGTGCTTATGGAATCTATTTGGGAGTCGGATTACATGTCCACATGGTTGTGGCAGTTAGAAGTCCTAAGAGTAACATGACGCTTAGAAGTCCTAAGAGTAACATGGAACTTAGAAGCCTTACGAGTAATATTCAATGGGTTAATGCTGTCTCGAAATATTACATAGAGGTATTTACATGGTTGAAACAATTTCAAGATGCACATATGTTTGGCTTATCTAACTTAATAATGGGCATTTTTAGAAAATCACTTGAAATTCTGGTTACAAATCATGTTAAGATTATGAATTAAAAATAGTTGTACACTGTTTTGCCGAGTTCTAGTGCAACAACCTAGAAAGGGCTTGAAGAGCAATAGACTCTGCCCACATCAATTGGTTCTCCTCGTTAGAGGGAAAAGCGAAAAAGCAACCTGCTTCACTACCCAACAAGATTTTTCTAGATGTCAATCTTACAAGATTGCAAGTAGAAGAATTCGGGTTAGCCAAAGAATGGCCAGTAACAAACAACCCTCTACATAACAACCCTCTTCAAATCATCAAATATAAAATTTGGTAAATAAACATAACCTACCAAATTTGTGTCCTCCTTATAATCCTAGATGATGGGAGTTGAAATATCCTCATGCAACTATATATCATCATTGCAAGATATTTCTTTTGAAACTAGATAGAATGGATACTATTCAACGTTATGATCCTTATGAAGTGATACAATATGGTCTTTAGTAACTTCCTCACACTTTTTCTCCATAGATTTGAAAACTCATACATAAGTGGTTCATATGATGAAAGAGAAGGCTAGTCATCCATGTGATCATAAAATTCATCTTCAAGTTTTTAAATGAGTAGCCCATGCTTTCTTATTCTATGGAGGAAAAAAGAGCATGAAATGCTTCAACCCTTTTTTCTATTTCAACCACTAGCCGCATCAAGCTAAACCTTTTATTCTATTTCAACTAGTAGTGAATTCAAGGGGTTTCTATACAATAGAAGCATCAAATAAAAGTATCAATCATCACATAACCATCATAAGGCCCACTCTTCAACCTATTATTCTTCATAATTAAGATCCTAACACTTATTGAATACTTTTATTAAACTTGCAAATGAAGATAATTCCTTTCCACTGAGACTTCCAAATCATATTTCTATAAAATAGTCCAAGGTATATACAGTCATTCTCATCATTATATCTTCATGGACAACACCAATATTTGTAATAATTTCATGAAGGATTCAATATGTAATGTAGTTGAATTAGTATAGCCATGGAATTTCACAATGTGCTCAATGACCCAATATGATGAGAGGTCATTTAGGAATCTTGAGATACTTGAGAAATCAAATGGGGCATAACACTCGACTTCTAAATATTCAATATGAATAGTTGAAATGAAAATTTGAAAATATATTATAATCATACCTTATTTCAATATCAAAGGAGTTTTCGAATGAGAAAGATGTATGCTATTCGCTGAGCTCTGTTGTAGTGGTAGATCGATGTAAGTTTACCTTTTTTGGCCCAAATCATATTCCTAACAGATGGTTCTTAAGATAAGTTTACGCCATTTAATTAAAAATCATAGGAATGACATGTCTGGGGGTTAAATTTGGCTTCAAACCCTGTCAAGATTATGGATTAAAAGATAGCTGTACAATGTTTATTAAGCCCTAGTACAACGTTAAATCAATGTAAGTTTACATTCTTTGACCCAAATTCTATTCCTAACATATGTTGCTTATGGAATCTATTTGGGAGTCGGACTTACATGTCCATAGGGTTATGGCAGTTAGAAGTCCTAAGAGTAACATGTCACTTAGAAGTCCTAAGAGTAACATATTCAATGGATTAATGCTGTCTCGAAATCTTACATAGAGGTATTTACATGGTTGAAACAATTTCAAGATGCATAGATGTTTGGCATGTCTAACTTAATAATGGGCATTTTTAGAAAAGTACTTGAAATTACGGTTACAAATCATGTTAGGATTATGAATTTAAAATAGTTGTACAATGTTTTGCCGAGTTCTGGTGTAGCAATAAATCAACTCTCAGATGTGTTTTAGTAATCTGTTTTATTTCTGGTTTTTTTTCCATTTGACGAATCCACCGATAGTACATTTTGAATCAACTTGTTTCATCCAAAATAGTAATATTTCTTCATGTTTTTTGGAGTTTTGAATTGAAAGTTCATACCTTGCTTCCTTGCTCTTTGTTTTATGATAAACCAATATGTTTGTGGAATTTTACCTACTTCTTCATTTATTTATGTGCAAAAACAAATGGAGTTGTTTTATAAAATTGCTACTGGTGAAGATAATTCTATCATTGGCATGGTCAGGTGTCGAGAAGGTTGTACATTTGCTGAAATCTGTGATGAAATTGTGGATGATGAAATCATTGGATACCCTTTTGATTTTATCCAGGATGGATTAACTTTAAATCCAAAGCAAGAGAAAAAATGGAAAGTTTATACAACACTTTTAGGCATCAAGAGGAAACTAGGCACATTTGATGTGGAAACAAAGTGTTCAAATGTAGTGGAAACAATACCAATCTTTGAAAACATTGAAGTGAATGTGGAGGGACCTATGCATAAACAACCAAGAGTTGAAAATATGTCTTTGTCAGTGGAACAAGCCATAGTTGTTGATCATGGTGTATTGACATCTTGGGGAAAAAAGTGAAAAGTTTAATGGAAGAGTTTGTCAATGAGAAAATTACTCTCAAAGTATATTTAGATGTAACACCCCCTCTCAAGTCTACCCAAAATAACCATGCCAACTGGGGTAAACATGAGACGAGAGGCTACTATGATCATATTCGACTTCCTATGTGGCCTTAAGGAAGTGGAATCGATGGAACATCACACACAGTCATCCAACATCATCAACAGAACCCTCAGGAGACAAGTTAGCCACTCAGGCAGTCTGTCTCTGGGTCCCACTGCTATTCTGGATCTCTTAGGCCATATTCACTCTCATGCTATGGGAAAGGGAGTGACCAACAACCTAAATTCGCTTTTACAGGCCTGTCTGCCAGTGATTGTGGACCAAAATTTCCAGTTTTGTGCCAACAACCTTGGGATTTAAGCCACTTTTCTAGCCCATAATCCCGACCTCTACCCAAAACTTTCTACAACCTTCAGAATTCATTAATGACATGATAATAATGCTGATAAATCAAAATAAACCTCAGGACTAGGCCTAAGCATCCCCAACTGGGATTGACATTCTGTCAAACACTTGGCATCAATGCAAACTACAGGTCTAGGATACAAGAAATAACATAAATGACCGAAACAACTGGTGAAACATAACCAGAAGGATCACCCTCTTCTCCATTGAACTACTACATCATCAATTAGGTCTTGCATCCATCCATTTAACAGTTACAAGTAAATACATGAAATAACCATGACATGAACGAGTCATTTAACCATGCTTATAACCAACATAAAACCATAAAAATATCAGAGATAAGACAACCATTAAATCCACATATAAATTGGTGCATAAGTAAGAGAAATTATCTTTTATTAATCATAGGCAAATCTGACCAGGTTGGGACTTCCGTGTACCACCTGACCATAGACATGGCCGAACCAAACCTCTCTTTCACCCAGTCATCCTCGTGCCATATTCCAAGCATGAATGTGGGATCTCATAGAACAAACAATCCAAGAACAACTAAGGGAATCCAGAGGTTAAACCACCTCCACCCTCACCAAACCATGATCACACCCAAATTGGTGCTCTGATCACAACCGAACCGAACTTGGAATGCCATCCAGATTCCATCACTATCCTTGAGGAATTTTCTGTCTCCTTGTCTCTCAGGATTTACCGCTATGAAAATCTGGATCACTAGGCCCTAAACCAAGACCTTTCCCTCAGGCTTTACTGTGTATCCTGCCAAAACCGGTCAAGGGATTCCTAGGCCTTTGGGAATGGAACTTGAGACCACCTTCGCCTCGGATTTTGAAATCCATCCAAAAAACCAAAGCTCAAAAACCAAAATAAACATCCCAACACCATGGAATATGGAAAAATAAAAGGCTAAGCTGAAATCCACTGTCATAAGCCAAAAAAACCGAGCCACCAACAACAAGAGAACCATACACCAACATGAAAAGCCATGCATGTCCAAAACAGCTAGGAAATCACACATGTAAAAGGTTACCTGCAAGCATTCCTGCTAAAGCTGCTTGATCCTTCTTTCCTTTCCTTGATCCTTGCTTGCCTTCCATTCCCTTTTCTTGCTTTTCCTCTCCTTTACTTGCTTTTCCTTCTCTTTGCTTCAAAGCTAGAATGCTCTAAGAAAAATCTAAGTGATCAAGAGTGAGAGAGAGAGAGAGAATAATGAGAGAGCTCTAAACTTGAACTTGACAAAAGCCATGAACTAATCCTCAGAAGCCTTTTTATGCTTGAGGCCTCTAATTTCTTCATTTTCCATTATTTTCCTTCAATTTCCTCCTCACATGCAACTTGTGACCTTTCACCTTACTTTTCTCCTAATTTCCTTTATTTTCATAAATAAATGTGCAAAAAAAGTTTTTTCTGCCTTCTAATGCCTTAGCCTTAGCCTTTACCAATTTCCCTTAGCCAAAACGCACATCCAATGATGCCCACCAGGATACCTTTGCCCAAAATTCAACTTGGACTAAGTGTCCCTTAACCGTGGTCTTATTTTTCCTTTATTAACTTTTATTACATGAAGTTTTCACCAGGATTGTTACATAAAAAAAGGGAGAATCTAAAGTAAAGATCCATTGTGAAATTTGTGGCATTGATTATGGAACAGGTGATGTATCCTTGGCAGCGCGAACAACATGTAACTTCAAAAACCATCATATGAAAATAGGGGTCCATCAATAATGCCTTTCAATGTCAAGTGGTAGTGAAATTCCTTCATGTAACGAAGTACATCAGATAGTGATGGTTGAAGATCAATTTCATATTGATCAAGCAATCAAACTTCTAGATGATTTCAATTAGACATAAGAGCCTATTTTTTTCAAGGTGGTGGAAGAAACACTTGCAGACTATAAGGACATCAAAAAAGTGAGAGTGGAATGTACATGATGCAATAAATGGTTTTGTTTAGAGCCGACAAGTGGTAATATTGTTAGTTCTCTAAATGAACACATGAAATCAAACAAGCACACTAATAATACTACAAATGAGGGTTCAATGAGGATATTGGGCTGGGGAGTGGCACGATTGGGAGACCCAAGAATCCTACCAATGATAAGTCCCCACAAAGTTTGACTAGGTTCTTGGTCCCATAATCATCATCAGTATTACATAGGGGTTCTACAAGTGCAAATCCTTGTACTTCAGGTGTGTTAATTAACAACTTAGACTAAATTTGAATATGAATTTGTATTATTTTATTTATATTACTTCAAATTTATTTGTTTTTTATTATGTTGTCATCTTATTATAGCTCAATTATCTCCCTTGTTACTACAATGTTGGGGGTATTGGTATCCTTATACTAATAGAAATGGGGAGAGATTGGAAACAAAGGTCCCAATGGATGATCAAAGGGGTGGAAAATTATGGGCCATAGAGAAGCATACCAAGATCATGCTATGTTATGAGGGTATTGAATGTCGTATTGATGGTACATATAGGCATATTCATTTCTAGAGGGCTTCTGAAACAAGGATCCCATTTGATTTATTAACATGCAGATTTGGTAAGTTGGTTTTAGAATGTGATGACTTCAGGATGCGATTATATCATGAATCAATGTGCACCAATAAAAGAAGTGAACGAGATACAGGAAAAGGTAGAAGACTGAAATATTTGACTCAAAATGAACTGAAGAATGCTGCAAGGGTTACAAATTCTAACCATAGATCAACAATGCGAGCTCTTTGGTGGGAGAGGACAAAGGTTGCTACACTCTCTATTAGAATGAGATCCTTAAAGGAAAAGTTGTTTGAATCGACAGGAAGGAAGGATGTCTTTAGGTTTTGCAAGGATGTGTGTGAGGCACATAAGCAAGGAAAATTACAAGGTAAATATGCAGTTTGGGAATTTGTCAAGGATATCTTTCATAACTTGATGCATGCAAAAACAGGAAGAAGGTATAATACATCCACAAAATTCCACTATGAGATGATCAAGTTATGGGGAGGTCCTAGATTACATAGCTTTATTAGCTTAAATATGGATGGTCCTTCAATATCTACGACTTTAAGGCAAGTTAGAAAGTCATTAACATATATCCTAGGGGAGCACGGGCACATTTGTGAGGCACTCAAAAAAGTTTATGCTTCTTATAAATCCAATCATGGTATAGATGGCCCAATTCTTGTATTTCTTGCCGAAGATGAAATAGTTGTGAAAAAATATGTTAGGTGAGTAGAAAAAAATGATACACTTGTGGGGTTTTGTGGTATGAAAGAATAATATCAATGCCAATCACATTTCTTGGTGAGAGTCGGTGAGGGAGCTGTAGGTTATGAGATTATAACATATTCTTTTAAGAACAATGTTATTGACCATTATGCATGTGTTATTATTGCAAACCATTTACATGAAAGCTTCCTCATTTGGTTGTGGTTGTTCATCCAACATGCAATAGGTCCAATGCAAATTTTGTTTATAAACAATGGGAAAAGGTAGAATCTATGTGGAAGAAACATGTGGAAAATAATTTGGGACCTATTGTTGGTCATTCCTCAGATGGGGACAATAGAAGAAGACAACTTAATGTTAAAGGATTATTATTCAACATAAGGTCTTGGATATCAAATTCCTTGGGAAGGGTGGAGTCTAACAAGGTTGTACAATGGTTGAAATGTAACAAGATTGCATGACCAAGATTACATCTACAACGACAAAAATCTAGTGAATCCTTTGTTTAGTGGTCGACGAGAATTGGTTTTACTAAATTAGTACATAAGTTTTGGTCATGTCATAATGGTTTATCACACTTTTAAAGTGGATGATCACAAGCTTAAGGGTGAAGGTATAGAGATGATGGATTGAAGAAATTGGGAATTCGCACTACGCATGGATTCAAGGCATGTTTTGAGGTGTTTGAAAGAGTTGAGAAGTACACCAAGTGGAAAGTTAGAGAGCACATTAGCTACAGAGACTTATCTAATGATTGTTGTTGACTACATTGACATCTTTATGTCTCATAGTTTGAGCCTTTGGGAAAGGGTACGAAATGCTTCACGAGTTCATCATTTCTTCACATTATGGTTATGTTGGGTACAAAAACAATTTTATACTAAAGTCAACATAAATTTCAGCAACAAAGAGGCATATCAAGTTGTGAAAATTTCTTGCCATTTTGCAGTTTTTTTGATGAGATTGTTTTGAGACCATTACTCTAACTTGCCATGTGTTTTTCCAATGATTGGGTCAGATGTATGTGAGAACTTCTTTAGTAAAGTTGGTGGGATTGTTGGAGTGGAGATGGCCTATGATTTCACTGAATTTCTTCATGCTGTTGGAATCTTTAATAGAGTTGCTGAAGAAGAATCAAATCCCCTATGGCTTCATTTTAATAAATATCATAAGAAGAAAGAAAGCATTTGGAATATATTTCACCAAGAAACAATACAAAACATTGACATATTTTCGCAATATGATTCAATATCCACATACGCTAAAATTGTAGAAGCCCTTAAGATTGGATTGAAGGATGCCCAAGACATTTTATCAACTCTTGGAATGGAACCAAAAAATTACATTCAATCTTCTTGGTGGGTTAAACCAACATTCTAAATTATGGATGAAGTAGTTAATGATTCTCCACTGAGTTGTTCCAACTCTATATTCCAATCTTCATCATCATTGGTACACAATGAAAGTGAATTGAAAATAATGGAAAGTGAGTGGAGACGCAAGTTGGATGAAATTTTAGATTCCATTGATGAAAATGCAAGAAAAACGATAAAGCTAGTGGTGGATCTTGATGGTAAGGATATGTTTAAAGCATGTTTAGTTAGTCAGTTGAATGGAAATCTGACATTATCCAAAGATAGGCCGACGAAAGTGAGAAATGGGGTATACTTTAGGCGAGATGGGAAGGCTCCACAAAAGGGTGTTTCAATTGGCTTTGGAATTGGATTAGATTGTGGGGTGTTGTTTGAAAGCAACTCAATTACCCCCACTGAACGTATTGCAAGAAAATGTGTTCCTCGAAGTAAAAAACAAGGTGTTTCTTGTGGAACGTGGTACATTGGAAGGGTTCAAAGAATAAGGAAGAAGGATGGTAATAGGGTGTTTGATTACCATAATGAGATTGCCCTTTTAGATAGATTAGAAGGAATCAAGCTTCAATTAGCAATCAAAAACTTATCATACAATGCTAGGAATGATACATACAAATTAGAAGAAAGTGATTACAAAGTTTTTTCTTCTTCAGATTTTGTGAAAAATTTGAACAAGGTTGATTTTCAAAACATTTTACTTTCTCTTTCCTTATGTATTTCCATATGTTGGATCATTTGTAAATAATCATTGGTTGTATTTTTGTTGATTTGTTTGTATGAATCTAATGTTAATTTTGTACTTTTTGGTTTTAGGTCTAGTGAATAGTTCAAATGGTGAATTCTCGGGATAACTAAACCTTTTTTTGCTACCTGATTTTTGGTGTAAGTTTCTTTCACTAGCCATTCATCTTTTTGTAGTTGTGTTTGATTCAAACATTAATTTGGTATTTCCTGCATTAAAGAAAATAGAATTGCATACCTATATAACTATATGTACCCCTTACCTCAACACATATATACAATTTGGAGATAAGGGTACCCCTTACCTCAACACTTGTGTTGGATGCCTTCTACTATGGTTCCTCTGAAGTTGGTTCATTTAATCATGAAAAACTAGAAGAGGTGGTTCCTTTCTCATGAATGTTTTGCGGATACGTATGTGGTTCTTCTCACTAATGTTAACGTTTTCCTTGAATTTTTAGATTAATGGTTCGTTTGATAGAAAGGATATCAAGGATATGATGGAACAAGCTTCAATCAGGATGGTTTATGCTCACTCAAGTCAACAAATTTACACCATGGCAACGTCTAACACATGAAATGCATTTTATTTTGAATGTTTATGTGGTAGTTGGTTTTCCTATTTTTTAAATTGGACATATAAATCAGAGTCTGTAGTTCAAATGTGCCATCAAAATCTTTTTGGAAGTATTTATATTTTGGCCATATGCATGGGGTCTACAATAATTAAATTACACTTGGTTATTATTGACAATTGAGCCCTCAATCATCTTTTGGGCATTTCCTTTCGGTGCTTTCACCAAATGACATTACCATTAATTACTATCTATAAAGGCTTTTGGACATGTGATGGTAGTTTGTTTTTAAATTGTTTGCAACTTTATTGAGATATGTGCTTCTGGTAGATTGGAAGGGTGATGGCACTTTTCTTTCTTATTTTTTCCTACATTGATATATATGTGTTTGATGGGCCTTGCAATGTGTGCATATGATCCAAGGGGTATTTTAAGGTGAATGGTATTTGATTTTTTGCAACTTTTGGATTGACAAGAATTTGATAGGGTGAATGGTATGCAAATTTTAATTGATTTTATTTTTCCAAAGAAAGAATGCATACGTTTCTATTTCATGGTTTGGAAAAGGAAAATACAGGCAAAGTTCTTATAACATGACATATCACCTTCAAAAAGGAAAAGTAGACCACTTGGTGGCCACTTTCCACAAAATTTCATACAGAATATACCTATGATCTCTCTCGGGAACACAGTTAGAAGAAAAAATATGTTTTGATGAGAAAGGCAGATTGTTAATGGGATGTGATGCAGAGCTAGTTCCCAGTGTTCTATTGCTTATTAGTCTCTCCATTATCCTAGAATCTCCAAGATGACTGGTAATATTTTATAAATCTTGAATTCTTGTAGTAAATGATATGAACTACATAAGCACTTTGAAAGAGCACTTCTAAATCAATTTGAATATCATGTAGTTTAGACCCTTGTTACAGGGCAATTCTGAATCAATTTGAAAGGGTCTTGGGTCATTATGAAACGCTTTATTTTATGAGACTATTTCATATCTATATTGCATTTCCTTTTGGCTCATTTAAGGCACAAACTAGCCCTTTCCTGAGGCCCTTATTGAAGTTTCTGAGTCCCCCCACTGTCTAAGGCATCTTTGTATTACTTTCAGGCCTGTTCTGGGATCTATTTGGGCCCTCTTGTTGGTATACCTCAGTAGTACTTGACCTAAGTCTTTTAAATGGCATCTCTGTGGACAAAATTTGGGATTCTTCTGAGTGAAGTTGAAGGACATTATTGTGTTATCTCTCTATGGTTTCTAGACTAACCTGATGCTCATTTAAGCCTCTATTCTGGGCTCTTCTGAAATCCTATTCAATAGACCTCCAAGTTAGGTTGTCTGTAGCCTTATCCTCAACTTTTGTAAGATTTATCATTTTTTCCGAATTTGAAGGGTTTGCTGAGCTATATCTAGACCTCTCTAGAGTTGCATCTAAGACTGATCAAGGGCTTATTCAAAGAACCGATAGAAGCCTGTAAGGAAATGATGGATATAATCAAACACTACCTTGCTTCTGAAACAACTACAAGAAGTCTCTTATTGACCATCTCAAGAACATATCTTTGTTCACTACTGGTATTGGTGTATTTTCTTAAATTTCAATTTGATTTTGTGGTTTTCAATAATGATTATTATATCATAAAGTGTATTATGTATAGTTTTGGTTACTTTATATTGCCTTCCATGAATTGAAGGTTTTTGTTATCCATAATATTTGACTATTTCAAGGTTATCTTGTAGTCATATCCTAATATTTTACGTATTGCTTAACTATTTTTACACAGTAAACGCTGGTGCAATAGAGAGCATGGGATTTTCATCCCAGTAGCATGTTATCTGTAGGTGGATGTGGCAGCAAAAGGTAGATGTGTTGTAAATGGCCATCTTTTGGTTAGCTATTTGGAGCATTACTAAGAATAACTTGCTATTGAATACAATAACTATACCTATTTTATTTTGCCTTTGCAACACCTTGTTGACTGTCTATGCATTGTATCTGTGGAAACTTCTTTTCTCTTGAAAATGGTAGGAAGAATCCATAATTTTCCTTTTACAAGTCTTGGTGGGGAGGTGAACAAATTACAAGTCTTTGTTGATAAATTTATCCCTTCATTGAACAATTCCAAGGTATGCAAAAGTGTTGTTGGGACATTGTAATTTTATTTAAGGTTTTAAATTTAAATTTATTATTGGTTTGAACTTTGTACTGATAGACATATGTTCTTGGCAGGCTTCTTTAGATAAGTATCTTCTTAGAGGTGAGTTTATCACTGTTGATTGTCACAAAGAATTATTCACATTTATCATTTCAAAGCAAATGGAGGAAGTGGTGTATCAAATATTTTTAGTGACAAAGGAAATGCAAGCAAATGTTTCAGCATTAGTTGAAGAGTGCACTGGAGAAGACAGTGTAATGCCCACCTTGAGTCAGATATCAGGTCTCCTTTTTTAGGTGATTTTCAACAAGTGATATTTTTGTGCTTACTGCAAGACATTTTCCCTTCTTGCAAGGCAAAAGATGAGAAATTTGGTATGGACCATAATGCATAAGAGCAGATGTCAAATATTCCATTTAGAGGATCACATGTTCCTATGACAATTAGAAATGTACTTTTCTTTTGATTTATGTTTCATATTTTCAATCTTAGTGGTCAAATGTGGTTTGGAATTGAAACTTGAAAATGTCACGATCTCCATTCTTTTGTATAACTTCTAGTCATTTTTGTCTATTTCATTTGTAGAACGTAGTTACTCTTGGATGGATGGGATTAGAAAACATTGTAAAAATACAATTAAGTCCTTTTCTATGACATAGAAACAATAAAATCACATATAGGTTTGTCTAACTAGCAAGTAATAAGTAGCACAACGATTGGAATTGGGAACCAAAGGTTTCCAGTCAAAATACTCATTTGAATAGCATGCCATCTTCCAGTTTCTAATATTTTGATCTTTGTATGAAGGTATGGTATGCAAATAATATTTTATTTGCTTATTTTATTGGTAGTTATAATAATGCATTTAACCTGTGACTTGTTATGATCTTTTGTTCTGTTGATAACTGTTATGGTTTTTAATATTTATTTTGCCTCAATATGGGAAGCTAGCTGTGTTTCTTTTGAAAACACACAGAAGTAAATATGAAGCATACTTATTTTGGCTAATAGATCTAAGGTATGTCTGGTGGATATTTCCTTTCAATCTGACTTTCAAGATTCAAAGAGGGATAAAATTCATCCTCCTGCAAACCGGGGTGAAGTAAGCTTATTGTAACACTTCTTCACTACTTTGCCCTTTCTTCATACATGGTTTATCATGTCTACATCAACTAAGATCTGCCTTATTGACAAGATTTCCCTATATTAGCATGTATAAAGATTCATACTGTTTGTGTGGAAATATTGTTAAGTGTTTAATATTTTTCCTTCCCTCAAATCTAGCAGGCAACTACGTTCCAACAAAAGTTTACAATATTGTAGGGGATTTTTTTTCAAATTTCATTAGCAGTTAGTAAAAAAAATAATGTAATATGCATGTTGAATATTGAAGCTCTTCCATCTGATTTGTAAGTCCTACTAGTCATGCTACTACATTTTTAAATGTTTGAGTGGAATGTTATTGTGCAATGGTATGCTTCTTTGTCTTTTACTTTGTATATAAAGCCTTCTAGCAGTGATATTGCTTGACATGGGAAATTATTTTTTTAGTGAGTTCAAATGTCTAATTAATTCATCTCAGAGAAGAATACACAAGGTGTCTTATGCAGTGTCGAAGAACTCACTACCTCATTTATGGAATGTCATGACAAAATTATTTCAGAGATTTTGAAATTCACTGATAAAGCATGACATTGTTTTGTGCCATCACGTTCTTTGGATGAGCACACCATGCATTATGGAGGAACCTTACAAATGTGGGAATCCATATTTGATGAAAAAATGACAAGATTTCTCTTAGATGATTTATATGATGTACTTATGAAAAAAATAGCTGTTGATGTATGATATTCCTCCTCATTCCAATATGATGATATATCTGCTTGTTGTTATTAAAGTGTTCCAGTGTCTTGTCCTTTTATATCTGGTCCATTTAGTTTATATTTTATATATTTCTTATTTTTATGGGTTTTGTCTATTAGGTTAATCTCTTCAACTATGAAGCTCAGAAAAATAGTGAGCCCTGTCTCTCTGCAAGAAATATGCTTGGATGTCTTCACATATTTGTGGATATAGTCTTAAATGTTAGAAACAGAGTCTTGTTTGATTATCTAGATATGCATAAGATAATAAGTTTTGTTTGCTTGTCTTGTTATTGGGCTGTACACTTGGTTGATTGTATTAGCCAGGTGTTTTGGTTATGACCTATTATTCTTAAGTGAATCATATTTATCTGTTGATACTAGTTTTAATATGTTCCCTAAATTTCATATATGAAGTCTCTGTTGTTTCTATTGATGTAGGTAGCAAAAATGGATTATATTCTTTCAAACGTCTTTGCAACATTTTATGTAGATGGATTCTTTGTAGCTAAAGAAGAGCTTGAGGAAAAGGGAAATAATCTTAGGTTTGAAGATGTAAGTGGAATAGGTATGGGCAAAGGTGAAGGTGTGAAGGATGTTAGTGATCAGATAGAAGATGAAGATCAACTTTTTGGGGGTTCTAAAAAGGCGAGTCTTTTATGATTTAGCTTGCTTCATGTTTCTATGAGAATACCAATTGCATTTCAGTGGATCTTTTCTAAGTTTTTGTACTTGACAATTTCATATTCATTTGTCCTTTCTCATAGAACATGAATTTTTTTTATCAATCAATTATGCCACATATGTACACAATTAGTGATCTATTTATCTTTATCACGTCAAATGTTGCAACCCAGGCTAAACATTTTGTTGGTGATGGTGGAACAACCACTCTATAATCATTTATAAAGGATTGGTGCACATCCACATGGCAGCCTATTTTGATGCCATTGCCAAAGGAGTTTATTATTTGAGGTCCGATTAATTGACAGACCAATTTATAGGTTAATGATGCACAAAGGATGTAGATGTACTTAATGGATTGAAATGTGCTCTGATGTCCACGAAAGGCATTAAAAGATTCACCTTGTCGACAATGGGGTTCTTTTTGGGTGAATTTTATAGTTAGTGGAGCACATGAAAGCAACAAAAACAATCATAATGCAAGCTAAAATGGATCCGACGAATATTGAATGCTGAATTTTGAATGGTAAATGTTGAATCGAGATTTTATGTCATGGAATTGGGTTAATTTTGTTGATTGAGGTTTTGATCATTCAATTCAGTAAATGAGGGCTTTTTTGGATTGTTGCTTAATCTGAAATTTGATCTAGCGAAGCTATGACTACAAGAGAGATTTGTTCATAATATCTTTTGGGGGTCGTATCTCTAAGGGATTTGTAAATATGTGCAATGAAATTTGCATTCTGGGATTTTTTAAGTATGTGAATTACTCGGATTGTCGATTTTTTTTTTTGTTGATAAGTGGGTGAATCCTGAAAATCACTCTTACCCTGTGGCTGAGAGGCCACGACTCAGGGGCATCTAGGCCGTCAAAATCACCCGGGGATCGCACCCGGCCTGAGCCGCACCAGTGGAAACCATGCTGGATTTTTTGGTATCAGCGAGACTAGAATCGGTGACCTTTGCGTACGGAGCGCCTTAACAACGCGCTCCTTCACCAACTGTTCTAAATCTCTTTGATTACTCGGATTGTCGATTATTCCTATGCACAAATGTAAATTTACATTCATGGAGAAATCTGGGCAAGACAACCTGTGCTTGTATAGATTCAATTTATATTTCTTACAAGTAGAAGAATGCACAACTTCTTGTATTTCTTTTAAATTTTATTTGGTTATGTTTTTTGGTTTTCTATAAGGTTATGGTTTTGACTCTTGTGGAATCATCACCTGCATTAGATGGGTGGTCACAGGCTCAAAAACTCTTCCTTTCGCCCACTTTTTTAATATGTGCACATGAGTTCAAATTTTATGGATTTATTCCTTGAAAAGAAAATGCAGAGCCCTGCGGCCATGTGCCACTGAAACTAACCCTATGAGAAAATTGGTAGTTCAGGCTTTCTTGTATATGTTGGATTTAAGTCATGGTTCTGCTAACAAAAAAGAACAAAGAAGGAGAAATGAGTTAACTATAATACTATATGATTGTCATTATTTGGGGGGAGCTTGGGCATGAATTTCTACAATGGATTCTGAAATATGAAAATATTCCCTTCCGTCGAAAATCAAGTGTGATTGGAAGATCAACTGCTCGAAAGAGATCATGTATGTGAATTCTGATACAATTTTGGAAATTTTTTTATCATCTACTGGTACAGACAACTGAAGACATAGACAACCTTAGAAGAGTACTTTTGTTGTAAAAAGGACAACCAAATATGTGGACAACCAATTTTGGGGTTTTCAGAAATTTTGACAAGCATTATATGTGTTGTAATAAACTGTTTTGCTTCTAATTTCATGGTAATTAAAGTATGTCTTTTGTTTTCACGGTGGAAAATTATTTTATTATAATCGAGTTGCATTTGATTGCGTTATCTGTTTCTCTTAGTGCTTCCTGGTTCCATATTCTTTAGTGAAGAATCTTTCATGCTGAAACCTTAAAGTTAAGAAAGAATCGATTTTCCTTGCAAGATTAGAGATTTATTTTTCTTCCAAGATCAATAGGTGGAATCTCACAACCATTGTGACAAGTCATAACACAAGAAATTATGTTACTGCTGTACACATGCACCTCGATACAATTTGTCAATATGGTCAAGAATGAATATGTGGCCCCTTTATCTTGTCATAGCTAGTGGTCTTTATTCCTTGACTATGTTATCTGTTCTTTTTTCTTTCCACATTCCTTACTGAAGTTGTCATTATCAAGCCTTCAAGGTAAAGGAGAGTTGTGAAATTCCATCTTACCTGCTAAATAGGAAGGGTCCATATGCCAAATCGACAAGTGGATGTTTTCAACCACTGCTACAAGTTTGTTAAACACACATGGACAGTAAAGAATAGGAAAGATAAATCATTCAGTACATTTTTTTATTAACAGGAGATGTACATTTATAATACAATGTTGTGACTCTTGGGTTTTAGATCCCAAGGTCTCTTGGACTGCTTAGTCTTTTCGGCTTCCACACTAACCCTTTAGGATTAGGTGTCCAACATTCCCCCCCTTAATCCGAAGGGTTATGTATGAGTCCAAGAAGAGAGCTGTAATACAAAATGTGCAAAAAATACATGGCAGCACTAGGCTGAATGTGCTCTATGAAATGTTGGTAAAAAAGGGCGATGGTTTAAGGATGACCACCAACACTGGAACGTTTAGTGCAGTTCCCGGAACTCTTCCAAAACAGGCAAGAAACTGAAGTTTTCTGCTAGAGGAAGTGTTCTCAATCTGTGATGGTTTAAGGATAACCAACAACTCTGGAATGCTTAATGCAATTCCTGGAACCCTTCCAAAACTGGCAAGAAGCTGGAGTCTTCTGCTAGAGGAAGTGTCCTTAATCTGTGATGGTTTAAGGATGACCAACAACTCTGTTGGAACTCTTCCAAAACTGGCAAGAAGCTGGAGTCTTCTGCTAGAGGAAGTCTCAGATTGCCAACTGAAGGCATGTTCAGGCATCTTATCTCTGGCTACAACTCTGAAACTGGTGTGGCAGGTTGTGGCTCAGGCTCGCTTGATGTGGCTTTGAAGCTTGTAGATGACCATCATTTCCCCCCCTGTCAGATACAAGGTGAGAAGATAGAGAAAACTCAACTGCAAGACTGTTCAATATTCTGGAACAAGTTCTGACATGTGTTTGGAATATCTTCTTGGCTGTTGATGCCCATTGCCAAGAAGCGATCCATCCTAGATGAATCTTTGTTCTTGCAGGATGTTTGTTTCTGAAGCATTTGTGTGAAGAATGACTGGTTTTATGACAGTGCTTACATGGATGAAGATCAAAACAGTGATCTTTCAGATGGCCAACTCGATCACAGTGTTGGAATTTCACGATCTGTTGTTTTTGTTGTTGTTGTTGCTATGGAAGAGGGGCAGAATCTGGAACAGCTGAAGCTGAACTGTCATGAGGAGCAGGTGAACTGTCATAAATGAATCCAGCACTCTGAAACTGAATGGGCTTGGCATAGTCTGGAATATGAAAGGACAAGTCCTTGTCATATCCAAGACCAGTTCTGTGCTTGTTGTGGACAAGCTGTTCCCAAGGTCTGATGATGGGCTTGGGAAGTGCAGACTGAGTTTCTGCATCTGCATGTACAATTGCTGCTTTATTGGGTACTGGATCTGAATGAACTTGAACAATATTGACTTGCTGTTTATGGGAGTCTGCTTCATTGTTCTGAACAGAAATAGGTTCAGAATGACTGCTTCGTTTTAATTCTTCTTGCTGTAGCTGTGTTTCAAGCTGCAAAAAATCAATTTTCTCTTGTGCATATTGTAGACATGTCTGAATTTCGGAGAGAGAGCCTTTGCTGATTTGGAATGTTTCATGATTAGAGGAATATATCAGAGTTTTTAAGAACTCTAATATTTCAGTAATTCGAGGCATATTCTTCATTGTCAAAATTACACCCCTTTAAAAGACTGATTACAACTATGACCCAATGAGTAAAAGTAACACCCACTCACAGTACAAAGACACAGAAAAATCCTTTGTAAATGTGCAGCAAATGAATCAAGGAACAGAAACTATAATGAGTTTTAAATACAGTTCCACAACTGGGGCAGCAGCAACTGCAAACTTACTTGGATCCTTCAAATACTCCTTCCCTTTTGAATCAGAAATGATGGCTAACAAAACTTCAACAATTATAACACTGTCATGGACAGGACTTGAATGTTCATATGCCTTGACTGGGGTACGAATCAGTATCCTCTGATCTTGCCACTTTCTTCAAAGAAAACAATAGTCCACTTCAATATTTGAGGCACCAGATTTGCATGATAACAAATGATTTTCTGCAAATAGCTGTTATGCAGGCTCAATATAAAAGGTCTTCTCTACTGTACTGTGCATGCTATGTTTAGCAGGAGCATTTGAATTCACTTTGTTTAACAAACAAACAGAGAATGTGTTGGGAGGAGCTTTAGTATGCTCGGGACATTAATCATCAATCATTGCAGATCTGTGTCTATAACGAGCAGAGGGCCAACATCCATTGAAGTCAACACCAAATATCCTTTTCCCCAGCTACATCGAATCACCTAACGTGCTATTGATGCTCTTCAATTCACTGTAATTGAACCTTTAAAGGCTAACTCTCGAAAAATCACAGGGATTGGTTTTCTTTCTCTTCAGACGACTGTAATAGAAATAAACAACGACCTATTGAGTACAAATATGCCCACCCCAAATGCTCAGAGCCGAAGGTGCAAGGCGCGAGAACAAAAAAAACTCTCTGACATGGTTTTCGTTCAATCTTTTCATTCCATAGACTATGGTCGTAGGTTGGTCGACTGTTAAATAGGTGCACTTGAAAACATTTAAAGCTCACTCCAAAGTTGTTGGAGGTCTTTCACCTCGAATCCCTCCGGCTCCGCGCCAGGACAACAATAGTTTCACTCCGGACAAAGTTTTTGGAGGTATCTCACCTCGAGCCCCTCCGGCTCCGCACCAAGACAACTTTAGTTACAATTTGTGCTGGATTAACGACCTGTACAATGTACACCCACGGGACTTTCACACAATAAAAACAAACCAAACAGTTGGATTCTCATAGTCATCGACTGCATCATTCAACGCAGGCTCCACTAAAAGGCGACTTCAAGATGACGTTGTTGATGAGGACATTGTTTCAAATCTAAACCTTTCCTCTCTGTTCTGTGCTTGACCGACAATGTTTCCAGCGAGAAGATCTCACCAGTGCTCCAAAATTCTTATCACGTGACCATAGGCAGTAATGGTTGATGGATGAATGGCCACTCCTCAGAGTTTGAAACTTCGAGGTCGAAGTTCATCCGCCGTCTCCTCCAGCGACTCGCGCAGAAAAAGATATGGGTGAAGAAGAGCCAAAGGCAATTGCCGTGGTGCCAGAATCAGTGCTCCTACTTGATCCACCAGTAGATATAACTGCTTCCAGAATTGCAGCGCCTGTGAGCTCCTGGACGATAATCCAGCAGGGAATCGATCTAGAGACAGACATATATGTACACTCATCCAATCAATGGCAATTGGGGCGGCATCTGTGCAAGCGGAAAAACTGGTGTATTGAAATGGTTGTCTCGCACCCGAAACAATATGCAGACAGATTGAAGCTGGTGTATTGAAATGGTTGTCTCGCACCCGAAACAATATGCAGACAGATTGAAGTGAGGGAGGACGGCGAAGCATATATCTATACAGAGTGCACACATATAAACTTTGATGTTACCATTTCAATTGAACAGCATTATATATCAGCAGTCAATCGAAGATTGCGAGTGATAGAAATGCTGAGCGGTGTAAAGTTCATCCCCAGGGAGGAACTCCGAGCAGAATTCAATTCAGATTCAGATCATTCCCCATCACCGAAGCAGAAGAAGCATCACAAATCCCGTTCGAAACGCCAGGAAGAGTTCGATGACATTAAAGTAGGGTCCAAAGCTGTGAAGTGGGTGGACAAAAAACCCTTGGCATATCGGAAAGGAAATCCTGATGTGGGTGCTCCTATACGGGCACAATTATTTGAATGCAATAAGTCCATTGCCCGGACATCGGGGGCTGAAATTATGCGGCAGGATTGGATTGCAGAGGCAGGTATGGGCTATGAGCAGTTACAAGGAGCGTTTCGTATGCAGAGAGCAGCGTATTAGATGTAGGTGGAGCAGCGTAATTATCATGAAACGCTCATGGACAGTGCAGACAGCACGCAGGAAAGGAATATGCACAGCCCAGGGAGTGCAGAGGATATGAAACGGTTTTGGAGTCAGAGCGCATTCAAATGAATATGTCAGGGCAGCGCTCAGGTTATGACAGCGCTCAGGGGAACGTTTAGGAATAGGACAGCGCTCAAGCGTTTCAATGTCAGGATGACAGCACAACAGAAGCGCAGGGCGCAGTTCAACGACTTCCAACTAATTTGCAGAGATGGACCATAAAAAACTCATTAAAAACATAGAAGCGTTGGTTTACACAGGCCACAAAAACAAGTGGCTCACACAATATTGAGAAGGTTATGAACGTACCAGCTCTGATACCATGTTAAACACACATGGACAATAAAGAATAGGAAAGATAAATCATTCAGTACATTTTTTTATTAACAGGAGATGTACATTTATAATACAATGTTGTGACTCTTGGGTTTCAGATCCCAAGGTCTCTTGGACTGCTTAGTCTTTTCGGCTTCCACACTAACCCTTTAGGATTAGGTGTCCAACAAAGTTGAATTTCAGGTAATTGTATCAGCGGGACATGGTAAAAATCCTGACCCCGCTGATGGATGATGGGGCCTTTTAGCTCATTATAGATACTCAATTATCTGTAGTAGAGGTTTTCCTACAACTAAATTGGCATATTATGAATGATTCTATCCCCTTTTCTCCTAATGCATAGATTTTTGGCATAAATTTGTTTTTTTTTACTGCAAGGAAGTTCCTCTTCCTTTCAAAAGTAAAAACCTCACATTAGTAAATAGTTGGGGCCTTTCATCTCTTACTGGACCTTGTTATGCTTTTTATTACCATTTTCCTATACATAAATAGCTATTAGTAATTGACATATTATGAATGTTTATGTTTTGTCTTTACCAATACATAGATTTTTGGAATATTTTGGTTTCTTCAGCACTACAAGAAAGTCCCTTTTCCTTTCATCTCCTCAACGTTAGAATTAAAGGTGCAGAGTTCCAATTAGTCTTCAATTTACAGAATGTAAAACCCCAATATCCTGGATAATGGTGAAAATTGCATGTAGGCTGTTATATTTCGAGTTGCTCACGATCAGTTAATATGGTTTTTGTCAGGCATAATTTTTTGTGATGCTTTCCATTTTGAAGTGGATCTTCATACATAAATACATATATATCTTGTGTTACAGGATGAAAATGAGAACCTCCCACCCATGGTGATAAATGAAATTGCAAAGGAGTTGAAGAGTCTTGATGAATCACCTCATGGAGGTATAAAAGTGGTGGTGAATGATGACAACTTTTTCAACAGTTGTGGAAATTGAAGGACTAGGTGTATTCTAAAAGAATAATCCAAAAAAAATTAACATATTCTGGATGTTCTATGCTTGAGAAAGGGATCATTTTTCATATTTCATTTACTGAAGCATTTGAATTCATTTCTTTTGCATGGTTATTACTAGATTTTTGGAACATGAGCTATATTTACATTTATTGATGCTTTTTCCTATAGCTGGAACTCCATATGAATTTGGTGTTTTTCGAATGAAACTGGTTCTAACTCCTGATTTTCCAAACTCTCCTCCCAGAGGTAATTTTTGATCCTTATAATGATGCTTCATCCAATTTACATTCTCTTAAATGGATATTATGTTTGCTTTAGATGTTTAGTTGCCTATAGGACATTATTTTTGTTTTTCTACTTACTGCTTATCTAAATCATCAAGTATATAAGGGGGATGCATGACTTGTAAAAACTAAGAAATAAAATTTGGTGTCTTTCAATAGTAATGATTGGCTTGGACTGCAAGGTATTTTTTCACAAAAATATTCCACCCTAATATTGCAAGCAATGGAGAGATATGCGTCAATACTCTAAAGAAGGATTGGAATCCAACCCTTGGACTGTGACACATTCTTCTTGTATGTGTTCATCCACTTATCAATTTAGATTATTTGCAATAATGTTTGTTAAGAATTTTAGTGTGTTACATTTGGCTGGACACAGTTGTGCTTATTGCATGTTTTTTGATTAAAATATATTTGGAAACTGAAGATGCACATAAGCTATTTGAATGGAATTGTAGTGTGTTAATTGCTTCGATACAACGTGAGCTACATGATTTTCACTTGTTTCATACTGCTTAAGTGATATTTGAAAACTGATGTTGCACATGAGCACATAACTCAATGGATTTTGCTCAACTTGTGGATCATTTTTTAGTGGCCACTTTTAACTTTCTATAATTAATTGACCAAGAAACTTAGGGATGAACTATTTGTGGTTCTAGGATTTAGAAGTGAATTTTAAAAATGTATTCAAAATGTTACATTTGATGCGATCTGTGCGCACTGCACAGTGAGAACTGACTGGACTTCATGTGAAGAAGAAGAAACTTTGTTGGAAGATTTTTTATTGTTATTTGTTGCATAGTTAACACACCTTGTATTATTGTTTGAACTCCACTTTTTATCAACTCTGCAATAGTAAACTGGCATGGACATTCATGCAGTCTGTATGCATTCTTGGATCTTAGTTATAGGGACCAGAGTACATGATTTTTGCCATAAACAATAGTAATTTATTTCCCTTTCTAAACTTTGGATTACTATTGTAGGTCATAAGATGCCTACTTGTAGAACCATTCCCGGAGTCTGCTTTGAATGAAAAAGTTGGGAAGATGCTCATGGAACACTATGAAGCATATGCAAAGCATGCCAGGTATGTTATATTTTTTCATCTATATCTAGAAAGTATTTACATGATTACATTTTATTCATATAATTTTGGGATATATATGGTTAACCCTAATATTTCTCTCCGTCCTTTGAGAAAAGAGTATGAGGATATTAAATTCAATATTAACAAAGTGATTAGGGTACTGGTAAATAACTGAATAATAATAATTTTTTTTATTTTTTATTATTAATAATTATATATTTCAATAATAAAGTAAAATAAAATAAAATAAATTTAATTTAATTTATTTAGGTTTTTCATAGATGTTAATAATCATTTATTATTAAAATTATTTATAATTAAATTAATTAATTTCTTACTATTAATAAGAAATTAATATTAATTTACTAATAATAATAAAATAAATTTATTAATTTATTTCATAACAAAAATAAAAGATTTTACTAATTTTATGTTTTAGGTTTTTTTTAATTTTTTTCATAAATTAAAAATAATTTATTATTAGAAAATAAATAAATAAATTTCTTATTATTAATAAGATATTAACATTAATTTACTAATAAATTTATTAATTTATTTCATATTAAATAAAAGATTTTATTAATGTTATGTTTTCGGTTTTTAACTTTTGCTAAAATTAAAAATATTTATTATTATTAGAAAATAAAATAAAATCAATTGTTATTAAAATTACTTATAAATAAAATAACTGCATATAATTATCAATTACTTATATAATAATTTAAATATTTTAATTTATTAATTATTTTCATGTAGGCTTAGGTTTGCTATTTTTGAAATTAATCGGGTTTTTGTGTTTTTCGTTTATGTATTAGGTATTTATCTGTTTTTGGTCGGTTAACTCCAATCTATCACTCAAATTTCCATCCTAAAGTTGGATCCCCTTTGGGATTCGAAACATCGACAAGATGCACATAATATTGTGGATGATCTGAATCACAATTTTTCAATTATAAATATTCAACAACAAGTTATTTTCTGATAAGGATTATTGCCATATCTTCCTTGGTTTGATGAGGAAACATAAATAAATTTTCATTGGTTATAAAAGGTAGACCAAATTAATTATTTGCATACTTCCAAAATCTAGGGTTTCTTATCCAAAATAGATCCTAAGCACATCGAACTATGTTTTGATGTATCATCCAAACATCTTGTATAATTACAAGCTCACCTCTAATCCATTGTTTCTGAAAATGTTGAAGATTTTGACAGATGATATCCTGAATAATTGGACAATACAAATAGTTGTCATTGTTATTCTTCCATTTATATGCTCTTTGCGACTTATTTGAAAGCTCCATTTTGTCCCAAGAATTAAACTTGCAGCATAAAGAACATGGTTAATACATATGACTTGACCTAGAACTAATTAATACCAAAATTTAACAAAAAACATTACTTCATCAATAAATAAATAAATAAACTAAACTTCCAAAAAAAAAAACTTTTTTATTAACCAAAATTTAATGATTTTTTTAGTGTTAATACTAACACCACTTTTTTTTTTTTTTTTTAAACAAGGTCGCGTACTATTATATTATAAATCAACAGTGGAGGGACAAGGTCCTAGTACATTTAGAGAGGGGAAGATTGGTGAGGGAGGTGCAAAAGGGGAGAGCAGTCCCATCCTCCGAATCACTGGTCTTGATTCTTAGGAAATGAAATAGAAAATAACTATATTGATGGACAAACTGTCCTAACAGTAGACAAAATTTATAGAGCATAGAAAAATTGACAATGAGGTGAACAAAACTGATTGACAGAGTCCTCGGGAGGCTTATCCTTCTTGTTGCTGAGTTTGGTCGAGGCTTCGCCTTGCTCATTTTGATTCAGCGTCTTTATGTAGCTCACAGCTTCTTCCAGATGTTGACATTTCTCCTTGAGCCCTTCAATCTCAACTTTTTGCTTCTCAAACTTTTTCTTCTTGGATTTGTTTTCATTTTCCATCTCAGCCCGGAGCTCGTTGAGAGTTTTGATGAAACGCCCAATCATAAAGTAGTTTGCCCGGCAGAGTACACAAGTGATATTGTTCTCAATCTGTTCCAGGGGGTTGCCAGACATTTTGGTGGCTGAAGAGGTTCTATCCTTATTGTTGTTATGGTTTTGAAGACTTCTGAACGTGATTGAGTGGGAGGTAACAATTCTCAGATTCGAGACAGAGTTGTCTCCCTACTTCAAGAGCTTGATGATGCCCGAGAGATTCTTGAAGTTCAGGCCGTCACAAGAGATGTGCTGAAGCTGTTGCCAGCGGGGGAAGGAACTTATGGGAGAAGGGACGAGTCTGCAGGCAAGAGCCAACCAATGGGGATGGACACAGTGTCTTCTGAAGACCACAGGCCCGACGAGAATAGAGGAGGAGGAATGATGGGGAGGTTGAGAGAGATACTGCGGAGGGCGAGAAAAGAAACTAGGCAAATGGAAGAAACGAAGCACAACTGTGGAGACCTGAGACACCCTATAAACAATTCTGATCGAAAACACAGGAGCAGAAGGGAAATTAGCCGAAAAAATGTAGAACCTTAAGAAAAACAGGACCCAATTACCTCTGCCCACGCACAGTGAAGAGAATGTGCTGTTATTACTCTTCGGAAGCCACCTTAGACATTCACTGCGACCTGGAAACCTTCTATTATCGCTGCTGAGATGAATCTTCTGGTGTGGAAGCCTTATCCCGAGCTGGTTCTTATAATCCATGGTGTGTAACTCCTCGTGAACCATCCCAGCAATGAAATCATGACAATTCATGACAAGATGCGAACCTCTGCACATGAAGAGACATATACCAACTACTGTCTTGTCTTGAGGGTGAGATTTATTCAGCAGCAAAATACAAAGCCTGCAGTTCTGATCAGAGGAGATATTCCTCTCAGCTCTAGGCAGATTTTCTATGTTTTTCATGTCAGGCATATGAGGGATAATCTCCTTCTGAATCTACGTTGTACTGTTTCCCCTTTTCTAAATTGGCTGTTATAATTCCCCAAGTCTTGAATGATAAGCCAGACCACCATCAAGGGGTGGTTATGGTATTGGTTTGTCATAGACATCCTGATTTTCTCTAGCTGTCCCTACCCCTCTGTCCACCACCTTGTTGGCGAAAGCATCTGCAGCTTGGTTATGAGCTCTTAACACATGTTTGTAGACAACTTTTCCTAGCAGATTAACATTATCATTGATTCTTTGCTTAATTTTATTCAAGGCTTGATTTTTGAAATCTCTTCCAGCTTCCATTGCAGCTATTATAATTGCAGAATCACCAATGATGATTGGATCTTTCGCCTGAAGCTTTGTGAGGATGCTGGTGCCCATAAGCAAACCATAAGCCTCCGCCCTGTTGTTTGATAGAGTCCCCAACCCCCATTCATACGTGGATACTGTTTCGCCTTGCTGATCTAGGATTAGCCCACCTGCCCCAGCTCTTCTGGGGTTGTTCTTTGAGGCTCCATCAAAAAAGAGAATGTAGCTTCTTTGGTTTTTGATCCACCCCTCTATTTCCCTTTCATTGCCCCGAAGCTTCCAGTTTTTATGGTTGTTTCCGATCATCTTTGGAATATGATTCCTAACTGGGCCATCCATGGGGATTTTGTTGTACCAATCCTTTTCTACTTGCTGCCAATTGGTTTGATCCAAAGGTGGCACACCCTTAGAGCTGACTATTTCCACAATTTGGGCCCAAGTTTTGGCTAGAATGGAACCTGAGCTAGGTTTTTTCCCCTTGAAGATGCATTTGTTTCTTGCCAACCAGATGTGCCAACAAAGGGTGGAGGGGAGACACTTCCAGACACTCATGATGGCAACCTTATTTTTCTTGGCATAAGGGTAGCTATGAGTCCAGTTCTTATTTAAAGGAGACAACTGCTCAATTGAGTCTATATTCAAATCGAGGGGGCTGATAATTTGCTTCCAGCACTGTCTAGCTATAACACAATTCAAGAAGAGGTGTTGGGTGCTCTCTTCTTCTTCCTGGAAAAGAACGCACATAGAAGGCCCATGAATGCCTTTTTTCCTCAAATTCTCAGCTGTAAGTATCCTGCCTTTTAGTAAGGTCCAGGTGAAAAACTTGATTTTAGGAAGGCATGCATTCTTCCACACAGCTAGCCAAAGGCGCCAATTATCATAGTTGCTATGGTTTCGAAGGAAATTGTATCCAGGTTTGACAGTGTAAATTCCTCTGGATTTAAGACTTCTGTGGTTAATATCTTCTTTAGTAATCGGAGAACCCACCTCGCCAAAGGAAGCCTTTGATTATAAGCTCCAATTTCTTGTGGATGCTAGTTGGAGCCAAAGTTAATGAAAACTGATAAATTGGCAAAGCTGAAAGAAGAGATTTGATTAAGATGGTTCTGCCAGTCAAGTTTAACCACATCATCCCCCAGCTTTGGATTTTCCCCCTTACTTTCTCAATTTGTTTATTCCAAGTCTCTATCTTAATCCCTTATTTGGCCAACAGTAACCCCAAGTATATGAAATGACTTCATTTTTGTTGAACTGGGATTTCCATGATTTGGGAGATCCTTTGCATGATATTGTTTGGCACATTCCAGGTGTATATTCTACATTTTTTATTGTTCAAAAGACCTCCAGAGGCAGCTAAGAAGTCATCTAGCACCTTTTTGAACCTTCTAGCTATAATACTAGAGGCACCCCCAATCAGGAGAGTATCATCAGCGAAGAGAGAGTGGTTAATTTCTTTAACCCCTCGAGCTATTCTGATACCAATAATTTCCCTTTTGATTCTCTGGTTTTCCAGCTGTATACTGAGCATTTCTGCCATAATGATGTAAAGAAAAGGGGAGAGCGGGCATCCCTGTCTCAATCCTCTAGTGCTGCGAAAGTATCTGCTGGGCCTTCCATTAATCAGCATTGCAATCCATGGATTGGAGATGCATGCTTCAATGATCCCAATAAACTTGGGGGAAATGCCAAACTTTTGAAGAGCTGCAATAAGAAAGCGATGGCAAACTCGATCAAAGGCATTAGCCATATCCAATTTTATGACCATACCTCTTTCATTGTTTTGGATGCTACTGTGGATGGCTTCTTATATGAGGATCACATTGTCAGCTAGTTCCCTTTTTGGGACGAAGCCCCCTTGGTTTTTTGAGATGATACAAGGCAGATTTTTTTTAATCGGTTTGCCAAAATCTTAGTGATGATTTTGTATGAGGAGTTGCATAGGGAAATTGGCCTGAATCTATCGAAGTAAATGGGTTTTGGCTCTTTGGGGATGAGGGCCAAATGAGAGGTTTTGGTGTTTTCGCCCACTTTGTGCTTTTTGAAGACATTCTTAATCATACGGACCAGATCTTTTTTAATTATATCCTAGTGGCTCTTGTAGAAAGCAATGGTGAATCCATCAGGTCCTGGAGCTTTTTCCAGGTGCATGCTCCAGATAGCCTCCCTTATTTCTTCCACTGTTACCTCCTTCTCAAGCTCACTATTTTGTTGTTCACTAACTTTGCTGCTAATTTGCTGAAGAAAATCAGCGCTGTCCACTTGCTGCTCCCCAGCTGTGAGGAGGTTTTTAAAATAGTTATGAGCTGCCTCTTTTATTTCTTCTCTTCCCTTTATTTCCTGTCCTTCCACTTGGATTTTGTCAATTTGATTGCCCACTCGTCGAATCTTGAGGTTGTTGTGGAAAAAAGCAGTGTTCTTGTCCCCTGCTTGAATCCATAGACATCTAGACTTTTGCCTGAGTTCCTCCTCTTCATGTCTATTTTGCTTGTAGAGGGCCAAAAACATTTCTGTTTCATGGGCTTTGTCTTGTTCAGTATCTTGCTAACTTTCTTTTTCTTTGTTCCACTTTTCCAGCTTCTCTTGCAACTCTGTTTTTTATTTTCTTGTCCTTGAGAGCTTCTTCTCTGGCCCACGTTTTTATTTTTTCTCTCACATTTTTGAGCTTGGTTTCCCATACATACTATGGGAAGCCCAACACCTTTGCGTCCCAATTTTCTTTTATTATGTTCCCAAAGCTTTCCTTGCTGTCCCAAATTTTGCTATATTTGAATGGGATCGAGCCCTGATTTTCCCACTTATCCAGAATGAGCACAACTGGCTTGTGGTCCGATGCTGAGGCATGCACGATTTTGCTCTTAATGGATGAAAAACTTGCTGCTATATCCTCTTGAATCAAAATTCTGTCAAGCCTTTCCTTGATGTTATGAACACCCGTTCTTTTGTTGCTCCATGTGAATTTCCCGTTGCTAGGATGGAAATCAAGAAACTTGTGCTCAACAATAATATCCTCCAAGGCTGCTCTTGACGGATCACCAAAGTATTTACCTCCCAGCTTCTCCTCTATATTCCGAATCAGATTTAGATCACCTCCCATGACTAGGTGATATGATAATCACCCTATGAGTGACCTAAGTGAAGATTTATTAAACAAAAGGTATTACAGACTCATGTGCTGGTGTGTGTGTTCTATGTTATTGAAACAACAGATCGATCAGATTGCCAATACACAGAGAATAAATGGAAAAACAGCAGAGAAATACAGTAAGCAACACAAAGACACAAACACCTTTTAATAAGGAGTTCACCCTATTCTCCAGGGCTACGTCTTCGGTCCAGCTTCAGTGGTGGCCTTGTTTTATTATGTCTTTGAGTAGAGATATTACAATACAGGGACTCAATATGAGTTCTCCTAAAGCAGATTTTGCTTGGTAGGGTGGTTCTTGGATTCCCCAAGCCACTTGGAGTACACAGACTCTTGTTCTTCCTACCAGCTCTGACCCTCTGTCTACAGTGGAAAGAGCCAACTGTGATGCTTAATCCGGACAGATTCCTCTATGGGAAGGCTTGAATCTTCAAGCTCTCTGGTGCTCGATGCTGCCTATGGTCAGCTCAACCCTCTGTCTCCTCTGCTTGGCTTTACTGCTCTGTATGCTTAGTCCTCCTCTCAGGGTTCACTGTTCACTGTCTCTCTTGGTCTCTTCGACTCTTCGCTCTGAATCCCTTCTTCGAATCCCGTTCACCGTCTCTATTCGTGGCTTTAACCATTCGGCCTCCATGCCTATTCGTTTCCTCTCCTGCCTGCGTCGATTCGCCTGTCGTCTGTGTGCTTGGAATTCCCTGTTCAGCGTCAACATGATCGCTCGAGAATTAGCCATGTGTCTTCACTGAAACAACGCCAGCCTGTTCGTCGATTCGTTGCTTTCTCCCTCGTGGTGGTCAACGGATCTCAAGTCCTCTTAAATCGCGGCTTAATTCCCTATCATTTCCACTCTTTCTATCAGGTCCAATCTCAACCATCCAATCTGGGCTCCTCCAGATCCAACGTCATTCACACGCCGAGTGCGGTTGACTTGCTCGACCGATAACGTGCGATCATGGCAATTTTTCTCTCACCTCCACTGCCACGCGTCGATCGCTGAAGGTGCTCACTCTGCTTTTTCCAAAACCTCTTACCGTTCAAGGGCACCACGGGTAAAACCGTCGGTTTCCAGGTCGTGGGTCCCACTGTCGTATGATGGCACCTTTTCGGTTCTTCGCCCACAGTCCTTTGGCTCCCAACGTGACCGAGTGCTTAAGCCCTACCATTTCAACCCTGTTTGCCCAGCGATGCGCGTTAGCGCTAAGTGCTAATGCGCATCGAAAATCAACTCATTTTCTCATTCCGAGGCTCCCAGGGGCTTCATCGACCTCATGCGCAGTCTCCATGGGCCTCGGTCAGCGCACTTTGACCGAGGTCCTCGTCGTCTCCACACCGGCTGCCATGGCCACTGGTTCAGGGTGTTTTCGATGGCTGTTTTGGATTTCATTCGAGATTTGTTCGACCTGTTTTAGTCATGGTTCTATGATAGTCATTTATGGATCCGATTCGGATCACAACCTCCCAACTGAAAAGCTTTTGGACCACCAAAAGTTGGTTTTTTTTTCAAGCATCGACTAAGTGAGGAAACTGCTGTCTCACTTGTCTAATCTCAATCCACTTCGCACTGCTTGGCTTCGAACCTTTAAGTCCAATCCTGAGGTATTCCACCTGTCCACTGCGCATCTTCCTTACCTTCTTGTCCAGCACTGTATCTTCCTGCAACTCGTTAAGATATTAAGGTAGTAGGTCATCAACAGAAGGTAATTGACTCTTCTCTTCAGGGTCCTCAATCATTGAAGGTTCAAACAACCTCAAGAAATTTTCGTTCACGAATGAGTAGATGTGCATGTAAGCTGGCAGATCAAGGCAAAAAGCATTTTCACAAATCTTCTCAAGTATCCTAAAGGGTCCATACCTAATAGGTTTTAGCTTCTTACCTTCACCTTGCATCCTGTCCTTGCTAATATACAGCCAGACTTGGTCTCCAACTTGAAAACTATGCTCCATACGATGCTTATCATGCCTAGCCTTGTACTTGGCCTGGCTCTTTTCCAGCTATTCCTGTACTGCCTGGTGGATCTCCTGGATCTGTTCAATGAGCCTAGTTGCTTTGTCCACATCACTGTGTCCATCAACCATGGTATCTTTACCAAAGACAAAATCCAAGGGAGACCTTGGTATGAAACCAAAGCAGGTCTCAAAAGGAGATCTCTGGGTAGAAGAGTGTTTGGCTCTATTGTAAGCATGCTGCACATAACACAAGTGTTCATCCCAAAGATTAGGGTGTTTGTTGCAATATCCTCTCAGTAATTGGATCACTGTCCTGTTAACTATTTTTGTCTGGTCATCTATTTGTGGATGAAAAGCTGTGCTTTTCTTTAATTTGGTGTCCATTAGTGTGGAGCGATAAAAAGGTGTCTTTTTAACTCCTAATTACCTTCACATTAATTATCAACCCAGGGACGAATTTTTATTTCAAGAGTGTACTCAGTCTGAGGCGGCTATTTACTCAAGAGTAATGTTTTGTAGTATAGTGCTTAAAAGCTACAAAAGTAAATGGCTGCATGTCTATAACTTAACTACTTCAAAAGGCTAAATCACACCAAGCATTGCATCAGTCGAAGGTTCGGTAGCAATAACCCATCCTTTTCATAACTGATGAGAACAAATCCGAGGTCTGGGAGCTAGGTAGCAGATGCTGGGGCTCACTACAGCCTGAGATCGTCCTTGATGAATATAAATGAAACGACAAGTAAAGGAAATAACGATGAAATAGAACAGCACATCAGCCAAGGGTTTGGTGGCAATAACCTATCCCTTTCATAACTGATGGGAGCAGATCATAGCAGAAGCTGACACTCACTACAGCCTGAGTTTGTCCTTAAGAAATGGCAAGTAAATGAAACAACAAATCAGCAATCTTGAAATAGACCAGCAATTGAAATGGAATAGCAATGCTAAAATACTAGAATTAAACAACAATCTTAAATGGAACTGAACAACAAAACTAAGTAATTAGAAAGACACTGCAACTATAAATGTAATTGAATCAACAACCTATCAGCATGAACATTAATCGCAGTTATTGAAGCAACAACTCGTAGTTATAATTGAATAGTAACTTAATTGAACAACCATTGCAATTATAAATGAGCAGCAATTAAATGAACCATAGTCTTAATTAGATAGCGCAACATTAGATCAGAATTATCAGCAGGACATTTCAAGTTATAATTAATAATTCTATCACTGACACAATCCAATTATGATTTCAACGAAATGTTCATAAACAAAAGATTACTGAACAAACAATTTAAAGAAATGAAAAGGAAATCAAACCATCACACGAAAGCAATTGTAAGGATATGATACACAGCAGCAGCGTACTCCACCAGAGGCTGGGCCCTTAGCCGCCAGCGGATGCTGCTGGGTTACTTCAGAATGAGAAGAATGAACAGCAACTCCCAAATCATTTATTAATCAGCCAATTGTGGAATCATTACAACAACAAAAGCTTGAGAATTACAGCATGCAACAATCCCTATCCTATCATGAATAATCCACCATCATTCTTCATCATTTTTCCATCATTTTTCATCTCCCCCAAAAAATCCCATCTCTGATCTCTGTTCTGATTTAAATAAAGAGAGATCAGAGAGCAGTTACAATAAAGATAAGTACAACATGATTTCTATTACAAAATTGGTTTGCTTCTAACCAATTGATCAACAAGAAGATATATTTCCATCCAGCTTTTAACAAGAGCAAGACGAATTTGGCTTTGTAGCTGAGATTTGGAGGACGGCCGCAACAACAAATCTGAGAAAATTGTGCTCAAAGGACCCTGCGTTTCTCTCAGTACAAGCTGAATTTGGGCAAACCATTCTTTGCTAAAGTTAATTGGGTCCGTTCTGGACAAAACCCATGTTCCGGATTTTCCAGATTCTACTTCATTTGCTCAGAATCTCAACCGCAAAATCGTCGCTTCTTATTCCAGCGAATTTCTGAGTTGGCACTTTTAATGATCAAATATTCAATCTGGAAATTATCTTGGAGGCTAAAAATAGTGAATAATGTTACAACTGATTTATTAAAACTATCATTGATAAAATCATGCATAATCATCAATTTATTAGAAATAAAGGAGAATAAATAATATTCATCCATAGAAGCATAAATCATCATAAAATGGATTGATATAATAAATTATAATAAATGACATGATGAAGAATAATAGAAATGGGTGGAATAAGTGTTCAAAAGTGATAATAATAATGGCATAATAACGGCCCAACATACCCCCACACTCAATATGTTGCATGTCCTCATGCAACGAAAACTGAATATATTGCATGTCCTCCTCGAGTTTTACCGTCAAAAAGAAAAATGTGAAATGACATATATGGATTGGCAGTTGTTGAAGCTGAGTTGGTGCGGAAAGTGATGCAAAAGGTGGAATCCAGGTAAGCACACCATGTCTGAAGAATTGTCCACGTTCGCGAGCCTCTTCTGTTAAGTGCAATAGTGTGGTCATGCTACGAATAGAATTCTGTCCATACTTGTTGTTCTCCTGTAAACAAAGCACTATTTTGCATACAATGTTTTTGAATCCATAGTGTTAGCTTTGAATAGCAACAGATAAGATGCATGCAAAATTTCAATTAGAAAAACTTATGTATACATGTAAGACCAATATGTTGTCAAATCAACAAGGTATGGCAAAGTGCAGTAATCATATCGCATGCAATCCCATAATGCATACATTCCCCCCTCCAATTGGAAAATGGTTTCCATAACCATAAAGCATATGAAAGGGGTGGTGCTGACGACAAAGCAATGGAAAAAACAATATATCAGTAAGTGAAGCAGAGTACACTTATCAATGATAGGACGGTGAAAGTTATGGTTATATTGAGAGCAAAGTGTGTAAAGATAGTTATGAATAAGAGATAGGACGCTTTGGATTGATGATAGTTTATGCAAAACGAAAAAAGATGCTTTGCTGACGGTATTCTAGCTGAAAATGATGTGATTGATCATAAAACAATTTCTCATGCATAAAGGTTCAAAACAGGGAAAAAGTTAAGGAAATAACTTCTCTAATAAAAAGAAAAAATAAGAAAAGGGTATTATAATAATAATTGACGATAAGATATAACTTCAATACCATAAGCAGAGCCGCTGCTGCCAGCAGGCATCCATAGCCTCGACAGGGTTGCTTTTTAACCCATATGAGCCAGGATCCTCAATTTATAAATGGAGAGTTACAGTTCTGTTCTACAGAAGAGATCAGTGTGCTGGCGTGGTAACCAGATAATCACACTGCCATTCACTGGGATGTAGCAAAAGTGATCAGGCCGACTCGTGATGAGACCTCCTGTTCCAAGGATAATTTGGCTATCCAATGGATCATAACCCTGGTGTGGTGGCCATAATGGGAATGTCACTTTGTTACAACCTTATGAACATGGTAGGCTGGCTCATAATGAGACCCCCTATCCTCCATCTGCGAACAAAATTTTGTTGTTATTACATATTTTTATGATAAAAAGAGGGAGGCTCAGTACTCCTTAAGAACAGGGATGGTGGAAGAAGTTGAACATGTCAATAGAAAAAAATATACCCATAATCTCATTTATTGCAGACAGAGAAGATTATAACCAGGGAGGATGGAACCAACATGGTATTAAGATGATCAATCAGTATCATGTACAACAGAAAACAATGCAGTAAAGTAGTATATAAATAATTGTCCCTTTTTGAAAAGAATCTATCATCAAGGAGCTGTCCTGTTAAAGATCATAACGTAAATGATAATAACTCGCTTCAAAAGAATCCATAATTCTTGTCCTCATAAAAGTAATGTACTTCATGCCATGAAAGAGAATTAGGAAAATGTGGTTGAGATGAACTAGGAATAATCCCACAAGAGGAAGGAAGGGTTGCTCTCGAAAATAATCCCAAAGTGTTGCTTTTTTGAAGGAACAACAAAAACATGTAGGGAACAGCAAAGGAAATGCACACCAAAAAGCAAAAATACACACAAAAAAAAGTGTGAGAATGTGAATGCCGTTCCTTTGGAAAAAGGAACAACAAAAACTAAAAGTGTTGTTCCTTTAGAAAAGGAACAACAAAAATAAAAAGTGTCGTTCCTTTGGAAAAAGAACAACAAAAAAGCAAGTGCCGTTCCTTTGGAAAAGGAACAGCAAAAATGAAAAGTGTCGTTCCTTTGGAAAATGAACAACAAAAACGCAAGTGCCGTTCCTTTGGAAAAGGAACAACAAAAATCAAAAGTGTCGTTCATTTGGAAAAGGAACAGCAAAAACGCAAGTGCCGTTCCTTTGGAAAAGGAACAGCAAAAATGAAAAGTGTCGTTCCTTTGGAAAATGAACAACAAAAGCGCAAGTGCTGTTCCTTTGGAAAAGGAACAACAAAAAGAAAAGTGTCGTTCCTTTGGAAAAGGAACAGCAAAAACGCAAGTGCCGTTCCTTTGGAAAAGGAACAACAAAAATCAAAAGTGTCGTTCCTTTGGAAAAGGAACAACAAAAAACGCAAGTGTCGTTCCTTCGGAAAAGGAACAGAAAAAATGAAAAGTGCCGTTCCTTTGGAAAAGGAACAACAAAAACGCAAGTGCCGTTCCTTTGGAAAAGGAACAACAAAAATGAAAAGTGCAGAAGTACTGTTCCATTAGAAAAGGAACAGCAAAACGTGAAAGTGCAGAAGTGCTGTTCCATTCGGAAAGGAATAGCAAAACGTGAAAGTGCAGAAGTGCTGTTCCATTCGAAAAGGAACAACAAAACGTGAAAGTGCAGAAGTGTTGTTCCATTCGGAAATGAACAACAGAACGTGAAAGTGCAGAAGTGCTGTTCCATTCGGAAAGGAACATCAAAACGTGAAAGTGCAAAAGTGCTGTTCCATTCGGAAAGGAACAGCAAAACGTGAAAGTGCAGAAGTGCTGAAGTGCTGTTCCATTCAGAAAAGAACAACAAAATGTGAAAGTGCAGAAGTGTTGTTCCATTCGGAAAGGAACAGCAAAACGTGAAAGTGCAGAAGTGCTGTTCCATTCGGAAAGGAACAGCAAAACGTGAAAGTGCAGAAGTGCTGTTCCATTCGGAAAGGAACAACAAAACGTGAAAGTGCAGAAGTGCTGTTCCATTCGGAAAGGAACAACAAAACGTGAAAGTGCAGAAGTGCTGTTCCATTCGGAAAGGAACAACAAAACGTGAAAGTGCAGAAGTGCTGTTCCATTCAAAAAGGAACAACAAAACGTGAAAGTGCAGAAGTGCTGTTCCATTCAGAAAGGAACAACAAAACGTGAAAGTGCAGAAGTGCTGTTCCATTCGAAAAGGAACAACAAAACGTGAAAGTGCAGAAGTGCTGTTCCATTCGGAAAGGAACAACAAAACGTGAAAGTGCAGAAGTGTTGTTCCATTCGAAAAGGAACAACAAAACGTGAAAAAGGAACAGCAAAATGAGTCGTGGAAAAAGAATGGCAAAATGAACCATGAAAAAGGAACAGCAAAATGAATTGCTGACCAAAAAGGTGTTGTTCCTTTGGAAAAGGAACAGTAAAACGAAATTGCTGTCCCTTTGAAAAAAAACAGCAGAAACGACAGAAGTGCACACAAATGTTGTCCCTTCAGAAAAGGAACAGCAAAATGCACAAGCATGAAATGCAAGCACGCAAAGAATGAATTAGCTGTTCACTGTATTGAAGCTGAGGATGGGTCACAGTTTGAATGAAGCAACACCTGAAACACAAAATATAAAAGAAATTAGAAAAGAAACAACATTTTATTTAAAAACAATATGTAAATTAAGTTACAACAGCTATGATATTATGTAAAAAAATGATCTTTTTGAAAAATGTTTTGGCAGCAGTGACAAGACATGAATCTTCAAATCGAAATCAATTCTTCATTTCTTCTATTATGAATCCGTTGGGTAATGACTTGGATGAAATTCCTTTGTTTCATTAAAATTTCTTTCAAAAATCACTCGTCCATAAATTGACCTTCTTTATTTTCCCAAGACCTGCAAAAAACGAGTGTCTACCTGCAATAAAACATTAAATCATGGAGAAAGAGAGGTGATCGGGCTCCCCTAATCCAAGAATTATGCAAAAAAATAACAAGTAGTTACTCTGTATAACAAATTCATTGAGAAAATAACAAAGTAAAATTTATTTGTCACCTGCGGGAGAGCAGTGGTCGACCATACTATCCAGCAGTGTTTTAATCACAACTTCTTTGTTTTTCATCGAAATTGAGTGATTCCAAAGCGAAATGAGAGCTAATTCAAAGGTTTATCTCCAGTAGCAACAGGTTTTAGAAATTCAATGATATGATATGTCAATTTTAGTTAGAACAACCTGCATAACAGAGTCATTTTCGATTACCCAACTCAGACCAACGATTGATATTTCAAGCATAGATTCTTCGTTTGATGTCAGATTCAAATGATTCAAATTGGAAATGAAAGTAGATTCATTTATTTATCTCCAATAGAAACAGGTTTTGAAGAAAAGAAGAATTGATAGGTCAAATACTGTAAGGAACAGCCAGAAAGACATAGTTTTAAGAGTGCTGATTTACGATAGACAGTCAGTATTTTGATCATAACTTCCCCATACGATATCGAAAATGAGTGATTCCAATTGCATTGTAAACTAGATTCATAGGGGAATCTACCATAAAAACAGGTTTTAAAAATTCATTCATTTAGGCCTCCAAAAACTGACTGTCCCAACTCTGTTCCTGAGCTGCCCGCTAGACATCCGGTCAATGTTTTGGTTCTAACTTTTTCGTTTCAAATCCAAATTGAGTGATTCAAATTGGGTTAGAAAGTAGACATCAAGGGCCACCTAGGGTAGAAACAGGTTTTTAAAATATTCACTTTTGGTCCCTCAAAACATGACTGTCCCGACTGTTTTTCCAGAAAGTTCATCAAGCCCGCAAGCCAAAAAAAATGATATTCAAGCATTTTTTCAAATTGGTGATAAAAATGAATATAAGTGTTTGTAGAATTGTTATTTCCATTGTAAATCATCTACATACACAAATGAATTAAAAAATTATCACCGATGTTGATTTCCATAGCATGTTGCAACAAAAAACAACTAGCTTTACAAAAAAACAAAATGCATTTATTTATGTCCTTATTTTATTTTATTTTATTTTCTCCACTATCCTACTCTTCTTTGAGAATCGAATATGTTTATGTATAAGAGTATTTCCAGTGGAACCATTTTAGAAATAGGGCTTCATGTATGCACATACCCAAATTTGAAAAATGCATGTTAATGGATATTAGGGTATGAGAAGCCAACTTCCCTTCAAAAAATGGTATCAAAAATTGTTGAAGCATAGAGTGATGTTGCAAACAAATGATGGAGTGAAACCAATTTTCAATGTATCAGTTACTTTCTTGATTTCTCATATCCATCAGATCATGAAGTTCTTGAGCTTTTAAAATAACTTGTTGATACATACTATAAGAAACCTCATTTTGGTCCATAGCTTCTACAATTTTTGAATTTGAAACATTCTGAATCTCATTATAAGTTTTCTCTAATGGCGCATGTGAGATAGAATGGGTGGGAAGGGTGGGTAAATTTGGCAGTTCAACATTGTAAGCATGTTGTACTGGTTTATTATGGTGAGGGTGTGGAATTAGTTGAGCAGGAAAATGTGTAAGGAATGGAGCATTGTGATGATGTGGTTGATTGGGTTGAGTGGATGAATTTGGTATGCAAGCAGGATGTTGCGGAAGAGCTGGTGAAAAATATGGAGAATATGTTTGTGCTACAAGATGAGGGAGAGTAGTCATGCCATCATAAGATGAACCATGCCCAACTTGTAAACAAGATTGGTGGTTATATTGAAATTGACATGGCTGCCCTAACACATTAGTATTCCATAATGGATTATGCAAGTACGAGAATGGAGAAAAAGTGTTTTGAACCATACCTGTAGGCCTTGTTGCAGCCTTCCCATCTCTTTGATATGCCACTTCCATCCTAGATAAGGAAGAGTGAGTATCTATGAGATGCTCCTTTCGGTCATGAGTGGAAAACACTTCATCAAATTCTTGATTTTTCCGAACCTGCAAAGCATCCAATTTTGAACTTAGAGAGCTAATAAAATCAACTTTAAAATTTTCAAATAAAGTATTGATTTCAACTCTTATGTCTCCTATTCTTGTAGCAGATTTGGAAAAGAAAGAACAAACATCTCTAGAATTCTTACCAGCCTTGGAGATTCCTCTTGAATACCTTATGCACAATTCACAAAAATCATCATATGATAACTGAAAAACATCACCTTTTCCTATCAGATTTAAGAGTTCTAAAAATTCATCTTTGATTCCTTTAAGAAGGAGTGTTTTTAAGATCTCTTTTTCCAAATGCTTATGCTTTGATTTTTGAAGGTTATAATGAAATCGATCTACATAATCCTCCAAACTTTCATCTTCCCTTTGTACCATACCGAAAATATCTTCATTGGATTTGCAATAGTCTTGGTACTTCTTCAAGAATATGTTCTTCATGTCCTCCCATGTTTGGATGCAATTCCCACCTAGGCTCATGAACCATCAGAGAGCTGCTCCTTTTAGAGTAAGAGGAAACACTTCCAATCTTTGATCATTAGTACAATAATTATATCCTCTACAAAGTATTTCGAACTCAAATAAGAATGTATCTGGATCTTCATTTGTCAAGCCATGAAAATTTGGTAGAGACAATGGGGGAATTATGTGCATTTGTGTCACTCCTCTTAGATCTTTGATAGGAAATTCAAAAGTAAAAATATGATCCATTTCTTACCATAATAGAAGATGTTCTTCATGTGTTTCTTCGAGGCCCCTTCTTCAAATGTTCCTGTCAATCGGTTAGTGAAATGGGTGGTGCTTACATCACCACTTGAGAAAAATCATGAGATTTGTTTTTCAAAATTTCTATTTTTTTCTTTTAATTCATTCACACAAAAATTCAAACATCTATTTCTACCCAACAAAGCAACATCGAATCTGTTAGGAAAGCGGACAGTGGAGCAGGGATTTTACATGCTCCGCACGCAGGTTCTTACCTTCCGTTTTTAAGATCCAACTCTTCCCTAGCAGGCACTCATCAGATTCACACTACTCTTTAGAAATGGCTACACTCTCCTCGGCAACGGCGCCAAAATGTGGAGCGATAAAAAGGTGTCTTTTTAACTCCTAATTACCTTCACATTAATTATCAACCCAGGGACGACTTTTTATTTCAAGAGTGTACTTAGTCTGAGGCGGCTATTTACTCAAGAGTAATGTTTTGTAGTATAGTGCTTAAAAGCTACAAAAGTAAATGGCTGCATGTCTATAACTTAACTACTTCAAAAGGCTAAATCACACCAAGCATTGCATCAGTCGAAGGTTCGGTAGCAATAACCCATCCTTTTCATAACTGATGAGAAAAAATCCGAGGTCTGGGAGCTAGGTAGCAGATGCTGGGGCTCACTACAGCCTGAGATCGTCCTTGATGAATATAAATGAAACAGAAAGTAAAGGAAATAACGATGAAATAGAACAACACATCAGCTAAGGGTTTGGTGGCAATAACCTATCCCTTTCATAACTGATGGGAGCAGATCAGAGGTCTGGGAGCCAAATAGCAGAAGATGACACTCACTACAGCCTGAGTCTGTCCTTAAGAAATGGCAAGTAAATGAAACAACAAATCAACAATCTTGAAATAGACCAGCAATTGAAATGGAATAGCAATGCTAAAATACTAGAATTAAACAACAATCTTAAATGGAACTGAACAACAAAACTAAATAATTAGAAATACACAACAACTATAAATGTAATTGAATCAACAACCTATCAGCATGAACATTAATCGCAGTTATTGAAGCAACAACAATCGTAGTTATAATTGAATAGTAACTTAATTGAACAGCCATTGCAATTATAAATGAGCAGCAATTAAATGAACCATAGTCTTAATTAGATAGCGCAGCATTAGATCAGAATTATCAGCAGGACATTTCAAGTTATAATTAATAATTCTATCACTGACACAATCCAATTATGATTTCAACGAAATGTTCATAAACAAAAGATTACTGAACAAACAATTTAAAGAAATGAAAAGGAAATCAAACCATCACACGAAAGAAATTGTAAGGATATGATACACAACAGCAGCGTACTCCACCAGAGGCTGGGCCCTTAGCCGCCAGCGGATGCTGCTGGGTTACTTCAGAATGAGAAGAATGAACAACAACTCCCAAATCATTTATTAATCAGCCAATTGTGGAATCATTACAACAGCAAAAGCTTGAGAATTACAGCATGCAACAATCCCTATCCTATCATGAATAATCCACCATCATTCTTCATCATTTTTCCATCATTTTTCATCTCCCCCAAAAAATCCCATCTCTGATCTCTGTTCTGATTTAAATAAAGAGAGATCAGAGAGCAGTTACGATAAAGATAAGTACAACATGATTTCTATTACAAAATTGGTTTGCTTCTAACCAATTGATCAACAAGAAGATATATTTCCATCTAGCTTTTAACAAGAGCAAGACGAATTTAGCTTTGCAGCTGAGATTTGGAGGACGGCCGCAACAACAAATCTGAGAAAATCATGCTCAAAGAACCCTGTGTTTCTCTCAGTACAAGCCGAATTTGGGCAAACCATTTTGTAATAAAGTTAATTGGGTCCGTTCTGGACAAAACCTATGTTCCGGATTTTCCAGATTCTGCTTCATTTGCTCAGAATCTCAACCACAAAATCGTCACTTCTTATTCCAGCGAATTTCTGAGTTGGCACTTTTAATGATCAAATATTCAATCTGGAAATTATCTTGGAGGCTAAAAATGGTGAATAATGTTACAACTGATTTATTAAAACTATCATTGATAAAATCATGCATAATCATCAATTTATTAGAAATAAAGGAGAATAAATAATATTCATCCATAGAAGCATAAATCATCATAAAATGGATTTATATAATAAATTATAATAAATGACATGATGAAGAATAATAGAAATGGGTGGAATAAGTGTTCAAAAGTGATAATAATAATGGCATATTAACGGCCCAACAATTAGTTCCCACAGACTGGACCAAAACTTCCCCACAAATCGGGTGTCTTGATCAGATATAATAGAAGTGGGTAATCCAAAATGAACCCATACATGTTCAAAGAATAATTTTTCAGTTTGTTAAGCTGTAATCTGTTTACTACAGGGTATCAAAATACACATTTTGCTGAACCTATCCACAACAACATATAGATAATCATGAATTTTCCTAGATTTGGGCAGTCCTCTTATAAAATCCATGGAAATGCTTTCCCAAGGGTGAGAAGGAACTGGCAATGGAGTGTATAAGCCTAGTTTTCTATCACTGGGCTTGCTTTTAGCACACATATCACACCCCTTTACATATCTAGAAACTGTCTCGTTCATTTTTGGCCATTAATAGAACCTTTGCAGCTATGCAACTATTTTACTTACCCCAAAGTGACCTGATATCAAAGAAGTGTGTGCTTCCCTAATTATCTTTGTTCTCTTAGTTTACGGAATGCAGAGTTTCCCACAATGATATAAGAGTCGGCCCTTTACATGATAGTCCAATTCTTCTACTCTTTTTCCTTGACTCAAAGTTGCATATACATCTTTCAAATCCACATCCTGAGCATATTGTTCTATGTAGCTTTCATGCAGCACAGAATTATGCTCAAGTATGGTAGATGCATTTATAATGGGTCTGGATAACATGTCTACAACCTTGTTATGTATGCCCTTTTTATATCTGATGACTAAATGAAACTGTTGTAGAAAACCCATTCATCTGTAATGTCTTGATTGTTGCAACTTAGTTTGGGAGTGTAGGTATTGAAGTGGCTGATGATTAGTATGTATTACTGTTTCTTTGCCCATTAAGTAATGTTTCCACTTTTTCACACTCTGAACTAATGCATACAATTCTTTATCATATGTAGGATAGTTAACTACTGCAGGATTAAAAGTCTCATAATGATAACATATGGGTTTACCGTGTTGTGTCAACATTGCTCCCATGGCATAGTCACTAGCATCAGTTTGGATCTCAAATGGTCTTTGTAGATCGGGCAGTGCTAGTACAGGTGCTATACTAATTTTTTCTTTCAAGGTGTCGAAGGCTTTCTGTTGTTTGCCTCTCCACTGAAACACCTTGTTCAATCCTGTCAAAGCATGTAAGGGAGCTGCAATTGAGGAAAAATTTGAACTGAACTTCCTCCAATACTGTGCTGCTCCTATGAAGCTTCTCACTTCTATAGCAGACTTGGGTTTAGGCCAGTTTACAATGACTGCCACTTTAGAGGGATCTATTTTCAATTCACCTCCCCCTACTATATGACCCAAATAATTTAGAGAGGTTTTGCCAAATTCACATTTGGAGTGTTTAACATAAAGTTGTTCTCTTTTCAAAACATCTAATGTCTGCTTAACATGATTTAAATGTTCTTCCCACGTTTTACTAAAAATCAGAATGTCATCCAGATACACAATAACAAAATCATCAAGAAAAGGTTTGAGTACATCATTCATTAATCTCATGAAAGTAGCAGGGCATTGGTCAAGCCAAAAGGCATAACCAGCCATTCATACAATCGCTACTTTGTTTTGAAAGTAGTCTTCCATGCATCTTGCTCTGCAAATATGACCTGATGGTATCCACTATGCAAATCCAGCTTGGTGAAATAAACAACTTCCTTTAATTGATCTAAAAGATCATCTATGCGAGGAAGGGGATAACGATTTTTTATCGTTATCTTATTCAGTGCTCGGTAATCAATGCACATTCTCCACGAGCCATCTTTCTTTCTCACCAAAACGATTGGTGACCCACATGGTGATGTGCTAGGCCTGATGAACCCTTTCTCGAGCAACTCCTGCACCTGCTTACAGTGGGTTGGGATGGCCCCCCAACTTCTAGATTTCCATTCTTTCTTCTTACTTCTAGATGAGTAGCTTGTACAGATACCTCATCTATACTAGTGGGATTAAACATGAGGATGGTATGCCTCATGTAGCTGTGTAGACCCCCAATGTACTTCAAAATAGTTTCTGGTGAGTCTAATGAAATGCCCAACATCAATGCTCTCTTTTGGAACTCTTGAGTATACCCTTGTACAATTTCCCCTTTCAACTGCCAAAGAGTTTGCCAACTCATCATGGCTTGTTGCATGTAGGCCAATGGATAGAACTGCTTTCTGATGGTAGAAACAAAGTCACTCCAGACAGAGATGGTCTTACCATGCTTCTTCATATCAGCTTGGGTCCTGCCTTCCCACCAAACCAAGGCAGTGCCTCCTAGGTGTAGGCTTGCCAGCTGAATCTTGCTCTTGTCTGAGTCTATATTTTGTACTCTGCAATACACATCAATTTGTCTTATCCAATTGTCCAACTTTTCAACATTTAGCTCTCCATCATATATAGGCAAATCATATTTAACATCTAACTTAATCAAAGATGCCTTCTTATTATGTACAGGGCTACTAGGAGGTGTACGGAAGCTTTCTTCTTTCCCCTTTCCTTTGGAGTGGTCATGGGAATGAGATTCATCTTCTTCTTTATCTTGCTTAGAGCCTGATGAATCTTCACCCTTATGCTTTCTAAAGTCCCTATACATTTCTTCCACCATGGACTTTATAGCTAGGAAACTTTCTAGGAATTGAGGGTCTGGCCCTATAGAACCTTCTTCTGACATTTTCTTTCGAAAATAGACTCTCCCAATTTCAGGATTAGTTTCCACCAACTCTCCTTCTCCTACTTTGAGCTTTTATCTAGTGATCATTCACAGCTAAGCCAACACAAGCTTGTCCAACCTTATAGCCTAGGGATCTATAATCACTCTATGAGTGACCTCAGTGAAGATTTATTAAACAAAAGGTATTATAGACTCATGTGCTAGTGTGTGTGTTCTGTGTTATTGAAACAATGGATTGATCAGATTGCCAATACACAGAGAATAAATGGAAAGACAACAGAGAAATACAGTAAGCAACACAAAGACACAAACACTTTTTAATAAGGAGTTCACCCTATTCTCCAGGGCTACATCTCCGGTCCAACTTCAATGGTGGCCTTGTTTTATTATGTCTTTGAGCAGAGATATTACAATACAGGGACTCAATATGAGTTCTCCTGAAGTAGATTTTTCTTGGTAGGGTGGTTCTTGGATTCCCCAAGCCACTTGGAGTACACAGACTCTTGTTCTTCCTACCAGCTCTATGACCCTCGGTCTACAGTGGAAAGAGCAAACTGTGATGCTTAATCCAGGAAGATTCCTCTATGGGAAGGCTTGAATCTTCAAGCTCTCTGGTGCTCGATGCTGCCTGTGGTCAGCTCGGCCCTCTGTCTCCTCTGCTTGGCTTTACTGCTCTATGTGCTCAGTCCTCCTCTTAGGGTTCACTGTTCACTGTCTCTCTTGGTCTCTTCGACTCTTCACTCTGAATCCCTTCTTCGAATCTCGTTCACTGTCTCTGTTCGTGGCTTTAACCATTCGACCTCCATGCCTGTTCGTTTCCTCTCCCACCTGCGTCGATTCGCCTGTCGCCTGTGTGCTTGGAATTCCCTGTTCGGCGTCAGCATGATCGCTCGAGAAGTAGCCACGTGTCCTCACTGGAACAGCGCCAGCCTGTTCGTCGATTCGTTGCTTTCTCCACCGTGGCGGTCAATGGATCTCAAATCCTCTTAAATCGCGGCTTAATTCCCTGTCATTTCCGCTCTGTCTATCGGGCGCAATCTCAGCCGTCCGATCTGGGCTCCTCCAGATCCAACGTCATTCGCACACCGAGCGTGGTTGACTTGCTTGACTGATAACGCGCAATCACGGTGGTTTTTCTCTCACCTCCGCTGCCACGTGTCGATCGCTAAAGGTGCTCGCTTTGCTTTTTCCAAAACCTCTTACCGTTCAAGGGCACCCCGGGTAAAACCGCCGGTTTCCAGGTCGTGGGTCCCACCGTCGTATGATGGCACCTTTTCGGTTCTCCGCCCACGGTCCTCTGGCTCCCAACGTGACTGAGTGCTTAAGCCCTACCATTTCAGCCTTGTTTGCCCAGCGATGCGCGTTAGCGCTAAGCGCTAACGCACATCGAAAATCAACTCCTTTTCCCATTCCGGGGCTCCCAGGGGCTTCATCGACCTCCTGCGCAGTCTCCATGGGCCTCGATCAGCGCGCTTTGACCTAGGTCCTCGTCGTCTCCACACTGGATGCCATGGCCACTGGTTCAGGGTGTTTTCGATGGCTGTTTTGGATTTCATTCGAGATTTGTTCGACCTGTTTCAGTCATGGTTCTATGACAATCGTTTATGGATCCGATTCGGATCACTAGGTTATCTATCTGCTCATCTTGTACCTCTTCTTTTATAGACACCCAGCATAAAGCTTTGTCTCTATAGTGATTTGGTGAGTAGATGTCTATAACAATATATTTGACTTTTGTGTTCTTCTTTGTTAAATCTGTCCTGACCCAAGTGCTGTTGAGTTTTTGGCTGAAAATTTTCCAACTCCATTTGTTCCACAATGTGCCAATGCCTCCTGAAGCCCCATTGGAGTCTATGGCTATTCCATCATAATTTTTTTGTGTTGCTATCAAGTTTTGAAACTCTTGGTTACTGATTTTTGTCTCTTGGATCATTAATATATCTAGTTTTTCTTTCTTTATTAGATCTCTTGTTGCGTTGAGTTTTAAAGCAGAACCTAACCCCCTACTGTTCCAAGAGACCAAAATCATTATTTACTTGGTTTGTGGTGGTTCCAAACCTTGTCCTTTTGTCGCATTTTCTCCCCACTTCCTTTCTGTTTGTCAAGGAAGGCGTCCAATGGATGCTGGGTGCCAATGGCCATATCCTTTACTGCGGCCTCATCTCTAAGTTCCTTGTTGGATTTCCTCCCAACTTTTTTTTGCTGTTCCAAAGCATTGTTTGTTTCTTTGACTTTATTTCTAGTGAGGATTCGATCAATGGAGGGGGGAGGAGGAGAGAAGCTGAGGGGTGGGGATGAGATACTGGCTATAGCATTGGGTTGGGGGGGGGAACGGGGGGATGGAGGGTCTTCATCCAGGAGTTCGAAGGGATTAGAGGACGGATCGACTGAAGGGGCTGGGTTTATGGGGGGGTTAGAGGTAGTAGCAGTATTTCCATGAGATTGAGTGGGGTTCTGAGTAGCTTGTTTATTACTAGGTTTCTTCCTTTTCACTTGTTCCCAATCGTTTTCTTGGGCTTCTGCATTCTCAACCGTCTCCACATCCTTTAGTTTGCTACACCTATTTGCAAAATGACCATACTCATGACATACCTTGCATTTGAAGGGAATTTTCTCGTAGTCCAGCTGCTGGATGTGCGTCCATTGATCCACCTTGAGTTTTATTGCCTCCGGAAGCCCTTTTCCCAGATCTACTTCCACACAGATTCTGGCGCAGGCGTGCATGTTGTCTTTTGGTTCACATCTATCGATATACTTGCCTATTGCATTCCCTATAGCTTTGACTGACTCATCACCCCAACAGTGGAGAGGGAGATGCGGCAGCCTGACCCAGACCGACATTGCGTTTGGAATGTCCATCTCGGGGTCAAATTCCAGAGACCATCTATTCAAATACAGGCCTCTCGAGTCCATGAAGTATGGTCCATTCCTGAATATGAGGTTCCTGTCTTCTTTGGATTCGAATAAAAATGTATAGTATCCCCTTCCACAGAACCTGATGGCGATTTTCCCTTGTATGTTGGCACTCCAGTTTCTCTCCACCCATTTTTGGACTACTCTAGGGGAGGGCCACAGACCTGTAAACTACCCAACCAATCCCCGTTCAGCCAGAGAAATGGCTGCTTTTCGAGGGAGAGTTGGAGGTAAGGATATCTCAGGAATGTCATCTAGCTTTTTGACAAATTTGCTTGAAGATGGCCTGGCTTTTGGAGCTCCATGATCTGCTATTAGAGAGGCAAAAGCTGCTTCTTGATTGGAATCTTCATTCGAAGAAGGGGAGCCATCCCCAGACAAGAGAGGCATGGAGCAGAGGGAAGCTCAGCAGCAGGAGGCTGCCAAGCCCGATGGCAGAGAGCAGAGGTTAGCCCGATACGAATGAGCCAGAGGTAAAAGCTAGAAGGAAGGGTGGGAGCCTAGCAGCAGCAGGTTGCCAGGCAGGGCAGCTGCAGGAGGTAGCGCAAGAGGCAGAGGCTAGGCCGCAGGCGCACGCGCAGCCGATAGCAAAAGACCTCTCCCTTATTAATTCTTTAACACCACTATTACAACAAGATATATTTCTAGTATTAATACTACCGTTACAACAAGATATCCCAAGAGGGATAGAAAATGCAAAATTTTTAATAATAATATGTATGTAGAAGATGGTCTTGAAACTGGTGAATTCACGAAAATCCATGGGACTGTAGTCAAAATAATTGAATTCTATTTAGTTTTTTACATATATTTTTAAAATAATTGCATAAATCATTTTTTTAAACCAAAATTTAACAATTTTTTTTTCTAGTGCTAACATTTGAACCACCATTACAAGAAGATATATTTCTAGTGATGGCACCACCATTATAGTAAGATATCCCAAGGGAGACGAAATATGTAAAAAGTTTGATAGTAATACGTATGCAGAAGATGGTCTTGAAACTAGTAAGTTCATGAATCCATAAGACTATAAGGTCATTGACATCATCATAATCATTGTCACCATATTCATTATCATCATCATCACTACCATCATTGTCATTGTTATTTTCATCATTGCATTATCATCATAATCACCATTCATGCCATCATCATCATCATGATTATGGACATTGTTGTCAATTGTTCATAATTATGGGTGTCGTAAGAAATATCATCAACCTAACAAATATGGTGAGTGCTAGAAAAGGGTTGTTTATGACACATATGATATATGCAAGAGAAATAAAAACTATATTTTTGAGAGATGATTAATGATGATGATCATCACCACCATTATCATTTTCTCATCCTCATCATCATCATTAATGTAATTTCTATCCTCATTGTTGTCATCGTCGTCACAAACATCATCATCATTGGAATCGTCATCATCATTCATGCCATTATTGTTGTTGATGGTGACCTAGATGACAATGATGATAATGATGATCAGATGATGATGACGATGCCAAAGATAATGATTATGATTATGAAAATGAAAATATTTAAAAATTATGAAGATTGACCAAGGTCATTAGTGTTAGGGCCTAGATTTGTCTCAGGCTGAAAAGACAAGGTTCTAGGTCCACATCAAACCACGCTCAGCCTCGTAGCTAGCCCTACGAGGACAGGAGAGGGCTCTCTCTGGGTCGATCTTGGAAAAAGGTAATCGATGAGGCTCGAGATGACTGATTTAGCAACTGATTTTAGGCTAGGTATTAAGTGCAGGGATTTGATTTGGTTTTTCAAGGGTTTTGTTGAAAAAATGGGAAAGGCAAATTTGGGCTCGGGGATGAGGCACAGTTTCTGCAGAGTTCCGATTGGGGCAAGGAAGGCAATCGTTTTGATGCTTTAAAGCGAGTGAGATGGATAGATCAGACTAGTGAAGAGCTAAGGAGAGCAAGAAAGTCTCAAGAATTCTCCTTAAACAGATGAAAACATGGAAATTTAAACAAATTCAAAGGCAGAGCATAACAATTATGGATTCCACCTTAATCACTCTTTTGTTTCAAATTCAGAAGAAGAAGCAAGAAAATGATACACATAACACTAATGAACTTAAAATTACTCAGAGAAGCACACCATCAAAACATAAAGCCACATGGATCCCAAACAGTGCTGCAAAACCCTGGTCTTTCCTTAGCCAAAAATGCAGAGATAGAATGTACAATAGAGTGCCAAGCTTTTCCCAAGAGTCCAACCCTGAAAATGACTTAGAAATTACATAATATAGACAAGCCATCCTCTTCCTTTGCCTCTAGGGGTCGAGCTCATCATTTTAGGAGTTGTTTCAACCAATTCTAAACAAAGCACTAAAATCTAGGCAGTCAAAACAACTTGCCTCTATAAGGTAGGAAACTGATTCATTCATTAAATTTTCACTCTTTGGTGAATGAATCCTCTAGAAAAAGTAACTAAGTGTAAAAATTACATCATGTTCACTCAATTACATCAAGATAGGTCAAAAGTAACATCACAAAGCAAAACTAGTCAAACTGGCTGAATTTCTGAACTGGAAGGTGAAAAATTGGGCCAAAAACCTCGGTGTGCTGCGCCAATTTCTGTATGCGTCGTGATACTTTTCTGCTGATTTTGAGGCACTTTTTGAAGTCCAAATTGAGCCTAAGTGTTCTTGTTGGAAAGCTCTACTTGTCTACTTTCCAACCCAAGTGGAATTTCTGAATTTGGTGCCCATTTTCCCCTCCAAAACCTCAATCTCCCAAGACTGCTTCCTGTGTGTGAAATTAGGGGCAGAAAGGTCATTTTTAGGGTGTTTTTGACCTCCTGAGGACTCAAAACTTGCCCAAATTTCTTGTCCAAGCACCAATAGTCATGATTTTCCATGAAAAATCCAAAAATATAAACTTTTTTTCATTTGGAGCCTCCTATTGTAAGCGCGCGCCACGTGGCGTGGCGCACAGGGAGAAAAACCCTATTTTTTGCACAAAAATTTCCAAAAAGACCAAAAATGCCCCAAATTTCTCAAAATTTGGGCTGGAGCTTCCTTATCAAGTTTTATGCTAGGTTAAAGAGGCCTCAGCCAATATCTGAAGACGATCGAGCTCCCTTTGCCTCTTTTGCTTCTTGATTGCCTTCCTCAATTTCGCCTTCAAATTCGTGATTCGGACCTTGCACACTTTGTTGTGCGCCATGTAATGAAAATCGATGTGTCTCAGCAGTGCATGGTCTTTGTCAGCCTTTTCCAACAACCTCTCTAAGTGCATGTTCACTCTCTCAAGATTGGCCTCCCGATCCTCATTAATTTCTTGCTCCAATGATGTGAGCTCAACTCTTCGCCTTTGTGCAGCTTGGCGATGCTCACGAATGTTTTGTAGCTCCATGATCACTTGCTGATCCTCAAGCTGCTTGATCCTCTGCTCCAAGTATTTCATGGTCCACTTAGCCCTCTCAAAATCAAGGGATAAGGCTTAGATCTCTGATTGCTGCTCCTGGATGATCTCTCTAAGTTTGGCACTTTGTGGACCCGTATCTGTATCATCATCATGAAGGAGAATGAACTCGGTCTCTCGTTCACCTGATGGCTCACCTGAAGGCCCCTCATCCTGCATTGGCTCCTTGCCTTTGTCCTGTACCTGTGATGCTGATGGAGTAAGCGAGGCCCCTTCCACCCCGAGTGGAGATAACACTCGCTTTGCCGCTGCAAACAAATGTCTGGTGCCTCTCTGATATGTGATAAAAACCGACACACTAACAGTCTCATGGCGCTCACACTGATGAGAAGGTTCACCCTCATGCTTAACCTCTGATACTCCCCGTGAAGCTCTGAAGAAGTCACGAGAGATGAAATCATCCCAAGTGATGCCCTGCAATCTAAGCCAATGAACCACCAAAATCTTAATAAGAGAAAAATGATATACAATATTAAGTTGCTGCTGAGGGATTTTACGCTGTATAAAGGTGGTCATCCTCTCAGTGTTCCGGCAAATGAAATACGGAATGTTCATCATCCGTACCCTGGTGAAATGCATGAGCAACTTGGTGTGATAAGCATAAAGACGAGAGAAACGTCCCTCACAGCTGAAATATTTCATGATCAATATTATTAGTGGAGCATATTCATCTTTCAGATACCGGAACGGGAACAATCTCTCGAGCTGCCTCAAGCAACTGGTTTTAATGTATGGCTCATAATGCTGCCGATCAATCTTTTGTTTCTTGTGCCATGGTTCCCCAATGTTTGGTATACGCGTTGCTAATGAGACAGATTCTGGTGTAAGTGTGAAGGTGACACCAGCAAAGATAGCTTGATCTCCGTGCAAGTGCAACACAAAAAGACGAGCCAAATCATGATGAAATTGGACACTAGCCACCTTTTGACAAAACTCATAGCATGACTGATGCTGAAAACACTACATAGCAAGAGAGCAGGCCTGCAATTCTGTGAAGGTGATTGGCTCTTCCCTAACATGTCTGCCACTTTTATGCGGTCTCCGGGGTGCCTGTTCTTCCAAGGGAGAGTCACTTTGGGTTTCTACCTCATAGTCTGACGAATGCTCAGATGCCATGACTGCTGGACAAACTACCTCAAAGACGAAAAGACTGTTGTGTATAAACTGTGCTTGAACTGCTCTTTTGGATGTTGTATTCAAATTCTGCCACCAAGGGAAAAAACAAATGCAACAGGGACTGTTAGGGATTGTTAGGAAGGGGAAACAATATTGAGGCATGGGAATTATTGGGAGAAGTTTAATAGGGAAATATGGGAGGGGGTTTGAGGGATTAATATATGGAAATAGGGTTTAGAGTTTGGGTTTAGTTGTATAGGTTTTGATGTGTGGGGTTGGAGGATTTGGGATAAAGTATGTAGGAGAAGGGAGTAATGAAATTAGGGGATAGGGAATTAGGGATGAGTGAGAATAAGGGAACAATGGGGGGAGACAAAATCTTGGTGGAAAAACAGTGAATTGTAAACATAGCTACAATTGGCTTGAGGATCTTTTAGAAGTAGGTTTTGAAAATTTTTATTGCAACCACTATCACCCATAAACCACCGTCTTTTACGATAAAATTTGATGCAATGGCAGGATAGCAAGCCTACCTGGAAAATCCAGGCAAAGCATTAGCAATTCGGTGAAGTTTCCAACAGTTTTCGGGCTTGAGGATATATGCGCCGCGCTCAAAACCCAGTGCGTCGTGCTCTCTGTGTGCGTCATGCCCGTTAGAATTTAAACTGGACGGAAATCCCCAGTGCGCCGCGCCGCCTGTTATATGCGCCGCGCCGGTTAGCTGTGGGCCAGTTCTCTTCAAAACATGCACTACTCTCACAAATTCGCCTTGAAACATTTTTCTCCAACCTTGGCATGCAAAATGACTTTCATCTTCATGGAAAAACTTTATATAGACATCAATTTGATTTTTGTCTCTCCAAAAACCCACTTTGTAATGTTTTGCAATTGACACTTTTTCACAATTAATAGAACTCTGACCTTTTTGTTTCCTCCTTAATTTTTGGTTGAAATAATGAATTTCTTTGTAATTTTTTGCAGGGATAGCTGACATGAAATTTGGCAAAGGAGACCAAGGCTGCGTCTGGAGAATTAAAGAACTGAAAATTTTGAAAAATTATTACAAAAAACGAAATGTTGACTTATCTTCAAAACAGAGTTTTGAAGAGAAGTCATAATCCATCCATATGACGATAAGAATCTCTTGAGATAACAACTTATCAAGGACCTCCCTCTGGCCTGCTGGTTTTATTAGACTTTGTCGAAGACCAAATTGACTAACCCTAGACCTAATGACTAAAATGGCTGTTATGACCTAGAAACTGCAACAGGACTGCAAATGACTTTAAGATTCGATTTTTATGGATAGACTTGAGCCAACAGTGCAAAGCATGAGGGGGATGAGTGACAAAAGCCCTTCCGTCAGATTTGTGGCATGCTCCTAATGAAATGCAACTGATTGAAAGTGATGGGGCACCTAAACATGAAATGCAAAAAGAGTTTTGATCTCTGACGGAGGGATGACCAGACCGACTCTAACAATTAGCATCGTCACCATCATAATAATTGTCATCATCATCGTCATTGTTATTGTAGCCACCATCATCTTTTATTATCATCATAATCGCAATTCATTTAATCATCATCATCATCTTCATTATCATCATCGTCATGATTATTGGCATTGTCATCAGTTGTTCATAATTGTCAATGACATAAGAAATATCATCAATGTAGAAAATATGATGAGTGTTGGAAAAGGGATGTAAAAGCCAACACAAAAATGGGGGCAACAATAGACTTAAAATTGGATGAAAAGCGGATGCAAAACAAGAAACAAAACCAGACACAAAAGTGGATGCAAAAGCAGATGCAATAGTCAATGCAAACTTGGGCACAAAATAGGATGCAAATGCAAATGCAAAAGTGGAAGAAAACATGGGTGCAATAGTAGGCGTAAAAATTGGCACAAATAGTGGTGAGACAAATGTGGATGCAACAACAAACGCAAAAAAGGACATAAAATTGGATGCAAAAAGGAGGAAAACTTGAATGCAAAAAGGGATGTAAACATGGAAAAAAACATGGGTGCAACAGTGGACACAAAATTAGATGAAAAAGTACATGCAAAAGTAGATGCAAAATGAGATGTAAAACCTGGCATAAAAGTGGATGCAACAGGGGATGCAAAAAACATGCACAATATTTGATGCAAAATTGGACACAAAAGAGGATGCAAATGTGAATACAAAAGTATAAGAAAATGTGGGTTATAATGGTAGGAACAAGATATGGCACAACAAAAGTGGATGTAACAACAGACACAAAAAAAGATGCAAACTTGGATGCAAAAAAAGGTGCAAACTTGGATGCAAAACAAGATGCAAAATTGGATGCAAAAATGGATGCAAACATCGGTGAAAGAGGTGAAACAAAATTGGATGAAAAAATTGGATGCAATGGAAGTAGGTGCAAAAGTAGATACAAAACACAATGCATAAACCCGACAAAAAGGTGGATGCAAAAAGAGATTGTTGCCATTATGATACAGGTGTTGTCCTTGATGGCAACTCACTCAAATGACGGATCATAGTGCAGCAAGTCAATAGCAAAGAATTAACGATTAGACTACAAAGAATGAATATAGAGAGGTATACGCAGGTTCACCTTGACAAAGGGGCGTATACACGCGGGTTAAAAGACCAAAAGGAGCGTATAATGTACACAGGCACTTTCACAGAAAGAAAAGCACGTATATCTTGGAAAACTAAGTTTTGGTCCAAGGTATTTTGATCCATGGTATTGGTCCAAGGTATCTAGTCCGAGGTATTGACCCTAGGTATTTGGTCCAAGGTATTGGTCCTAAGTGGTTTTGGTCCATGGTATTGAGAAAGGCCTAAAACTATAAAAGGAGGAGAAGATCATTAGGCCAGGTGTGCAAGTATTGAATATCTGATGAAGTGTGAGATCTAGTATACAGGTTATCAGCTTATGGTGCTTTGCCTGATCTGAATCGAGGATGAACCTTAGCGGTTGATGAAGGGATAAGATCTATTGATGGATTGGGATCTTAAGGCTTGAAATGAATTATCATTATTTGGTTTGATTATGTATAGTATAGATCTGAATACTGACGCATGGGTTATTATGTAAATGTTATGATTTGGGTATAACTGAAGTCTGTAATAGCTACAAAATTATTTGCAGATGTATACGCTGGTTGGCTTTGGTTAAAGTGCGTATACACACTAATTTGGTTCATTAGAGTAGCATATACATTATGAAAAATGATATCTAAATTTGCAGTTGGTTCTAGTGGTTGTTCCAGAGTTCTGGGTTCTGCTCTGTGTTCTGGTGACTGTGTTTTGATGACAGGGCTTTAGTGATTCAGTTGTTGGGTGATTCAGGGATTGATGATTGAGTATTTAATGATTGGTTAATGCAATGGTTGTATTGCAGTGGTGATATTTTGAGCTTCAATGTTGTTGATGGGTCCAGTATGAAAATTGGATGAAACGTGGCCTTCAGATTATGGTGTTGTGTTCCAGGAGTATCTAGTCTGAAAATTTATGAAACGAGGTCCCTGGAGGAAGAGAGAAGGTTGTAGCCTTCTGTAGGTAGGTGCCTATGTACTAGTAAACATATTGGCTAGTAAAAGAGCTAGGGGGTTGTAGCCTTCTGCAGGTGGGTGCCTGTGTATTGGTATGAGTCTGCACCAGTACAAGATGGTAAACAAGTTTTTCTTATATTAAAAAGAAGACAGCAGCAGGTGGTTTTTGTCCCGCATTGGGTTTCCACCTTATATCTTGGTGTTCATGTGTGTTTCTTATGTGTGATGGTTTTTTCTGATATTACTGCACATGGTTATTTTTTATATGGTTAATGAAGTACTGATGCACTGATTAAAGATCAACATATGATGAATTGACTGAATCATAAGATTGCCTGATATATGCTGGTTGCCTTAAACACAGTTGCGTGTACACGCGAGTTCCCTTAACTAAAGTAGCATATATAAATCTGATTATGGAAATGAAAAGTTATTGAATTGCTAATACCGATTCACCTCCCCCCCCTCTCAGTATTATTTCCAACAATTGGTATCAGAGCAGGTCCTTCAGAAGAAGCTTGATCGCTTGAAGGGAAATCCATCAAAATGAATAATCAAGAGAGCATGGGATCCATCAGACCGCCAATCTTTGATGGGAGCAATTTTGTTTACTGGAAAATAAGAACCACAACCTATCTACAATCGCTTGGAACAGATGTTTGGGAAATTTTGGAAAAATAATATACATTTCCAACAACAATTCCTACAGATACGGCAGGTAAAAAGGATTATGAAATCAATGCCAAAGCTGTCACTATTTTATTGTGAAGTTTGTCAAAATCAGAGTTTGTCAAGGTCATGTAGCTCAAATCAGCCAAAGAAATATGGGACAAAATCGTTTTGAGCTATGAAGGAGACTCTCAGGTAAAACATGCTAAGCTTCAAACTCTCAGAATTCAGTATGAAACTCTTAAGATGCATAGTGATGAAAGCATAGCTAGTTACTTCTTACGTATAGATGAGGTTGTCAATTGTATGAAGAATCTGGGTGAAGAAATTAAGGAAGTTGTCATAGTTGAGAAATTTTTGAGATCCTTGTCTGCTAAATTTGAACCGAAAGTGTCTGCCACAAAAGAAAAACAGGATCTGCAGAATATCACTATGACGCAGCTTCACGGAATCCTAACTGCCTTTGAGATGAGAAAAGGAGGACCATCAGACAAGAGAGAAGCCGAATTTAAAGCATCAACAAAGGGAAAAGAAAAACTCAATGAATCAGGACACATTTCAGAAGAAGATGAGGTAAATTTTGTCAAGAATCTTCAACGGGGTTCTGGAAGGTTCAAAGCACCTTTCAAATGATTTTCTTGTGGTAGAGTTGGTCATTGCACTACTAGATGCCCTCATAACAAAGGAAAGATGTCTGAAGAAGGTAATAGAAGTTATTATACTCATGATGATAGTGATGGCTTGTCCAATAGTTATGAAGATGATCAATAAATTAAACTACTCATGGCATATGAAAATAATGCCTTAGAAAAGGAAGATTTTCTTAAATAAATCAGTCAACTTAAAATCAATTTGGCAAAAAAAGATACAGTCATAAACATAGTGACACATCAACTCACTGAAAAGGAAAAACACAATGAAGTGTTAGAATGTGAAATGGTAAGTCTAAGAAAAGAACTTGAAAAGACAAATACTGAATCTTAGATTTGCTAAAGGATCAGAAACGTTAGATGAAATCCTCAAAGTTCAGCGTTCGCCCACTGTAAAGACTAGTCTTGGTTATCATGAAGGTGAATCTAGTTCACAAGGTAAGGTAAGAAACTCCAATGAAAAATCTGAGATGCTCAACAATGAAATAGAAAGTCAACCCCATCAACAACCAAAGAAAGAAAATCTTTTACTCCTAACTGTGGAAGTAATAATCAATTATTTCCTTCAAAGAAAGATGTTGAATGTTTTATATGTCATAATTTTGGACATGTTGCAGCCAAATGCAGAAGTAGATTGGTTCAAGACCATCACACAGAAAAATCGTCACGTTCCAGGTACTTTAAGGGATATTGTTTTGCTTGCAATATGTTTGGTCACAAAGCTATTGATTGCAATAAAAGGAATATGAAACATGTAATATGTTATGCATGTAACAAGTTTGGACATAAAGTAAAGGAATGCAGGAGAAAATTTCGGACGTCAAACCAAAAGGAACATACATCATCACAATCGAAGGTATTGAAGAAGACAAAATTATTGTCAGAAAGATGTGGCATAGCTTAGTTTGCAGACATAACAGACACAGGGGAAGTTGAAAGTGTAAAACTTCAGTATTCCAATTTTCATATGCACCTATTATGAAGAGAAGTCGCGTATATATGCGAGTTAGACGCTGCACAGTCGCGTATATGGTGTTCTGAGGAAAAAGCAGCGAGACAGACTAAGGAAAAGGAGTTTGATATGGTTCAGTCACTTATCTGCTCTGTTTGATGATGGTATGGCACAGGTTCAAGGGGAGCATATGCTTCTAATAATTCATTGTTGGCATTATCTTAGAAGATCTTGGTACAAATATGCATAATTGTCTTGATTTAGGTGACTCTTTTGATGATGGAAATATACAGGTTGCTGATGTTGCTGACAGATGCTTATGGTGCAGATAATATATGGTGTATGATAGTTGATGACTATCATGGTCTTGTTTAGGTCTTTGGTCTAAATGTCATGTATATCTTTTAAAGACCCATGAGTCATATGATGTAATTTGTACCCCCACTATGCATGGGAAGGATGATGTAATAATTTCTATTTCAGTCATGTATAAACATTTGGTATATCCCCACTTGGTTAGGTGGATGAGTCAAATTTGGTATATCTCCACTTGGTTGGGAGATGGACGTGTGAGTCCTTGGTGATAGGAAGGTCATTGGTGATGTATGTATAGAGTCATGTTATTCTTTTGAAAAATATTTTTACAGACTATACATGTGATTAGGGGGAGCATGGACGGATTGGTACATCTTAGCATGTACAAAGGGGGAGCTCAATAAGAGATTTCAGCATGTACTCAGGGGGAGTATGGAAAACATCAAAGAGAGAGAATATCTTGGTCAGCCCTTTGCCCTTGATGCCAAAGGGAGAGAGTGTCTTGGAATTGTTGTTGCCATCAAGTCCAAAGGGGAAGATTGTTGGCATTATGATACAGGTGTTGTCCTTGATGGCAACTCACTCAGATGACAGATCATAGTGCAGCAGGTCAATAGAAAATAATTAATGATCAGACTACAAAGAATGAATAAAGAGAGGTATATGAAGGTTCACCTTGAAAAAGGGGCGTATACACGCGGGTTAACAGACCAAAAGGAGCGTATAACGTACACATGCACTTTCACAGAAAGAAAAGCGTGTATATCTTGGAAAACTAAGTTTTGGTCCAAGGTATTCAGTCCATGGTATTTTGATCCATGGTATTGGTCCAAGCTATCTGGTTAGAGGTATTGACCCTACGTATTTGGTCCAAGGTATTGGTCCCAAGTGGTTTAGGTCCATGGTATTGAGAAATGCCTAAAACTATAAAAGGAGGAGAAGATCATTAGGCTAGGTGTGCAAGTATTTGAATATCTGATGAAGTGTGAGATCTAGTATACAGGTTATCGGCTTATGGTGCTTTGCCTGATCTGAATCGAGGATGAACCTTAGCGGTTGATGAAGGGATAAGATCTATTGACGGATCAGGATCTTAAGGCTTGAAATGAATTATCATTATTTGGTTTGATTATGTATAGTCTAGATTTGAATACTAACGCATGGGTTATTCTGTAAATGTTATGATCTGGGTATAACTGAAGTCTGTAAATTATCATTATTTGGTTTGATTATGTATAGTCTAGATCTGAATACTAACGCATGGGTTATTCTGTAAATGTTATGATCTGGGTATAACTGAAGTCTGTAATAGTTGCAAAATTATTTGCAGATGTATGCACTGGTTGGCTTTGGTTAAAGCACGTATACATGCTGTTTCGGTTTATCAGAGTAGCATATACATTATGAAAAATGATATCTGAATTTGTAGTTGGTTCCAGTGGTTGTTCCAGAGTTCGGGGTTCTGCTATGTGTTCTGGTGACTGTGTTTTGATGACAGGGCTTCAGTGATTCAGTTGTTGGGTGATTCAGGGATTGATGATTGAGTATTTAATGATTGGTTAATGCAATGGTTGTATTGCAATGGTGATTGATTTTGAGCTTCAATGTTGTTGATGGGTCCAGTATGAAAATTAGATGAAACGTGGCCTTCAGATTATGGTGTTGTGTTCCAAGAGTATCCAGTCTAATAATTTATGAAACAATGTCCCTGGAGGAAGAGAGAAGGTTGTAGCCTTCTGTAGGTCGGCGTCTACATACTAGTAAACATATCGGCTAGTACAAGAGCTAGGGGGTTGTAGCTCCCTTCCAGTAGAAGCTGGAGAATGAGAGAAGGTTGTAGCCTTCTGCAGGTGGATGCCTGCGTACTGGTATGAGTTTGCACCAACACAAGATTGTAAACAGGTTTTTCTTATATTAAAAAGAAGACAACAACAGGTGGTTTTTGTCCCGCATTGGGTTTCCACCTTATATCTTGGTGTTCATGTGTGTTTCTTATGTGTGATGGTTTGTTCTGATATTACTGTACATGAAGATTGCTTGATATATGTTGGTTGCCTTAAACACAGTTGTGTGTACATGCGAGTTCCCTTAACTGAAGTAGCGTATATAAATATGATTATGGAAATGAAAATTTATTGACTTGCTAATACTGATTCACCCCCCCTTCTCAGTATTATTTCCAACAGAGATGCAATATTTGATGCTAATATTGGTTACAAAAGAGGATGTGAACATGGATGCAAAATTGGAAGCAAACGTGGGTAAAATAGTAAGTGAAAAGCATGGCACAAGTTGTGGCACAAAAAAAGTGAATGTAATGATAGATGCAAAAAAATAAGAAAATGAAGATGCAAAAAGGGATGCAAAAGTGGATGTAAACATGAGTGTAATAGTGGATGCAAAATTGGATGAAAAAGTGGATCCAATAGAAGTCGATGCAAAAGTAAATACGAAATGAGACACAAAACTCGATGCAAATCCTGACATAAAAGTGGATAAAAAAAGAGATGCAAAAGTTGATGAAAATCTAGATGCAAATGAGGAAGCAAACTTCGATGTAAAATTAGAAGCAAAAGTGGGTGCAAAGGGAGGTGTCAAATTAGGCACAAAATGTGGCACAAAAAAATGGATGCAATAGTGGACACAATAATAGACGCAAAAGAGGATGTAAATATGGATGAAAAACAAGATGCAAAAGTGGATGCAACAAAAGTAGATGCAAAAATAGACACAAACCTTGATGAAAAACTTGGTGCAAAGGGGATGTAAAAAAGGATGCAAAAAATGATTTTAAAAAAAATGCAAAGAAGGATGCAAAATTTGATGCAAGCGTAGGTGAAAAAAGTGGATGCAAAAGTAATGAAAAGAAATTAATTGCCAAACTTGATGCAAAACTTGGTGCAAAGGATGGCACAAAACTTGGCATAAAACTTGGTGCAAAACCTAATGCAATACGTGGTGCTAAACTTGGTGTAAGACTTGGTGCAAAACTCAATGCAAAATTTTCATCAATTTTTGCACCATATTTGATAAATGGAAGCAAATAACACCAAAAATGGATTCTAGACACAAAAAAGGAAGCAAAAAGGGAAGTTAACCACAGGGTTTTGTTGTAGTGTTCTTGTTGATAAATCTAGGGAAAAGATATTAAGTGATTTCTCTTTAATTAGTAACTGCTTGTGAGAGATTTTTACTTCTTTAGATTAGGATCTTCCTTTACTTAGGTTATTATTTTTCTTCTTCATCAAATAACTACCAATGCATGAACATAAATAGACAAGAGACACAGAATGTAGGCTATCAACCAGGGCCAAAACCTCTCACTCTTTGAGAGGAAAACCCACACAAATTCTTCTTATAAAGATTTCAAATGACGAATACCAAGACCATAACCCTTGACCTATTTTCCACTCCAAGACTAGGACATAAGTTATCTTGACAATTAACCTTTTGCTCCTTTCCTCTTCTCGATTCCTCTTTCACTTCGACTTTCTTAGCACCAAGACACTATCACAACCGAGATCTTCTTAATGTGGTAGTAATTATATCTTATTCACTGTGGTAGGAGAGCGATCCTTTTGCTGTGGTAGCACCAAAATCCTCTTGCTGTGGTAGCACCGAAATCTTCTCACTGTAGTAGCTCTGAACCCTTATCACTGTGATAACATCAAACTTATTTGTTGTGGAGGCATTGAGATATAGCACTAAAACATTTACTGTGATATATCACTGAAGTTCTGCCTTCTTGATCCTCATTATAATTTGCTTTCTATCTCAAAAAATTATTCAGAGAATATCCCCGTGATCTATCTGAACTTCACTCTGAAATTGTGCGAAATTTGTTTTGCAATAAGGTCGAGTTTCTGTTCCCTTATCCGAGCTCTTTCACTGAATTTTGTCTCTACAATTGTCATCCAAATTTCAGAGGTGATCGAACTGATTGACTGTGGAATAGGTTGAGCTACCTATTTATAGTAGTTTGTCAATGTATATTAGCCTACATGATCATATGAAGAGTTGTGTCTCCAATTTAGGTGAGCCGACATGAGTTTTATATTTCATCTTGAAGCTGATTTGAAGAAGGATAACTTGTGCTTGTCTTGGAGGGCTACTTAACAATCCTATTGACTTATATACATTCGTAACATGCCCAATAAGGGTTCTTCCTACATGTCATTGAATCTCTTTGAATTTTATGACTAGATGACAAATCCTAAAGGCTCACAATGGGAGCCATCTAAAAATAAAATTCCTTTCTAATGAAATCCATGAGGCAAGTATTACAATAATATATTTATATATATCTATTTTTTTTTTGCATCATTTACATAAAATCACAATTACACATGTCATTCTAAAGACTGAACCTAGTTACTTTCGAACACTCCTGTTGAGCCCTGAAACTACATCTCTTCTACACACTTTTCTAGACTTTTTCCCCTCACCAGTGCCCCACAAGCTATCAAAAATCATTACATATTGATTCTGAGAGTGCATTTAAGTGGTTTTCTAACTATGTTTTTTTGTTTGCTATTTGACTTAGATTTTGCTCATCAGCTGCGGAATGCAGCCACTTTTCGCAGCTGACTCGACTTTCTGCAGCTGTTTTTGTTGATCTCTAGGTTATAGATGTCATCAAGCAAAACGAGGCATGTGGGCAGTTCATAAATGATCTGGACATGGATCAGGTCCTATTGGTTTAGCCAGATTCGTAAAGGAAAGCCTTGGTCAAACAGTGGTCAAACGAGGAGTTCTACAGCAAGCAGGTCTCTGTTTTTCAACACGTGAAGGGTCCGAGACCGTTCCTAGATCCATGGATACATTTTGATAGCTGTAGACTGCCTCCACGATGCAAATCCAACAACTACATTTTGGTAGATTGAATGATCATGGAAACCAACACGCTAAGCTCATGGGCGTTGTCTTTTTACATGTCTTCTGCTGAAGTAGTTCCATAGGAAAAATAGTTATGTAATTTCCCTTATAAATAACGCATTTGCAAACACATGTAGCTAGTCTTTGTTAATGTAATCTTGCTATTAAGTTTATGTACTGTGCCATGACACTAGTCCTGTTGTGGTAACGAGAGGATCCTTCCTCTATTTTGCAATATAAGAAGACTCTGTTTTATATGACTGTGTGAGCATAATCTCGATTTGACAGCATGTTAACCAAGGCCATGCAGAGGGCCCCTGCTAGCTAAGGTTTCATTCTTTTATTTCTGTAAAGTTTTCATGTGCTGTTGTTTTATTTCCATTGTAGATATTTCGTAGTTTGTGCACTTATGTATATTTCACATTTCAGTTATAGTGTTAAAGTTTCATTCCTGTACATGATTTTCCAAGCGTTGTATATTTTTGCTAACACTGATCAGTGTGTTTCAGGTTAGGATAGGCCCGAGCATTTTCATACAATTTTTGCAGTAAATATTGACATGAGATTGTCCTCTCTGCTCACTTTGTTTTTCTTATCTTTCAATTTCAGTTATGCTTTGATTTCAGTCTTATTCATTTGCTGTTGATAGTTAGTTTAAATATCAAATTCTTCATGTCATTTAACGTTATCTCCAGAGCCATGGCTTAACCCCGAAAAGCTACTTGGCGAGCTATCGGATTTTGAGTGAAGTGATTTGATTCTTCATGTTATTGACGTTATCTCCAGAGCCATGGCTTAACCCGGAAAAGCTACTTGGCGAGCTATCAGACTATAAGTGAAGAGACTTGATTTTATTTTCATTTGCAAGTAGATAATTTAGATATCAATTCCTCATGTTATTGACGTTATCTCCAGAGCCATGGCTTAACCCCGAAAAGCTACTTGGAAAGCCATCGAACTATAAATGAATTGAATTGGTTTTACTTTTATTAGTTTGCAGTTTTTAATTTGTTTGAGTGCAATAGCTTAAATTTTATTTCTGTATTTAGATGAGCAACAGAGATAGAGATTTCATGATCAGTAGTTCATCATTTGTTTGATTCAAATAGCTGCACATTTACATTCTTGTTTAGCTGCACATTTACATTCTTGTTCAAGTATTAATTTCATCACTAGAATGTTTTGAGATCCTTTGAAGTGTTAAGTTCTGGAAGTCATCATAAAGGACATAATTGCCTTAAAATCCATACCAAAACTTGCCTTCTAAAGTATTCTTAAAACTTAGGAATAGGATTTCCATTTGCATTAGGAGACAAACCAAGATAAAACCCCCAAAAACAAGATAAAATTGAAAACAATAAAAAGTAAGAAAGAGGTTGTCTTGCACATATAGTGTGCCACACTTAATCAATTTATGACTCCCGGATTGATAATTAATGTAGCAATTTAGGACATACTAAATTGACTAAACAACTCCCTCTTAACTAGGGAGGCATTCATAATGGTACTTGGTCATTCTCAATCTGAAGAATTTCTCATAAGAAGAATCATATTGGTAACCCATATGTATAACATCATATCAACTAAAATTTTCACATAGCAAGGCCTTGACTAACAACTCTATCTCTCCACAAGATCCGAGCACAATGCTGGCGAGACCAATGATTTATAGACACCCTCATCATTGTCTCTCCTGGAACATACTCCACCCGGGTTCTGAAGGTGTGTTCCACCAGGACTATTCTTATCTTGGATTCCAAATCCTCAAATAATATCAGTCCTCAACGACTACTCTTATCTTGGATGCCCTAATACATCCTCAAAGGGCATCATATGCCAGATGCTTACCCAATCCTCCATTCTATCTTCATAAGTGAAGATAAGAATGATGTGTCTACCTCTCCCTCTTAATTAGGGAGGACATATCTATTCCAATAAAGGAATGTACCTAAGCTCCCTCTTGGCTTAGGAATTTTCCAAGTTTATTCCAAGAAAGAAACTTGTTTCCAGGATCCCACTTAATTAGAGACCTACAACAGCTCCTCAGGTGGAGATGATGGGACAACTAGTTGCTTGAATAACTCCTACTCACAATGTCATGATCTTCTTTTCGTTATCTAGGAGTCTTCATGTTTGGGACTTCTAAATAGGGCACCGACCATCCATCACTTTCATCCATGAGTTAGCCATGTCATCATTGGAAAGTGATCCATCAGACCATATCTAGCCTTCCTTCATGCCATGATTCTTTCTTCATGCCATGTTTACTTAAGAATATTTCATCCTACTACATATGCATCGGTGGTGGAAGACACCCATAGATCTTCCCTTGGTAGCCCTGCATAAACCCATCCAGATATTTGTCAAAAAATAAAGGAATGAACATTAAAAACATCATTACCTGTGTGATGGTCTTTCATCATGACATCTACAAGTTTGCATCAACATCCTGCATACATATCGACACATCTCCCATATATATATATATATATATATTGTCAAAGATCTCTTCCTTTTTTAGACTCCATTAGAGTCTTCATATCTTTCATGGAGATATCCTAGTAAAATTTTCTTGGTCTTCCAGATGTTGATTTCCTTTACCATGGTTGAAAATTTCATGATCTCTTCCTTCCTTTTTTCAAACATTTCATTCCTAGGAGCTTCAAATCAAACTTCCTCAATTGTATTCAACCACCTCATACTTCATATGAGGACATATTATGTTCATTTAATCTAGTGAATGTGTGACCCATGCATTCATGCATCCCTTTGAGGGATGAGATCCTTTATTTGATCATGCTCTTAAGATAGAGCATTGGTGCATGTTATCAAATGTAAGCATACATACCTCATTTTTCTTTGGGTCATCCAGACATCCTGCAATAACTTCCTTGATTGAAAAAGCTTCAATCCCTTGATCTGCTTTACTTTTTATGTCGTCATACCATCATCTCATGAATTCCACAAGTTTGGAATTCTTGATGAAACTCTTGCTTCCTTTCTTGATCAGTGAACCTTTCGATGAAGATTCCATCAGAGAATCTTGAGGATCTAAAGTATCCCCATCAAAAAATGTTTCCTTTGTCAGATGTATGATGAACCTTGCACTAGATGACCTTTCCACTTATGTTTCCAATGAGATTCCCAAGAGATATATCCTTGAATTCCATATATTCTAACCATCTTTCATGTTGTTCTATGATGATGTCCCGAGCTCTTTCTTTCAATGCTTCTATGATGACTTGATGCATCCCTTTTAGTGAATTATGATGGCCATATCTTACAATAGAAGACTTAGGAGCTTGAAAATAACGAAGGGGAAGAAGGTTATCTCAATAGTGGAGATCTATTACTTCCTCCTTATTGGATTTCTTGTTTTCAACATCCTCCACTTCCTCGGTAATGTGGGCTTCTTCTCTTCTTATTTTTTTATCATCCTTCTTGTTCTTAAGACAATCTATTTTGCAGTGTCCATATTCTTGAAACCCATATCATTGGATTTTAGCGATGTTCTTTTTCTTTTTTCGAGGATAAAATTTTCCAAATTGTCCCTTTCTTCTTGTCATTGCAGCATAAGCTTGATTTTGCTCACCTGCTCCCACATCAGATTTGGCCTTTAGTCTAGATTCTTCAATCTTTCATAGTGACCATAGATCTTGGAATGGAGTAGCTTCTTTCTTCCCATAGATATCTGAAGTGAATTTACCCCACTCCTCCGGTAGTGCATTTAATACAACTGTAGCATTTCACTATTAGGCATGAATTCTCCCGAATCTTGTAGTTGATCCCGGATCTCAGATATCCTCATAAAGTATGAGTCTATTCCATCTTTCCTAGACATCTTCAACTTGTAGAGTTATTAGATTAATGAGATGACTTCTCCAGTAGTGCATACATAATACATCTCTACCAGTTTGTTATAGATTTCTTTTGAAGTTTCGAGTTTAGATACATATGGGATGAGGGGATCCTTGATAGATTCTATGAGAATCCTTTGAGCCCCAACTTCCCATTTCATATATTTGGCAAGAGCTTGAGCATATTTCTCTCCTATTTTTGTGATAGATCCTTTGACATGATCCATGACCTCATTTTAAATGAGATTTAGATCTGTCCTTTTCTTCCATGCAAGATAGTTTGAAGCCCCAACCAATTTGTCGCTTTCCTTGAAAAAAGAAATTTTGACAGATTCATATAAGGTCATATACTTACTTGATAGGATGCTCCTTTCTCCTTTCTTCTTCTTTGATGTTGATGATGATATAGAGGATAGAAAAATTCTCCTTGATGAAGGTAGTTTTCTTCAAGAATGATCCTTGATCCCACAAGGAGTGAGATGACACCACCTTTTGATCTAGCTTCTCTAGGAAGGAACTTGATGTATAAGTTCTTCAACTTGAGTAGGGTCTTTGTGGTCTCTTGAGATGTCTTGAGGGTTCCACCAACTTCTTTGTAGGCTTCTTCTTTGGTTATGATGCTTCCTTTGTAGATCTTGACTTCATGATGATCTTTGCTTTGATGCCTTCCTTGAAACTTGATCCTTGAGTGTCTCTTGATTAGATGCCCTTTCTTGACTTTGTTACCTTAGCTCTGATACCATGTTGAGAAATATAGGGTAAAGATATTAAGTGATTTCTCTTTAATTAGTAATTTCTTGTGAGATATTTTTACTTCTTTAGATTAAGATCTTCCTTTACTTAGGTTATTATTGTTCTTCTTCATCAAACGACTACTAATGAATGAAAATAAATAGACAAGAGACACAGAATGTAGGCTATCATCCAAGGCCAAAACCTCTCACTCTTTGAGAGGAAAATCCATACAAATTCTTCTTATAGAGATTCTAATTGGTGAATACCAAGACCATGACCCTTGACCTATTTTCCACTCCAAGAACAAGACACAAGTTCTCTTATCAATCAACCTTTTGCTCCTTTCCTCTTATCGATTCCTCTTCCACTTTGACCTTCTTAGCACCAAGACACTATCATCACCAAGATATTTGTGGTAGTATTGATATCTTATTCACTATGGTAGCATAAAGATCATTTCGCTTTGGTAGCACCAAAATCCTCTTGTTGTTGTAGCACTGAAATCCTCTCACTGTAGTAGCTCTGAACCCTTATCACTGTGATAGCACCAAACTTATTTGTTGTGGAGGCACCAAGATATAGCAGTAGAACATTTACTGTGATATATCACCGAAGTTTAACCTTCTTGATCTTCACTGTAATCCACTTTCTATCTCATAAAATTATTAAGAGAATATCCCTATGATCTATCCGAACTTCACTCTGAAATTATCTGAAATTGTTTATGCAACAAGGTCAAGTTTATGTACCCTTATCTGAGCTATTTCATTGAATTTGTCTCTATGATTGTCATCTGAATTTCAAAGGTGATTGAACTGCTTGACTGCAGAATAGGTTGAGCTGCCTATTTATAGTAGTATGTCCATGTATATTAGACGACATGATCATATGAAAAGTTGTGTCTCCAATTTAGGTGAGCCAACATGAGTTATATATTTCATCTTGAATATGACTTGAAGAAGGATAACTTGTGATTGTATTGGAGGGATACTTGACAATCCTATTGACTTATATACATTTGTAACATGCCTAAGAAGGGTTCTTCATACATGACATTGACTCTCTTTGACTTTTATGACTAGATGAAAAATCCTAAAGGCTCACAATGGGAGCCATCTAAAAATAAAATTCCTTTCTCATGAAACCCATGAGGCAAGCATTACAATAATACTTTTATTTTTATTCTTTACATCATTTACATAAAATCACAATTACACATGTCATTATGAAGACCGAACCTAGTTACTTTCCAACACTTCTTGTTTTAGGCAATAAATTTCTTTGTTGATCTTTCTGTACTTTCCAAGACACACACATCTCATGTGATTATATGCAAATAATCTTTAGACGTGGAGATGCCTTAGCCAATTTGATTTTCTTCAAATACTTGTACAACAAAGTTTAGTCTTCTGAGGTATTTCTGGCCTCCCTAATATCCATCTGCCTTATCCATTGATGATTTGATCTCTACTTCAATACTTTTAGTATAATTTGTGCTTGAAATCATTCTTTTTTGCTTGAGATCAAACAAACCTATGTGAAATTCACATGATTTTTCATATTGTAATTATCTAATTTTGAGATCCTTCAACCTATTACAAAAAATATAATTTCATTAATGTTCATGCAACATGAAAGAGGTAAGTTACCATGTCAACTGAGGCTTTCAGACCTCTAAAACATTTTTAGATAGCTTCATTCTAAGATTTGATCTTCAACCTTGGCAATAGGCTTTGTAGTTTATTTGACAGACTCTGCATTCTCCTTATCTTGAATGGACTAAGGCTTTAGACTTCTACCTTCTCTAAGAATAATGTCTTAAATATTTACATGAGTGTTATCAATCTATTTTACCCCCTTGGATCAATGACCCTTAGTCCTCATGGCAATTTGAATTTTTCCAGACCTGGGAGCTACTTTTTCTCAAATTTTACCACCAAACACTTGGATAGAGGAATATGGGAGGGTCAATAGAAGGCCTAGGGGCATTAGGAAACACTTTGTAGAGTGTACCTAACCCACATGTCGATGGCCTGATTGGTTCTATTTCTGATTCCATGAGCTAGCTTGCTACCCATCTTGGGAAATTGATTGTAACATCTCAAGCCCTAGCAAGTGTGTCTGGCTCTGCTAAAGTACCCTCTCCTAAGCAGTCCACCGATATTCTAACGGTAAATTCCACTCAACTGAAGAACAATCAACAATTTGGTGGTAAAAATAATAATAAGAGAAGTAAACAAAAGAACCAAAATGCTCAGGATTCCCAAACCAACCCTTAGAATCAAGGGGGGGCACCGGTGAACGTCATCGTAAAGACAAGTTCCCTTGTAAAGTTTTTGAAGGCGACCACCTTACTCATGAGTTCCATCAAATGGATGAATTACATAGGCTTCTTTCACCACCATCTACTCAAAAACCTCCCGTTTTGACTTGTTCATTCCTTGCACAACCTTAGCAACAGATGGTTGCTCAACCTCCTCTACCTACGCAAGGGGACAATGAGGGGTTATCTTCTCATCCCCCCCATAGTTCATTCATATTTATGTGCAAGGAAGATGTAAATGTGAATACACAAGCTTAATCCTATGATGTTCCTGAGTCGAGTTATCTCTCTAAGGACTCACCAACTCCACCTACCTCCACTGGAACTCTCACTTTGGATAAGCCTATGGAACCTATCTATCGCCCCCCCAAGGGTGTTCTTTGTAAGATGACACACAATCCTTCTACCAGGGCCGCTCAACATTACAGTATTATTGAAGATCTTGCCCAGGTTCCTTGTGCCATGTTTGCCTTGGAGGTCTTGCAAAGTTGTCCTCAGTTGTGCAAGGCCTTCTTGTCTGCCATTGGTGGAGCCGGTCTATCTTACTCTAGTCTCATCACCTTTAAGGTCGAAAAATTTGTTCCTCACCTTTCCCATCATATTTCTTTTCAAATCATTGTGTGGATTTTCCACAAGAATATTCATCGCACTTTGGTGGATGAAGGCTCTTCCACATGTGTTATGTCAGTATCCTGCTGGAAGGCTCTTGGCTCTCCAGTGCTCGCCACGTCCAACACCACTCTCCAAGCCTTTGACAGTCACAACTTTGTACCTAAAGGGGTTCTTCCAAATTTTTCCATTGAGTTAGGAGGGAAATTTTTTTATGTCAATGTTGAAGTCATCGACGCTCCTTTGGACTATAACCTACTCCTTGGCTATAGCTGGTTTTATGCCATGAACACATTGGTCTCATTTGTATTTAATGTCCTTTGCCTTTCTCATGAAGAACACATATTTCATTAAATTTGGAAATATTTTATTACAAGGACAATGACTAGAATTGAGATTTTTGGTTATTTTGTAATTCTAGATCCACCATTTAATTCCAAATTTAATGAAATATGTGTTGAAGGAAAAATTGTTACTATCGATCAACTTGACTATTGCGTGCCATTGAGCCAGATTTCCACCACGGGGAATTCTGTACCACTCGTGGAGATCACCCTGGTTAATTCCAAAGTATTGGTGTGGGTATATCTAAAATATTATATCTTATAGGTGTTTTCCCTCAGGTACCCCCACCCATCACTCCCTACACCTCTTCATCTAAGACTCCTATGCATATGATATCTTCTGGAACCTGTGGATAGACCTCTTGATCCTTGGGTGGTGTTGCCTGCTCCTATGGAAGTTGATCAAGCTAGTGAGCACCCTTTTCCACTTGTTGTGGAAGAGATTTCCTTTTCGGTAGTCTCATTGGTACCTCCTGAAGCTGGTCAAAAAATCCATCACAATATGGAATATGACCAGGTTCCTTTTCCCACATGGGCCGTCCCTTCTCTTGTTCCACATGACTCCCTTAATGATGAGTCTTCTTCTCGACAAGTCATCTTGGAGGTGATGGATTCACATTTTGATCATCTTAGGGAGGTTACGCCTCTTCATGCCTCTAATCTCCTTGATGTGGAATGAGTAGAGTCTGGCAGTTTAAATCTTGAATTGACTCAGGGGGCACCTTCCCGGTGTTCCTTGGAATTTCCACCCATGGACTAAGTCAAGACTTGTGATTATACTACCTAAATTACCGCCAAATTGTCCAACTCCTTACCACCAGTTGACGAGAGTCTTGTACCATCTTTATGTCTCGGTCCTCCCTTATGTCCTCAGGTTAATTTTGAAAATATGACTATGTTATATTGTCCCTGGCATGGTTAACCTTTACGGGTTAGGAAGTTTGACTTCATTTTGTATGGATCTACACTCATGAACCATATAGCATTCTATTACGTGACTACGCGAGCTAAATCCTATGATGTTCCTGAGTCAAGTTCTCTATCTAAGGACTCACCAGCTCCACCTACCCCAACTGGACCTCTCACTTTGGATAAGACTGTGGAACCTTTCTATCACCCCCCAAGGGTGTTCTTCGTAAGATGACATGTAGTCCTTTGGATAGGGATGCTCAACATTACAGTGTTGTTGAAGATCTTTCCCAAGCTAATTATGCCATATCTGCCTTGGAGGTCTTGCAAAGTTGTCCTCAACCACGCAAGGCCTTGTTTTCTACCATTGGTGGAGTTGATCTGTCTGACTCTAGTCTCATAGCCTTTAATTCTGACAAAGCTACTCCTCGCCTTTCCCATCAAATTTATTTTCAAAGCATTATGCAGATTTTCCACAAGAATATTCATCTCACTTTGGTGGATGAAGCCTCTTCCACATGTGTTATGTCAGTATCCTACTGGAAGGCTCTTGGCTCTCTAACACTCACCATGTCCAACACCACTCTCCAAGCCTTTGATGATCACAACTTTGTACCTAAGGGGTTTCTTCTAAATTTTTCCATTGAGTTAGGAAGGAAAATTGTTTATCTCGATGTTGACATCATCGACGCTCCTTTGGATTATAACCCACTCTTTGGATGTAGTTGGTTTTATGTGATGATTGCATTCATCTCATCTATCTTCTATTTACTTTTCTTTCCTCATGAAGGAAAAATTGTTACTATCGATCAACTTGACTATTGTGTGCTGACAGCCTAGATTTCCACCACGGGGAATTATGTACCACTTGTGGGAGATCACCCTCATCAATTTTAGAGTCTTGGAGCTAGACACTTTAAAAGTTCCACTCTTATGGGATTTTTTCCTCAACTCCTTCCGCCCAACACTCCTGCTACTCCTACCACTACTCGCTGCCATCTGGTATCTTCATGCACTAGTGGACCCAATAGAACTCCTAATCCTTGGGTGGTGTCGGATGATTCTATGGAAGTTGATCAAGCTAGTGAGCACCCTTTTTCGCATGTTGTGGAAGAGATTGCCTCTTTGGAAGTCCTGCCAGTACATCCTGACGCTGGTTAGAGACTCCATCCCAATATGGAATATGACCAGGTTGCTTTACACACACGGGGTGTCACTCTGCTTGTTCCACATGTCTCCCTCGATGACAGACCTCCTCGGCTAGTCAGTACAGTAGTCATGGATCTACTTACTGGTTATCATAGGGATGTTATGCCTCTTTCTATCTATAGTCTCCTCGATTTGGAACATGTAGAGCTTGGCAACTTAAATCTTTAATTTACCTAGGGGGCATCTCATCAACCTTCTTTGGAAATACCACCCATGGACCAAATCAAGTATTGGGCTTCTACTACCGAACTTTCCCATGAATTTTCCAACTCCTTTCCACCTATTGGCGAGCATCTTATACCCCCTTTATGTATGGATCCTCCCTTATGTCCTTAGGTTAATTTTGAGAGCATGACTATGTTAGAATTTCACTAGCACGACAACCTTTCCAGATTGGGAAGTTTGATTTCCTTTGGCATGACCCCACATTGGTGAGCCATATGGTCCCCTTACCCTCCATAAGTTCACATATAGAAACTCTTGGCCCGTGCTCAACTATGGGCATCAATTAGCATGACCTATTGGACTGTGCTCACATGTACATATTGTACATAACAATGTGATGCTTTATCTCTTTTTTTGTTTAGTGTGTGATGCGAGTATCTGTCATGCCTTATTTATGCCAAAAATCCAACAACAACAAAAAATGGTCCTGTTTTTACCTCATCCAAGTTTATTTCTTTCATTATGTGATTTAACCATGGGTATAGTCTTTCTAGATTGTTTTTCCAGGATAGGGTGGTGTTTTTATTGCGACATCCATTGGGCTTGAGGTATGTTTCCTTTTACTAGCATATAGGGTTAGGTCATTTTTTCCAATATTACATTTTGACCGTCAGCACCATTTTTATGCCTTAGGTTCAACCCTGTCAAATTGTGGCCTTATCCACTTCCCTTATACATGTCGTAGCTTGGTGATAGAGCTTACCCGATCATCAATACCCTATTTAGCACCTTTTTCCAAGTTGGTGTCCATGCAATCAGTTTTTCCTCCTTTTCGGAATTCCTCCTTTTGACCTGCCATGACCTGGAATCTGAGCCACATGTCCTCTTCTTCGTCTCTTTTCTAGCTATACCCCATGAGGATTCCACCATTTTTATCCCTTATGATTACCACTTTTTATCAGCCTACTTCTGCACGATGAGCCTTAGTTTCTCTCTTCCATTGTCATCATCTGCTTGGCCTACCATCCACTTTCATTTTGTGTTTACCCTTTCTTGGAGGAATCGCCACAGTGAGTGGTCCTATTAGCTCGCCTCTTGTCCTCACTGTGTCATGAGAATTTCCAACACTACGGGAACTAGTTGCTACCCTCTATACCACTCGTTCCTCCAAGAGGAGTTTACTTTAAGATCTTTTCAGACTCCTTAACTTAGAAAATATTAACTTTCACCCCTGTGAGCATCACCCGATGCAATGAGTGCTAAGTGGACTATTCAAAAATCATGAGAAATTAGTTAGTTACGACTACCTCTCATGGAAATGGTCATAGAGGAATGACTTACTTAACACAGTTGAATCCCAAAAAATGATATCTAATTAGAAAATATTGTTGAGTGAACTTGTCTACTTCACGCTCGTTAAAGTACCTGAAGTGTCATCTACACATTATAAGTTTAACCCTTTTCTAGACTGGGATAGACTAGTTATGAAAAAGGAATACCTTATTCTATTGTGGCTAGGAGGTTCTCGCTTGTATACTTTTATCTCTTTTTCGAGCTTGGGGGACAACTTTATGAAAAAGGAACTTATAAAAAGAGAAGTTAGGGAAGATATTTTTTCCATTAGTCATTCAAATGGCAGCGTTAGTTGCATCGCCATTGAACATGGCACCTGTCTATTCCATTATTTCACAATTGGGTTTTAGCTTGCTTAGGAGTTTTACCATCCATATGAGTCTCTTTACTCATCTAATCGATTACTCTTCCAGTCATATGGAGTGTGCTTCGATGCCTCCTACATCATTGCATGATATCACACGGTACTCATTAGTCACGCTGCCGAGTCAGTCTTGTGTCATGCGCTATGTGTTCAAGGGAAGTCTTAGCTTGTGTTGGCCATCTATAGTAGCCTGTTGAACTTTTTGAGTCGGCCATCCATGTGTTAGTCGTACTTCATCACTTCATGACTTCATCCATTCATCACATCATCTTGGTATGTTCCATGTTGATTGATGGGGGATACATTAAGGCCCTTCTTCGATGGATATTCTCCTCTTGGCTTCAAATCATTATCCAGGAGCTTAATCTAGGAACTGGTAGTACTTTAGAGCTTATAGACCTTAGTGGCAGGCTTCCTCATGATCGACAATGGGTTTACATCATTGGATTCTGATTGATCGAGTTCACTAGTGTTCGACATCAGCTCATTTATTCACACTTAGTGGATTGTACTAGGTACCTTGGGGTCCATTTTCCTCATTGGTGGATTTCCTTGCATCTGTTATTGGTTTGCCTCATTGGCTGGTAATGAGGCGGTTTCTACCATGTTCAACTTCAACTCATATATTCACATGATGTATATTCGTACCATTGGAGTTATGTCAAAGACCCTGGGTAAGGGACATCTCACTCTTATATGGCAACATTCCGAGGCTACGTGGGAGTTATGTATCCTTTGTATACTTTGAGGGCTATCTTGAGACACTTCTCTGTCCTTCATGTGTCCATATTACTACTGATATATACTGTGACATAGATTCACACTTGTATTTGTTAGTGGCTATGCTTCATTTACTGAGTCACATGGATCCAGTGTGTATGTATTTCGTGGCCATGTTATAGCATTTAATGTCAAGGATCCACAGTGTATGTTTTGGTGGCCCTGTTCAGTATCTTCTTATGATCGTGCATGGGTATGCCCGCTTCGGGGATGTTATCAACACAAATGAGACTTCATCTCCAGAGTGTTTCGATCCACATCCTTGTCTCTATTTTCCTCACCCCTATTTTGACCTTTGATCTTTATCGTAATGTATTTAGTCCATCAACTTCTCTTTTGAACTCATACATTAGGGGGCATCTATTATTAGCCTATTTTACCCCCCTGGATCAGTGACACTTAGTCCACATGGATGTTTGACTTTATCCAGACTTGGGACCTACTTTTCCTCTAGTTTTACCCCCAGACACTTGTATAGAGGCCTATGGGAGTGTCTAGAGATTCCTAGTCGCTCCCAACCCCTCTTTATGTGAGAAAAATTGGATTTCCCCCCTTGGACGCAAGGATAGAGGCGTATGGGAGCATCTGGAGCCTCCCAGTCACTCCCATCCCTTATTTATCAGAGTCTCTAGGGTCCTTTTCACTACTTTATGTGCCAATGACTAGGGATGACTTCTAGAGTGCCTTAGTCCATAGGAGATCAATCCAAATTGTCACTTATTTGAGCTACCCAGGACTTATTAGTTAGAAGTTTCCATGACTTCTTGTCATCCTGAGTGTCCACATACATCCTCTTGGAACCTCTCTTCTTCCTATTTATATTGGATCATTTGAGAGGGTCAGACTAGATGAAGAGACAAAGTTGGAAAAATGAGGTCAGAGAGACACAGATGGAGAGACATAGTTTTGGAGAGTTGAATTTCTAGGCTAGATATCTTGAGTCTATGCTACCATCTTGTTGGTAGTGAGAGAAATTGTGAGGTATTTTCTACTTGTGTGTTTCTCTTCATGCTCATTTCCTGGATATAATGCAGAAACTATGTTGGATTGCAGAGAGGAAGCTTTGAGGTGAAGGTATAAGAATTGTAATATGTTTTTCATGATTAATGGAAACACATGTTCCTTCCCTATATGCATTTGTATTCAACATGCTATATGGTTGATTCTATTATATTTTGATCTAACGATCTTTCAAGTAGGGTCACTTGTCATCTTTGATTGGTTGTGATTGTGTGTAGGGATCAAGATCAGGTGTGGACGAGGTAGATAACTTGAGTGGAATGTGAGAATCTACATCAGACTCAAAACCCTTCCCCAACCTGCGAGGAGGCCAAGTGTGCTCTTATTTCCTTGTAGTTTAGAACCAAACGCTTGATGCATGATTGATAATTTGGGATTGGGGCTTTCTTATCTTTCTATTGGTCTTTATTTCTCTGTATGGTGATATGATTTGGACGCAAGATCATGGAGCAACAACTCCTTACATAATTAAAGCACCACTTCTGGCACATCATGAGCGACCCTGGTAGAAGGTTTTTTTGTTGTCTTATGGAGAAAACCCTTGTGGGGGTGATAGACAAGCTCCAAATGATTATCCAAAGTGAGAGGTCCAATGGAGGTAGGTGGAGCTAGTGAGTCCTTAGAGAGAGAAATCGACTCAAGAACATCATAGGATTTATCTCGCATAGTCACATTTACATCCTTGCACATAAAGATGGATGAAATATGGGGGGGATGAGAAGATGACCCCTCATTGCCCCCTTGCATAAGTAGAGGAGGTTTGGAGAAGTTAGGTGAAAAGACTCCTGATCCTACCAGCTAACTAGGCTGAGGCACCATGGTCAACATAGGATAGTGTTGGAGCATGAATCTTTAAAATTTCAACTCTGATGGGAGTTTTCCCTCTACTCCTTCCACCTATTCAACAGATCCTATGCATATGATATCTTACAGCACCTTTCGACCTCATAGACCTACTGATCCTTGGGTGGTGTCGCCTAATATTATGGAATTTGATCAAGCTAGTGAGCAACCTTCATCACCTATTGTGTAAGAGATTGCCACTCTAGCATTCCCATCAGTACCTCTTGACGCTGGTCAGAAAATCCATCCCATTATGGACTATGACCAGGTTTCTTTTCCCTCACGGGTCACCTCTCCTCTTGTTCCACATGACTCCCTTAATGACAAGCCTCATCGGGTAGTTAACTTGGAGGTCATGGATCTACCTATTGACCATCCGAGGGAGATAGTGCCTCTTCCTGCCTCTAGTTTTCCGATATGGAACATGTAGAGCTTGGTAACTTAAATCTTGAACCGACCCAGGGAGCATCTCCTCGGCCTTCCTTGGATTTTCCACCCATGGACCGATTCAAGTCTTGGGATTCTACTATCGAACTTGACAATGAATTGCCCTTACCACCTGTTGACAAGCATCTTGTACCTCCTTTATGTATTGATCCTCCCTTATGTCCTTAGGTTGATTTCAAGAGTGTGACTATTTTAGACTATCCCTGGCATGGTCAAGCTTTCCAAATTAGGCATTTTGACTTCCTTTGGCATGGCCCCACATTGGTGAGCCTTATGGTACCTCCACTACTCCATGAGTTCGTGTATAGAAACCCTTGACTTGTGCCCGCTCGTGGGCACACCTTAGCATGACCTATTGGACTGTGTTGCGCTTGTACATAGGAGTGTGATGTTTTATCTCTTTTTCTGGTTTGGTGTGTGATGCAAGTATTTGTCATGCCTTATTTAGGCCAAAAGTACAAAAAAAATATAAAATCCATTTTTTTCATAAAACTCAAACAATAATATATATATCTATATATATATATATATGTTCTCGTTTTTACCTCATCCATGCTTATTTCTTTCATTATGTGATTTAATCATGGGTCTGGTCTCTCTGGATGGTTTTTATAGGATAGGGTGGTGTTTCTATTACAACATCCATCAGACCTTAGGTGTGTTTCTCTTGAACCTGGCATATAGGGGTAGGTCATTTTTGTCGATATTGCATTTTGACCATCAGCACCATTTTTAGGCCTTAGATCTGACCTCATCAAGTTGTGACTTTCACCACTTCCTTTATGCATGTCATAGCTTGGCGGTAGAGATTATGCACTCATGGATACCCTAGTTAGCACCTTTCTTCTAAGTTGGTGTCCATGCAGTCATTTCTTACTCCTTTTTGGAATTCCTCCTTTTTACCTACAATGACCTAGAATATAAGCCACATGTACTCTTCTTTGTCTCTTTTCTGGCCATTCCCCAAGAGGATTTCACACTTTATCCTTTGCGATTGACACTTTTTATCAGCCTACTTTTGCATGATGAGCCTTCGTTTCTCTCTTCCATATTCATCATCTTCTTGGCCTACCATCTGCTTTCACTTGGTGTTTTACCCCTTCTTGGAGGAACCGTTGTAGTGAGTGGTCCTATTAGCTCACCTCTTGTCCTCACTATGTCATGAGAAATTCCAACACTACTGGAACTAGTTTCTACCCTCTATACCACTCGTTCCTCCAAGAGGAGTTTGCTTTAAGCTCTTTTCAGACTCCTTAATTTAGAAAAAAATGTTGAGTGAACTTGTCTACTTCACGATCATTAAAGTACCTGACGTGTCGTCTACCCATTATAAGTTTAAACATTTTCCCTACTTGGATAGACTAGATACGAAAAAGGAATACTCTAGTCTACTATGGCTAGGAGGTTCTCCCTTGTATAATTTTATCTATTTTTTGGGCTTGGGGGACAACTTTACGAAAATGGAACTTATAAAAAGAGAAGGGAGGAGGCATATTTTTGCATTAGTCGTCGAAATGGCAGAATTAGTTGTGTCGCCCTTGAACATGGAACTTGTCTATTTAATTATCTTGTAGTTGGGTTTTAGCTTGCCTAGGAGCCATACCATCTATATGAGTCTCTTTAATCCTCTAGCTGGTTACTCTTCCAATCATATGGAGCATGCTTCGATGGCTCCTGTGTCATTGCATCATATCACATGGTACTCATTAGTCATGCTGCCAAGTCACTCTTGTGTCATTCCGCTATGTGTTCAAGGGAAGTATCATCCTAAGTCGTCCATCTGCAATAGCCTATTGACCTTTTTGAGTCGGCCATCCCTATGTCAGTTGTACTTCATCACTTCATGACTTCATCCATTCATCACATCATCTTGTTCTATTCCATGTCGATTGATGGGGGATACATTAAGGCCCTCCTTCGAAGGATCTTCTCTTATCGACTTCAACTTATTCTCCAGGAGCTTGATCTAGGAATCAGTAGTACCTTGGAGCTTGTAGACCTCAGTGGCAGGCTTCCTTGCAATCGATAATGGTTTTAAGTCACTGGTTCCTGATTAATCGAGTTCACTGGTGTTCAAAATCATCTCATCTATTCACACTTAGTGGATTGTACTAGGTACCTTGGGGTCCATTTTCCTCATTGGTGGATTCCCTCACATCTGTTACTAGTTTACCTCATTGGCTAGTAATTATGCAGTTTCTACCATGTTTGACTTCAGCTCATATATTCACATGATGTAGATTCATACCATCAGGGTTATGTCGAAGACCCTGGGTAAGGGACATATCACTCTTATATGGCATCCTTCCCAAGATACGTGGGAGTTATGTATCATTTATATACTTTGAGGGATATCTTGAGACACTTCTCTGTCTTTCATGTGTCCATAGTCCTACTGATGTATACTGTGACATAGATCCACACTTGTATTTCTTAGTGTCTATGCTTCATTTACTGAGTCACATGGATCCACTGTGTATGTCTTTCATGGCCATGTTCTAGAATTTCCTGTCATGGATCCACAATGTATGTTTTTGCGTCCATGTTCAATATATTCTTATGACCAAGAATAGGTATGTCCGCCTCGGGGATGTTATCAGTGCATATGAGAATTCAACTCCAAAGTCTTCTGATCTGCATCCATATCTTTGTTTCCTCGCTCTTGTTTTGACTTCTAAGATTTATCATAATGTATTTCAGCCATCAACTTCTTTTTTAACCTCATACATTAGGGGTCATATTTTATCATCCTATTTTACCCCCCTGGATTAGTGACCCTTAGTCGTCATGGTTGTTTGACTTTTTCCAAACCTAGGACCTACTTTTTCTCCAGTTTTACCCCCAAACACTTGGATAGAGGCCTATGGGAGCATTTGGAGCCTCCTAGTCACTCCCAGCCCCTCGTTATGGGAGTGAATCTGGATTTGATCCCTGGACGCATGGATGGAGGCCTACGGGAGTGTCTAGAGCCTCCTACCCCCATGCATTCTTTATGGGAGTGTCCAGGGTCTTTTTTACTGCTTTCTGTGATAGCGACTGGGGATGACTTATAGATGCCTTAGTCCCTAGAAGATCAGTTCGATTTGTCATCTATTCGATCTGGACAGGACTTATCAGTTAAAATTTTCCATGATTTATCGTCATCCTAAGCATCCACATACATCCTCTTGGGACCTCTCTTCTACCTATTTATACTAGATCATTTGAGAGGGTCAGTTGGAGTTGGAGAAATAGAGCTTTGGAGAGTCAAATTTCTGGGCTAGAGATCTTGAGTCTATACTTCCATCTTACTGCTAGGGAGACAGCTTGTGAGGTATTTGCTACTTGTGTGCTTCTCTTCATGCTCATTTCTTGGATATCGTGGGGAAACTCTGTTGGATCACGGAGACGAAGCTTTGAGGTGAAGGTATAAGAATTGTAATATGTTTTTCATGATTAATGGAAACACATGTTCCTTTCCTGTATGGATTTGTAATCATCATGCTATATGGTTGATTCTATTATATTTTTATCTAACGATATTTCGAGGAAGGTCATTTGTCATCTCTTTTTGGTTGTGATTATGTGTAGGGATCGAGATCAGGTAAGGTAGATCACTCTAGTTGAGCGCGAGAATCTACATCAGACTCAAAACCTTTCCCCAACCTATGAGGAGGCTAGGTGTGCTCTTATTTCATTGTAGTTTAGAACCGACTGCTTGATGCATAATTGATTATTGGGTAATTAGGATTTCTTATCTTTCTATTGGCCTTTCTTTCTCTGTCTGGTGTGTTGTAACATTATTTGGTTTTGATAAGTTAGTATATTTGTCAAAAATAAATTCAAAATGTTAAGTTAGGATATGGATGAAAAAGAAAAAAATAAAAAAATGTTAGGACAATTGTATATATTATATATATCCATATCAAATAAAATGTTAGGAGTTAGTTTCCCTAAAGAATGGAGGCAAAAGAAAATAAAAAAATGTTAGGGAAATAAAAGAAAATAAAAGCTTCGGTTTCAAAAAGAATAAATTCAAAGGTTTCTTGTTTAAATGCGCCACACCAGAAATGTTAAATTTTTACTAATTGATGATTAATTTCCCTTTAAAAGGTATTAATATTTGTTATAAATCTTTTGACATTAAACTTTATGTTATATGGCGCATATATTTGTTTAGGCCAAAGTCACTAGTCGACAAAACATCTTGTCGGCTTTAAATAAAAGCGCGCATCATCGAACAGTGGATTTACTCCTGCCCAAATCAACGACGAGGAGAAACTTCGCACCCCCTCGACCATTTCCCATTAATGTGGGGGGGGGGGGGGTCCGAAAAGTGGTTTTCTACCCCCTCCGAAATTCTCCAATGGTTTTCTACCGCCAACGGTTCTCCATCCCTCGCTTTGACCATTATCGCTTGACCAATCAAACACCGCCACCTCACATATCCGTTGCCAAGCTATCATACCTGTTCCTCCCATTCTTCCGTTACAGATCTGCTCCTAAAACATTAAAGCCACTACGGTCATAAAACAAACCATTAGCCAAAAACAATGTAAACTTTGAAACGGGAACTGATACTGTTACCCGTTTTGTAGAGGTGGCAAAAAAATGACCCGATTTGCAAAAGTGTTGATGCAGAATACACATGTTTTTTTAAGAACATGTTTTTTGGAACTTTAATTTTTTTCATGTGCATTAAGTGGGTGAGGCTCGGTGAATGGTAGTGATTTTCATCCTGATTTTAAAAAGTGTGTATTCTGCATCACACCCTTTTTTTAAAAGACCTATTTTTTGACTTTAAATTTTCTAGTGTGTGAAATGTAAATTTTTTTTTTCTAAATTTGTTAGTTTTTGAAGTCGTCATTGTATTCATATTTTCTTGTTCTCTATCTTAATTTTTATTTTTTTTTAGTGGCCTTTTTATTGTTTTGCATTTTTAAATTATAAAGTCGATAGTTTGAATTTTAGATAATCTACATATTTAGACATCTTTTCAACCCCCTTAACTAATTTTTCAATCGACATGAAATAATTGTTTCTAAAAAACAACATTTTTTAACAATGGACATAAAAAATAACCATTTTTAACATAAATATAACAAAAAAACTAAACGTTTTGATAATTTTTTGCTAGAATTAACATGTCAAAATCACAAATTTTATACAAAAATATTAACTAAAAATGGTCAAATAATAGTTTTTTTTATGAATTTCATGTCAAAAGGATAATAATAACTACTTTTTTTTCAAAAAAAATGATTAACTTAAAAATCAATGCAAAAATCACATATTACCAATATTGAACGTATAACAACCCTAATTGAGTGTTTATTCTTCTCATAAAATGTCAAAGTCAAAACATTGCAAAGCTTGAGTTACAAGCACAACTTAAATTTAATCAAGAATGTCACGTAATCCAAACTCTTCGTCCTCTAGAGTTTCATCATTGTCCTCTTCCACAATATTTTCTGTTTCATTTTGCTCATTTTGCTCATTTTCCTCTTCTAATGGGTCTTTCATGTCTGCAAATCCCCCAATATGTGTCTTTCCATACATTCCATGTAATGGTGGTTGGGGTTCCTTTGCCTTTTTTGCCACACGTGATTCACTAAAGTCCCCTTTCTTCAACCCAATTTCTTGCATTGCATCTGGAAGAAATTGGAGAGCATTAATTCTTTGCTGAATGAAATTGCATTGTAATGGATCTTTCTCAATTGCAATGCAATTTCTTCCTTTTTGAAGGCAGCATGCTAGTGTTGTACCTAATTATCAAGCACAAAAAAATAATGAAGTAAATTAGTACAATGACATATTAATTAAAAAAAAGAACATATTGAAATTCAATTCCATGTGGCAAAACGTACCTGAGCCAGAAAATAAATCCAGAACCCAATCTCCTTCATTTGAACATATGTCTATAAGATAGTTAATCAATAATTGTGGTTTCTGATAAATGTTAACTATCTCTCCTTTCATTTCTTTGTCTTCATATGTTAGTTTTCTCACAACAGCATCATAAGACAGTATTTGGCTATGACTCTTTTTGTCCACCCGATTAAAAATCATAGACATATGGCTATCATCTTTTGCCCAACTATCAATATGAATGAACTCACAGTCATTTATAAATTGTTGATCTTCATTGTCAAGAAGATTTGACTTTTGCCTGTAACATAAAATAGTAAAATTTCAATTAACTTGTACATAAATTAATTTTTCAACATTAATCAAATATACCTTTAAACATCTTACCATGTAAGCTGCATCCTTGAATTTGTTTTCCCCTTGAAGCTTGACAATAACATTGCCAACTGTGTGTCTGAATGAAATGTCACAAATCTCCATAATGGTGATGACGTCACTTCCTTAAATCCCGCCACCACTTTATTAAAAGCTTGATAAGTATAAGGGTCATTATCATAGCAAATGTTTGGAATATTGAAACCATGGGGAATATCTGCAATAACAAGGGCATAATCCCTTTTTGGTATGAGTTTCGTAATGTCTTCACAGTCGCCTTGTATTACTTGATATTGAATAGTGTCTAGCCCATTCCAAATGAAATGATTAAGAGTTGGATCAAGTTCAACATTCTTAATACGTTGCTTTCTCAGTCTTTCAATCTTTATTTTTTCAATAAAAGTCTTGAAACTGTCTGGTGCTCCATTATCTTCTTTCCTCATCTTTTACCAAACAAACAAATGTATGTGTAAGTTTTAATTTAAATTAAAAATAGTACACAGATGATTAAAACTAAATGTATAAATCAAGTTACCTTTTTAAATGCAAGATAAAAAGCTTTCAATGTTGATGTAGAACTTGAATCTGGATAGTTGCGTACAACATCATCCCAACTATCTTCATTCAACAATTTAACCATTTGTTCCTGAATTTTCATGTATACTTTGTGACTGCATAGATAAAGAAAAAGTTAATATACTGATATGTATAACGAATACTACCAATAACCATGTTTTAGTTAAAAGATAACTATAATCCTGGAAATAAGTAAAAATAATTCAGCAAACTTACTTTTGAAATTCTTCAGACATTTCTTCCAATGATAATTCCCCCGACTTCACACGAGATAATATTGTTTTGACAATTTTTTCATCTTTCACTCCTTGCATCGCCCTCCAAGGCGTGATGGTCATATCGTCTGGAAGTTGCTTCAGTTCAGGCGCTGATTTATTGTTGGTACATATCAATGGCTTAGACTTTCTGACCTTCTGGTTTTTAATGCCAATGTCTTCCCACATGCTAAAAATGTCATCAATCAAATTCCAAATATCTCCAGTTCTAAATGCCAATTGGAAAATGTTATCAACACCTCTGAATAAATCGCTAGATCTGTTGTCTTTTCCATTTTTTGAATTGCCTTTATCTTCGATTTGATAGCCTATTTCCATACAACATTCCTTTCGGAAATCTGTAGTAATATTGATCTTATCCCCACCACATTTTTCTAGGAATTCACTATGAATAAATCTAACCTTTTGGACCAAAGTCATAGACATCCTATATTCATTATCTGAATTATGATCCCATGCCACTAGCTTTGCTTCTGTTTCATTTAAACCAGCATAAATGATACATTTCATCGTTTCAAAACGTGGGTTATTAGGATATTCCTCCATCAATTGTCTTTGAGCTTCAACAGAATGGTTCCCCCCAAGCACATAATAATTGTATTCAAAACATTTTGACTTATCAAATGCTTCTTTGTTGGGAACTTGAAGTGGATCAACAAGAAGCACATAACTAACCACATGAGCATATGGATTGTACCTCATCAATGTCTTCAAGTTGTGAACATGCAGATGGTGCGGCTTTCTGACTTGATATTGGCATTGTCCTTCACTTGCCTTATAGGTTTGTGTCACATTTAACTGAAATGTACGACCACCATCAACTAGGTTTCTCTTTGTCATATTCTGTCGAATGGCATTTTGTTTTGTTTTGATAATGCCATCACCTAAATCAGCTCCTGGTGTAATGATTTCTCTGCTTTCTTTTGAAGTTTCACTAGGTTCTTGACTGCTGGTAATGACTACTTCAAGATCTTCAACTCTACTTTTTTTCGTCTTAACATTCTGAAGAGATCTATTCTTGGCCATTGTTACTTTTGGTCTTTTACGACCTTCCACAATTTCAATGTCATCTTCAGTAATGGCAACATATGCTTCATTGTCAACTTCATCGTCTTCAAAAGTAACTTGTTTACCCTTGCTAGATTTATCCACCAGATGCCTTTTTTTCTGATTCTTTGGATGTAGTTTTGTAGCATCATCAATTACTACATTTTCCATGTTTTGCATATCTTCCTCTGACACTGAGTAAAAATGGCTGACAACGTTCATGATATCATTCTCTATGTAATGAATGCCTCCCACCATAATTGAACAGCTTTCAACAAAATTCTGCCAAACAAAATATCATATGTTAATATAATCAAAGTTAAAAAATATAGCGAGACATTTTCAAAACGCAAAATAAAAATACAAATAACAATACTTACCGTGTTTTGTGTCATATCATTTACGATTTGTTTACACAACTTTGTAGATACCTCTCTCCTATCATAAAATGAATATGATAGTCGGTATTTAATCCTTTCATGTGACTTGGCAGTTTTTGTAAGTACGTAAACAACTTCAGTGTTTGGTACCGAACACATATCCATGACTTTTCCCATCACCTCCAAATTTTCAGTATTATTGCGTGTATCAATGTATAGATATATATTCACAGTTGTGCTCTCTCTTTCTTTCACATACCAGGCTCTTGATGGAAATTTCACCTCTTTTGAACTTTTCCAATCTGATATTAGCTTCTTATCATTTAAAACAGTTGTCATATTTGTAGCTATGAGCTCAGGTGGAGTTCGTTCACTAACGTTTTTTGTAGGTATGAGCTCAGGTGGAGTTCGTTCACCAACGCTTTTTGAAGATACACCTTTAAGGCTCCTTGCTCCAGAAAGATTCACAGAAATTTTTCTTGATGCCATTTTCCTAAAAAAAAAACACTTAAATCAGTAAAAAAAAAAATTGCTAGGCGGGGCTGGGCGGGGTGGGCTGGGCGGGGCGGGCGGCCCGGAGGTGGCCCTGTGCGGCCGGGTGGGCGGGCCGTGTGGGCGGGCCGGGTGAGCCGGGTGGGCGGGCCGTGCGGGCCGGGTGGGCGGGCCGTGCGGGCCGGGTGGGCGGGCCGGGTGGGCCGGGCGGGCGGGCCGTGCGGGCCGGGTGGGCGGGCCGGGTGGGCCGGGCGGGCGGGCCGGGTGGGTGGGCCGGGTGGGCCGGGCGGGCGGGCCGGGCGGGCCGGGTGGGCGGGTCGGGCGGGCCGGGTGGGTGGGCCGGGTGGGCCGGGCGGGCGGGCCGGGTGGGCGGGCCGGGTGGACGGGGTGGGCCGGGTGGGCGGGCCGGGTGGGCCGGGTGGGCCGGGTGGTCGGGCCGGGTGGGGAGGGCGGGCGGGGTGGGCGAGGGGGGGTGGGCGCGGGGGGAGGGCGGGGTGGGCGGGGCGGGGGGGGGTGGGCGGGCGGGTGTGTGGGAGGACGGGCGGGCGGGGGTGGGCGGGGGGGGAGGGCGGGGTGGGCGGGGCGGGGGCCGTGTGTGGAGGGCGGGCGGGCGGGGGTGGGCGGGGGGGGAGGGCGGGTGGGCGGGGCGGGTCGGGCGGGTGGGATGGGCGCGCCCATCCCACCCGCCCGACCCGCCCCGCCCACCCCGCCCTCCCCCCCCGCCCACCCCCGCCCGCCCGCCCTCCCCACACGGCCGTGTGGGGAGGGCGGGCGGGCGGGGGTGGGCGGGGGGGAGGGCGGGGTGGGCGGGGCGGGTCGGGCGGGTGGGATGGGCGCGCCCATCCCACCCGCCCGCCCCGCCCCGCCCACCCCGCCCTCCCCCCCCGCCCACCCCCGCCCGCCCGCCCTCCCACACCCCCGCCCACCCGGCCCTCCCCCACCCGGCCCGCCCGCCCTCCCCACCCGGCCCTCCCCCACCCGGCCCGCCCGCCCTCCCCACCCGGCCCTCCCCACCCGGCCCGCGCACCCCCCTCGCCCGCCCTCCCCCACCCGGCCCTCCCACCCGGCCCGCCCGCCCTCCCCACCCGGCCCTCCCACCCGGCCCGCCCGCCCTCCCCACCCGGCCCGCCCGCCCTCCCCACCCGGCCCTCCCCACCCGGCCCGCCCACCCCCCTCGCCCGCCCTCCCCCACCCGGCCCTCCCACCCGGCCCGCCCGCCCTCCCCACCCGGCCCTCCCACCCGGCCCGCCCGCCCTCCCCACCCGGCCCGCCCGCCCCACCCGCCCCACCCGGCCCGCCCACCCCACCCGCCCGCCCTCCCCACCCGGCCCGCCCGCCCTCCCCACCCGGCCCGCCCACCCCCGCCCCCCCTCCCCACCCGGCCGCCCTCCCCACCCAGCCCGCCCGCCCACCCCGGCCCGCCCGCCCTCCCCACCCGGCCCGCCCGCCCGCGCAGGGCCACCCCCGGGCCGCCCCCGGGCCGCCCCGAGGGCGGGCGGGCGGGCGGGCCGGGGTGGGCGGGCGGGCCGGGTGGGGAGGGGGGGCGGGGGTGGGCGGGCCGGGTGGGGAGGGCGGGCGGGCCGGGTGGGGAGGGCGGGCGGGTGGGGTGGGCGGGCCGGGTGGGGCGGGTGGGGCGGGCGGGCCGGGTGGGGAGGGCGGGCGGGCCGGGTGGGAGGGCCGGGTGGGGAGGGCGGGCGGGCCGGGTGGGAGGGCCGGGTGGGGGAGGGCGGGCGAGGGGGGTGGGCGGGCCGGGTGGGGAGGGCCGGGTGGGGAGGGCGGGCGGGCCGGGTGGGAGGGCCGGGTGGGGAGGGCGGGCGGGCCGGGTGGGAGGGCCGGGTGGGGGAGGGCGGGCGAGGGGGGTGCGCGGGCCGGGTGGGGAGGGCCGGGTGGGGAGGGGGGGAGGGCGGGCGAGGGGGGTGCGCGGGCCGGGTGGGGAGGGCCGGGTGGGGAGGGCGGGCGGGCCGGGAGGGCGGGCGGGCCGGGTGGGGGAGGGCCGGGTGGGGAGGGCGGGCGGGCCGGGTGGGGGAGGGCCGGGTGGGCGGGGGTGTGGGAGGGCGGGCGGGCGGGGGTGGGCGGGGGGGGGAGGGCGGGGTGGGCGGGGCGGGGCGGGCGGGTGGGATGGGCGCGCCCATCCCACCCGCCCGACCCGCCCCGCCCACCCCGCCCTCCCCCCCCGCCCACCCCCGCCCGCCCGCCCTCCCCACACGGCCGTGTGGGGAGGGCGGGCGGGCGGGGGTGGGCGGGGGGGGGGGCGGGGTGGGCGGGGCGGGTCGGGCGGGTGGGATGGGCGCGCCCATCCCACCCGCCCGACCCGCCCCGCCCACCCCGCCCTCCCCCCCCGCCCACCCCCGCCCGCCCGCCCTCCACACACGGCCCCCGCCCCCGCCCACCCCGCCCTCCCCCCCCGCCCACCCCCGCCCGCCCGTCCTCCCACACACCCGCCCGCCCCCCCCCCCCCCCGCCCCGCCCACCCCGCCCTCCCCCCCCGCCCCACCCCCCCCTCGCCCACCCCGCCCGCCCTCCCCACCCGGCCCGCCCACCCGGCCCACCCGGCCCGCCCACCCGGCCCACCCCGTCCACCCGGCCCGCCCACCCGGCCCACCTACCCGGCCCGCCCGGCCCGCCCGCCCGGCCCACCCACCCGGCCCGCCCGACCCGCCCACCCGGCCCGCACGGCCCGCCCGCCCGGCCCGCCCGGCCCGCCCGCCCGGCCCACCCGGCCCGCCCACCCGGCCCACCCGACCCGCACGGCCCGCCTACCCGGCTCACCCGGCCCACCCACCCGGCCCGCCCACACGGCCTGCCCGGCCCGCCCACCCGGGCCCACCCGGCACACCCGCCCGCCCACCCGGCCCGCCCAGCCCAGCCCAGCCCAGCCGGCCCGCCCCGCCCAGCCCAGCCCAGCCCACTCGGCCCGCCCGGCCCACCCAGCCCACCCGGCCCGCCCGCCCCACCCAGCCCGATTCACAGTTACCGATTCACCATGTGGTATAAAAAAAAAAAATTGGCTTGGAAAATTTTCGGTTTTAAAAAAAAATATATTTTTCATTAGCGTAATTTAATATGAAAATTTCAAAAAAATAATTGTACTTACCTTTCAATTGCGACAATTCTTCGTTGTATATATTGTTCTAGCAATATCGCTGCTCCACAAATTCACGAGTCTTTCAAGGAATTTCAGAAAACCTAGATGTGAGGCGAGTAATAGTGATAGCGAAATTTATTATATAAGTAAAATTACGAAGATGTTTTTCCATACGATTAATGTGGGATAATTAGTTTATGTTTTTCAATCAATTGTAGAATAAAATAATAAAGGTAAATAAATCTAACAAACTTTTGGAGGGAAATATTTTCGCGAAAATTTTTGGAGGGAATAATTTTGGAGGGAATATTTCATTCTTTAAGCTATATAATACGCTCAGGAGACTCCATTTGTGTCATTCAACATTTTCTATTTGAAAGTGATGGATTGCTCTGATGGTGAAGTTTCGGTTTATACACCATCAACATCTTCATCGCGTAACAACTCTATTCATATTGATGAATATAGTGGGAATCCTTCCACTATGAATAGAAAGTCAATTCTTCCACTTAGTCCCGATTCTAAGGACTACGAGAGCAACACTGATGAAAGAGGGGATGGAGAATTTAAAGAGTCACAGATTCCGCTTAGTCCAAATTCTAAGGACTATGAAAGCAGCGGTGATGAGGAGCTTGATGGTGAAGTTCAAAAGAATGGGGTGTCACAATGTCCACTCAGTCCTAATTCTGAAGACTATGAGAGCAGCAGTTTTGAGGTGCATGATGGAAAATTTCAAAATAATGGAGTGTCAAAGTGTCCACTTAGTCCTAATTCTAAGGACTATGAGAGCAACAGTGATGATGAGCATGATGATGAATTTCAAAAGTATGGATTGTCACAGTGTCCAGTTAGTCCTGATTCTAAGGACTATGAGAGCAGCGGTGATGAAGCGCGGGATGATAATTTTCAAAAGATTGGAGTATCACAATGTCCTCTTACTCCTAATTCTAAGGACTATGAGAGCAGCGGTGATGAAGCGCGGGATGATGATTTTCAAAAGATTGGAGTATCACAATGTCCTCTTAGCCCTAATTCTAAGGACTATGAGAGCAGCGGTGATGAAGCACGGGATGATGATTTTCAAAAGATTGGATTATCACAATGTCCTCTTAGTCCTAATTCTAAGGACTATGAAAGCAGCGGTGATGAAGCACGGGATGATGATTTTCAAAAGATTGGAGTATCACAATGTCCTCTTAGCCCTGATTCTAAGGACTATGAGAGCAGCGGTGATGAAGCACGGGATGATGATTTTCAAAAGATTGGATTATCACAATGTCCTCTTAGTCCTAATTCTAAGGACTATGAAAGCAGCGGTGATGAAGCACGGGATGATGATTTTCAAAAGATTGGAGTATCACAATGTCCTCTTAGTCCTGATTCTAAGGACTATGAGAGCAGCGGTGATGAAGCGCAGGATGATGATTCTCAAAACATTGGAGTATCACAATGTCCTCTTAGTCCTGATTCTAAGGACTATGAGAGCAACAGTGATGAAGAACATGATGATGCAGTTTGTCCTAATTCTAATCAGTATAAAGGTAGCAGTGACAAAGGACAGGATGTAGCATCTTCAATAAGTAAACAGCCACATTTTCAACATAGTCCTAATTCTATGGACTATGAGAGCAGCACTGATAATGTACATGAGGAAGAATATCCATTAAACATCGAGTCAGATTTTCCATTTAGTCTGAATTCTAAGGACTATGATAGTAGCACTGAAGAAGGGGAAGATGAAGGGTATCCTCTCAGTCAAAATTTGAAAATCAGAGCAGATCATAGTGTGGATAACGTTCCTCTTAATGATGAAAGTCCTTATAAAAGTGAAGATCCAATGATGGAGATGTTGCCAAGAAATATTGTATCAAGGAGTAGGAGTAGACCTTTTCGTATCAATGCAAACTATTCTAGTTATACAAGGGGTAGAGCAGAATATCTGACGAGAAGAAGTTCTATCAGCGCTCTCATTTCAAGTGAATGTTGCCAAAAAAATTGCTTGAAACGTATGGATTTCACATTTGCATTAGAAAGCAGGAAGAGATATTTGTCAATGAATAAAAGCATGCAAAACTCATATTTAGTTGGCTGCATGCAATCTACATTGTCAGGTTATGATTATCATATTAGGAATTTTTTATTGTGTAGAAAAGCTTTCAAAATGTTTCATTCACTTGGGAATTTTCGTCTCTCGAGAATTCAAGAAAATTTGGAAAAGGATCCCACATTTTATTCAGAAGTACGTTATAAAAGACAGTTTGGGCCATTATCAAATACTGCAATGTCATGGATGAAAGATTTCTTTTCAAAGCATGGAGAGTGTATGCCAAATAGAGAGACAATACATATTCCAGATAATTTTTCAAGACGAGAAATCTACAACTTATACAAAGAATATGCAGAAAGTGCTGAGGGACAGGGCCATTTTATTACATATCAATATTTTGTGAAGCTATGGAAGAAAGAATTCAATAATGTCCGTATTCCTAAGAAGACAAGGATGGGGATTTGCAGTACATGTGCTTCTCTTAAATCAAAAAGGGACAAATGTGAAGGCTCAGAAAAAGGTAAGTGTTCATAACTTTTACTTTTAAAATTGTATAGTCATCAACTATGAAAACATATTTCTTAATGAATTTCTTTTATGTTGTGTAGATTTAATTGTCAAAGAACTTCAGGAGCATCGCGAACAACAAACAAATGAAAGGAAGAAGTTGTACAAGCATCGAAAGAAGTGTTATGATAATCCAAATAAATATTTGGGTTTGATAATTGATGGTATGGACCAGAAGAAAACACTTTTACCACATTTTGTTCGCACACCCAAAAATCTACAAGAGGAAAATTTTATTCAGTTTCACTTGGTCGGTTGTATGGTCTTCAATGGGAAAATGTTGCCAAGGGTGTACTTCACAGCTCCAAATATTCATAATGATGCAAATCTGACCATAACCATAATTCATGATGTCATTTCTCATTGGTCTGGTAATCTTCCTGAAGTTTTGTATCTACAATTGGACAACACTTGCCGTGAAAACAAAAATCAGATTGTTTTTGGGTATCTGAACATGCTTGTTGAATTGAGAATTTTTCAAAAGGTAAAGGTTGGTTTCCTTCTTGTTGGGCACACTCATGACCATATTGATCAGATGTTCAGTCGTTTTTCAGTCACATTGAGGAGGAAGGAAGTTGGGAGCTTGCCATCACTAATTCAATGTATTAAGAAATCATACATGCCAGAGCCTGCTTTTAAAGTGTTGGAAGAAACTGTTGACATGCGAAGGTTTATTCTGGGATCATATGGTGAGGGGAAATGCATTGAACAACTTAATGACATTAGCTTCCAACATCAATTTCGTATCAAAAAAATTGATGGGAAAACACTAATATGGGGCAAGAAGTATTCAACTACTACAGAGTGGGCACCGTCATCAGGATTGCAATTTTTGAAGTTCATTCCAGATCATCCAATATTTGCATCAAAAATATTGTCATTACAATCAGTTGGTGAAGTTCAGAATGCACGTAGACAGAACAGGGCTATAAATTATTCTGATTGCCTGGAAGAAATTAAAAAATGTATTAGATATACATATGAGTACTTTGACATTGCTGATTCAGTTTGGTGGGAGTCGTTTTTCAATAATCAAAGTGATCTCATTTCGACAACAATAAATGAAGATATACCTTTGAAAAATCCATTTATTTGGCCACAAAATGTGTCGAATGAACATGAGGAAGTAAACATTGTTGAACAACAACAATCTCAGGGTATTATTAATTCTTCACAGGCAGAGGAAAGAGAGATGTATATAGGTTCCAGAAGATCTCGTGCACAACGTGAAGCCATGGAAGACCTTTATAGGGGTTCAGTACAGGATATTAAGGAGGGTTGCATGATTGCAGTGCTAGCAGATGGAGATCCTAATGGATATCCATTTTGGGTTGCTAAAGTTTTAAAGGTCTTTACAGAAAATGAGGATGTTACAGGTGTTGAAGTACATTGGTATGCCACAAATACACACCCATTCAATGGTGTGTATAAGCCAGAGATGGTAGTTGACAAAAAAAATGGTGGAAAAAGAAAAAGAAAGGGTACAAATATAAATCGCCGCCGCACAGACATATTACAATTGAAGGATGTTGACATACTTTTTTATGACTTCAATTTAACAAAGAGAGGAACTCTTCGCTTCAAGACGACAGAGATTCTGAAAAGGTTGTTACCAGAAGGAACAGTGTTGACATGGGACTCTGCTGAAACCAGTCGTAGATCTAGAAGACTTTTGAAACCTGGAATCTTGGGCATGCATGTGGACTCAGATGGGGCACTAGTTGATGACAGAGAAGAATATGGAACATCTTCGTCAGCATCCAGTCACTCATCTGAAGATGTGAATTCTGATGGTGTGCAAGAAAATATGAGTGATTTTGAATAATTGTTTAAGACAGTTTATATAACTGATGTATGCATCGTATCTTCAAATAAAATGGATGTTTTCCATATTTTGTTAAATGAGAAGTTATGAAGCATTTTTATGTTGTTGGATTATGTCTTAAGTATGATAAATCTTATTGTTTAAATATCTACAATGCAATATCAAATTAGAGATATAATGTCTCTTTTATTCAGTGTACAAATAAAGACTTTTGAATTCATTCAGTGAAATAATTTGTTCATAATGTCATGTTTTTTTAGTTTTGTGGTTGAAAACATGTTAAATTTATACTTAAGAAAGAAAAATGATATTCTACCAGAAACATTAATGTGTTTTTCCTTAAAAGTTAACTTTGTTTGAGACATAAAAAATTGGTTTTATTAGCATTGTTTAAAAAGTATGAAAATTGACCCCTAAAAAAAAAAACATTATTCCAGAATCAACACTTTTTTTCTGAAGCTATATTTTGCAGGAAAATTTCGTAGAAAATTTCGTAGTCGCTGCCATTTTTAAAACAACCGCAAAATTGACACCTAAAAAAAAAAACCTTCGTTCCAGTATACACACTTTTCGTTTTGAGCACTGTTTTTGTGGTTTTTTTGGGGTTTTTGGGCCAGAGTTCTCGTTTTGAGTTTATAGTTCCCGTTTCAAAGTTTACATTGTTCAAACCCTGCATTCTATAAATAGACCTAAACCCATCGAAGAAAACCACTTTTGGGTAGAAGAAAGTGTTGCTACCACCACCCCGGTCGATCTTGACCATGTTCCCCTCGTTGAATCCCTTTTCAAGATTGCAGATGCCAAGTGTGAGTTCGACTTCCATGAACTGCACCTATGGCTCAAACAAAAATACCTTGACCAACAAGACCCAATCAGATTCTGGGAATCACTGTTGCCTTTCTTCAGCTTCCCAAAAACACATGATTTCCTGACCTGATTACCTGGTGCCAAGCCAAATATGACCCCGTAAAAAGAGCAGTGGTGGCTCAGAATGGAGACATTCTGATCACCATCTCTGTTGAAATCATTAACCAGATGCTCCTAATTCCTCAATTAGACTCTCTTAGCCATTTTTCACAAGCAACACTTATGGATCTGTACCATAAGCTAACCTTTCCACAGAGAGCCCAAATCTTTGAGATCTTTTTGCCCGAGGATGCAAAATTACCAAAAAGGAATCCACCCTACCCATCTTCCATATTTCTTGAAGCCTCCAGGCATTATATTTCTCTTCTTTCCTACTTTTTAGGATATCCAAATGACCAGTCTGTTGATGAAACCATCATTGGATTCCTTTCCATCTTCAACAAAGATCAGCAACTAGCATTCATGTATAATTACAGCCAATTCATTGCTGATAATATACATGAACAATTCATGAATCTCACTATACAGGGAGTGTTCAGCTACAACTCTGTAATTGTCCACATGTTTCTTTTTCAGTAGGGAGATCTTTTTCCCATCAAGCTCAACAAACAGGATGAACAAGGAGTGAATCAATTAGTGATTCATTGGACCGAAATAGTCAGGACCACTTCCACAAGCTCTTCATTCTCGAATTTTATAGATACATTCATACATCTACTGGCACAACTTCTCAATAGTCAGACAAAGCCAAGGATTAGAGATGAAATAAAGAGGATTTTACACTTAAGTGAGCAGACTAAAATCAATGACTGGTATTTATACCAGAATTATACAGAGATAAGGGTATATGGTTTCGAGCTTTCACCATATAAGTTTCCCAAGTATGTTCCTATGATAATATTTTCTTTGGAATATATTAGGCAGATGATCAACATGGACAACCTACACTTTGTGTCAAGAAAAAGGAAATCTCAGTTTAAAATCAAGTCAAAGATTGGATCATTCATTTGCAAACCCATATCAACTGGTGTTGAGGTAGATACATTGTTAAAGAAAATGAATTTCCAGCCTAGCTTTACTTGGTCTTATGACCCTTTTAGTATAATTTATGCCTTTAGATTTGAATTAAAAATGTCTCCCTATAATCATACTCCAAGACCGGAAATAGAAAGTTCATGAATCAAGAGGAGTGGGCTGATGGGACACTTCAAGAGGCAGATGAACATGTTTTATCCACCCCCAATGAACAGACTCCAGTTGCTCAGAGTAAGAAACAGAAAATGATGAGAGAGGATATTTTATCTGCTGAGGAAATTATGAAATAATTCATTTTACAACAGAAGAAGCCAAAGATTGGCTTGACACCATCAACAGAAGAAAATCAACCAGTAATAATTGATCTTAGAGATCTAGAAGATTCTACATCAGCAAGAGCTAGTGTTCCAAGAACTCCTCCTACAACTTCACCTTCTAGAGAACCTCTAGAAATTATTCAGTCCATAGGAACCAGTTCCTTAGATGATCAGAACATCTTCTCACAGTTCGTTGAAATTAAATAGAAGAATGAGACTTTGAAGTCTAATGTATACAACCAATTCTAGAAACAAACATAAACTTCCCAGCATATGCTTCTTTCTGCTTTCGACAATGAGAAAGGAAGAATGCATATGGCTTTCTTGCAAGCCTAAATCCCATTTCCTAAGTCTCCATAGATTATAAAAAGACTGTATTTCATTTAATGCTAATATAATCCATCCAATTGACCAGATGGATATGCACAGACAGTCTGATGAGATGATGTTTTCCACCATGACAACTACAACTATGTCTCTTTCCAAATGTAGGACTGCCTATCCAATGTTCAATCTTAGCTCAAGATAGAATATATTTCTTCACTAGCCAAAGATAATAAAGTAAAGACACTAGAGGACTTAGTGATTAAAGTAGGATATGATCCCAATGATGTCAAAGTTGCAGAGTTAGTCCTAAAAAAGAAAGATGTAGACGTTGCTGCATTAAAGAAATAATTGAATCTACCCTCTATAGAAGATCCTCTAACAAAGGACATAGCAGAAAATGAATAGCAAAAGGAGGGCATGCTCAAGCTTATCATCGAGCAAAATATACAGCTAAAGAAAATGGAAGAACAAGCTGAAGAGTTACTAAAGGAGAAAGAAGCAACACAACTTGCTACAATTCTAGTCACAACAGTCCCAATAGCAGCTGCAGGTACATAACCTAGTTCATCATCAACAACCATTGAGCAGAGTTTACATCAATAGTCCCTGATCCAACAAAATTATCACAAGAATTGGCCACACAGAAACATGAAAATGAGAAGTTAGTGCAAAAATTCCAAAATTTAGAATTGTAGAAAGTCAAAAATGATACTTTGTATGTAGAGTAGATGCAGAAGTCCCATAGATTGGAAATTAAGATCAAGAAGTTTGAAAGTGAGTCCCTAATGGTAGATTCTTTGGCCCAAGCTAAGGAAAATATTTGGACACACATCAACTAATCTATGACAGATGTATGGCCATCCATACAAGTACTTTTTGAACAACAAGAACTCATTACCAGATGCAAAGCATAAATAGAAGAACAAAAAGCAACTTTGAAGACCAAGCCAATGGAAGCCACATATATGATAAATATTTTAAATTAAAAAAGCAGAGAAGACCGAGAAGAGATAAATATTTCTGAAAAAACAACTACCATCTTAGAGATTAAGAAGGTCTTACAAAAGAAGAATTTGATTAACCAGCTAGAAACAAAATGTCAAACCCTGGATATTGCTGTCCAAAGGTTTCATTCAAAATTTAATATTTTAAATCAGAAAGGACTACCAGGATTGGTAGCTCTAAATGATAAATTGATCAAATTAGAATATTATTGCAAGAAATTGTATACTATTGCAGTGGACAGAGCCAAGTTTGCAGGAATCAAAGGACATATAACAGGGAAGGCCTTTCTGGAAGCCTTGGAGTTTGATTTGACCATCAAGCATGAAATTAGACATCTGTTCCTTAACAAGCCAACTTTCGAGAGGTACACAGAAGTGGATGAAATATTTAGAAAGATGGTGAATTTGGAAATCCCAAGTGAAGAAAGATGGGATCAATTGTGTGATACAATTGAGTAATTTCTGATCCTAACAGTATGACATATCGTCAACTTTTTCAGGCTAGATCATCAATAGATTCCTAAAAGATAGAGCCACCTCTTCAACAGTTTCTCTGTTCCTACAATATTGTCCTATTTTTGTAATTTTATCCTATTTTGGTATGCTGTTCCAACAGATCGTAGATATTTTTCAAATTTTGTATAAATAAATCCTTCTTTGAGTTATTATGGGTTGAACCCTTGAACAAGTTATCAAGCAGATTTGTACTAAGTTGGAGCATTTTTTGGAATAATAAAGGATTCTGGATTTATCTCATATGGTCTGTTTCTCAGTGAGTTCTATTTCATGTTATTCATTCATTATGTTTTCTTCATATAAATTAAGTCTTTTACAGTAATCTGGGCAAAATCTGACTGAGTTTCAGTCTTATTTTGAATCCCCTGTGAAGTTGTGTTTATAATAAGAGAATAATTTACAGAACTGTTTGTTATTGTAAGTTCCTCTTTAATTATAAATTATCTCACCTATCTGTAATAGTTTAATTATATTTTGTTGATTAAGCAAACACCGTTTTCTTAAATTCTTCTTATAGTTTGTTAAGTATTCAATTTGAATATTCAATGAATTATACTTCTTTATGCTCTACTTTTCCAACCCATTAAAATCAAATTAATTATGTGCAGTTAAAGAACAAACTTTTATTTTACTTGGAAATTTATCTGAGTTTAAAGCCCCTGTTTATATGTTATTCACCGGTCATCCAATAATTCAAAACAACAAAACATTATAGATGCTTTGGCATAACTAATTGACCTAGAGTTATCTCAAAGGACAACATCAGATTGGCACCGTTGTCGGGGAGTGAAGGATTGAAAGATTTATTTTCCCTGGGAGCAACAATTTTTCTCTTTTCCTTTAAGGTGAATAAAGGATTAGATATAGGTTAAAATCTTTCACCTGACAATTCCACTTTTTCAAGTTGGCTCCTTTTAAGCATACTAGATCATGCTCTGATTCTGAGATTGTTAACCCTCTACCAGATCCAGAGAGACTTATTAGGGGAGCCTCTTTAAGGAGAAGAATTCAAACCTCTTCTTCTTCTTCAACATTACACTCTGAAGATATATCATCTATAGATCCTTTTTCATTTGTTCCATCTAATCCTGATTGGACTGAACTACCTCCTAGGGTTTCTGAACTCCATTCAAAAGGAGTAGATCTTCCATCAGCCTTTTTAATCCATTCACTTGAGTCATATCAAGTGCCATCCATTCCTATAAAATCACCTTCATCTGAGGAAGAATTGGGTTTACATTTACCTGAATTCAAGCCTACAGATTTCATCTCTCCAACTACTTATTCTATTCCATCAACTTCTACTAATCTTGAAGAGACATTCTCTGTGTATTCAAATCCTTTGTTTGAAAATAAGGAAGACTTTCCATCAGGAGTTTAGAAGTTGGTTATTAAAACCCCTTTGAAATCCTCAAGGAGGTCTCCTCCTTCTTTCTCTCCTCCACACACTAATACCCCTCCCGATTCTCCTTCACCTTCATCTTCATCATCTACTCAATCACCCCAGACTCCACCTTCCACTATGGATTTTCAACCCATTGTACAAGCAAGATATGTTGCTTTAGTCCTTCCTCAAAACTTGGAAAATTTTCCTAATGGATATCTAAAGAATTTACCAAGATTCAATGGTGAAACTGGTCCTTCAGTAGAAGATCATTTAGCAACTTTCTTAGATTTTGCAGATAATATGAACATAGAACATGAAAATGTTTATATGAGATTATTTGTGCAATCCTTAGAAGGAAATGTTAGGATCTGGTTTAGACAACTTAAACATGCCTCTATTACAACATGGAATGAGCTCATAACTATCTTTAAAAATCAATGGGGGGTAAAGAAGGATCTTGTCTACTTTCTCACTGAATTTAAAGAATTAAAGAGAAACCGTGGTGAACCAGTGGCTGAATTTATCAAGAGATTTAATAAACTCTATCATAAAATGCTTCCTGATTGTAAGCCACCAGTAGCAGCTGCAAAAGTTAGATTTTCCAAAGCATTTGAAGATGACTTTGCAGTCATGCTAAGAGAAAGAGTATCTAATACATTAGAAGATATGCAAACAAATGCTATAGAGGTTGAAGCTAATAGGTATGCTTCTAGCAAACTTAAAGCTAAAGCAGAGAAAGAAGAAAGAAAATTAAAAGCTAGGATTGATGACTCATCTTCTTCCAAATCTAAACTTGAAGATTAGAAAATTGATGAAATCACATCTTTACTTAGAAACCTTTCCAATAGGATTTCTAAAATTGAATCACAACCTAGAACTACCCAGCAAACTGTTGTTAGGCCTCAAGCTCAAACTCAATTTCGAAGAGCTCCTCAAATGCAGATCCTTTAGAGACCAGGTTCTGATCAAAACATCCAACCACCATTGTTGATTGATGATCAACAACCTCAGGATGCAGGTCCTTTAATTACTGAAGATATCAATAATGTTGATTCTTCAACAATACAAATGGAAATAGTGCCTACATCTTCCCCTTAGTCTTTTGAACAAGAGCAAGGAGATGCTCAACTTTCCAAATATCAAGCATTTTCTAAATTTTTGATTGCAGAGTTAAATAAGAGATATGATCTAAGACCTAGATCAGGCCCAAGTAGACCTCCAAAATCTACAACTATAATTGAACCTGCAATAAAATCTATCCAAACACAAACTCCAACACCTCAAACTACAGAGTCATCTACTGAAACCTTTTCATCTGATAAAACCATTTTGAAAACTTTTAATATTGAGAAAGAATTGGAAAGAGTCAAGATTCCTATCCCTTTAGTTGAACTTTCCAAGAACCTTGGTTATAAAAATCAAGTGTCTAAATGGATACAATCCTCTAGTGTAGATGTTGAGGGAGATATTATTAGTTTACAAGATGAAAAACCCTCAGTAGTTTTTGGCCCTAGTTTTGACATGATTGACGAGATTGTTCCACCCTTTTACGTAACTTTAAAGGTCCATGATTTTCTCTTGTATAACTGCATGTTGGACTCTAGAGCTTCTCATAACCTTATGCCAAAGGTAATTATGGACCAACTCCAGTTAGAAGTTACTCGTTCCTATCATGATCTGTACACCTTTGATTCAAAGAAAGTACCATGCCTAGGACTGATCAAAGACCTAGTTGTGACCTTAGCCCAAATACCTGTTAAGAGTGTAGTCTTAGACATAGTTGTCATTGATATTCCTGCCAAGTTTGGCATGCTTCTGTCTAGATCATGTTGTGCTAAACTTGGAGGATCACTTCAGATGGACATGTCTTTTGCTACTATTCCAGTCTATGGAGGTGAACATTTAAGGTTATATAGGGAAGTTAGATTCCTCAATACTGTTTGCAGGTCTGATCAAGCAAAAAATCACCCCATCTATGCAGTAGATCAGGATTTTGGTTGCTTTCAGTTATCATTGCAAAATTCATCAAACACTCAACTTGCCATCGAAAATACAATTTCCAAACCTAAAATTGTAAAATTAGATATTTGGAAACTTTATTTTGATGGCTCTTGCTCAAAGGAAGGAGCAGGAGTAGGGATTGTTTTAATCTCACCAAATAAAGAAAATATTACTCAGTCATGTAAACTTGAATTTGAAGTCACCAATAATGTGGCTGAGTATGAGGCTTTTCTTCTTGGTCTTGAACTAGCTAAGAGTCTAAAGGTTCAAAACTTGAGTGTCTTTTCTGATTCTGAACTAATAGTCAAGCAAGTTAGAAACCTGTGTCAAACAAAGCACCCAAGACTTAGATCTTATAGAAATGAAGTTTGGGATACAATTGAAAATTTCTTTCAAGGATTTAACATAACTGCTATACCCAGGGATGAGAATATGCATGCTGATTCACTTGCTGTTTCAACAAGCTCTTTCAAAATCCCTAAGCCAATATTGTTGGAATATCAGATTCAAGTCAAGTACAGACCATCAATTCCCGATAACCTTAAACATTGGCATATTTTTTAGGATGATGAGCAATTAAAATCTTTCCTTCAAGTCATTGATGAATTTTCAAATATGAAAATTGAAGAAGATAAAAAATAGTTCCAAGAATCAAATCAAAAGAACCCAGACACTTCATTTAGTCCTAAAATTCTTAATCATGATATCATTCAATTATCTAATAATTTTATTCCCAAAGGATTAGTTCCATTGGAAAAACTATTTGATAATAATGATGTCTCCAAAAACCCCTTATCTAATTCACCTGAAGAAGAAATTGAAGAGTGCAATATTGGGACTTTAGATGAAGTTAGAAATGTTAAAATATCATCATCTTTGCCTTTGGATGTTAAAAAGAAATACTTCAATCTTCTTAAAAATTACAAAGATGTTTTTGCCTAGTCTTATAATGAATTAAAAACTTATGATACATCTTTGATTGAGCACAAAATTCCTTTAAAACCATAGGAAAAACCCTTCCAACAAAAATTAAGAAGAATCAATCCAATACTTCTTCCAACCATTGAGAAAGAACTTAAAAAGCTGCTTGATGCTCATATCATAGTACCTTTGAGGTATTCTGACTGGGTGGCTAACCTAGTTCCTGTTAGGAAGAAAAATGGTGAAATTAGGTTATGTGTAGACTTCTGAAATCTGAACAAATCATCTTTAAAGGATAACTACCCATTGCCCAAAATGGATCATCTACTTCAGAAAGTTTCAGGTGCAAATAGGATTTCTATGCTAGATGGATTTTCTGGTTACAACCAGATTATGGTGAGTCAAGCTGACCAAGACAAAACTGCTTTTACTACTCCCTGGGGTACATTCATGTATGCCAGGATGCCATTTGGATTGAAAAATGTTGGAGCCACTTTCCAGAGAGCCATGGATCTAGCATTTGTTGGTAAGACATCTGAATTCACTGTCATTTATCTAGATGATTTAACTGTTTTCTCTGATTCTGATGAAAATCATTTAAAACACTTGAGCAAGGTTTTTGACAGGTGCAGAAAATATGGCATATCCATAAATCCAAAGAAGTCTTTATTTTCCATAAAGGAAGGGAAATTACTGGGGCATATTATCTCCAAGGAGGGAGTTGTCATTGATCCAAAGAGAGTTTAAGCTATTCAAACTTTGTCTTTGCCTAGAAACAAGAAGGAGATACAAGCCTTCCTTGGGAAAATTAATTTTCTCAGAAGGTTTATCCCTAATTATGCAGAGATAGTAAAAGATATAACTGATATGTTAAAGAAGAACAATGAAGTGAAATGGATAGTTTTTGCCATATATGCTTTTGATCAGATCAAAAAGGCTATATCTGAAGCTCCTACATTAGCCAATCCTGATTACCCTTCCCATTTTAGCATATTTTATTTTGCATGAGAGACAACCTTAGAAATTGTACTTTTACAGAAGAATATAAATGGTGATGACTAGCCCATAGCCTTCTTTAGTAAAGTCATGAGGGATGTCGAGCTTAAATATGACATTATTGAAAAGCAAGCTTATGCTTTAATCCAAGCCCTCAAAGCCTTTAGAACCTATGTTTTGCATTCACACATTACAACCTATGTCCCTAATCATGTTGTCAAAACTATTTTGACCCAACCTGATACTGATGGAAGAAGAGGGAGATGGATTGCCAAAATTCTTGAATTTGATCTTGAGATCAAGACCACAAAGCTAGTGAAAGGTCAAGGTTTGGCCAAATTTCTGGCTGAATCCAATTGCAAAGTATTGGGGATAAATTTCATTTCTGAACTGTCATCTGAGAAGAATCCACAAGAACCTTCTCAAAATGCAGAAGGGGAGAATCCACAAGAACCTTCCTTAAATGCAGAAGGGGAGAATCCACAAGAACCTTCTCAAAATTTAGAAGAGAATCCACAAGAACCTTCTTCTTCAGATCAAATGATTCTCATTCATATAGATCAGAAATATCTACTCTCTGATTGGTATTCTGATATTGTGAAGTTTCTTAGAGATTTTCAATGTCCAACTGAACTTGACTTAAAGCAATGTAAAACCCTGAAGCTCAAAGCAATTAAATACTATATTATCAATGCTAATCTATACTAGAAAGATCCTCTCAATATCCTTCTGCTCTGTTTGACTGAAAATGAAACAGAGGGAATTATAGATTAGTTCCATGCGAGGTTTTGTGGTGGACATTATGCCTGGAGAGCAACAACTTACAAAATTTTAAAAGCAGGTTTCTACTGGCCCACACTATTTAAAGAAGTTGGAGCAAGAGTTAGAAGTTGCACCAAATGTCAAATATTTGCAAGGAAACAAAAGCTGTCAGCACTCCCTCTTGTTCTAGTATTGGTTCAGGCACCTTTTCTACAATGGGGGTTGGATTTCATAGGGGAGATTCATCCACAATCAAGTAATCAACATAGATGGATTCTAACTGCTACAAACTATTTTACCAAATGGGTAGAGGTTATACCTATTAAAAATGCAACTGATATTGTTGTAATTAAATTCCTTGAGGAAAATATTTTATCAAGATTTGGATGTCCTCAACAAATTGTTACAGACAATGCAACAACTTTTAGCAGTGTTAAAATGATTGAGTTCTGTCAAAAGTATTCAATTATGTTACATCATTCTACACCATACTATCCATAGGGTAATGGACTAGCAGAGTCCTCCAACAAAAGCTTAGTTAAGGTCATTAAGAAGACTCTTGAAGACCATAAAAAGAGTTGGGACAGTCATCTGATCTATGCAATTTGGGCAAACAGAGTTTCTCCCAAGAGGTCCACAGGCAAGTCTCCTTTCCAATTAGTCTATGGTAAGGAAGCGGTTTTTCCCACTCATTTAGCTTTACCAGTTATGAGATTCCTTCAGGAATATTATGAAGAAATAGATGATTTTTCAAGAAGGATTAATCAAATCATTGAGTTAAATGAGAACAAGGATGAGATTCAGTACAAGCTAAGGAAATATCAAAACAAGATGAAGGAGTTGTTTGACAGAAAGGCCAGAGAAAGAAATTTCAAGAAAGGAGACCTGGTGCTTAGATGGGATACAAGAAGGGAAGATAAAGGCAAGCATGCAAAATTTGACAACCTCTGGTTTGGTCCATTTAGCATCACAGAAGTCAAAGGAAATAATACATTCATCCTACAAAATTTGGAAGGACAATATTCCTCATTTCCAGTCAATGGGAAATACTTGAAACATTATATCCAGTATTAGATTTTCATCCATTCATTCATCATTTGTGAATATCTAGAGAGTCCATTTTATTTTGAAAAATTGCAAGTGTGTAATTGTTTCAGCAAAGACTCCATAGCCCGAGGAGAAGGCACTTGGATTTTCTTGTTCTTTGCATCCCACAGGAGGAAGCAACCCCCAGTTGGCGCTGATTTGTAAAATTATTTTGTTTTGATAAGTTATTATATTTGTCAAAAATAAATTCAAAATGTAAAGTTAGGATATGGATGAAAAAGAAAAAAAATAAAAAAATGTTAGGACAATTGTACATCTTATATATATCTATATCAAATTAAATGTTAGGAGTTAGTTTCCCTAAATAATGGAGGCAAAAGAAAGCAAAAAAATGTTAGGGAAATAAAAGAAAATAAAAGCTTCAGTTTCAAAAAGAATAAATTCAAAGGTTGCTTGTTTAAATGCGCCACACCAGAAATGTTAAATTTTTACTAATTAATGATTAGTTTCCCTTAAAAAGGTATTAATCTTTGCCATAAATATTTTAACATTTAAATTTATGTTATATGGTGCATATATTTGTTTATGCCAAAGTCACTAGTCAACAAAGCATCTTGTCGACTTTAAATAAAAAGCGCGCATCATCGAACGGTGGATTTACTTCCCGCCCAGATCAACGGAGTGGAGAAACTTGACACCCCCCCTCGACCATTTCCCGTTAACACAGGGGGGGTTCGAAAAGTGGTTTTAGTGGCAGACGCCTCAACCTTATGTGTCACAATCGCACAACTCCACACCCCCCCCCACTCAAAACCACAAATCATTTTCTACCCCCTCCGAAATTTGATAATGTTTTCTTCCGCCAACGGTTCTCCATCCTGCGCTTTGACCATTATCCCTTGACCAATCAAACACCACCACCTCACATATCCGTTGCCAAGCTGTCATACCCATTCTTTCTATTCGTCCGTTACAGCTCCGCTCCTAAAACATTAAAGCCACTACGGTCATAAAACAAACCATTAGCCAAACCCTGCATGCTATAAATAGACCTAAACCCATCTCTTTTTCACTTTCGTTTGACTCTTTACTATTGGTTGCAGGTGAAACAGTTTCCTTGCACAAAACCTCTTTCCATTTGATCAATCTATCACTAGAGTCAAGCAGTGTACCTACTATCCGTTCAACTGATAACCATCTTACATCTCATTCTTCTGTCTGTCAGCATGGCCCCAAAAGGGAAATCTAAAAAGAAGAATACAGAAGAAAGTGCTGCTACCACCACCTCGGTCAATCTTGACCATGTTCCCCTCACTGACTCCCTTTTCAAGATTGCATATGCCAAGTGTGAGTTCGACTTCCACGAACTACACCTATGGCTCAAACAAAAATACACTGACCAGCAAGACCTAATTAGATTCTGGGAATCATTGTTGCCTTTCTTCAGCTTCCCAAAAACACATGATTTCCTTAACCTAATTACCTGGTGCCAAGCCAAATATGACCCCATAAAAAGAGCAGTGGTGGCTCAGAATGGAGAGATTTAGATCACCATCTCTGTTGAAATCATTAACCAGATGCTCCTAATTCCTCAATTAGACTCTCTCCTCCATTTTTCACAAGTAGCACTTATGGATATGCACCATAAGCTAAAATTTCCATAGAGAGCCCAAATGTTTGAGATCTTTTTACCTGAGGATGCAAAATTACCAAAAAGGAATCCACCCTACCCATCTTCCATATTTCCTTAAGCCTCCAGGCGTTATATTTCTCTGCTTTCCTACTTTCTAGGATATCCAGATGACCAGTTTATTGATGAACCCATCCTTGGATTCCTTTCCATCTTCAACAAAGATTAGCAACCAACATTCATGTATAATTACAGTCAATTCCTGGATGATAATATACATGAACAATTCATGAATCTCACTATACAAGGAGTGTTTAGCTACAGCTCTGTAATTGTCCACATGTTTCTTTTTCAGCAGGGAGATCTTTTTCCCATCAAGCTTAGCAAACAGGATGAACAAGGAGTGAATCAATCAGTGATTCATTGGACTGAAATAGTCAGGACCACTTCCACAAGCTCTTCATTTTCAGATTTTATAGATACATTCATACATCCAGTGGCACAACTTCTCAACAATCAGACAGAGCCAAGGATTGGAGATGAAATAAAGAGGATTTTACACTTAAGTGAGCAGACTAAAACTGATGATTGGTATTTATACCAGAACTATACAGAGATAAGGGTATATGGTTGTGAGCTTGCACCATATAAGCTGCCCAAGTATGTTCCTATGAGAATCTTTTCTCTGGAATATATTAGGCAGATGATCAACATGGACGACTTGCACTTTGTGTCAAGCAAAAGGAAATCTCAGTTTAAAATCAAGTCAAAGATTGGATCATTCATTTGCAACACCAGATCAACTGGTGTTGAGGTAGATACATTGTTAAAGAAAATGAATTTCCAGCCTAGCTTTACCTGGTCTTATGACCCTTTTGGTATAATTTATGCCTTGAGAGTTGAATTAAAAATGACTCCCTATAATCATACTCCAAGACCAGAAATAGAAAATTTCATGAATCAAGAGCAGTGGGCTGATGGGACACTTCAAGAGGTAGATGAACAAGTTTTATCCACCCCCAATGAACAGACTCCAGTTTCTCAGAGCAAGCAATAGAAAAGGGTGAGAGAGGAGACTTTATCTGCTGAGGAGATTATGAAAGAATTCATTTTACAATAGAAGAAGCCAAAGATTGGCTTGACACCATCAACAGAAGAAAATCAACCAGTAATAATTGATCTTAGAGATTCAGAAGATTCTACATCAGCAGGAGCTAGTGTTCCAAGAACTCCTCCTACAGCTTCACCTTCTAGAGAACCTCTAGAAATCATTCAGTCCACAGGAACCAGTTCCTCAGATGATCAGAACATCTTCTCAAAGTTCCTTGAAATTAAATAGAAGAATGAGACTTTGAAGTCTAATGTATACAGCCAATTCTGGAAACAAACATCAACTTCCCAGCATAGGCTTCTTTCTGCTTTCGACAGTGAGAAAGGAAGAATGCAGATGGCTTTCTTGCAAGCCCAAATCCCATTTCCTAAGTCTCCATCAGATTATAAAAAGACTGTATTTTCATTTGATGCCAATCAAATCCATCCAATTGACCAGATGGATATGCACAGACAGTCTGGTGAGATGTTGTTTTCCACCATGACAACTACAACTATGTCTCTTTCCAAACTTAGGACTACCCTATCCAATGTTCAATCTCAGCTCAAGATAGAAAAGATTTCTTCATTAGCCAAAGATAACAAAGTAAAGGCACTAGAGGACTTAGTGATTAAAGTAGGATATGATCCCAAAGATGTCAAAGCTGTAGAGTTAGTCCTCAAAAAGAAAGATGCAGACATTGCTGCATTAAAGAAACAATTGAAGCTGCCCTCTACAGAAGATCCTCTAACAAAGGACATAGCAGAAAATGAACAACAAAAGGAGGACATGCTCAAGCTTATCATTGAGAAAAATATACAACTAAATAAAATGGAAGAGCAGGTTGAAGAGTTACTAAAGGAGAAAGAAGCAGCACAACTTGTTACAGTTCTAGTCACAATAGTCCCAATAGCAGTTGCAAGTACAGAACCTAGTTCATCATCAACAACCATTGAGTCTACATCAAAAAAAACTGATCCAACAAAATTATCACAAGAATTGGCCACACAGAAACAAGAAAATGAGAAGTTACTGCAAAAATTCCAAAATTTAGAATTGCAGAAAGTCAAGAATGATACTTTGTATGTAGAGGAGATGTAGAAGTCCCACAGATTGGAACTTAAGATCAAGAAGTTGGAAAGTGAGTCCCTAATGGTAGATGCCTTGGCCCAAGCCAAGGAAAATATTTGGACACACATCAACCAATCTATGATAGATGTATGGCCATCCATACAAATAATTTTTGAACAACAAGAACTCATTACCAGATGCATAGCAGAAATAGAAGAACAGAAAGCAACTTTGAAGACCAAGCCAATAAAAGCCACATATATGATAAAGATGTTAAATTAAAAAAGTAGAGAAGAAATGGAAGAGATAAATATTTCTAACAGAACAACTACTATCTTAGAGATTAAGAAGGTCTTACAAAAGAAGAATTTGATTAACAATGTAGAAACAAAATGTCAAACCCTGGATATTTTTGTCCAAAGGTTTCATTCAAAATTTAATATTTTAAACCAGAAAGACTACCAAGATGTTGGAAATAATACTGAGAGGGGGGGGTGAATCAGTATTATCAGATCAATCAAACTTTTTCAATGCTCAGAAACATATACGCTACTTCAGTTAGGTGAACCAGCGTGTACACGCTACTGTGACTAAATAAAACAACGTATAAGAAGAAAACTCATAATTTAGTTAGCTTATTCTTCAGTTAAGTTCATCATGACATTATTCACCACATTAACAGTAAACAGGTGCAGTATAACAGAACAGATCAAAAGCCACACACATGAACACCAAGATATAAGGTGGAAACCCAATGTGGGTGAAAACCACCTGCTGCAAGTTGTCTCTATCTTTCTTTAATATGAAACTTCAGTTTACAATCTTTTGTACTGGTGCAGCCTTATACCAGTACGCAGGCTACAACCTGCAGAAGGCTACAACCTTCTCTCGTTCTCCAAACTTCCTTGGAAGGGAGCTCCAACCCCCTTTGCTCTTGTACTAGCCAAGATACTAGTACGTAGGTGCTGACCTACAATCTTCTTTCCTTCAGGTACCACCTTTCATACATTTTCAGACTGGATATTCCTGAAGCACAACATTACAATCTGTAGACCCCAATTCATTCAACTTTCACAACAGATCAATGAAGCATAAAACAACCAATACTAGTATTATCAAACTTTGAATCACTGAACCACTGAACCCTGTCAATCACCAGATACCAGAACACAGAGCAGTCTACAGAACTCTGCAATAACAGTCAGATCCAACTGCAAACCCAAAAATCAAGCTTTAAGAGATATACGCTACTTCAATAAGCGAAACCCGTGTGTACACGCGCTTTTACCTAAGCCAACCTGCGTACAGATCTAAAAATAGATTCTCTCAACTTGCAGCTGTACCAGACATCAGTTAGATCCAGAACATAATATTGCGACAGTATGCAGATCTAGAAATACGCATAATCAACCATATCATAATAGAGCATTTCAAACCATTAGATCCCGATTTATCCTTAGATCTAGTCTTCCATCCACCGATGTGATTTCTCCTTAGCTCATATCAAGCAACCCAGACCCTGCATATCAGATCTCTTTCTCTCTTAGATATTCAAGCCTTGTCGAAAGATAATTTTGCCTAATGATCTTCTTCTCCTTATATAGCCTTAGGCCTTGCTCAATACCAAGAGGCAAAACCATAGTAACACAATACCATCAACTTCAAAACTAGGGATCGACACGCCCGTCGAGACACAATGGTCCGAAACCATAGGCACAACTTCCAAGGACTAACCACCATGGACCAAAGGTACTTTTCCACATACACGCGCTTTTTCTGAATCCAACTAGCGTGTACACGCGACTTGGGCTTAACGAACATGCGTATATGAACTTCCTTGGCATGCTGTACTAAGATCTGTCTTCTGATTAAGTTGCCATCACCTGTACCAACCTCTGAGCACCTGTACTAACCTCTGAGTGAGTTGCCATCAAGGACAACACTTGAATCATAATGCCAACAATCTCCCCCTTTGGACTTGATGGCAACCACCACACCAAGTCACTCTCCCCCTTTGACATCAAGGGCAAAGGGCTGTTCTCCCCCTGAGGACATGCTGATACCTCTGCTTGGCTGTGCTGACTCATGCTCCTCCTGACAGTAGGCCAGATCTGCAAAAGATGTTCTTCAACAAGAACCAAGACTTATACACCATAAGGGACCGTCCTATCACCAAAAGACTCAATACATACATCCATACTCCCTACCAAGAGGGGACATATCAGAAACAACCAATTATATTACAGCATTCATCCCAGGCATAGTGGGGAAACCAACATAGGCCGTTACATGACCTTGACACTATAAAAGAGATATCACAAGAGAGATACATGACATAGAGACAACAGATCTAGACCAAAACTTATGAAAGTCACCAGCAGCATATGATAAACATCTTTTTAGATCAGCAACCAGGATTTCTTTCCGAGCTCCTTTTCCTGAAATCAACAACCAAAACATCTGAATGCCAACAATACTTTATGAGACTTTTAAGCTGCTCCCCCTGAACCTGTGCCTGAAGAATTCTGACATACCCATTGCTGTTCAGAACTCCAGAGTTTGCCTTTGCTGTTCAGAACTTCATATACGCGATTTCTCCTGCATGAAACGGCGTATGGACGCGGATATAATCTCTGCAACATGCGTACACCATACACGTGACTTTCCCAGCATAAATCCGCGTGTATACGCGTATATACCTTTCGTAACTTGCGTATACCAACTTTTCTGTAGAACAGACAAGCTTCAACAGCAGGATGAGGCATCAACTACTCCCAGCTTTTGTCTGAGATATTCAAAAGTTTCCCTGGGCAGTGGTTTTGTGAGAATATCAGCAACTTGTTCCTTAGAAGGAACATACTCCAACTTGACCTTCTGCTCAAGCACTTGTTCCCGAAGAAAATGGTACTTGATTGGTACGTGCTTGGTCTTTGAGTGCATGACTGGATTCTTTGAAATGCTGATTGCACTTGTATTATCACATAAGATAGAGACGGGTGGAGTGCAAGTGATTTGAAAGTCCTGCAAGGTCTGCATCATCCAAAGAAGTTGTGTGCAACAAGATGCTGCAGCCACATATTCTGCTTCAGCTGTAGATAAGGCAATCGAACTCTGTTTCTTGCTGAACCAAGATACTAATCTGGAACCCATGAAGAAAGCACCACCACTTGTGCTTTTCCTATCATCCACACTTCCAGCCCAATCTGCATCTGTGTAAGCATGAAGAGTGAGATCTGTATTTCTAGGATACCATAAGCCATAGTTTTGGGTCCCTTGAAGATATTTGAAGATTCTTTTGACTGCCTGAAGATGAGTTTCCTTTGGGTTGGCTTGAAATCTTCCAACCATTCCTACTGCATGTGTAATATCTGGTCGAGTACCTGTCAAATAAAGCAAACTCCCAATCATGGATCTATAAGTGGGTTGGTGAACTGCTGCTGATTCATCATTTGCACTGAGGCTGCATCCTGTAACCATGGGTGTACATACTGGCTTTGACTCTTCCATGCCATACTTCTTCAAGATCTGCTTGAGGTATTTGGTTTGAGACAAGAAGATACCTCCTTCATTTTGTTGGATTTGCAATCCAAGAAAATATGTCAATTCTCCAAGAAGTGACATTTCAAATTCTTTCTGCATAACCAAGGCAAAGTTTTGACTCATAGTCTCTTCATTGCTGCCAAAAATAATATCATCTACATAAACAACAAGAATTAGCAATTTGTTATTTTCAACTTTTATATAGAGATTGCTATCTGCTGATCCTTTTGAAAAGCCTTGTTGGTGAAGATATTTGTCCAACCGATAGTACCAAGCCCTTGGAGCTTGTTTGAGTCCATAGAGTGCCTTTTTCAATCTGCATACAAGGTTTGGATCATTCCCAAGAATGAAACCATCTGGCTGCTCAATATATACTTCTTCTTCTAAGTCTCCATTCAGGAAGGCTGATTTCACGTCCATTTGAAATACCTTGAAGTTTTGAAAGCTTGAGAGAGCAAGGAACATTCGGATGGCCTCAAGTCTTGCCACAGGAGCAAAGGTCTCTTCAAAATCTATTCCTTCTTGCTGTGCATATCCTTTACAAACAAGTCTGGCCTTGTTTCTAATTACTTCTCCATTTTCATTTAATTTATTCTTGAAGACCCATTTTGTTCCTATTACATTCTTATCTTTTGGTCTAGGAACTAATTCCCAAGTGTTGTTCTTTTCGATTTGCTCAAGTTCTTCATCCATTGCTTTGACCCAACATTCATCTTTGCATGCCTCTTTCACATTTTGTGGTTCAGTGGAGGAGAGTAATGCCAAGTAGCTTGAAGCTTCTGCAAGTGTCCTTCTTGTTTGTACTCCTGCTTCTTTCTGCCCCACAATCTGAGTTTCTGGATGATTCTTTTGAACATATCTGGATGGAGTCTTCTCTTCTATTCTTGTCTGCTCCTCTGGTTCTTCTTGAGATTCTTCTTCTTCTTGAGGTTCTTCTTCTTCATCATTTCGCCTTTGAGAGTAACCTTCATCTTCTTCAATGTCTTCATGATGAACTTGCCTAGGAATATATCCCTTCTCATCAACCACTATATCAATACTGTCAACAATTCTGCCAAGTCTTTTATTGTAGCACTTGTATGCTTTGCTATGTGGAGAATAACCAAGAAGAATGCCCTCATCTGCTCTAGGTTCAAGTTTGCCAAGTTGCTCATCAGTATTCTTAATATAACATTTGCTCCCAAAGATTTTGAAGTGCTTCACGGAAGGAGTTTTACCACTCCAAAGCTCATGAGGTGTTTGAGTGCTGTTTACTCGGACATTTGTTTTGTTAAGAATAATAACAGCAGCATGTGCAGCTTCACCCCAGAAGGTTGCAGGAGTACCTGATTCATCGAGCATAGCACGAGCCATTTGTTGGATAGTTCTGTTCATTCTTTCCACAACCCCATTTTGCTGAGGAGTTCTAGCTGTAGAGAATTCTCTTCTTATCCCATGTTCATCGCAGAAATCGAAAAATTCATTTGATGTGAACTCCCCACCTCTGTCAGATCTGAGGCACTTAATTTTGTGTCCTGATTCATTTTCAGCTAATGCTTTGAAGGATTTGAATTTTTCGAATGCTTCATCTTTGTGCTTCATAAGCCCTAACCAAACAAACCTTGAGAAATCATCAATGAATAATATCAGATATTCTTCTCCTCGAGGTGTCCTTTTCCTAAATGGACCACATACATCTGCATGGACTAGCTCAAGAGGCAAGCTAGCTGATCCTTCCTTCTCTGGAAAGTTAGTTCTGGTTTGCTTTCCAAACTGACAAGATTTGCATATGGTGTTGTCTGGAATTTTGATATCTGGAAGATCGCGAACTGCCTGATATTTGCATGCTTTCCTTATTTGTGAGAAGCTTAGATGTCCCAACCTTCGATGCCATAACCAGTGCTCTTCATCCTTGCTAAGATAGCATTGTTGTTGTCCTTCTTCAAATATGTACAGATTATTTGGAGTTCTTTTGCCTTTGAGAATTGTTTTACCTGTATCAAGATCACGAACAAGACATCCATTCGATCTGAAAATAACCTCGGTTTTTTGATCACACATCTGGCTGACACTTAGTAGATTATGCTTCAATCCATCAACATACAAAACATTTCCAGCCTTGACCTTTTCTTTCAAAGGAGCAATACCTTTTCCTTTTATAGTTGCAGGAGTATCATTTCCAAAAGAAACTTTCTTTCCCTTTTCTAAAGTAGAATAAGATTCAAGTTTTTCTTTATCACCTGTCATATGTTTCGAACATCCACTGTCAATGTACCATAGATTTTCCTGTCCTTCTGCATAAAATGCTATCCCACATCTTTCTGTTTGAGGTTCCTTTATTCTCCATGTTTTGGTGCTCGTGGCTTGTTCCTTTTTCTCCTGAAACCTGCTCCTGCATTCAGAGTCTTTATGACCAAAATTATTGCAAATAGAACATTCAACTTCATTTTCAAGAACCGAAAAGTTGTTATAGGTCCTTTTTGTAATCCCTGTCATACTTCTTTGTTTTTGAGCTTCCCTAGTCATGATTGTTTTATATGCAACACATTGAGCTGCTTTGTGACCAAAGTTATGGCAAGAAAAGCATTGTCCATTGAAGAAGCTTCTGCGGTTATTGAATCTACCAGCCAACTGATTGTAATTTCTATTTTCATCTATTCTTGAGCCAAACTGAGAAGATTTTACCTGTGGTTGGTTGTAGCTTTTGTTCACCCTTAAGAAGGATTGTCCCTGATAGTTTCTGTTTGTAATTCGTCCCTGCTTTACCTGATTATCTTCATTGTTCTTCTGCTCATTTCTTCTTGCTGCATCAAGATAACTTTTTGAGGTGGATGCTTGAGAGGTTTCTCCATTATAGCCCAAACCTGTCTTGTTTAGAGGAGACCGCTGCACATTGATAATCTCATCCAAAGTTTCAGATCCTTTGACAAACTTAAGATTAATAGCTTTTGTTTTCTCAATTTCTTTTCTGAGACCAACAATTTCACCTTCTAGTTTTTCAAAATGTTTTTCCTTTTCATCAATTTGAAATTGCAAAGTATCAATGATCACATTCTTTTCTTCTATGCATCTCTTGAGTCTAGTAATTTCATTATAGAGATTATCCACATCTACAGCATCCTCATAATCATCATCTTCAAATGCCATTAACAACTTATATTTATTACCTTGTTCATCTTCATCACTGTTTGATAAGCCATCACTATCTTCATGGGTGTAGTAGCTTTTCTTATTTGCACTTTGTTTCTTGTTCCATCTAGCAGGTTCTTTTCCTTTATCCTTATAAGGACATTTTGCAGCATAATGACCTACTCTTCCACAAGCAAAGCATTTGAAAGGCAACTTACCTCTGAACCTTCCAGAACCCCTTTGAAGATTTCTGACAAAATTTGATTCTTCTTCCTCTTCTTCTGGAACATGGCTTGCTTCATAGTAATCTTCTTTTCCTGATGCCTTAAAAGCAGCTTCCCTTCTGTCAGATGGACCTCCCTTTCTCATTTCATAAGCAGTTAGAATTCCATGTAGCTGAGACATAGTGAGAACACGAAGGTTTTCTTTTTCTTCTATTGCAGATACTTTAGATTCAAACTTGGGGGATAATGATCTTACAATCTTTTGAACTACTATAGTCTCTTTTATTTCTTCACCCAAATTTTTCATACAATTAACAATCTCATCTACTCGAAGAAAATAATTAGCCACACTTTCATCATTATACATCTTGAGAGTCTCATATTGAATCCTGAGAGTTTGAAGTTTAGCTTGCTTTACCTGTTCATCTCCTTCATAGCTAGTGATCATTTTGTCCCATATCTCTTTTGCTGATTTGAAGTGCATGACCTTCATGAATTCTGTTTGGGATATACTTCCTAATAGAGTACTGACTGCTTTTGCATTTGTTTCATACTGCTTTTTCTCAGCTGGATCTGTAGGAGTAGCTGAAGGAAAAGCATAGCCTGTTTCTACAATGTTCCAAACTTCTGTACCAAGAGATTGAAGATATGCAGTAACTCTTACCTTCCAATAATTGAAATTTGTCCCATCAAAAATCGGTGGCCTGATTGATGCTTCTTTCTCGTAGTTGCTCATGATGAATGATCTACCTTCAAGCGATCAAGCTTCTCTGAAGGACCGGCTCTGATACCAATTGTTGGAAATAATACTGAGAGGGGGGGGGTGAATCAGTATTATCAGATCAATCAAACTTTTTCAATGCTCAGAAACATATACGCTACTTCAGTTAGGTGAACCAGCGTGTACACGCTACTGTGACTAAATAAAACAGCGTATAAGAAGAAAACTCATAATTTAGTTAGCTTATTCTTCAGTTAAGTTCATCAGGACATTATTCACCACATTAACAGTAAACAGGTGCAGTATAACAGAACAGATCAAAAGCCACACACATGAACACCAAGATATAAGGTGGAAACCCAATGTGGGTGAAAACCACCTGCTGCAAGTTGTCTCTATCTTTCTTTAATATGAAACTTCAGTTTACAATCTTTTGTACTGGTGCAGCCTTATACCAGTACGCAGGCTACAACCTGCAGAAGGCTACAACCTTCTCTCGTTCTCCAAACTTCCTTGGAAGGGAGCTCCAACCCCCTTTGCTCTTGTACTAGCCAAGATACTAGTACGTAGGTGCTGACCTACAATCTTCTTTCCTTCAGGTACCACCTTTCATACATTTTCAGACTGGATATTCCTGAAGCACAACATTACAATCTGTAGACCCCAATTCATTCAACTTTCACAACAGATCAATGAAGCATAAAACAACCAATACTAGTATTATCAAACTTTGAATCACTGAACCACTGAACCCTGTCAATCACCAGATACCAGAACACAGAGCAGTCTACAGAACTCTGCAATAACAGTCAGATCCAACTGCAAACCCAAAAATCAAGCTTTAAGAGATATACGCTACTTCAATAAGCGAAACCCGCGTGTACACGCGCTTTTACCTAAGCCAACCTGCGTACAGATCTAAAAATAGATTCTCTCAACTTGCAGCTGTACCAGACATCAGTTAGATCCAGAACATAATATTGCGACAGTATGCAGATCTAGAAATACGCATAATCAACCATATCATAATAGAGCATTTCAAACCATTAGATCCCGATTTATCCTTAGATCTAGTCTTCCATCCACCGATGTGATTTCTCCTTAGCTCATATCAAGCAACCCAGACCCTGCATATCAGATCTCTTTCTCTCTTAGATATTCAAGCCTTGTCGAAAGATAATTTTGCCTAATGATCTTCTTCTCCTTATATAGCCTTAGGCCTTGCTCAATACCAAGAGGCAAAACCATAGTAACACAATACCATCAACTTCAAAACTAGGGATCGACACGCCCGTCGAGACACAATGGTCCGAAACCATAGGCACAACTTCCAAGGACTAACCACCATGGACCAAAGGTACTTTTCCACATACACGCGCTTTTTCTGAATCCAACTAGCGTGTACACGCGACTTGGGCTTAACGAACATGCGTATATGAACTTCCTTGGCATGCTGTACTAAGATCTGTCTTCTGATTAAGTTGCCATCACCTGTACCAACCTCTGAGCACCTGTACTAACCTCTGAGTGAGTTGCCATCAAGGACAACACTTGAATCATAATGCCAACAATCTCCCCCTTTGGACTTGATGGCAACCACCACACCAAGTCACTCTCCCCCTTTGACATCAAGGGCAAAGGGCTGTGCTCCCCCTGAGGACATGCTGATACCTCTGCTTGGCTGTGCTGACTCATGCTCCTCCTGACAGTAGGCCAGATCTGCAAAAGATGTTCTTCAACAAGAACCAAGACTTATACACCATAAGGGACCGTCCTATCACCAAAAGACTCAATACATACATCCATACTCCCTACCAAGAGGGGACATATCAGAAACAACCAATTATATTACAGCATTCATCCCAGGCATAGTGGGGAAACCAACATAGGCCGTTACATGACCTTGACACTATAAAAGAGATATCACAAGAGAGATACATGACATAGAGACAACAGATCTAGACCAAAACTTATGAAAGTCACCAGCAGCATATGATAAACATCTTTTTAGATCAGCAACCAGGATTTCTTTCCGAGCTCCTTTTCCTGAAATCAACAACCAAAACATCTGAATGCCAACAATACTTTATGATACTTTTAAGCTGCTCCCCCTGAACCTGTGCCTGAAGAATTCTGACATACCCATTGCTGTTCAGAACTCCAGAGTTTGCCTTTGCTGTTCAGAACTTCATATACGCGATTTCTCCTGCATGAAACGGCGTATGGACGCGGATATAATCTCTGCAACATGCGTACACCATACACGTGACTTTCCCAGCATAAATCCGCGTGTATACGCGTATATACCTTTCGTAACTTGCGTATACCAACTTTTCTGTAGAACAGACAAGCTTCAACAGCAGGATGAGGCATCAACTACTCCCAGCTTTTGTCTGAGATATTCAAAAGTTTCCCTGGGCAGTGGTTTTGTGAGAATATCAGCAACTTGTTCCTTAGAAGGAACATACTCCAACTTGACCTTCTGCTCAAGCACTTGTTCCCGAAGAAAATGGTACTTGATTGGTATGTGCTTGGTCTTTGAGTGCATGACTGGATTCTTTGAAATGCTGATTGCACTTGTATTATCACATAAGATAGAGACGGGTGGAGTGCAAGTGATTTGAAAGTCCTGCAAGGTCTGCATCATCCAAAGAAGTTGTGTGCAACAAGATGCTGCAGCCACATATTCTGCTTCAGCTGTAGATAAGGCAATCGAACTCTGTTTCTTGCTGAACCAAGATACTAATCTGGAACCCATGAAGAAAGCACCACCACTTGTGCTTTTCCTATCATCCACACTTCCAGCCCAATCTGCATCTGTGTAAGCATGAAGAGTGAGATCTGTATTTCTAGGATACCATAAGCCATAGTTTTGGGTCCCTTGAAGATATTTGAAGATTCTTTTGACTGCCTGAAGATGAGTTTCCTTTGGGTTGGCTTGAAATCTTCCAACCATTCCTACTGCATGTGTAATATCTGGTCGAGTACCTGTCAAATAAAGCAAACTCCCAATCATGGATCTATAAGTGGGTTGGTGAACTGCTGCTGATTCATCATTTGCACTGAGGCTGCATCCTGTAACCATGGGTGTACATACTGGCTTTGACTCTTCCATGCCATACTTCTTCAAGATCTGCTTGAGGTATTTGGTTTGAGACAAGAAGATACCTCCTTCATTTTGTTGGATTTGCAATCCAAGAAAATATGTCAATTCTCCAAGAAGTGACATTTCAAATTCTTTCTGCATAACCAAGGCAAAGTTTTGACTCATAGTCTCTTCATTGCTGCCAAAAATAATATCATCTACATAAACAACAAGAATTAGCAATTTGTTATTTTCAACTTTTATATAGAGATTGCTATCTGCTGATCCTTTTGAAAAGCCTTGTTGGTGAAGATATTTGTCCAACCGATAGTACCAAGCCCTTGGAGCTTGTTTGAGTCCATAGAGTGCCTTTTTCAATCTGCATACAAGGTTTGGATCATTCCCAAGAATGAAACCATCTGGCTGCTCAATATATACTTCTTCTTCTAAGTCTCCATTCAGGAAGGCTGATTTCACGTCCATTTGAAATACCTTGAAGTTTTGAAAGCTTGAGAGAGCAAGGAACATTCGGATGGCCTCAAGTCTTGCCACAGGAGCAAAGGTCTCTTCAAAATCTATTCCTTCTTGCTGTGCATATCCTTTACAAACAAGTCTGGCCTTGTTTCTAATTACTTCTCCATTTTCATTTAATTTATTCTTGAAGACCCATTTTGTTCCTATTACATTCTTATCTTTTGGTCTAGGAACTAATTCCCAAGTGTTGTTCTTTTCGATTTGCTCAAGTTCTTCATCCATTGCTTTGACCCAACATTCATCTTTGCATGCCTCTTTCACATTTTGTGGTTCAGTGGAGGAGAGTAATGCCAAGTAGCTTGAAGCTTCTGCAAGTGTCCTTCTTGTTTGTACTCCTGCTTCTTTCTGCCCCACAATCTGAGTTTCTGGATGATTCTTTTGAACATATCTGGATGGAGTCTTCTCTTCTATTCTTGTCTGCTCCTCTGGTTCTTCTTGAGATTCTTCTTCTTCTTGAGGTTCTTCTTCTTCATCATTTCGCCTTTGAGAGTAACCTTCATCTTCTTCAATGTCTTCATGATGAACTTGCCTAGGAATATATCCCTTCTCATCAACCACTATATCAATACTGTCAACAATTCTGCCAAGTCTTTTATTGTAGCACTTGTATGCTTTGCTATGTGGAGAATAACCAAGAAGAATGCCCTCATCTGCTCTAGGTTCAAGTTTGCCAAGTTGCTCATCAGTATTCTTAATATAACATTTGCTCCCAAAGATTTTGAAGTGCTTCACGGAAGGAGTTTTACCACTCCAAAGCTCATGAGGTGTTTGAGTGCTGTTTACTCGGACATTTGTTTTGTTAAGAATAATAACAGCAGCATGTGCAGCTTCACCCCAGAAGGTTGCAGGAGTACCTGATTCATCGAGCATAGCACGAGCCATTTGTTGGATAGTTCTGTTCATTCTTTCCACAACCCCATTTTGCTGAGGAGTTCTAGCTGTAGAGAATTCTCTTCTTATCCCATGTTCATCGCAGAAATCGAAAAATTCATTTGATGTGAACTCCCCACCTCTGTCAGATCTGAGGCACTTAATTTTGTGTCCTGATTCATTTTCAGCTAATGCTTTGAAGGATTTGAATTTTTCGAATGCTTCATCTTTGTGCTTCATAAGCCCTAACCAAACAAACCTTGAGAAATCATCAATGAATAATATCAGATATTCTTCTCCTCGAGGTGTCCTTTTCCTAAATGGACCACATACATCTGCATGGACTAGCTCAAGAGGCAAGCTAGCTGATCCTTCCTTCTCTGGAAAGTTAGTTCTGGTTTGCTTTCCAAACTGACAAGATTTGCATATGGTGTTGTCTGGAATTTTGATATCTGGAAGATCGCGAACTGCCTGATATTTGCATGCTTTCCTTATTTGTGAGAAGCTTAGATGTCCCAACCTTCGATGCCATAACCAGTGCTCTTCATCCTTGCTAAGATAGCATTGTTGTTGTCCTTCTTCAAATATGTACAGATTATTTGGAGTTCTTTTGCCTTTGAGAACTGTTTTACCTGTATCAAGATCACGAACAAGACATCCATTCGATCTGAAAATAACCTCGGTTTTTTGATCACACATCTGGCTGACACTTAGTAGATTATGCTTCAATCCATCAACATACAAAACATTTCCAGCCTTGACCTTTTCTTTCAAAGGAGCAATACCTTTTCCTTTTATAGTTGCAGGAGTATCATTTCCAAAAGAAACTTTCTTTCCCTTTTCTAAAGTAGAATAAGATTCAAGTTTTTCTTTATCACCTGTCATATGTTTCGAACATCCACTGTCAATGTACCATAGATTTTCCTGTCCTTCTGCATAAAATGCTATCCCACATCTTTCTGTTTGAGGTTCCTTTATTCTCCATGTTTTGGTGCTCGTGGCTTGTTCCTTTTTCTCCTGAAACCTGCTCCTGCATTCAGAGTCTTTATGACCAAAATTATTGCAAATAGAACATTCAACTTCATTTTCAAGAACCGAAAAGTTGTTATAGGTCCTTTTTGTAATCCCTGTCATACTTCTTTGTTTTTGAGCTTCCCTAGTCATGATTGTTTTATATGCAACACATTGAGCTGCTTTGTGACCAAAGTTATGGCAAGAAAAGCATTGTCCATTGAAGAAGCTTCTGCGGTTATTGAATCTACCAGCCAACTGATTGTAATTTCTATTTTCATCTATTCTTGAGCCAAACTGAGAAGATTTTACCTGTGGTTGGTTGTAGCTTTTGTTCACCCTTAAGAAGGATTGTCCCTGATAGTTTCTGTTTGTAATTCGTCCCTGCTTTACCTGATTATCTTCATTGTTCTTCTGCTCATTTCTTCTTGCTGCATCAAGATAACTTTTTGAGGTGGATGCTTGAGAGGTTTCTCCATTATAGCCCAAACCTGTCTTGTTTAGAGGAGACCGCTGCACATTGATAATCTCATCCAAAGTTTCAGATCCTTTGACAAACTTAAGATTAATAGCTTTTTTTTTCTCAATTTCTTTTCTGAGACCAACAATTTCACCTTCTAGTTTTTCAAAATGTTTTTCCTTTTCATCAATTTGAAATTGCAAAGTATCAATGATCACATTCTTTTCTTCTATGCATCTCTTGAGTCTAGTAATTTCATTATAGAGATTATCCACATCTACAGCATCCTCATAATCATCATCTTCAAATGCCATTAACAGCTTATATTTATTACCTTGTTCATCTTCATCACTGTTTGATAAGCCATCACTATCTTCATGGGTGTAGTAGCTTTTCTTATTTGCACTTTGTTTCTTGTTCCATCTAGCAGGTTCTTTTCCTTTATCCTTATAAGGACATTTTGCAGCATAATGACCTACTCTTCCACAAGCAAAGCATTTGAAAGGCAACTTACCTCTGAACCTTCCAGAACCCCTTTGAAGATTTCTGACAAAATTTGATTCTTCTTCCTCTTCTTCTGGAACATGGCTTGCTTCATAGTAATCTTCTTTTCCTGATGCCTTAAAAGCAGCTTCCCTTCTGTCAGATGGACCTCCCTTTCTCATTTCATAAGCAGTTAGAATTCCATGTAGCTGAGACATAGTGAGAACACGAAGGTTTTCTTTTTCTTCTATTGCAGATACTTTAGATTCAAACTTGGGGGATAATGATCTTACAATCTTTTGAACTACTATAGTCTCTTTTATTTCTTCACCCAAATTTTTCATACAATTAACAATCTCATCTACTCGAAGAAAATAATTAGCCACACTTTCATCATTATACATCTTGAGAGTCTCATATTGAATCCTGAGAGTTTGAAGTTTAGCTTGCTTTACCTGTTCATCTCCTTCATAGCTAGTGATCATTTTGTCCCATATCTCTTTTGCTGATTTGAAGTGCATGACCTTCATGAATTCTGTTTGGGATATACTTCCTAATAGAGTACTGACTGCTTTTGCATTTGTTTCATACTGCTTTTTCTCAGCTGGATCTGTAGGAGTAGCTGAAGGAAAAGCATAGCCTGTTTCTACAATGTTCCAAACTTCTGTACCAAGAGATTGAAGATATGCAGTAACTCTTACCTTCCAATAATTGAAATTTGTCCCATCAAAAATCGGTGGCCTGATTGATGCTTCTTTCTCGTAGTTGCTCATGATGAATGATCTACCTTCAAGCGATCAAGCTTCTCTGAAGGACCGGCTCTGATACCAATTGTTGGAAATAATACTGAGAGGGGGGGGTGAATCAGTATTATCAGATCAATCAAACTTTTTCAATGCTCAGAAACATATACGCTACTTCAGTTAGGTGAACCAGCGTGTACACGCTACTGTGACTAAATAAAACAGCGTATAAGAAGAAAACTCATAATTTAGTTAGCTTATTCTTCAGTTAAGTTCATCAGGACATTATTCACCACATTAACAGTAAACAGGTGCAGTATAATAGAACAGATCAAAAGCCACACACATGAACACCAAGATATAAGGTGGAAACCCAATGTGGGTGAAAACCACCTGCTGCAAGTTGTCTCTATCTTTCTTTAATATGAAACTTCAGTTTACAATCTTTTGTACTGGTGCAGCCTTATACCAGTACGCAGGCTACAACCTGCAGAAGGCTACAACCTTCTCTCGTTCTCCAAACTTCCTTGGAAGGGAGCTCCAACCCCCTTTGCTCTTGTACTAGCCAAGATACTAGTACGTAGGTGCTGACCTACAATCTTCTTTCCTTCAGGTACCACCTTTCATACATTTTCAGACTGGATATTCCTGAAGCACAACATTACAATCTGTAGACCCCAATTCATTCAACTTTCACAACAGATCAATGAAGCATAAAACAACCAATACTAGTATTATCAAACTTTGAATCACTGAACCACTGAACCCTGTCAATCACCAGATACCAGAACACAGAGCAGTCTACAGAACTCTGCAATAACAGTCAGATCCAACTGCAAACCCAAAAATCAAGCTTTAAGAGATATACGCTACTTCAATAAGCGAAACCCGCGTGTACACGCGCTTTTACCTAAGCCAACCTGCGTACAGATCTAAAAATAGATTCTCTCAACTTGCAGCTGTACCAGACATCAGTTAGATCCAGAACATAATATTGCGACAGTATGCAGATCTAGAAATACGCATAATCAACCATATCATAATAGAGCATTTCAAACCATTAGATCCCGATTTATCCTTAGATCTAGTCTTCCATCCACCGATGTGATTTCTCCTTAGCTCATATCAAGCAACCCAGACCCTGCATATCAGATCTCTTTCTCTCTTAGATATTCAAGCCTTGTCGAAAGATAATTTTGCCTAATGATCTTCTTCTCCTTATATAGCCTTAGGCCTTGCTCAATACCAAGAGGCAAAACCATAGTAACACAATACCATCAACTTCAAAACTAGGGATCGACACGCCCGTCGAGACACAATGGTCCGAAACCATAGGCACAACTTCCAAGGACTAACCACCATGGACCAAAGGTACTTTTCCACATACACGCGCTTTTTCTGAATCCAACTAGCGTGTACACGCGACTTGGGCTTAACGAACATGCGTATATGAACTTCCTTGGCATGCTGTACTAAGATCTGTCTTCTGATTAAGTTGCCATCACCTGTACCAACCTCTGAGCACCTGTACTAACCTCTGAGTGAGTTGCCATCAAGGACAACACTTGAATCATAATGCCAACAATCTCCCCCTTTGGACTTGATGGCAACCACCACACCAAGTCACTCTCCCCCTTTGACATCAAGGGCAAAGGGCTGTGCTCCCCCTGAGGACATGCTGATACCTCTGCTTGGCTGTGCTGACTCATGCTCCTCCTGACAGTAGGCCAGATCTGCAAAAGATGTTCTTCAACAAGAACCAAGACTTATACACCATAAGGGACCGTCCTATCACCAAAAGACTCAATACATACATCCATACTCCCTACCAAGAGGGGACATATCAGAAACAACCAATTATATTACAGCATTCATCCCAGGCATAGTGGGGAAACCAACATAGGCCGTTACATGACCTTGACACTATAAAAGAGATATCACAAGAGAGATACATGACATAGAGACAACAGATCTAGACCAAAACTTATGAAAGTCACCAGCAGCATATGATAAACATCTTTTTAGATCAGCAACCAGGATTTCTTTCCGAGCTCCTTTTCCTGAAATCAACAACCAAAACATCTGAATGCCAACAATACTTTATGATACTTTTAAGCTGCTCCCCCTGAACCTGTGCCTGAAGAATTCTGACATACCCATTGCTGTTCAGAACTCCAGAGTTTGCCTTTGCTGTTCAGAACTTCATATACGCGATTTCTCCTGCATGAAACGGCGTATGGACGCGGATATAATCTCTGCAACATGCGTACACCATACACGTGACTTTCCCAGCATAAATCCGCGTGTATACGCGTATATACCTTTCGTAACTTGCGTATACCAACTTTTCTGTAGAACAGACAAGCTTCAACAGCAGGATGAGGCATCAACTACTCCCAGCTTTTGTCTGAGATATTCAAAAGTTTCCCTGGGCAGTGGTTTTGTGAGAATATCAGCAACTTGTTCCTTAGAAGGAACATACTCCAACTTGACCTTCTGCTCAAGCACTTGTTCCCGAAGAAAATGGTACTTGATTGGTATGTGCTTGGTCTTTGAGTGCATGACTGGATTCTTTGAAATGCTGATTGCACTTGTATTATCACATAAGATAGAGACGGGTGGAGTGCAAGTGATTTGAAAGTCCTGCAAGGTCTGCATCATCCAAAGAAGTTGTGTGCAACAAGATGCTGCAGCCACATATTCTGCTTCAGCTGTAGATAAGGCAATCGAACTCTGTTTCTTGCTGAACCAAGATACTAATCTGGAACCCATGAAGAAAGCACCACCACTTGTGCTTTTCCTATCATCCACACTTCCAGCCCAATCTGCATCTGTGTAAGCATGAAGAGTGAGATCTGTATTTCTAGGATACCATAAGCCATAGTTTTGGGTCCCTTGAAGATATTTGAAGATTCTTTTGACTGCCTGAAGATGAGTTTCCTTTGGGTTGGCTTGAAATCTTCCAACCATTCCTACTGCATGTGTAATATCTGGTCGAGTACCTGTCAAATAAAGCAAACTCCCAATCATGGATCTATAAGTGGGTTGGTGAACTGCTGCTGATTCATCATTTGCACTGAGGCTGCATCCTGTAACCATGGGTGTACATACTGGCTTTGACTCTTCCATGCCATACTTCTTCAAGATCTGCTTGAGGTATTTGGTTTGAGACAAGAAGATACCTCCTTCATTTTGTTGGATTTGCAATCCAAGAAAATATGTCAATTCTCCAAGAAGTGACATTTCAAATTCTTTCTGCATAACCAAGGCAAAGTTTTGACTCATAGTCTCTTCATTGCTGCCAAAAATAATATCATCTACATAAACAACAAGAATTAGCAATTTGTTATTTTCAACTTTTATATAGAGATTGCTATCTGCTGATCCTTTTGAAAAGCCTTGTTGGTGAAGATATTTGTCCAACCGATAGTACCAAGCCCTTGGAGCTTGTTTGAGTCCATAGAGTGCCTTTTTCAATCTGCATACAAGGTTTGGATCATTCCCAAGAATGAAACCATCTGGCTGCTCAATATATACTTCTTCTTCTAAGTCTCCATTCAGGAAGGCTGATTTCACGTCCATTTGAAATACCTTGAAGTTTTGAAAGCTTGAGAGAGCAAGGAACATTCGGATGGCCTCAAGTCTTGCCACAGGAGCAAAGGTCTCTTCAAAATCTATTCCTTCTTGCTGTGCATATCCTTTACAAACAAGTCTGGCCTTGTTTCTAATTACTTCTCCATTTTCATTTAATTTATTCTTGAAGACCCATTTTGTTCCTATTACATTCTTATCTTTTGGTCTAGGAACTAATTCCCAAGTGTTGTTCTTTTCGATTTGCTCAAGTTCTTCATCCATTGCTTTGACCCAACATTCATCTTTGCATGCCTCTTTCACATTTTGTGGTTCAGTGGAGGAGAGTAATGCCAAGTAGCTTGAAGCTTCTGCAAGTGTCCTTCTTGTTTGTACTCCTGCTTCTTTCTGCCCCACAATCTGAGTTTCTGGATGATTCTTTTGAACATATCTGGATGGAGTCTTCTCTTCTATTCTTGTCTGCTCCTCTGGTTCTTCTTGAGATTCTTCTTCTTCTTGAGGTTCTTCTTCTTCATCATTTCGCCTTTGAGAGTAACCTTCATCTTCTTCAATGTCTTCATGATGAACTTGCCTAGGAATATATCCCTTCTCATCAACCACTATATCAATACTGTCAACAATTCTGCCAAGTCTTTTATTGTAGCACTTGTATGCTTTGCTATGTGGAGAATAACCAAGAAGAATGCCCTCATCTGCTCTAGGTTCAAGTTTGCCAAGTTGCTCATCAGTATTCTTAATATAACATTTGCTCCCAAAGATTTTGAAGTGCTTCACGGAAGGAGTTTTACCACTCCAAAGCTCATGAGGTGTTTGAGTGCTGTTTACTCGGACATTTGTTTTGTTAAGAATAATAACAGCAGCATGTGCAGCTTCACCCCAGAAGGTTGCAGGAGTACCTGATTCATCGAGCATAGCACGAGCCATTTGTTGGATAGTTCTGTTCATTCTTTCCACAACCCCATTTTGCTGAGGAGTTCTAGCTGTAGAGAATTCTCTTCTTATCCCATGTTCATCGCAGAAATCGAAAAATTCATTTGATGTGAACTCCCCACCTCTGTCAGATCTGAGGCACTTAATTTTGTGTCCTGATTCATTTTCAGCTAATGCTTTGAAGGATTTGAATTTTTCGAATGCTTCATCTTTGTGCTTCATAAGCCCTAACCAAACAAACCTTGAGAAATCATCAATGAATAATATCAGATATTCTTCTCCTCGAGGTGTCCTTTTCCTAAATGGACCACATACATCTGCATGGACTAGCTCAAGAGGCAAGCTAGCTGATCCTTCCTTCTCTGGAAAGTTAGTTCTGGTTTGCTTTCCAAACTGACAAGATTTGCATATGGTGTTGTCTGGAATTTTGATATCTGGAAGATCGCGAACTGCCTGATATTTGCATGCTTTCCTTATTTGTGAGAAGCTTAGATGTCCCAACCTTCGATGCCATAACCAGTGCTCTTCATCCTTGCTAAGATAGCATTGTTGTTGTCCTTCTTCAAATATGTACAGATTATTTGGAGTTCTTTTGCCTTTGAGAACTGTTTTACCTGTATCAATATCACGAACAAGACATCCATTCGATCTGAAAATAACCTCGGTTTTTTGATCACACATCTGGCTGACACTTAGTAGATTATGCTTCAATCCATCAACATACAAAACATTTCCAGCCTTGACCTTTTCTTTCAAAGGAGCAATACCTTTTCCTTTTATAGTTGCAGGAGTATCATTTCCAAAAGAAACTTTCTTTCCCTTTTCTAAAGTAGAATAAGATTCAAGTTTTTCTTTATCACCTGTCATATGTTTCGAACATCCATTGTCAATGTACCATAGATTTTCCTGTCCTTCTGCATAAAATGCTATCCCACATCTTTCTGTTTGAGGTTCCTTTATTCTCCATGTTTTGGTGCTCGTGGCTTGTTCCTTTTTCTCCTGAAACCTGCTCCTGCATTCAGAGTCTTTATGACCAAAATTATTGCAAATAGAACATTCAACTTCATTTTCAAGAACCGAAAAGTTGTTATAGGTCCTTTTTGTAATCCCTGTCATACTTCTTTGTTTTTGAGCTTCCCTAGTCATGATTGTTTTATATGCAACACATTGAGCTGCTTTGTGACCAAAGTTATGGCAAGAAAAGCATTGTCCATTGAAGAAGCTTCTGCGGTTATTGAATCTACCAGCCAACTGATTGTAATTTCTATTTTCATCTATTCTTGAGCCAAACTGAGAAGATTTTACCTGTGGTTGGTTGTAGCTTTTGTTCACCCTTAAGAAGGATTGTCCCTGATAGTTTCTGTTTGTAATTCGTCCCTGCTTTACCTGATTATCTTCATTGTTCTTCTGCTCATTTCTTCTTGCTGCATCAAGATAACTTTTTGAGGTGGATGCTTGAGAGGTTTCTCCATTATAGCCCAAACCTGTCTTGTTTAGAGGAGACCGCTGCACATTGATAATCTCATCCAAAGTTTCAGATCCTTTGACAAACTTAAGATTAATAGCTTTTGTTTTCTCAATTTCTTTTCTGAGACCAACAATTTCACCTTCTAGTTTTTCAAAATGTTTTTCCTTTTCATCAATTTGAAATTGCAAAGTATCAATGATCACATTCTTTTCTTCTATGCATCTCTTGAGTCTAGTAATTTCATTATAGAGATTATCCACATCTACAGCATCCTCATAATCATCATCTTCAAATGCCATTAACAGCTTATATTTATTACCTTGTTCATCTTCATCACTGTTTGATAAGCCATCACTATCTTCATGGGTGTAGTAGCTTTTCTTATTTGCACTTTGTTTCTTGTTCCATCTAGCAGGTTCTTTTCCTTTATCCTTATAAGGACATTTTGCAGCATAATGACCTACTCTTCCACAAGCAAAGCATTTGAAAGGCAACTTACCTCTGAACCTTCCAGAACCCCTTTGAAGATTTCTGACAAAATTTGATTCTTCTTCCTCTTCTTCTGGAACATGGCTTGCTTCATAGTAATCTTCTTTTCCTGATGCCTTAAAAGCAGCTTCCCTTCTGTCAGATGGACCTCCCTTTCTCATTTCATAAGCAGTTAGAATTCCATGTAGCTGAGACATAGTGAGAACACGAAGGTTTTCTTTTTCTTCTATTGCAGATACTTTAGATTCAAACTTGGGGGATAATGATCTTACAATCTTTTGAACTACTATAGTCTCTTTTATTTCTTCACCCAAATTTTTCATACAATTAACAATCTCATCTACCCGAAGAAAATAATTAGCCACACTTTCATCATTATACATCTTGAGAGTCTCATATTGAATCCTGAGAGTTTGAAGTTTAGCTTGCTTTACCTGTTCATCTCCTTCATAGCTAGTGATCATTTTGTCCCATATCTCTTTTGCTGATTTGAAGTGCATGACCTTCATGAATTCTGTTTGGGATATACTTCCTAATAGAGTACTGACTGCTTTTGCATTTGTTTCATACTGCTTTTTCTCAGCTGGATCTGTAGGAGTAGCTGAAGGAAAAGCATAGCCTGTTTCTACAATGTTCCAAACTTCTGTACCAAGAGATTGAAGATATGCAGTAACTCTTACCTTCCAATAATTGAAATTTGTCCCATCAAAAATCGGTGGCCTGATTGATGCTTCTTTCTCGTAGTTGCTCATGATGAATGATCTACCTTCAAGCGATCAAGCTTCTCTGAAGGACCGGCTCTGATACCAATTGTTGGAAATAATACTGAGAGGGGGGGGTGAATCAGTATTATCAGATCAATCAAACTTTTTCAATGCTCAGAAACATATACGCTACTTCAGTTAGGTGAACCAGCGTGTACACGCTACTGTGACTAAATAAAACAGCGTATAAGAAGAAAACTCATAATTTAGTTAGCTTATTCTTCAGTTAAGTTCATCAGGACATTATTCACCACATTAACAGTAAACAGGTGCAGTATAACAGAAAAGATCAAAAGCCACACACATGAACACCAAGATATAAGGTGGAAACCCAATGTGGGTGAAAACCACCTGCTGCAAGTTGTCTCTATCTTTCTTTAATATGAAACTTCAGTTTACAATCTTTTGTACTGGTGCAGCCTTATACCAGTACGCAGGCTACAACCTGCAGAAGGCTACAACCTTCTCTCGTTCTCCAAACTTCCTTGGAAGGGAGCTCCAACCCCCTTTGCTCTTGTACTAGCCAAGATACTAGTACGTAGGTGCTGACCTACAATCTTCTTTCCTTCAGGTACCACCTTTCATACATTTTCAGACTGGATATTCCTGAAGCACAACATTACAATCTGTAGACCCCAATTCATTCAACTTTCACAACAGATCAATGAAGCATAAAACAACCAATACTAGTATTATCAAACTTTGAATCACTGAACCACTGAACCCTGTCAATCACCAGATACCAGAACACAGAGCAGTCTACAGAACTCTGCAATAACAGTCAGATCCAACTGCAAACCCAAAAATCAAGCTTTAAGAGATATACGCTACTTCAATAAGCGAAACCCGCGTGTACACGCGCTTTTACCTAAGCCAACCTGCGTACAGATCTAAAAATAGATTCTCTCAACTTGCAGCTGTACCAGACATCAGTTAGATCCAGAACATAATATTGCGACAGTATGCAGATCTAGAAATACGCATAATCAACCATATCATAATAGAGCATTTCAAACCATTAGATCCCGATTTATCCTTAGATCTAGTCTTCCATCCACCGATGTGATTTCTCCTTAGCTCATATCAAGCAACCCAGACCCTGCATATCAGATCTCTTTCTCTCTTAGATATTCAAGCCTTGTCGAAAGATAATTTTGCCTAATGATCTTCTTCTCCTTATATAGCCTTAGGCCTTGCTCAATACCAAGAGGCAAAACCATAGTAACACAATACCATCAACTTCAAAACTAGGGATCGACACGCCCGTCGAGACACAATGGTCCGAAACCATAGGCACAACTTCCAAGGACTAACCACCATGGACCAAAGGTACTTTTCCACATACACGCGCTTTTTCTGAATCCAACTAGCGTGTACACGCGACTTGGGCTTAACGAACATGCGTATATGAACTTCCTTGGCATGCTGTACTAAGATCTGTCTTCTGATTAAGTTGCCATCACCTGTACCAACCTCTGAGCACCTGTACTAACCTCTGAGTGAGTTGCCATCAAGGACAACACTTGAATCATAATGCCAACACAAGATTGGTAGATCTAAATGATAAATTGATCAAATTAGAAGATTATTGAAGAAATTGTATACTAATGCAGTGGTCAGAGCCAAGTTTGCAGGAATCAAAGGACAAATAACAGGGAAGGCCTTTATGGAAGCCTTGGAGTTTGATTTGACCATCAAGCATGAAATTAGACATCTATTCCTTAACAAGCCAACTTTCGAGAGGTACACAGAAGTGGATGAAATATTTAGAAAGATGGTGAATTTGGAAATCCCAAGTGAAGAAAGATGGGATCAATTGTGTGATACAATTGAGTGATTTCTAATCCTAACAGTATGGCAACTCATCAACTTTTTCAAGCCATATCATCAATAGATTCCTAAAAGATAGAGCCACCTCTTCAACAGTTTCTTGGTTCCTACAATATTGTCCTATTTTTGTAATTTTGTCCCATTTTGGTATGCTATTCCAACAGATCGTAGATCTTTTTCAAATTTTGTATAACTCCTTCTTTGAGTTATTATGGGTTGAACCCTTGAACAAGCTATCAAGTATATTTGTACTAAGCTGGAGCATTTTTTGGAATAATAAAGGATTCTGGATATATCTCATATGGTATGTTTCTTTAATGAGTTCTATTTCATGTTATTCATTCATTATGTTTTATTCATATAAATTAAGTCTTTTACAGTAATCTGGGCAAAATCTAACTGAGTTTCAGCCTTATTTTGAATCCCCTGTGAAGTTGTGTTTATAATAAGAGAATAATTTACAGAACTGTTTGTTATTGTAAGTTCCTCTTTAATTATAAATTATCTTACCTATATGTAACAGTTTAATTATATTTTGTTGATTAAGCAAACACCATTTTCTTAAATTCTTCTTATAGTTTGTTAAGTATTCAGTTTGAATATTCAATGAATTATACTTCTTTATGCTCTACTTTTCCACCCCATTAAAATCAAATTAACTATGTGCAGTTAAAGAACAACCTTTTATTTTACTTGGAAATCTATCTGAGTTTAAAGCACCTGTTTATAAATTGTTCACTGGTCATCCAATAATTCAAAACAACAAAACATTATAGATGCTTTGGCATAACTAATTGACCTAGAGTTATCTCAAAGGACAACATGGTGATTTGATTTGGACACAAGATCATGGAGTGACAACTCCTTGCATAATTAAATTTAATTTGTTATAAGCCCATTTTACCCCCATGGATCATTGACCCTTAGTCCTCATGGCTGTTTGGATTTTTCCACATCGAACCTACGGTTTGCCCAGTTTTACCCCTAGACGCTTGGATAGAGGCCTATGGGAGCGTCTCGAGCCTCCCAGTCACTCCTAACCACTCTTTATGGGAGTGACCCTAGCTTTGACCCCTGGACGCATGGATGGAGGCCTATGGGAGCGTTTTGAGCCTCCTAGTTTCTCCCAACCCTTCTTTATGGGAGTGTCCAGGACCTTTTTAACTGCTTTCTGTGCCAATGACTGGGGATGAATTCTAGAGTGCCTTTGTCCCTAGGGGATCATTTCTATTTGTCACCTATTAGAGCTAGCCAAGACTTATCAGTTAGAAGTTTCCATGACTTCTCGTCATCCTAAGAATCCACATACATCCTCTTGGGACCTCTCTTTTGCCTATTTATATTGGATCATTTTAGTGTGTCAGAGACTAATTAGAGAGACGTAGTGGGAGAGGCAAAGTTTTGGAGAGTCAAATTTCTGGGCTAGAGATCTTGAGTCTATGCTTCCATCTTGCTACTAGTGAGAGAGCTTGTGAGGTCTTTTCTACTTGTGTGTTTCTACATAACTCCCACACAACCTAGGAAGGATGCCATATAAGAGTGAGATGTCCCTTACCTAAGGTCTTCGACATAACCCCAATTGTAAAAATCTACTTCATGTGAATATATGAGCTGAAATCGAACATGTTAGAAACCGCTTGATTTCTAGCCAATGAGGTAAACCAGTAACAGATGCGAGGGAATCCACCAATGAGGAAAATGGACCCCAAGGTACTAGTACAATCCGTTAAGTGTGAATAGATGAGTTGATGTCGCAAACCAGTGAACTTGATCAATCAAGATCCAATGATGTAAACCCATTTTTGATCACAAGGAAGCCTGTCACTGAGGTATGCAATCTCCAAGGTACTATTGATTCCTAGATCAAGCTCCCAGATAATGAGATCAAGTCGACAAGAGAAGATCCGTCGAAGGAGGTCCTTAATGTATCCCCCATCAATTGACATGGAACACACCAGGATGATGTGATGAATAGATGAAGTACAACTAGCACAGTGATGGCCGACTCAAAAATTTCAACAGACTACTGTGCAAAGTGGTCCTTCTATTACTCCTGGGTACAACCCCATAAGAAGCCATGCTCTTGGGGCTTATTTTCTCTTTGGAGGTACATACCTTGGGGGCGGCATCCATTTACCAGTGATTCTGACCCACAATAGTCTTATGCTAAGGAAAACCATTTCTTTAACCAACCAATTCATCATTCTACTCCTTACATGGGTGGACTGCAAGGTTTTTCAGGGGCTTCTCCTACCTATGATCGATTTAGTCAAATCCATAATCCATTCCTATCCTCTCTTTATTTACCAGACTTGTTAAAATTGACTAATGACCACACCCATCATGATCCTTGGTGGCTACTCATGCCCGCCAAATTTCCATCGGATATTCCCAAGTTTGAAGGGAAGCCTAGGGAGAATCTGTCCTCTCACATTATCCTATAACTTATGGTGCTCATTTAATTCTTTGGTGTATGATTCTATTAAAATTATCTTATTCCAACATACATTAACTGGGGATACCGCAAAGTAGTATATCGAGTTAGATACTGCATCCTACGGTAACTTTTCCTCCCTAGCTCAAACCTTCTTGACACACTTCCAGTTGCCTACTCGATATGATATAGACTTCGACCTCTTGTCCAACTTCAAACGAGATGATGGCACGTTAATTTCTGATCACATTCATGAGTAGCATCATCACAAGAGGTTATGGAGAACCAAGTTACCTGATGACATATTACATAAATGGTTCAATCGTTCTCTCTGACCCCAGATTTCCAAAGATGTGTCCATGTTTCGAGTTGTTACCAAGGAATAAGCTATTTTAGCTACCCAACAGTTGGATCTTAACTATTCACAATAAGGTACGCTCTAGGAAGTGCTTCCTAAAGCCCATAGGCCTTCTATTGACCATCCCAAAGCTATTCCTGGCCCACATGATGATGGTGTGATCAAGTATATTTCCGATTCCATGAGCCAACGGATTCTGTGGGCAATTGATTGTAACATCTCAAGCCCCAACAAGTGCATCTAGCTCTACTAAAGTACCCTCTCCTGAGCAGTCCACCAATGTTCTAATGGTGAATTCCACTCAACCAAAGAATAACCAACAATCTGGTGGTAAAAAGAATAATAAGAGAAATAAACAAAAGAACCAAAATGCTCAGGAATCCCAAACCAACCCTCAGAATCGGGGGGGCACCAGTGAACGTCATCGTAAATTCAATTTCCCTTGTAAAATTTGTCAAGGTGACCACCTCCTTCATGGGTTCCCTTGAATGGATGAAGTCCATAGGCTTCTTTCACCACCATCTACTCAACAACCTATTTTTTTGATTCATCTTTTCCTTACACAACCTCAACAACATATGGTTGCTCAACCTCCTCTACCTTTGCAAGGGGGAAAAGAGGGGTCATCTTCTCATACCCCCCATAGTTCATGTGTATTTATATGCAAGGAAGATGTAAATGTGATTACGCGAACTAAATCCTATGATGTTCCTGAGTTGAGTTCTCTCTCTAAGGTGACACACAATCCTTCTGTCAGGACCACTCAACATTATAGTATTGTTGAAGACCTTTCCCAGACTCCTTGTGCCATGTCACCCTTGGAGGTCTTGTAAAGTTGTCCTCAATAAAGCAAGGCCTTGCTGTCTGCCATTGGTGGAGTCGATCTGTCTCACTCTAGTCTCATCGCCTTTAATTTCGACAAAGATGCTCCTCGCCTTTCCCATCAAATTGCTTTTTTTTGGCATTATGACACAGGTTTGGTGCCATGACACAGGTGTTGTCCTTGATGGAAACTCACTCAGATGACAGATCACAATTCAGGCTCTCAGAATGAAGGAAAAGAGATATACGCAAGTTCCCCTTGACCAAGCCACGTATACATGCGGGTTAGTAGTCTAGAAGACGCGTATGCGTATACATGCACTTTCACGAAAGGAAAAACGTGTACATGTTGGAAAACTTGGTTTTGGTCTGTGGTATTTGGTCCTTGGTATTTTTACCTGTGGTATTGATCCAAGGTATCTTGACCGAAGTGTTGACCCCAGGTATTTGGTCCAAGGTATTGCTTCTAAGTGGTTTTGGACCATGGTATTGAGTAAGGCATAAGACTATAAAAAGAGGAGGAGATCATTAGGCAAAAGTACTCAAGCATTGAATATCTAATGAAGAGTAAGATCTAGAATACTGGTGATTGGGTTGTGGTGGATCTGAATCAAGGAGGAACCTGAGCACTAAAAGAAGGATAAGTTCTATTGATGGGTCAAGATCTTAAGGCTTGAAGAGAAGTATCTTTGTGTGAATTTGATCTTTTATATTTGGCGCATGTCTTGATCTGTAAATCTGATGATCTAGGTATAACTGTGTCTGAATAGTTGAAAAGGGTAAATCATCTATTACAGATCTGTACGCATGTTCAATATAGCAAAGGCGCGTATACAAGCTGTTTCGGAAATTCAAAACAGCGTATATGCAGGTTTGCCTTCATATAGCAGCATATGCACGCAGGTTCTACATATTGAAGTAGCGTACGTCTCATAAAATATGTTTTAGCTACTTCTATTTACTGTTGCAGTGTTCTGGGTTCTGGTACTGTTACTGTATTCTGGTTACAGCATTCAGAGAAGTGATTGTTTGATTCAGTTTTGGTTAGTGCAAGGGAGACTGATTGATGCAGATATATTTTGATGTTTGATTGATGTTATTGATGGATCCAGTCTGAAAATTTATGAAATGTGGTCCTTGTAAGAAAAGAGAAGGTTGTAGCCTTCTGTAGGTCAGCACCTACGTACTAGTACATCAACTAGTACAAGAGCTAAGGGGGTTGTAGCTCCCTTCCGGGAGAAGCTGGAGAATGAGAGAAGGTTGTAGCCTTCTAGAGGTAGAAGCCTGTGTACTGGTATAAGACTGCACCAGTACAGAAATATTGTAAAAAGAAGTTTCTTATTAAAAGAAGATAGATACGAATTGCAGCAAGTGGTTTTCACCCACATTGAGTTTCCACCTTATATCTTGTGTTCATGTGTGTAATTGTCTGCTATGTTTTTTACTGTACCTGTTACTACTATATGGTTCTAATACACAGATTAAAGATCAACTGACTAAATTATAAGTTTACAAGGTGTACGCTGGTTGCTCTAAACATAGTTGCAGATATACGCAAGTTTTATTAACCAAAGTAGTGTATATAAATCTGTTTATGAAAATGAAATATTATTAAATTGATAATACTGATTCACCCCCCCTCCCTCTCTGTATTATTTCCAACAATTGGTATCAGAGCAGGTCCTTCAGAAGAAGCTTGATCGCTTGAAGGAAGATCTATCATCATGAGCAACTACGAAAAAGAGGCATCCATCAGGCCACCAATTTTTGATGGGAGCAACTTCGTCTATTGGAAGGTAAGAACCACAACCTATCTTCAATCTCTTGGAACAGAAGTTTGGGATATCGTGGAAGGAGGATACACATTTCCATCAACAACTCCTACAGATACGGCAGGTAAAAAGCAGTATGAAACAAATGCAAAGGCTGTCAATACTCTATTGGGGAGTCTATCACAATCAGAATTCATCAAGGTTATGCAACTCAAAACCGCCAAAGAAATATGGGACAATATCATTCTAAGCTATGAAAGAGACGATCAAGTAAAACGTGCAAAACTACAATCTCTCAGAATTCAATATGAAACTCTCAGAATGCACAATGATGAAAGTGTAGCTAATTATTTCCTATGTATAGATGATATTGTTAATCGCATGAAAAACGTGGGTGAAGAGATAAAAGAAGTTACTTTAGTTGAAAATGTTCTAAGATCCTTGCCTTGTAAGTTTGAATCAAAAGTTTCTGCCATAGAAGAAAAGCATAATCTTCAAAGTATTACTATGTCACAGTTGCATGGAATCCTAACTGCTTTTGAAATGAGAAAAGGGGGTCCATCAGATATGAGAGAAGCTGCATTCAAAGCTTCAAGAAAAGGAGAACTCAATGAGTCAGGACATACGTCAGAAGGAGAGGAAGAATCAAACTTTGTCAAGAACCTTCAACAGGGTTCTGGAAGATTCAGAGGTAAACTACCTTTCAAATGTTTTGCTTGTGGAAGAGTAGGTCATTATGTTGCCAAATGTCCTCACAAAGATAAGCTTGATAAAGGTAAGGAATCAACAAAATGGAATAGAAAACAAAGTGTAAATAAGAAGAGCTACTATACGCATGAAGATAGTGATGGTTTATCAAATAGTGATGAAGATGAAAATAGTAATGATTATAGACTTCTGATGGCTTTTGAAGATGATGATTTCTTGGATGCTTTAGATGAAGATGGTCTCTATGAAGAAATTTCTAAACTTAAAATCTGTTTAGAAGAAAAGAGTATGATTATAGATACTCTTACATTCCAACTTGCTGAAAGGGAAAAACACAATGAAAAGTTAGAATGTGAAATTGTGGGTCTAAGAAAAGAAATTGAGAAAACAAAAGCTCTCAATCTTAAGTTTGCTAAAGGATCAGAAACTTTAGATGAAATTATCAAAGTGCAGTGTTCCCCTCTGATAAATACAGGTCTTGGATATACTAAAGAGCCATCTCAAGCACAGAAGCCATCAACCTCCAAAATCTATCTTGATGCAGCAAGTAGAAATGAACAGGTTGACAATCGTCAACAGAGGCTTAAAGCAGATCACCAGGTAAATCAGGTTCAATCTACTTCAAGGATGAATAGAAGCTATAACCAACCACAAGTAAATCATTCTCAATTTGCTTCAAGAATGAATGTCAATGGAAACTACAATAATTAGGTCAGTAGATTCGATAACCGTAGGAATTTCTTTAATGGCCATTGTTTTTCATGTCATAACTTTGGACACAAAGCTGCTCAATGTGTTGCTTATAAGACCATCATGACTAGAGAAGTACGAAATCAAAAGAATATGACTGGGATCATGAAAAAGACCTATAACAACTTTTCTGCTCTTGAAAATGAAATAGAATTCTCTATCTATAACAACTTCAGTCATGAGGACTCTGAATGTAGAAGTAAATTTTGGCAAACATCTCAGAAGGAGCAAGCTTCATTGGGTCACAAAACATGGAAAAAGAAAGAACCGCAAACCGAAAGATGTGGTATAGCCTTATATGCAGAAGGACAAAAAAATCAATGGTACATCGACAGTGGATGCTCAAAACACATGACACGTGATAAATAAAAACTTCAGTCCCCCTTCAGGGTCAAGAAGAGGTAGAAGCGAAGTACCATGACACATGGCAAGAAGCATAAGTCTGATAAGTGTGCAAGTGCGACACCATTGGTCCTCATGGATTGCAGCCAATTGTTTGAGCAGACAATGGAGATGTGGACCTCACTGCAGGAGGATACAGACTTGCAGAAAATTGAAGCAGACATCCATGAAAAATAGTTGCAACTTGATGAGATCAGGGCGACAACACAGACCTTGGCACCTGTGCAAAGGTTCACCAGACTTCAGGAAGGAAAGTTCATCTAGACCCAAATTGATGAGCTGCATTGGAAGGCCTCCATTATCTCCTCAAGGATGCAGCCATGGGATGATGAGGAAAGACAACTATCACAGGCAGTTCAGAGCAAGTTAAAGGCTCTACAGTAGACACAGAGAACCATGGGCCTTGTAGTCAAAGGTCCAACCACAGAGAAATTGGTCGAAGAGATCTGTTAGGCCACTGCACAGGGAACATCATATCTTCAAGTGTTGAAGAATGAGTTCAGCTATATGCAAGAAAAGATTGAGGAAACACGAGTAGAGTGACTTGAGACAAGTCACCACTTTGTGTTGGGGGCCTATGGGGACGGGGTCCCTGATGAGCACCAATATTGCAGCAAGAATGCTGCAACTCCTAGGGCTACCAACTTTGCTTTATCAACCCGAGGTTCATACAAACATGGAGGTGACAGTGCTGTGTACACAAGTAAACGTGATGGGTCTGCTCTTTTTTACTGCTAAGTTGGTGATAGACCACTAAGTTTTTTCAAACTAGACTTCTATGGATTCAGAAGAACCTTGATTACCAATGAGGGAAAGAGAAATCTACTCTAAAAGAAATCTTGTCTACTACAGTAAGGAAAAAGACTGAAATCAAATGCTAAAACACACCATTTTCTAACTAACTGCTAAGAGGCTTTGCTTCAAAAGAATGCTAAGTTAACATGTATGCAATCCTACTATCCTAAGCATGCAGATTCAAACCATCAAAATTTCTATTGCTGTGCATTTAAATGAATAAAATAAATCTGTTTTTATTTTTGTCTTTTTCTTATGTGAGAGTGTGAAAGCTAATCTCTTTTGGTGATGTGGCAGGTGTCTTAAGGATGATGGTGAATGGTCAGAAGGATTGGGAGACAAGTAGGGACCCTTTTCTAGATTCCTAGAGGCTTTTTCCTCAATTATGCCTCAAAACAGGCCACTACAGGTCAACCTATAGGATATCCTAATGCGTTCTACAGGATGTCCTGAAAACCTACAAGATCCCCTATATTTCTACAGGATACAGCCGAGAGAAAAAGGATGGGTGTTGAAGGTGATGGAAGGATTAGGGAAGGTGGTTGGTGGATGGAATGAGGTGAGGGAGTTCCTAGGACCACTTAAGAACTCAAAACCAAAGCTGGGAGATGGCTAGATTTGCTCAACAAGCTTGGAGAAGTTTCCTTGTGAAATGATGAGATTGGTGAGGGTTTTAGTGAAAGGAAGGAATGATCATGGATGGATGAAGTTGTGATGAGGGTGCTGACTATGAAATCTCTCTGTACTTATAAAACACATGCACTGCATCATACATGGACATTTACCCAAAAATCATGCAAACAAGAAGAATTTCAATTATCTAAGGAAAACATAATTTCATGAGCTAGTTGTGTACTTCATGCATGAGGAAAAATTGTAGAATAAGATGGAATATTGATGAGATCTAATGTAAGACTCGAGATAAAAGAAATGATAACTAAGTCTTACTCTTGAAAACTAATCAAATGTTGGCCTAAGTACCAAAAACCCTAAATTCCATGAGAAAGTAGAAATATGTCTTTCTGGGCCTGCATAGGAGTTCTTTCCTCAAATCATGATCCCTGAAGGAAGTAGTGAGGCCAAAACCACCTACTAAAAGATTTTTGATGTTCCTTTATCTCTTCTAAGCTATTGCTGAAGTAAAGCACAAATGGAAGCAAACTAATAAGAAAATTGATCAAATCTACACTCTTGAAATGAAATAATTCTAAAGACAATTTAACCATTAATCTATGAAATCAATCTAAGCATACAAATATAAGAAGAGGAGCCTTTACTGCTAGGGTTGGGACCTAACCCAAGAGCTTCAGCCCTCTAAGTTAACTCAGTGCTGGATCAAGGAATTGCTCATTCTCATTATCAAAATAGAAAATTACATAACAATGTCTTCCACAAATCTTGAACTCGAAAATGACTAGTGTTTTTACAACAAAAATTTGAATCCTAATGAGGCTCTAGGCCTCTTTATTTATACAACCGAAGTCTCCAATGACTTCCTTAAATATAGGGAGGCTCGGTTCCCAAACTCGAGGTAAACTAGCTCTTTTAACTGACACTTGCTCAGCTCCCTTTTGATCTCCATGACTTGGTTGCTTGTACTCCGAGCTAGTGTGATTAATGGAGGGATATTCGAATGAGGGAAGAGTCAATGAGTAGGATCTTCCTCCTACAACCTCTCCTCCTTGTCTCATTCGAGTTTCATCCCTTAATTAGCCAAAATTCAATGATTTTCTCTCACAAACCTGCAATCAATGCACATTAGTCCACTAGGCATAATATCTCACTTTGACTCATATCATTATACAAAATACAATCAAAATATGTAATAAATTGTGATAATAGTTGATTTGACTAAGCTAGGAGGTGGATTAAGGTCCATATAGTTACCCAATGATGAGGCTCATCATTACCCCCTATTGAAAGTGTTTCTCATCCTCTGAGAAACTCAATCAATATCCATGTCTTTCATGACTCTAATGGCCTCCCTGACATCCCATGCTTCTGCTATAGTTTCCTCTTCCTATGCATAGAATCCTGCCTTCCTTTCTATCTCCTCCCACTACTTTCTTTCTTCCTCTTCCTTCCTTCCTTCCAACATTCCTAAGAGCAATGGTGGACTGAGTCTCAAGCCAATCCAATTGACTTTGAGTCTTTGGAGAGCTTGCTTGTACATGGGTGTCCTGTTCAGTGCTTCTCTCATTCTTTGAGGAGAATGGTACTCTCTGATTTTCAAACTGTAGGGAAAAGTATTCCATCTCCTTTGGCAAGCTTGCATGCTGTCATCTCCTAACAGCCTGAACATATCCTCAAAGTGTGTAATTTCTTGCTCTTGGGCAGCAAGGTACCTGGGTGCAAGTTGAGGGTCATTTGCAATCAAGTTATGTGTGTTGATGACAACCATTGGATTTGATTGCTCAGATCTTATCATGAGAGGTTTTGTTTCTTCCCTTGCCATTATTTTCTTCATTTCTGTAGCCCTTCCTTCCTCATAGTTCATCCATGATTCTAAAGCCATCAACTGTAAGTCCCCTAGTTTTGAATTAGGGTCCATTACATTCAGATCTATTAAGGCTAAATTATGTAGGTAGAACTTAGACAATTTAGCCCTATCCTCCAATGTGTTCTGATCACAAAGATCAATGAACTGTCTATAATCCAGGAATGGCATAGTGCCTCTTTGTGCTTGGGTCTTGATTTGGAGCTGAAACCACTATTCCTTAAGGTATAATGCATAGGACTTAGCTGGAATCCTGCACTGGATTGCCTCTAAGGATAGACTAGCCATGGATGCCAATTGATTCTCTCTTTCTTGTAGCTATCCCATTAACCCTGCATTTTTTGCCTCCAACTGAGCTTTCATCATTGCCTCTCTGTCCCTCGGGTTGCTCAGTTCTCTGCCCATCTCTTTAACTTTTTCCTCCATGTCACCTATGTCCTCCACTCCTTTGGATTTGGAAATCTGCATCCATATATGTGTTCTTTCCCTTTCTTTCTCGAGCTCAAAAAATAATGGGATGTAAATTTTTTGTGGAATGACCCTACCCCCTTCAATAAATTTGTAGTAGGAGTCAAGGTTAGATTGAGGACTAGGTTCCCTTAGCTTTGGATCCTCTGTATTTGTTTCTTGGTGCATACTCCCTTCTTTATTCAATTTCTGAGTTTACTGTAGGGTTTCCTCTGCTTCCTGTAGGTCCTTCTGTGTATCATGTAGGATGCCTTTTCTGTTGGATGAGGCAGATCTAGTCACAGGCCTTCTAACATAAGTGATAGGAGACTTGGGAGAGGCTTGTCCTGATGATCCTTCTCCATGAATTTTCATAAGAGGAGTCATCTTCTCCTGCTGTTTGGGTGAGTCTTCAATAACAATAGGAATCTTGGTGGGAGTTTGAGGTTTTCCATGCCTTATTCTTGTACTTTTTCTTGTCCTAAAGTACAATGGAGTTTGTCTCTGTCACTTCCCTTTTTGTTTGATAGGGGTACTAAGGGAAGTGAGGGAAGTTGTTGCCTCTTTCTCAGTGAGTTTTGGAGATACCCTGGGTGATTCCTCCTTATCTTCTGCCTCCGCTTTTCCATTCCCCCTCTCATCTTTGTCTTTCTCCTCTTCTTCTCCCTGTAGTTCCTCACTCTGTTCATCAGTTTCCTCCTTTGCATCTTCTTTTGTCTCTTGATCACTTTCCTTCTCTTTTTATTCCTCTTCTTCCTCATCTATTTCCTCTTCGTCCCTCTCTATTTCTTATTCCTCCTTTTCAGTTTATTTTTCATCCCTTTCACTGGCAGTGGGGCTCTTGTCATATTCCAAGGCTTTTATATCTTCCTCTATCTGCATGTCTCTGAAAGTATCCCGTGTGATAGGAATTATGAGGTTTTGGAGGGCATCTTCTATGATAAGTCTAATTAACCCATGATGAGCTAGTTCTTGATGGTTTCCTTATTGCACCTTCATGCTCATATCTATCATTGATTGAAGAAGGAATTAGGGTATGCTAAGTATATTTTGAGGAGGTATGTCTGCTCCAAACCCCAATTCTTGGAGAAGTCTAAAATGGTATCCATATAACACACTATACCTACCTTCACATGAGATATACTTTATAAGGTGGTAGCTAATTTCATTCCAAGGATAGGGTAGGCTTGCTCTTCTCACAACATTTTTGTCTTCCATGGCCTCCTCTCCTTCCAAAAAAAATTTCTTCTTTGCAGTTTGGCTATTTCACTTATCCTCCTTTCTCCAAGGCACTCCTAAGGAAAGTGTGGTAATTTTGCCTATGATTTCAGGGGTGAGCTCTATGGAGAGGCATTTCACCACAATAGTGGCATGGGTCCTAGTCAGTGGAATGAGGGAGAGAGAAAAATCTCTGTCTACTTCATTATCATACCCCCTCAATTTCTCAAAGAAACCCATCCAATTGTGCCTTGTGAATATCTCTAGCACAGGAGGGTGTTGATGAATCCTTACAGTGTTGATGGGTTCCCTCTTATTAAATCCCCCTATCATTTTCTCTGATGGATGGAGGGGTGTATATGTCTAATACAAAATTTAATGAATGAGGAAATTTAAATAAAAATTCTGTGTATGCAATTCCCTTATGCTGCAATCATTTCCAACAAACTAGAAGGTTTTTTTTTTTTTTTCACTTGGAAAAATGTGGGGAAATATAGAGCCTACCTCCGTATCATGGCTTGATGAAGCCAACCTCTATTTTTCCCTTTTAAATCTACTCACTTTCAATCTTGTAGGTGTTGGACTATATCCTATAGGTGATCCTGCACAAGAAAAACAAATTTTGCCTTTCCTGTAGACTGCTTGAGGGCCAAGAGAAACTTTGCTAGTGTGTAGCCTTGAGAATGTGAATGCTTCTATGCATGGAGATCAACGTTTATTTCCTCATATGGGTGATTTGAGTGGGGTGTTTTGCTGGCAGCCGAGGTACGAGTATCCATTTTTGGACCGTTGGTCCCACTACCACATCATCATTCTCCTCACCTCGTAATCAACTCCCACTTTGGGCATACGTAGCTTAACTACTTTCGACCTCATCTCTTCTTTTCCTTGACTTGACTATTGCCACATGTGTAAGGACTAACTGTCTTCTCCTCGTTGACTGAGTGAAGGTGGCCAAGTTAATTGGCCACCTTTTGCTTATTAAACAGCTCTTTCATAACTTTTACATGTTCGATCATATTATGCTAACAAGAAAGTAGAAGCGAGATACTTCCTTGTGGTAATGATGCCTTGATGTTGTTTGTTGAAGAATGAAGTCTTTGATGTGTGTTTGTTGGATGTGCTTTTCTCCTTCTTCTTCTTTTTATTGTCCTCTGATGATCTTCTTTGATGTGTAGGTACTTGGATGTTGATGTTGATGATCCTGATGTTGCTGCTAGGCTCTGGAGGAGCTTCTTCCACCTCCGGATCTCCATGCTTGAAGCTGACTGCAACCTGTGATTTTTGTGTTGTGGGATAGGCTGCTACAAGATTTCCTACAGGATGTATTGTAGCTGCTTCTCCCTCAAAAGTTTTAATCATTTTCCACTACTGGAGCTTGAGGATGGTTAGCATGGGTAGAGAAGGGGTCTCGGGATTTGTGAATGAGGAAAATAGCCTTCAAGTGTTGTCCCCTTGTTCTCTGTCTTCATCCTTATTCTATATTTTTTCTTTGAAAACTGTAATTAAATTTATTTATTTTTGAAACTGACTTTTTTAATGAATGCAGGGGTGATCATGATGGGGAGAGGTATGGTGATGAGATGGTGAAGTAGATTTTTATTTTTTTTGACAAGGGCAGGTCATTCCCTTGCTCTAGGGTTACTTCCTTTAGGATTCCCAAGCCAATGTAATTCATAAAAGATCATCCTATAGGTTTTTAAGGAATCCTGTAGGTTTACAGGGAATCCTGTAGAAAACTTATAACCCTTGCAAACCAAGGTAAATGAGTCGAAAAAATGGAGGGAATAATGGAATGATGAAGGATAATGAATGGAGAAATAAAAACATGAGCTGGATAGGTCCCTTTTGATTCTCTCTTGTTGCTCTGATCCTCCTCCTGCTGACTTGCAAACAATATTTTCAAAGTTTTCTTTTCTCTTTTATTTTTTTTGAAAGCAACTAGTCTGCCTCCAAGAGGTTTTCATCCTAGCTGCTTGCCCTGGGCGCCTCAAAAGAGGTTTTCATCTAGGGATATTTTTATTTCTCTTTTTTTTTGACCCCATTGGGCTGCCCCAAGAGTTTTTCAACCTAACAATGGGACTCAGGTTCCTCATGGAGGTTCTCACCTGAGTCTCCTTATTATTATTATTATTATTATTATTTCTCTCTCTCATTGATTTGATTAGGTAGGATCTGAGACTTGCTCCACCACCATCACTGTTTTGCTGATACCATCAACGAACTCTTGCTTTGACAATGGCTTCTTGTAAACCTTCAATCTGTGCCCATTAACAAGTAAAGGAATAACCTCTAAATCTATGGTTCTAATCTGCATTGAACCATTATCATGACATTTCTCTATGACATAAGGCCTTAACCATCTAGTCCTTAACTTGCCCTTAAAGTCTTTATATCTGGAATCATATAAAAAATCCCAATCACCTTCTTGAAATTGCTTTTCCTTGATGTTCTTTTCATGCCAAATCTTCCTCTAACTTTGAGTCACCTCTATGTGTAGGAGGGCTTGCATTTTGAACCCATCTAACCCATTCAGTTGGAGCAATCTCTCTTTTTTTGCAATGCTGAGATCTAGATCTAGTCGGGCTACCATCCTCAATGTATTGTACTCAAATTCAATGGATAGCAAGGCCTTCTTCCCATATACCAACTCATAGGATGTGAATCCAGTGGTGGCCTTCTAGGAGGTATTGTAGGCCCAACTGGCCTCAACTAATCTATTTGTCCAATCTTCTCTGCTACTGCTAACCACATTGGTCAGAATGCCTTCCAATGCTCTATTGGTAACCTCCACTTGCCCATTAACTTGTGGGTGATAGGGAGTGAAGGTTCTATGCTTGATCTTGTGCTCGCTTAACAAGTCTTCAATCATGTTGGATGTAAATTGGCTACCTTGATCAATGACCAGTTATCTAGGGTACCCAAACTTGTAAAATACATTTTCCCTTAACAACTCAGCCACCTCCTCTGTTGCTGCCTTGATTGCCTTGGTTTCAGTCCACTTGGTCAAATAGTCAATGCACATAATGAAGTACTGCTTTTGCTTGGAAGGAGGGTCAATAGGTCCAATGAAATCCATGCCCCACTTATCAAATAGCTCGAAAGTTACTTGAGGTTGCAGAGGCATTTCATCCCTTGGAGTAGGCTTTCCCATCCTTTGGCACTGATCACACTAACTAATACACCTTCTCACATCCCGGTGAAGAGTGGGCCAATAATAACCAACTTGTAACACCTTGAATGTTGTCCTCTTAGCTGCAAAGTGACCTCTACAAGGCCCATCATGATAGGTCAAAAGTATGTCAAAGACTTCCTCCTCCCTGACACATCTCCTCAGAATTTGATCTGGGCCTAGTTTGAAGAGATTGTTGCCAATCCAAGTGAATGGGGCGTTCTTCCTCATAATATTGCTATTCTCTTTGGAGGACAAATTTGGTGGGAACTGTGCAGACAACAAATAGTTTGATATGTCAGCAAACCATGGAGAGAGAACTGAAATGGCAAATAAGTGTTTATATGATAACTGATCATCAACCAATCCTTCCTTCCCTGCAGGCAAAGTTAATTTGGACAAAAAATCTGCAACAACATTTTCCTTGCTAGGCTTATCAACAATAGTTAGATCAAACTGCTGTAATAAAAGTAACCATCTAATTATTCAGGAATTCACATCAGGTTTATTCATTAAATATTTAATTGCAGCATGGTCAGTATGTACAAATGTTTGATAACCTGTAATGTAATGCCTAAATTTGTTCAATGAATGCACAACAACTAGGAGCTCCTTTTCGGTCACTGTGTAGTTCAGTTCGGCCTTTGACAAATTATTACTGATAAAGTAAATGGAATAAGACAATTTGTCATCTCTTTGACCTAGAGCTGCTCCTATGGCTTTGTGTGAGGCATCAACATGTATATGAAAAGGAAGGGCCCAATTTGGGCCTCGGAGAATAGGTGCAGTGGTCAACTTGTCCTTCAGGGTGTCCAGGGCCTCTTGACAGCTTTTTGACCATACAAACTCAGAGTCTTTGGCCAACAACCCAAATAAAGGAGAAGTTAACTTGCTGAAGTCTTTTATAAACCTCTGATAGTGTCCTGCTAAACCTAGAAAACTTCCGACATCTCTCTATCTTTATGGAGGTGGGACCCTTTGGATGATGGCTATTTTGTTTGGGTCCACCTACAATCCTTGCTAGGATATTGAATGACCTAGAACAGTCCCTGTAGTCATCAATAAATCACATTTTTTGGGACTAAGGGATAGGTTTATTTCAATGCATTTTTTTAGCACCTTACCTAAGTTGGACAGAGCCTCCTAGAAATCACACCCATAGGGTGTAAAATCATCCATATAAATCTCTATTGCATCATGGACTAGCTCAGCAAAGATACTCAGGACTGCTCTCTGGAAAGTGGCAGGGGCATTACATAGGCCAAAAGGAAGGACCCTATAGGTGAAAGTACCCCAAGGACAAGTGAAGGTGGTTTTATCCTGGTCTTCCAGGCTAATCTGGATTTGATTGTACCCGTTGAACCCATCTAGGAAAGAGAAAAACTTTTTCCCTGCCAGGCCATCTAGCACTTGGTCAATGAAAGGTAGAGGGAAATGGTCCTTCTTTGTGGCTTTGTTTAACTCTCTGTAATCGACACAAATCCTCCACTTCCCATTTTTCTTTGGAACCAACACCAAAGGAGAGACCCACTCACTGTCTGAGATAGGGTAAATGAATCTTGCATCTAGCAGCTTTTGCAATTCTTCTTTGACTATATCCTTGAGAGCTGGATTCATTCTCCTTTGGGGTTGTCGGACTAGTTTGCAACCTTCTTTGATATAAATGTGGTGAGTACACACCGAGGGGTGCACTCCCTTAATTTTTTTGTAACTCCAAGCAAAGGCATCCAGATGTTCCTTTAGCATGTTGCACAACTTTTCTTCTTGGTGTACAGAAAGAGATGGGTTGATCTTCAAAGTTATCTCAAGGCCAAATTCTATGGTTTTGACACGGGTAGGGTTTGAATCAGCTAAGCATAGATCAATCTGATGGTTGTTCTGGGTTTCTTTTACTACTTCCTCTAAGGACAATGTACTAGGAGTTGGACTTTGGAGTATGTGTTCAATCAAATCATCTTCATCCGGTTGTCCTCCTCCCATGGTTGTTTCTAAGGTATAGAGTTGGGTTGAATAAAATTCATCTTCTTCCTCCTCCTCTAGCCATAAAGGTAAGTCATGTTCTAGAGATGGCTAGGCAGGAGGGTACATGACTAACTGCTTGGACATATGCCCATTTTTTATAGTCATATTTCCAACCCTGCAGCTAATGTAGGCATCGGCAGTGGCTAACCAGGGCCTCCCAAGGATGATAGGGTAACCAATAATCTTGGCCTTAAGCTAGAGAACTAGGAAATCTACAGGGTACTCCCAAGAGTCAATGGAGACCATCACATTCTCCACAATCCCTGCAGGGGTCACTATGGAACAGTATGCAAGTTGCAAGACTGTTGTGGTCTTTCTCAATGAACCCTGGAGATTGAGCTTGAGCATGCTGTCCTTAGTCATCACATTAATGGAAGCCCCGAGATCAATCAAAGTGTGTGGGACAATGGTGCCATTGATGTGCACATCTACTATAGGGCTTTCAGGGTCCAAATACTTTGGACAAATTACCTACCCCAGCATTAAGTCGAATAACTTTCCAATGACATTAATGGTAGGGGTGTCTTTTTTTCTCCTCCCTGGATGTTTGAAGCACTTATCCTTAATCAACTTGCTGTAAATAGGTACCTCCTTTATGGCTTGGAGAAGTGGAATTTTGACACCTAGATTTTTCAATTCTCCTAGAAGTTCAGTCTCTTTTGGGGTAGGCTGGAGTGGTTGGGTTAATCTCTTAGGAAAGGATGGTGGATCTACTTTAGGCATGCTTTCCTCTCTTTCTTCCTCACTCTCCCTATGTGGAGGTAGAGTTTGGTTGTCCAGGAGTACTCTCCCAGATCTCAGGTTGATTTCCTGAATCTCCATAGCATAAGTAGGGTAGGATGTCTCTCCATTGTATACTTGTTGTGCCTATCTATTGTTTGGGTTTGTATTTGGCTGGGCAGGCATCTAGGGTTGTTTAGGTGGAGCAGGGTGTAAAAGTTGTGGTTGAGTAGGTGGTGAAGGCAATAAAGTTGGAGCATTATTGTATGGGGGCCTCCACCCCTAGGGCGGTGCATTCCACTGAGGCTGTGGCGGAGCATATGGCTGAAATGACTGGCTGGTCGGCTGGGAATGGTACTGAGGTGCAAAGGACCAAGGAGGAGGTGTAGACTAGGAAGGATGAGCAGGGGGTTCCCAAGAGGGAATGGATGTGGTCTGGTTGGGGTTATAATATGCATGGGATGACCCTTGCATGCCCTACTGGTATGGCCGAGGCCCATGAGGTCTCCTTTGATTTATGTAGCAGAGTTGTTCAGTCACCCCTTCAGCTCCCTGATATACGGATTTTAGTCTAGGTAGAGAAGGTCACTTGTCCGTGGAGTGGTTTTCTTCACAGACTAAGCCAACTTCAATCAGGTTTAGTGGAAATTCATTCCTAGGTAGCCTCCTTGTGCATATAGGGCAGAAAATGGCTAAGGCTCTCTCTACTTCCTCTTGTTTTCTCTTAATGTGCATAGTGTCCATCTGTAGGGAAAGGGTTTGCAACATCTCACTCTTGAAATCTTCCAGCATGTTTCCAATTTCACCCTTGATGGATGTATTGGAAGAGGATGGACTGACCATAGGTTGACTACCCCTACCCTTTTTCCTAGCTACCCTAGAATGGTTTCTAAAGACAGTCTTGATATCTTCATAGGGTAGATGGCAGATGTCCCCTCTTGCCCCAAGTTTAGGGTATCTAGAAGATCTTCCCTTACCCCTCTAAGCAGGACTAGCTTCAGTGACTCAGGGTCAAGTGTGCACCTGGCCCTTTTGTAGCTAAGTTGGAATCTTTCTTCATAATCCTCTAGGGATTCATCATGCCCTAAGGTCATCCTAAAAATTTCCTCTTTAGTGTCTTTAGACCTGCAAGAGTCTCGATACTTACTGTTGAAGGTTTGCTACATTAGTGTATTTAGACCTGCAATAGTCTCGATACTTACTGTTGAAGGCTTGCTGCATTTGAGCCCAAGTTGTGATGCTATCCCCAGGTAAACCCATGAACTAGCACAATGCAGCATCGTTGAGAGTGGATGGGAATAGTTTCAACTTCTGCTCATCATTGGTGTAATCATAGGTTTTGCATATAACAACAAACTCAAACAAGAAAGTGTCTAGATCTTTTGAGGTCAGGCCATGGAAATGAGGAAGAGAAGAGGGGCTTATATTCTTCATCTTGGTATCCCCATTAGTTTCTCTGATGGGAAAGGCACCCTCAACTCTTTCCCTATTTCCTCTGTCATTTCTATTTTCAGCCATTGGATCAGTTGGAATGGGTTCTTCTTCTTCTTCTTCTCCCCCTGTAGGTTCTTCAAATATCTTTGGTTGTTCACCTAAGGGTTCTTCCAAATCACAACCACCGAAGAAGAGGGAAGGTTTTTTGTTTGAAGCGGTGGGGGTATTTGGCAAAAATTTCCCTAAGTTATCCTTATTCCTACAAGGCATGAAAGAAGTGTTTTTGTTTTGTTTTGTGTTTTTTTTTTCAAGCTTTGAAAATAATTACAGAATTGAAATTATAGACTGAATGAAAACTAACTGCATGAATGAAATCTTACTTGCATAATGGAAAGGAAAGCAAAGAATGAAGAATGGAAAAGAAAATCATCTAAATTACTTTTGCAGAAATGAAGCTAATAGCATAATACCCGAGACAAGAAATGGAAGAAAGAAAGCAATAATCACATATTACTCAGACACCTCCCTGACAACGGCGCCAAAAAGTGATGAGCACTAGTATTGCAGCAAGAATGTTGCAACTCCTAGGGCTACCAAATTTACTTTATCAACCTAGGGTTCATACAAACTTGGAGGTGATTATGCTGTATACACAAGTAAATGTGATGGGTTTGCTCTTTGTCACTGTTGAGATGGTGATAGACCACTAAGCTTTTTCAAACCAGACATCTATGGATTCAAAAGAAGCTTGATTACCAATGAGGGAAAGAGAAATCTACTCTAAAAGAAATCTTGTCTACTACAGCAAGGAAAAAGACTGAAATCAAATGTTAAAACACACCATTTTATAACTAACTGCTAAGAGGCTTTGCTTTAAAAGAATGCTAAGTTAACATGTATGCAATCCTACTATCCTAAGCATGCAGATTCAAACCATCAAACCTTCTACTTCTATGCATGTAAATGAATAAAATAAATCTATTTTTCCTTTTGTCTTTTTCTTATGTGAGAGTGTGAAATCTAATCTCTTTTGGTGATGTGGAAGGTGGATTAGGGATGATGGTGAATGGTCAAAAGGCTTGGGATATAAGTAGGGACCCTTTGCTATCTTCCTAGAGGATTTTTCCTCAATTCTGCCTCAAAACAAACCACTACAAGTCAACCTACATGATATCCTAATGCGTTCTACAGGATGTCCTGAAAACCTACAGGATCCCCTGTATTTCTATAGGATACAGCCAAGAGAAAAATGATGGGTGTTGAAGGTGATGGAAGGCTTAGGGAAGGTGGTTGGTGGATGTAATGAAGCAAGGGAGTGCCTAGGACCACTTCAGAACTCAAAACCAAAGTCGGGAGATGGTTGGATTTGCTCAACAAGCTTGGAGAAGTTTCCTTGTGAAATGATGAAATTGGTGAGGGTTTTAGTGAAAGCAAGGAATTATCATGGATGGATGAAGTTGTGATGAGGATGTTGACAATGAAATTATATGTACTTCTGAAACACCTGCACTGCATCATACATGGATATTTACCCAAAAATCATGCAAACAAGAAGAATTTCAATTACCTAAGGAAAACAGAATTTCATGAGCTAGATGCCTACTTCATGCATGAGGAAAACTTGCAGAGTAAGATGGAACATTGATGAGATCTAATGTAAGACTGAAGATAAAAGAAATTATAATTAAATCCTACTCTTGCAAACTGATCAAATGCTGGCCTCGGTATAGAAAATCCTAAATTCCATGAGAAAGTAGAATTTTGTCTTTTTGGGGCTGCATAGGAGTTCTTTCCTAAAACCATGATCCCTGAAGGAATGAGTGAGGCCAAAACCACCTACTTTCAAACTTTTGATGTTCCTTTACCTCTTCTAAGCTACTGCTGAAGCAAAGCACAAATGTAAGCAAACTCATAAGAAAACTTATCAAATCTACACTACTTGCAATGAAATAATTCTAAAGACAATTCAACCATTAATCTATGAAATAAATTTAAGCATACAAATACAATATGAGTAGCCTTTTCTGCTAGGGTTGGGCCCTAACCCAAGAGCTTCAACCCTCTGATTTAACTCAATGTTGGATCAAGGAATTGCTCATTCTCATTATCAAAATAGAAAATTACATAACAATGTCTTCCACAAGTCTTGAACTCAAAAGATGACTAGTGTTTTTACAGCAAAAATTTGAATCCTAATGAGTCTCTAGGCCTCTTTATTTATACAACTAAATTCTCCAACGACTCCCTTAAATCTAGGGAGCCTCGACTCCCAAACTCGAGATACACTAGCTCTTTTAATTGTCACTTGCTCGACGGCCTTTTGATCTCCATGACTTGGCTGCTTGCACTCCGATCTAGTGTGATTGATGGAGGAATATTCAAATGAGGGAGGAGTAAATGAGGAGGATCTTCCTCCTACAATCTCTCCTCCTTCTCTCATTTGAGTTTCAACCCTTAATTAGCCAAAATTCAATGATTTTCTCTCACAAACTTGCAATCAATGCACATTAGTCCACTAGCCATAATATCTCACTTTGGCTCATCTCATTAAAGAAAATACAATCAAAATATGTAATAAATTGTGAGAAGAGTTGATTTGACTAATCTAGGTGGTGGATTAAGGTCCATATAGTTACCCAACGATGAGGTTCATCAATCCCCTGGGTCAAATTTTGTAAAAAAACTGTTAAATATTGTAAAGTCTCCGCATTTTAAGGAGAAGAGCGCAAGTAGCGTAGGTCGATAGGAGTCAAAGGGAACTTTAGAAGGTAAAAGCCCCTTTATTTTATAAGAGTCAAGTTGTTTTGAGACCCACCCATGGTTCGCAGACCATGGTATTGTAATGAAGAAGAATATAAAAGGAATTCATAGAAGAGTCATAGAGAAAGCTAAGCAAGAGGATAGAAGTGCAAGATTTGGTTTTGTTTTTTCTATTATGTACTTAGGAGAAGGGGAAGGCTCCTGCAGCTGTGTGCACGGAGACCTTGGTAAGTCTGCAGCTGAGTGCACGGGCCCCTGCAGCTGTGTGCACAGGGTTGGAAAAGATTGTAATTGAATATCTAAAGCATAATAAAGGCTTGTTTTGAAGAATTATCTGTGTATCATTGTTTCTCTCTGAATTTACTATATTTTTGATTTGTTGAATGCAATTAATCAGGAAAATTACTTAATAGATTCACGAAGAAGTAGATCTGTTTATTTATATGATGTTATGCATGTTTAGCGCAATCGGCGAAGGGCACAAATCTGCTAACTGTTAATTGTTGTAACTTTTATATTTTAAGGGTTAAGGGTTCAGAAAGGTCAATATAACGCCCTAAGTTTGATAGAAACACATAACATAGTCCTTTGGATGTAGAAACCTGGTTCTAACCCCCCCCAATACTGCCTCAGGTAAGTCTGCAGCCTACACTACATGGGTTGTTGCCGAAAGGGCTGGTAGTGTAGGCTTTTGTTGCTTAGCACAACTAACTATGAACTTGGGTCCAAGCCCCCTCAAGCCAACAATCCGAAGGATCAACAAGCTGATATGTTAGACAAGCTAGTAGGAATGTCCAAAAAAGTGTACAAGGATATGGTCAAAGAAATGGACATAATTGCATCACAAGAGGATCCATATCAACATCAACGTGCTTCAAATGTATGTAATCAGCGCATAAAACAGGATGACAAGGAAGAAAGAGTTGATATTAAAGTTTGTGAGTTATTGTTCATATTTCCTTATAACAACTCAAGGTTTCATTTTGTATACTTTAAGTTGTTTTACAACAACCATCCTTGAATATCTTCAAATAGGTGGTAACAACAAAGAAGAGCCATCAAAATAATTGATTAACATTGAGTTAAATATGGGTTGTGAGTATATGTTGGCATATCAAAAATTAATTGTGGAATTTGTAAGTATCTATGTTATTTTACTTCTCTGAGTTTATAGTTAATAGAACATAAAAATCCTTTATATTAAATCTATGATTTATAATGGGATATAAAACTTGCAAGAAACAAAGTATGGAACTAAGCCAATAGAAGACTTGTTGCAACAAGGCATGAGGCTTGGTTTTAAAACCATGTGTACAATTCATGAGTCACTTCTTGCTATGGTACATTGCTATTTTAATTACATTGATGTATATTATTTATTTCAATTTTCATTATTCTCACCAATGTAGATACACTCATTATACTTTATTTTTATGTTTGCAGATGGAACATGATTAATAAGAGGAAAACAATCAATGCAATTAACAAAACATTCATCCAAATAACCCAATTCATGGAAGTAGCTCGAGAGCTGACAATAGTTCCAACGAAAAATGATGATCTATTTAGATATCAATGCAAGTTGTTATATTTTTTGAAATAATTGTTTGTGAAAATAAGATATTTTGTTTAATGTGATGGACATTGTGTTCCAATTGAAAGACAAGGGGTTAGAAATAACTATCCCATTTTGTACAACAAAGAGCCTCTAATTGATATTTAATAAAATACATTTTAATTTATTCTATCGTGTTATCCAATGTCACTGTGAAATGTTACACCACTGATTAAATATATGGATGATTAAATATTATAATGAAGAGATGTGAAATATGATGATATAAAAAATTAATCTAAACATCATATACAAATGCACTGATCAAAATTTAATTTATATGAACATTGTTATAAGATATATGTTGATTTTTCAATGAATAATGAATTTAAAGAAACACAATAATTGCATTGTCACAGGTCGATATTTCTAAAAAAGAGAAAATCTCATACAAAATATTGGTGTGTCTATAACATAAACACTCACTGTTACATTATTTTATCTAAAAGCATCATTACTTCAAGATTTTTGCATGGTCAATTCCTTTTCTGAAAACAACAACACCGGGGCATTATATTCTTCAAGCATCGATGTTGTTTACATTTAACGCCCAGGTGCACTGTAATTCTTAAATCACCAATGCTTTCATAGAACTAATGACTTGGTGCTACAAAATATTATTTCTAGCCCCGATGAAATATTCAAATTAACATCACTGGTTATTTTATATGAGTAGCGCAACAGTTCTTTTATGAAAATCATACACATCGGAGTTGCGATTTTAAATTAAAGCATCATATATGCAATATTTTTTTGCCTACCCTCGGGTGTTTTGTTAATGTATACGCACTGGGGTTGTATGCATTCCAGGCACTAATGTTCTTTGCATTCAATGCTTCACGGCTTTTGGTTATGTATACAACCCCAATGCTTCTATTTATTTAGTGCATCGGTTTTATTGATTCCATGAAGCATGCCACTAAAAAAACATCCGCTAAAACCTCCGGCAGCCCATATTTTTTCAGTTGTGATGAAGCTCCATTATCATCTCTACTAAAACATCTGGTACGCAAGCAGATAATGTAGCGGAGGTTTTTTTGAATGTTTTTTCTATTTTTATAACAGTAAAAACCTCTATTATAACATCCACTAGAAGGTATTTTCCTTGTAGTGTTTAATTCATCTCTTCAATCCTGGCTCCTTCCTTCCATTTTGATCTATATTTTTGTAATGCATTTGGGCCAATAGTTTCTCTTATGACCTCATGCATTAGGGGGCATATGTTATAACCCTATTTTCCACTCCACTATAGTGAGAGAAACCTAACTTCAACATACCTTAGTTGCTGGCCAAAATGTATCCCCTTTCACCCTTGCATTTACTATATGGATCTTACAAGTGAGTTATTACATGTTAAAGGGGACAAATTAAATAATTGATCAATTTCTCATAATTATTTTGTCACAATTTTACAAGTATGAAATAATAATTATTTCAAAATTGAGAAAAAGGTTCTAGAGTTTTTCATTCCCAAGGAGATCAACTTGACCTACTTTGTTGAAAAATGTAGCAAGAAAGTCTCAATGTGATTTTACCTTGATCACATTGAGAAAATTCGAATTTCCACATCAGTAGACAACTTGGATGCAATTAAATGAGGTGACATGGCTCTTGTCACTCAGTTATCTCCGTAAATTTGAGTTAGAGGAGTTAGAATTCAGTGAAGCATGTGTGATTGCTAATTTGTAGAAATCAAGGTAAGATATTTCAAGTTTTTTTTCCAGATAAACTAGTTCTAACTATGGGAGGAAATAGTAGAAGGTCAATTGCACAGTGGGACAATAGACTAACTCAGTGATCATCCAGTTAAATGATCAATCAACCCAAAATAGCTAGTATATGCAAAGAATTCGAGTTCCCCAACTGTGGTGGAGATTCCAAAGAAGTGTAACATCAGTTGTAGACTAGTCTTGAGTGTACAAGTGTTTCATTCAATCAGATGATCAACCTTGGAAATTGTTGAATCATTTAGGAGGAAATTCCTAAATAATAGGGGCCTAATTTCCTCAGGGATTGCGCAAGGAAATAGGGGCTCAAGTAGAGGGAAAAATTGACTAAGTATGGATCAGAGCTTCTCATTGAGCAGAGAGATATGTTATTCACTTGCAGGTTGAGCTCAGATTGAGCTAGAAATTGTAATACATCTCTATTCATTAGATTAATGCAAGCAGGAATAAGGGGTTTTAAGCAGTTGCTTTCCCCTAGAAAATTGTTGTGTGCATATGTGCTATTTCTGATTGCATGTTTTTTTATTGATGTTCTAAATTGTGAATTGAATTCCACAAAGTAGTAGAGTAGGATTGTGTCTTGTGATTTAGATTAAAATTTCACGATCAGTTAGAATTATACACCATAATTTCTACATGGTATTAGAGCATGATTCACATTAGAAATAGAATTTGGAAGTTTTTTTTCAGGAGGTTCAAATTTGCAGTTTAGTGTAGCAGGATCTCTTCAGAGTTGGGAAGGTGATATTCAATGGGTTGAGACTAGAGTATGCCTTGGAAGACAACTCTAATTTCATTGCATGGAAGGATTGCATGGGGGCGATGTTGGATTACAATGGATTGCTAGAATATGTCAAGAGAAATATTGCAAAACCACAAGCAGCTGATGCACAAAACCTAGACCAATGGAAGAAAGATGCAGCCAAGGCAAGGAGAATAATCTTGGGGGGAGTATGAGACCACATTGTCTCAAATATCCATGGGAAAGAAACCCCTTTTTCAATGTGGAAGGCACTGACAGATTGTTTGAGAATAGTAGTGACCATAGGAAATTGTAACAACCCTAGTAAAAAATCCATGTAAAAAAAAGATAAGACCAAGGTAATGGGACATGTATTCCAAGTTTAATGGTGGGAAAAACATCCTAGTGGATGTTCATTTCAGTTATTATAGCTAAAGGAATTTAGCAAACGCAATGGAAAAGGCTTGGAAAGGCAAAATGACATTTTTGGCACATTTATTTATGAAAATAATTGAAATTAGGAGAAAATGAAGGTGAAATGTCACACGTTCCATGTGAGGAGAAAAATGAAGGAAAATAATGGAAAATGAAGGAAAATAGAGGCCTCATTAATAAAAAGTCTTAAGAGTGTTAGAAAATTATATATTACGGAGCAATGGAACACATAAAATATTGCAGAAATATAAACACAGAAAATGCACAAAACAAGAGAGACACAGATATACGTGGTTCACCCAGTTTTGGCTACGTCCACCCCGAACAGCCAGTCCTTCCTTTCTATTATCCAGCAAAATGAAGAGACACAACCTATAGCAAATCCGTTGTAATATCCTCTGTTTTCTCTCACAGTCTCACCTCTCTGTTTCTCGCTCACAGAATACACATCTATCACACAGCCTCAAATACAATACCCTCATACAAAGAGAGGGGTTGCCTTCTAGGGCAAAAAAACCTAAACTAAACATAAGTTCTACCGTCAGATCATCCGCCTAATGAACGGCCCAGATTGACTAGAAATTACTATACTTTTACAAGGCAATTTTACAGTTGTTTATAGCTTCGGGGGCGCTACCCCCGAAACCCCCCGCCAGGGGGGGGCTCCCAAAGGTCGCAGCCGCCCCCCCCTGGACCCCCCCTGCAGCGAATATTTTACGGGCGGTTTCGAACTGGGGTCCTATGTGGCGATACCTTTGAATATAGAAGATAATCAAGCTCCACACCCAACAAAGAGGATCAATGGGCAAGCTTGGTCAATGTAAGCCATTGTCAGTTCAGTTTTGGAGCTCTCATTCTATTCTCTCTCTCATATGCTTGGACACTTAGAGTTTTCTTGGAGCACTCTTAGAGAGTGTAGCATACTTGGTTGCTTAGAGCAAGAGGGCAAAGGAAGAGCAGGAAAGTGCAACAAGACATCAGGATTAGCAGCTACATCAGGTTTTGCTTGTAGGTATCGAGTTTCATGTATGTTTTCCTCTCTAGTTTTAGCATGCATGGCATATGCATGTGGTGTTCTTGGTTATGATCTGCATTGGCATGGAGGATTGTCTATATTGACAGTGGATTTTCCTAGCCTTACCATTTCCTAGATAACCATGGTGTTGTGGGTTCATTTTACTTTTGTTTTCTAGTTGGTTCTGCTTGGGTTGAGTTACTAGTTCCTGGAAACCTTGGTTGGAAAAACTCTCTAGAATCCCTGTAATAGCTTGGGTTGAGTTACTAGTCCTAGAAGCCTTGGTTGGAAAAATGCTATGGAATCCCTTGGTGGGTTGAGTTACTAGTCATGGAAGCCTTGGTTGGACAAACACTCTAGAAGCCTGACAACAACTGTGGGATGAGTAACTAGTCCTGGAAGCCTTGGTTCGAACAAACTCTCCGAAGCCTTGGAAGGCTTGGGTAGAGACCAATTTGATGATGGTTTTTGATGTCCGACTGTGAGGTGAAATCACTTTTTGATGGGTTGAGGTGATTTGACCTCTCAAAGCCCTGGTTCAGTTTTGATGGATTGTTCCATGAGATCCCACATTCATGCTTGGAATATGGCATGGGGTGACTAGCTGAAGAGATATTCGGCTCAACCATGTCTATGGTCGGGTGGTACATGGAAGTCCCAAACTTGGTTTCATTTTGCTTGTGGAAATAAAATCTTTTTCCTATGGCTTATTTTTATGTGGCTTATATGGTTGTTTTATGCTTAGCATCTCTGATGTTTATATCCTAGTTATGAATGAATTATATGACTGTCATGATGTTTGGCTCATATCATGTTTTTACTTGTAAATGAATGAATAATGTATCTATGGCCTAATAGATGAAATTGCAGCTAATGTGTTGAGGCATCAATGCTTCTTAGCGATTTTTAGATAAGTATGAGACCCCTATGCTAATTTTTATTGTTAAGACTTGCAACTTTCATGTTTGTGACATGTTTGATGAAATGATTGTCATGGCTAGTAGCAGTCCGGTCTAGTACTTGTTGATGTTTTAGAAAATGTTTCTTTGTTCCGCTATGAAATTTCATTTCTGAACTTGTCATTGAGTTCTGGGTAGTGACTTGGGCTCTGGGCTTGAAAAAGTGGCACAAATCCCAGAGTCGCGGGCACGGAACTGGGGAAAATGTCCCCAGAAGCTCCCTTGCCCTTGTTGTGGGAGCTTCTAGAGCCTCCTAAACACATTATTTTCCATGTCAAGGGAACGTCCATGGGTTTGACACACTAAAGCTTCATTTGGTCTCATGGGATGGTTACCTGAGTTGTTGGGATGGCTCCTGGGAGTTCTATTTTTGATGTGGAAGGCCTATGTGATGTGTCCACCAGTTCCAATTCCTTAACTGACACATTGGGAGTCAAATCATATCATAGTAACTTCTCATCACATGTTTACCCTAGTTGGCAAGTTACTTGGGGAGATGTGGGAGGAGGGTGTTACAGATTGGTATCAAAGAGGGTTTCGTTCTCTTTGGGTGGTGTCTAGTTTCCATTCTTTTAGGGTGATATGTGATACCACTGAGTGGTATCAGATTGGTGGGCCCCAGTATTGTAGAAATAATGCTACAACTCCTGGAACTCCCTTCTTTAATTTTATCAACCCGGTAGTTCGTAACAAACTTGGAAGTGACGGTGCTATATGCACAAGTACTAGCTCTTGCCGCAGCTGTCACTTGGTCAGCTGGCACAAGTCCGCTAGGGGTTTAAGCCAACTTCTATGAGCTCTTAGAAGAAGCTTTCTAACTGATGGATGAAAGCTAACTCAAAGGAAGCTAATCTACTTGCGGAAAGAAACTGAAAGCCAAAAAGAAATGCAAACCCTAGCAAACCCTAATTCTACCAGCTAGTCCTACTGATGCAAGGAAGAGGATGCAAGCTACTGAAAGGAATGCCATTGACTTCTAGGAAGGTAAAATGCATGTGTCTAAGTTATCACTATCTGAAGAAAACATCTTTTTGTATTTTTGAATAAGTTATTAGAATTATCATGCATGTGCTTTTTAACTGGCTTTTGACTGTGCAGAGGTGGATCGGTGGGAGAAAATGCTTGCAGGAGGTTGGGAAGGTTAGAAGAGGTCCTAAGGGGTCCCTAGCACCCTTCCTGAGAGTTTCACAAAGTTTGGCTGCCAAGAAACCGCGTTTATGAGCTTCTACAGGAAGTCTGCAGGGGTTCTACAGGATGTTCTGTAATTTTTCTACAGGATGTTTAGTAATGGAATTTTGGAGCATGGATGGAGGGAAAAAGGTGGAGGAATGAGTATGGAGGTGAAATAGGGGTGTAGGGGAGTTCAAGACTTGGAGGATGGAGTTGAGGAGAAGGTGTAGATGGCTGGACTTGTTCCAAGAAGGCTGGAATAATGCTGCACAAAAGGTAGGGTTATGAGGGCAATGTGGCAACGTGAGGCAAGAAACCAAGTTAGGAGATGGATAAGATGGGTTTGAGGGAGTCTGGGCAGATAGAGAAGTGGTATAGGTGCTCTGCAATGTGTTTCCAACTGAACCAACAAAGACATGCAAGAAAACAAAGATCTAGCTATGCTACCCTAGTATGATCTGGCTAACAGTAATGAGAATGGACAACAGCTTTATTTGCAAGGAAACCATGTATATTAACTATGAAATGAAGCATTCAAAGATCTGAACATGTAAACAACCTCTGCAAATGAAAACAACACACTAAGGATTGCATGGTAAAGCAAACTAGTGTTTTTGTTTGGGACAGCACGGTTATTCCAACTCCAGCCCCTGATCCAATAAGGAAGAGGTGAAACCAAAAGTGTTTGCTGACCCTTTTTTGGAGCCTTTTTCTTGTTATTATCCTACCAATCTATTCTAAACATGAGAAGCTACTTTAACCATCAAAAGAAATCTAAATAACAAAGCAATATTTAAATATAAATAGCAGATTTTATTCTAAGAATGCGGAAAAAACACATAAAGATAAACAAAGGAGGTACTGGGTGCTTGAGATGGGCCCAACCCCAAGAGCTACAGCCTCCTAAGAGAGATTTAGAGCTGGTGCAAAGCTGGATTCATCTTTATTGAGCAAGAAAAGAAGAGTTACATCAAAACTGTCCACAAGGAGAACTTGAAAATGAGCTAAAAGCAAAGCTAATCTATTGCCTAAAAATCGAAATACAAACTAGCTAACTTCTACCTACAAAATGACTAACCATTGGCCAACTACTAGCTAACCAAAATGAGGCCCTAAGCCTTCTTATTTATACAAATTGAGGACCCCAACAGTCTTCCTAAACTTTAGGGACTCGGCTGCCCAAAACTTGTAGTTAACAGCAGTCCTACTTGACTTGCTTGGCTGCCCTTGTGTTAATTGATTTGGTGGCCCTTGAACTCCGAGCTGATGGTGGAGAATTCGAGGTAAGGGCCCATAAATGAAGGGGACACCTTCCTACAAATCCTCTCCCTTGTTCTCCCACGAATTTGGTTGCCAAGTGCTCATTAAAACCTTCAATTTTGTCTCCAAATTGACCACAAAGGCTACACAAAGCACACATTAAACTTGTTGGCATAATGACTAACCCAATTCACTCTATTAGCATAAATATAATTAAAAACATGCAATAAACTAATGAGAATGGTGGATTAAGTCGAATTAGGAGGTTGAATGAGCCCAAATAATCATCCATTTTTGGGGCTCATCACAGAGCATGGTTCAACCCTTGGACTGGATGGGCAGAATGCGTTTGGCATGCATGCATGTAGGTTGTATATATGATTATTATGTATTCATGGTAGTGGTCATTGTTACAGTTGCGTTTCCATGCAGGAGTTGATGATGTTGTTATTGGGATGCATTTGCAATGAATGGATTTCAGTTGTATATGCATTTTTTATGCATGTCAATGTCTATATGTTGTTATGCATGAATGTTCATGGTTATGGTTATGCATGTATGGTAGGTCAGACATGCATTGTGAGGTCATTGTATGCAATTAGTTCATAATGATGCTATTGGTATGTTATGATGATAATTTGTTGAATGAGGTAAAGCAAGAAATGTAGACTATTAGAGCGAGGTTGTAACACTAGACTTTGGGGTAAGAGTAGATCCTCACACAAGTTTGTATGTTTGGCATGTAGTTATGTGATTCATGGTCATTGTAAGAATTAGGGTTACTTATACGTTTGTCATTCTATTATTAATATGGTTACATATATGATAAATGTTAGTTGATCAATTTATTCATATACACATGTGTCAGATAGTCATGAACGATAGTAACATGTGGTTCTATGCATTGTTGTTGTTGTTTTATGTTAGTTAACTTGATGATTAGGTTATATGTTGTTGATGAATATGTTATATGTTAGCTTGTATTTAGCTCGATGATTATGTTATATGTTGTTGATGAGCATGTTATATGTTAACTTATTGTTGATACATGTTAGTTAAGTTGATGATTAGGGTTATAGCAGTAATATGTTGATGTTATATGTATCATACTAATTGATTGGTCCATGCAAATGGTTAGGGTTATGACATTCAAGTATGAGTTAATATTTTGTGATATTATGTCATACTAATCTATAATGACTTTTCATATGTGATTTTTATGCATGAATGATAATTATTTATGAGTTTATAATATGAACATGTTATCTAGTTACTATTATAGATATCGTAACCTTATTTATGGTTGATTTTATATGTTGTGAAGTTATATCATGCTAATCTAGCTTGATTGTGCAGACAATATAGCCTCCCCGAGATACATTAAGATATGAGTTAGCTTATGTCACATATTTTGTGTTTGAGTCATTGGTGTCTATTATTTTGTCTAGTTTATTTATTTAACATGGTATGTTTGCAAGTTGGTTGAATGTTTGATGAATTTCATAATATGAGTATGTGTTCAAATTATCTTGTTTTAAGATGATTGTACTAACGTATATGTGTTGAGACAACTAATATGTACTTGAGTGTAAGTAGGTGTTATACTCTTGACCTGCAAGAAATCCAAAATACCAAAAATACAAATAAATATAGACCAAAACACAAAATTATCACATGAAATGAGAAAAACTGCAAGGTATTTTATTACTCTGAAACATATTCAATGTTCACTTACCTCTTTGAGGGGGCGACCTCCAACAGAGCATAGCTTAATTAAAATAAGACTTGATGATATTTTCCTTACTAACTAAGACTATTTATAGCTAAATGACATCCAAAACCCTAACTACTAGTGGTCCCTTACATAAGTATTCTGGTCCCTTGTATAAGTCTCCTGAAAGCCTAAATGTCTTGTAATTGGATATGAGTGCAGCTCATCCAATATGTAGGTTTTGGTGGTGGAGGTCGGGGATAGCACTACTCGATCCATGTAGCGAAGAATCTCATCCTTCCAAGAGTAGTTTGCTAACGAATTAGGATATTCTCTTAAGTTATTAATGAGTTTGGAAAGGGAGGGGTGGGAGAATCATTCATTATGGGCCTCTTCAATCCAATTTGGTATGGGTAGAGAGATTGATAGAAGGGTGCTCTCATCCTCAAATTGGTGCGATAAAGCATCAACCACTACATTGTCACGCCCCTTCTTGTAAATTATCTCATAAGCATATCCCAACATTTTGGCAAGCCATTTATTTTGTTGTCGCAACGATAAGACACTGCTCTAGAAAATATTTTAGGTTGTGATGGTTTGTGCGGATTTGGAAACATCACCCCAATAAGTATGGCCACCAGGTATCTACTACATGTAGGATGGCCATCATTTATTTCTCATAAGCAGATTTACCCAAATGTTTACCACTGAGTTGTTGATTGGTGAAAGCCAATGGTCTACCTTCCTGCATTAATAGAGTGCCAATACCTATACCTGAAGCATCACATTCAATCACAAAATATTTGGTGAAGCCGGGTAGGACCAATACAAGAGTGGAGCACATGTCCTGTTTGAAAGACAAGAAGGTATGTTGAGTTGCATCAATCCAAAGAAATGATTTTTTCTTGAGAAGATTAGTGAGGGGTCTAGCAATGCGTCCATAATTGCAGATAAATTTGCGATAGTAGCCGTGAGATCCAAGAATCCCCTCAAACTCTTCAAGGTTTTTGGTTGGGGCCAATCTTGCATTGACTAGATCAACCCTCACTCCTTCATGACCCCCATTGTGTCCCAAATACTTGACTTCTTCCATGCCAAAAGAGCACTTGGATAATTTGACAAATAATTTGTGATCTCGTAGCAGTTGCAATAGCTGGTCTACATGTTGAAGCTGTTTTTCCCAAGTTATGTTGTAGATGAGAATGTCATCAAAGAAGACTAGGACAAATTTTCTAAGGTATCGTTTCAAAAGGTGGTTCATGAGGCTTTGAAAAGTAGATGGAGCATTACAGAGACAAAATGGCATGACCAAGAATTCATAATGGCCTTCATGAGTTCGGAATGCAGTCTTGGGAATGTCTACTTCATGTGTATTTGGTGATAGCCTGAGCGAAGGTCTAACTTGGTAAATAATTTAGCACCATGCAGTTCATCAACCAAATCATAAACAATAGGAATAGGAATTTCTTCCTTGATAGTGAGCTTGTTAAGGGCCCAAAATTCCGGACACATGCATCATTCTCCATCTTTATTTAGAACCATCACCACTGGAGATGAATAAAGGTTGATGCTGGGATGGATAACACCAGATTGGAGGAGTTCCTTGATGATTGTTTCAATTTCATTGTTTTGGGTAAAAGGATATCGGTATGGATGGACATTAGGAGACTGGGCACCCAGGACCAAAGGCATGCTATGATCATGTTCACCCCTAGAGGGTGGAAGCTCTTTAGGTTTGTCAAAGACCCACTGGTGGTGATATAATACATGTTGCATCTCAGGATGAATATGAGGAGTAGTGGATTCAATGGTCTAGATGTCATTAAATTGGGCAACTACTCCATGATGGCCCTTTTTTAAAAGCTTCTCCATTCGATGTGAGTTGATGATAGTAGGAGCACCTACCTGGAGTCCCATTAATGAATTAATGTGATCATTCTGCTTAAAGCTCATATGTAACTCCTGGAAATCCATTGTGATAGGTCTAGTGTGTGAAGCCATTCAACACCCAGGACAATGTCAAAACCACCCATTTCAATGGAAAACATGTAGGTATTTAGGTGGTAGTCTCCCATATGAAGCTTAATATTTTCATAACAGCCTTCACATTTCATGGCCTCCCCATCAACGATAAGGACTTGGAAATTAGATATCACCTGTACAAAGCTATGACCATCTTCTGCGACCCTCTTATGGATAAATTTATGAGTGTTGCCACTATCAATCAATACCACTATTGGTCAGTGTTCAATAAAGCCTCGGATTTTGAGAGTTTGAGGCGAAGAAATGCTAGCTAAAGCATGTAATGATATAACTGGCTCATCGGGCATAGCTGTGAGATCATTTGCATTTTGGGTTTTCCCCACTTCTTCCATGGGCACCTCAATGGATGGAGCTTCATCTACTGAGCTGTTATCAGTAGCATCAATTTGAAATAATTTTGGCTCCTTCCATTTATGTCAAGGGCAGTGCTTGTCATCACAGTAGTAACACAGTCCTTGTTTCCTTGTTTCAACCATTTTCGTCAATGACACCTTTTGAACTTTAAGTGTTTGGGTGGGGACCTGAGCCTAGGTGGGACATGCCTTGACGAGGAAATTTGGATGATTGTACTTGGAATTTAAGGCAATTTCCACATCTAAGGCCTTGCGGCATGCATCCAACCAATTAGTTGGGTGGTGCATCCAGACATGGGCTTGGATGGCTTTTTTTAGGCCACTAATGAAACATTCCAAGTAGAAGTCATCTCCTAGACTATCAGTTCTGATGGCCAATTTTTCAAAGGCTACAATGTAGTCCTTTACTGTACCTGTTTGCTAGAGCTTAGTGAGACAACCCAAAAAATTAGATTCCCGGTCAAAACAATCACATATGGCTTTTGAGAACATGTTCCAAGTTTCTCTCCCTGGATAACATTTATGATGCCACTGCCACCACTTCCATCTCTCTTGGTCCAAGTAAAGGGCTCCCACATGTAGTTTAGTTCCATATTCACAGATATCATTAAGGGAGAAATATTGTTCCATTTGTGCTACCCATATTGCAGGGTTAGAGCCATCAAATTTGTACATGTCTAGCTTGGGTGTCCAATGGTTGGAAGAGTGGTGATTTCCATGGAAGTGAATGTGATGGTTGGATTCTCCTTCTATGTGTGCATCAACATTAGGCTCCTCCCTATGAGACGTTTTTATAAGGGTTGTTAGTTGTGAGATATGTTTGGTAATATTGTCCTCAAATGCATCGAATCTTTTCTCAAGGTGGTCGACCCTCTCGACTGCCTTTTCCACAACCATAACTTGAGATCTGGTACCTAGCATACACCAACCCCAGCTAATTTTTTTGAGTTTACTTAAGATTAGTTTGCTTGGAAAGAGGGAAAGCTCGAGAGTCTAATGGTGTGGGTCACTTGAAGTTGTGTGGAGAAAATTTTTGGGACCACCAAAAAACTAGGGGCTTACGAGTGAATGGTACCAATGCGATCAGTTCGTCATCTTGAAACTTATGAGCTAAGTCTCTTGTAAGTGTCCCAGGATCGTCTCAAATTCCTTTTTTTTTTTACTCCAAAAGGATTTTTATTCCCCATTGATCAATAATTTAGTGGCTGAATTCCAAAAAGCTTGATACTGCCCAAAGTCCTGTGAAAATCGAGCCTAGTTTGTAGTAACAAAAACCCCAAGGTCTTGGTATTGTTGAATGTGCTATGAAAATTTGATCTGGACTATGGTAGCCAAAACCCTCACAACACAAAGAGTCTGATATGCACTATGAAAACCCAAACTATTTAATCTGAGTTGTATGGCGGTGGCCAAATCCAAATTGCTGGATCTGATCTAGAAGATAAGGTAGAGGGTGATCTTCAAATAGTGGAGGGAACTATGGTCACAAAGGAGTGGAAGGTGCTACAGATCACAATATATGTAGGGGTCCAACAATAGTAGTCGGGATAATCTTTCAGGGCACTAACTAAGGAGGATCAACAGTACCCTTAGCCATACTACCCGACTACCCTATTTTATGTGCGAGTAATCTCCCCGAGTGTTGTTCTAAATGTACTGTAGCAGCAAGACGGTCAGTGACTTATCTAAGGTTAGGTTTCAGGTGATCCTAGGGGGATTCTGATATACCCAAGGGTACATGGAAGTCTAGTCTATGCGTGGTTATGTCTAATGTGCTACTACTCGAAGGGGTACCCACAGGGGTTACAAGGGAGTCCAAAAAGCGTAACCACCTCTTGTAGTTCCTACGTGCATGCCTCCCCAAATCCACAGGTTTATTCGCTCAATGACAGATCTCGCAATTTAGAGACGTCGGAACATGTCTTTAGCATAAAAAAACTGTCAAAATTGGAGGTAAAGTTGACCCTGGAAATTGCTTTGATACCACTCGTTACACTCTTGACCTGTGAGAAATCCAGAATACTAGAAATACGAAGAAATATAGCCCAAAACACAAAATTATCACATGAAATGAGAAAAATTGCAAGGTATATTATTATTCAAAAACAGATTCAATGTTCACTTGCCTCTTCGAGGGGGCAACCTCTAACAGAGCAGAGCTCAATTACAATAAGACTCGATGATATTTTCCTTACTAAGTAAGACTATTTATAGATAAATGACATCCAAATCCCTAACTACTAGTGGTCCCTTGCATAACATGGGTTAACCACTTTATTTATTAACTATGGCCCATTTACACCTAAATGTGGTCCCTTTTCTCTAATGTGAGTCAACCGCTTACAATTATGAATGTGGAATTTATTGACTCTCTAACTAACTATGACTCTGACTCGGCTTATTACATAAATAAAGGGGTTAGGGTTGGACCCTAATAGTAGGTGATAGTTGTAGCATTATTTCTAATGACTATGAGCTGAAATGGATTATGACATGATTGTTAGTCTTGGTAAAGGTTGATTTCAAATTGATATTGTGTGAGTAGTTGTAGGGTAACATGCTTGGCATTAATATGACAAGGTAAGGTAACTAGTGTGTTGTTATGTTTACTTATGCACTGACAGTTATGTGTTTATGGAAGCATGATGTAGGGGATTGCATGGCAAAAGAGATTGTCATGAAAATCTTAAAGAAGGCTTGGGTTGAGCTTTCACTTGAAGGCTCTAGGAACCATGGGGATTGAGTCATGGTGTATGTTTCTAGTCTTTTTCTTTTGGTCTTTTTTTATTTGTTGAGCTTGATTTGCAATTTTGTTTATGTCTAATGCAAGGCCTTTCCACTTCGTTCTAGTGTCGTGTTGTTATTAGTTTTCATAGACTTCTTCTTGTTTGTTTCTTGTGCTTACCTTTTAAGTTTTGAGTCTTGGAAATTGGTTTGGAAAGAGGAAAGTTAATGGAGCTCGGCAGAAGCTTAATGAAACCCATTAGGTAATATGAGACTCAGAAGAAGCTCAGTGCATGTATAAGAGCAACTGAAGGCAAGAGTATGACAGTCAGTTGAGTTGGTTGGGTCCATTGGGATAAATGAACGATGGAAGGATAGTCATGAGAAAGGTAATATGAAAGGTAAAGTAAATGGACTTGAGGTGTCATATTCCTTGTCTATGTTGGGAATCGTTGTTCTCAATGTTGTGCATGTTGTGAACAGATAAAGGGAGTTCTCTTAACCTTGAACTTATGGTATCTTGTAATTATGTTGTGATCATGATTATGTTGATGTCTATATATGTATGTATGTATGTCATGTCTGATAGGGTCATCCTATATCATGATATTTTTTATGTTAATGTTTATATGTGTATCTATATGCATGTATGTCATTGTCTGATAGGATCATGATTGTTTAATGCTAATATTTATATGTATATGTATGTATGTATGTATGTATGTATGTTGTTGTCTGACAGGGTCGTTAGGAATCATTATTGTGGAGGAATGATTGCTTACATAGGTGAACGACATGAAGAGGTTCCTGGTTTATGAGGAATAAAGCGGGAAGAGTAGTCTTGACAAATCTATCAGGTCAATATCATGTGGTTATGAGTTAATATTATGTGATTATATTATGTCTATGTTATGGACAGGCTATACTGAGCGATACATCAGCGGAATGAAAGTATTATGATTTGCGGCATGTTAGGATAAGCATGGATGGCGAAGAGACACTAGAAGCAAGGTTGCTTGGTAGAGAGAGTGTGGTTTTGGATGTGCAGTGCTACTATTGTGTATATGTTGTGCATGTTGTATATTTAGTGATTGTAACCATGGTGATGTGTAATGTTGTGTATGTATTATTGTGTACATATGTTGTTATATGTTTGTTGTTATATGGTGTTGTGCGTATATTACATATGTAGTGCTAGGTATAGATGGTGCTATGTACATGTTAGATATGTGGTGTTGTGTACATATCGTACTATATGCATGTTGGATATGCAGTGTTGTGTTCATATGGTGTTGTGCGCATGTTGGATACGTGATATTGTCTACATATGATGTTATTTATGTGTTGTATATGCAATGCTATGTACATATGGTGTTGTGTGCGTGTTGTACATATGGTACTATGTCCATATGGTGTTGTGTGCATGACTGTACATGTGGCATTGTGTGCATGTGGTGTTGTGTACATGTTGTACATGTGGTGTTGTGTGTAGGTGGTGTTGTGTACATGTGGTATTGTGTACACATTGTACAGGTGGTGTGGTGTACATATGGCATTGTGTACACGTTGTGCAGGTGGTGCTGTGTACATGTGATGTTGTGCAGGTGGTGTTGTGTACAAGTGGCAATGTGTACCTGTTTTATATATGGTACTGGTGTACATGTGGTATTGTGCACATGTCGTAAATGTTGTGTTGCGGCCATGCAGTACTATGTAAGTGCATTGTGAAGTCGTCGTATCATGACATATGTATTGATTATGTTGTACTTTATGTACGTATTTGTGTTGTGTTGTACACCGGGTGTAGGTCCATGTATTGTGTTGTGGTGTACACCAGATGTAGGAGTATGTATTGTGTTGTGTTATACACTGAGTGTAGGTGTATGTGTGGTATGTCAGGTGTAGGTGCATGTATAGCATGGTGTTGTATGTCGTGTGTGGTTGTATGTGTGTGATGCACACTATGTGTATGTGCACATGGTTGAGGAGAAGGATTTGGGTGTTTGTCGGGTGTGGTAACCGATCCGATGTGCATACAGAATAAAGACAAATAAAGACAAAGGTAGAAGCTAAGGATTGATTAAAGGATAAGTATCAGTATTTTATTTCAGTTTTATTATAATGCATGTGATTTATGATTATGGCTTATGATGATTGCATGTGATCTATGATTCTGGTTTATGATGGTTACATATGATTTATGATCTTGATCTATGATGGTTATGTTTTGAGCTAACCTGATGTGATATGTTTATACATGATGATTTGGTCAAAGATGCTAGTTTTACTTGTGATAGGAAGCGAATAGAATTTCAGGTATACCTTATTGACAGACCACCAATGAGGTATGATTTGAAGTTATTTCAAATTATTTTGAATCTAATGGAAATTATGTGCTTGGTAAAGGAAAGCATGAAAAGCCCGGTAGGGTGGTCAAAACTAAAGACAAGCATTAGCAACAAAAACAAAAGGAATTGGAACAGGTAGCAGTATGTAGGTAAATTATTCAGGAACAGGGCCATTGTGGGACACTAGTACCCAATAGTGTCCATTGATTGGCATGAGCATGCTATGACCGGTATGATGGTTTGAGGCAGGGATATACCTTGGTTTCTAGACCTTATGATGCGAGGAAACCTTGCCGAGGGATGGACTTCCTGGGATGGAGGTTCCAATGGAACTTGGAAGGTGTGTGACTGCACAGAAGGGGGTGACTAGATCACATAAGGGACTATGTAGCATAGAAGGGAAGTTTGGGGGATGGATTTGGTTTCGTCATTAGCATTTCCAGATGGAATCAAATGCACATTGGGAGTGTGCCCTGGAACAATGAGTCAGTAACTGTTCACTGAGGGTATGTAGATTTGACCTTGCAGTGGATTCTCGACTTCTTGGGAAGGAGTTGAATCCTGGTATTACTTCGAGGGTGGAGGTGTGAGCCTCTGGATTCCCTTATTGCAGATGCAGGCATCGTATCCTTTTATTTGTTGGTTGAGCAAATGTGCATATGTGTATATGTGTGTATTATTTTAAATATTATATCGAGTTGGATTTATAAATATCCATAGACATTATGTTTATTTGTTGGGTGAAACAAATGTGTTTGTGTGTATATGTGGTTATTATTGTAAATACCATAATGAGTTGTGTTATAAAGTTCTAGTAAACAATATGATTGTCATGTTTCAACAGTGGTCATTGTAAATACTGCAACGATCTATGTTATAAAGTTCAATGAGTAGTATGTTTTGTTTTCAGCGGTCCTACTGGTTATAAGTGTCATTGAACACCAAGGACGATGTTCCCCCAAGGGGGATGGTTTTGTAATAGCCCTAGTAAAAAATCCATGTTAAAAAAATATAAGAACAAGGTCATGGGACACGTATTACAAGCTGAATGGTGGGAAAAACATCCTAGTCGGAGTTCATTTCGATTATTATGGCTAAAGGCAATAGCAAAGGCTTGGAAAAGAAAAATGGCATTTTTGGCACATTTATTTATGAAAATAAGGGAAATTAGGAGAAAAGGAAGGTGAAAGGTCACACGTTGGATGTGAGGAGGAAAATAATGGAAAATGAAGAAAATAGAGGTCTCATTGAAAAAAAAGGCTTATGAGGATTAGTGAGCAAGCTTGGTCAATGTAAGAGTTTGTAAGTTCAAATTTGGAGCTCTCATTCTATTCTCTCTCTCTCATGCTCTTGGACACTTAGTTTTATTGGAGCAATCTTGGAGAGTGTGGCATACTAGGTTGCTTTGAGAAAGAGGGAAAAGGAAGAGCAGGAAAGCGCAAGAGGACATCAGGATCAACAACTACAATGGGTTTTTCTTGCAGGTAACGAGTTTCATGTATGTTTTCCTCGCTAGTTTTGTCATGCACGGCATATGCATGTGGTGTTCTTGGTTATGATATGTCATTAGCATGGAGGATTTCTTGCATTGACTATAGATTTTCCTAGTTTTGCCATTTCCTGGAGAACCATGGTGTTGTGGGTTCATTTTCCTTTTGTTTTCTGGTTGGTTCTCATGTTCCTTTATTTTGGGTTGAGTTACTAGTTCCTAGAAGCCTTGGTTGGAAAAATGCTCCGGAAGCCATGTAACACCTTGGGCTGAATTACTAATCCTAGAAGCCTTAGTTGGACAAAGGCTCTAAAAGCCCTTGGTGGGTTGAGTTACTAGTCATGGAAGCCCTGGTTGGACAAATGCTCTAGAAGCCCGACGGTAGTTTTGGGTTGAGTTACTAGTCCTGGAAGCCTTAGTTGGAACAAACGCTCTGGAGCCTTGGAAGGCTTGGGTAGAGACCAATCTGGTGGCGGTTTTTGATGTCCGGCCGTGAGGTCGAATCATTATTTGATGGGTTGTGGTGGTTTGGCCTCTGGAAGCCTTAGTTCAATATTGATGGATTGTTCCATGAGATCCCACAGTCATGCTTGGAATCTGGAACGAGGGTGATTGGCTGAAAAGACATTTGTCTCATCCATGTCTTTTGTCGGGTGGTGCGTTGAAGTCCCAGACTTGGTTGCATTTTGCTTGTGGCAATAAAATATATTTCCTATGATATTGATGGGTAAATATGCTTATTGTTATGTGGCTTATATGCTTGTTCTATGCTTAGGATATTTGATGTTTATATGTTGGTGATGAATGAGTTTTATGACTGTCATGATGTTTAGCTTATATCATGTTTTTACTTGTAAATGAATAAACAATGTGTCTATGGCCCAATAGATGAAATTCCAGCTAATGTGTTGAGGCATCAATGATTCTTAGCAATTTTCAGATAAGTATGAGACCCCTATGCTCAGTTCTGAAGTTAAGACCTATAGCTTTCATGTTTGTGACATGTTTGATGAAATTATTGTCATGGCTAGTAGGGGTCCATTTTAGTCCTTGTTAATGTTTTTGCAAATGTATCTTTCTCTGTTGTGAAATTTCATTTCTGAACTTGTCATTGAGTTTTGTGCAATGGCGTGGGCTCTGGGCCTGAAGAAGTGGCACAAATCATGGAGTCACAAGAATAGCACTAGGGAAAAAAGTCCCCAGAAGCTCCCTTGCCCTTGTTGTGGGAGTTTCTGGAGCCTCCCAGATGCACTCTTGTACATATCATGGGATGATCCAAGGGTTTGATGCACTAAAACTTTAGTTGGTCTCAGGGAGTGGTTACCTGAGTGGTTGGGATGGCTCATAGGAGTTATGTTGTTGATGCAACATGTTTCTTTGATGTGTTCTGTCGGTTCCAGTTTCTTAACTGAAACATAGGGTGTTGAATCATATCATAATAACTTATCATCACATGTTTACCCGAGTTGGACGATTACTCGGGTAGAAGTGGGAGGAGGGTGGTACAAAAATTGACACTCAAGGATTAATTTTGAAATATCAAGATGTAGACGAATGAAACTATCCTGCAGTATCTAAGCATATTTACACAAGTTCGTGATAAACTTGGTGGGGTTGGCATTAATGTTGCAGAAGATGACTTGGTAAGCCTACCTCTTCTAGGCCTTCCCAAAATTTATCATAGCTACCAAGACTCAGTGAACAGGAAGGAAAAATTACCGAATTGGGAATGCTTATGATCTGATTTGGTACAACAGGAGATAAGGAAAAATACCAAAGACGGATTAACACCCAAAGAAGAGGAAGAGGACTTTTCTCTAGTCAACAAAGGAATGAAGGCTATGGGAAACAAGTCCTAATGTGAGGTTGAATCCAGCCAAGAGTGCAAGAAGAAAGACATGTCCAAAATAAAATGCTTCAATTGTCATGAATTCAGACACTATGCCACGAAGTGTCCAGACAAAAAGTTTAGCAAGAAGCAGCCTGCATGAGGAGCAGCAGGTGAAGATTTGGCTTCACAGTTTGAGCTTGACTTAACCCTTATCACATGCATGACCAACACAGTGATGGGGAGTGTATGGTACTTGGACTCTAGTGCCTTGTTCCACATGACAGGGTGTAGATAGTTTTTCAGTGACTTGGAGGAGAAATATCTCCATATGCATATTGAGTTTGGGGATGACGAAAGGTATAGTGCTACCAGGATTGGTACAATCACATTTTAAATGGAGTCGGGATCCCCTCTTTGACTCAAGGATGTCATGTGCATTCCCGGCATAAACAAAAATCTCATCTTTGTAGCAGTTTAGGAAGACCATGGTTATGATGTGATCGTCATCAAAGGGGAATCATTCTTGAGGCACATAACCACTGGAAATGAGAAGTAGATTAGGGTTCGTGTGAAGAACATGTATAAAATTGAGGTAGAAGATACATGTACAACCTTGAGGAGAAAGGCAAAGATTAGAGATGTGGTGGTTGAGAGGGAGCATGATAGACCTCTCAAAATGAAACCTCGGAAGGAGCCTCGGGAAGTTGCGGAGAAACCACAAATGGAGAGGCGGAGTGGAGACATCCACTAAAGCAGAGACCTACAATAGGGGGTGAGTTCGAGCCAAGTGGATAAAGGGAGCACATGAAGCTATACATCTAGGAGTGAGGTGGAGTGATGTAGATCCTTAGTTAAAGAGGGTAATAAATTTACGCAGGGTTCATGGAGGCATTCTCCTCATGGATCATTACCTTGCTATGGGAGGGCCACAATATTCAATAGCAGTAGGATCACTGTCAGTCGAATACTGAGGAGTGTAGAGGAGTGTTGACAGTAGAGCAGGAGGCTCAGTAGCAGTGTCAACAACAACACAATTTTCCCAGTAGACAGTTATAAACACAATTGATTCAGGTTTTTTTTGTATGCTTCTCAATTGTAGATGTTGTAGTAGCAACAATAGCAACAAGAGGTGTTAAATGCAGTACATTCCACTGGTGCAGGATAGGGGTGGTTGATAATGCATTTCTTGTTGAGAGGGATTGTTGAAAAATGCAATAATAAAGTCTCAATGTGATTTTGCCTTGATCAAATTGAGCAAATCTGAATTTCCACATCAACAGACAACTTGGATGTAGTTAACTATGGTGACATGGATCTTGTCACTCAGTTATCTCAGTATATTCTAGTTAGAGGAGTTGGAGTTCAATTAAGCATGTGTGACTGCTAATTTGTAGCAATCATGATCAGTTATTTCAATTTTTTTCAATTAAAATAGTTCTAACTTTTGGAGGAACTAGTGGAAGGTCAGTGGTGTAGTGGGACAACAGTCTAACTCAGTGATCATCCAGTTAACTTATCAATTAGCCAAAAATAGCTAGTGCATGCAGAGAATTTGAGTTCCCCAACTATAGTGGAGATTCCAAGGCAATGTAACATCAGTTATAGACTAGTCTTGAGTGTATAGGTGTTGCATGCAATAAAATGATCAATCTTGGGAATTGTGCAATCATTTTGGAGGAAATTCCTAAATAATAGGGGCTTAATTTCCTCAGGAATTGCACAAGGAAACAGGGCTCAAGCAAAGACATAAATTGACTAAGCCTGGGTCAAAGCTTCTCATTAAGCAGAGAGATAGGTTATTCAATTGCAAGTTGAGCTCAGATTGAGCTAGCAATTGTAATACATCTTTGTTCATCATATTAATGCAAGTAGGCATAAGGGGTTTTTAGCAGTTTCTTTCCACTAGAAAAATATTGCGTGCATGTGTGTTATTTCCCATTGCATGTTTGTGATTGATGTTTAAATTATGAATTTAATTTCGCAGAGCAGTAGAGTAGGATTGTGTCTTGTGATTTAGATTAAAATTTCATGAGCAGTCACAATTCTACACCATTATTTCTACATACATGTGTACGAGTTGGTTCGAGGTCCATTATTGTAGAAGTTTCCTAACTTCTCAAGCCCCTAGGTGTCTAGATACATTCTCCTAGAGGATAGGATGAACCTATATAGTTTGAACCTATCAAGAGGAAAGGGGCTATGTCAGGTTAGATCCAAATCCATTTAGTTAAAACTTGTGAGAGAGCTCTACCATATTTTTTGGGTGTTTACAAACCATATTTAGGGAACACCCAAACCATATTTAGGGGGAGACTAGGATTGTAAGATGGCGAGGAGGGCTCACTTGTTGAAAGGTATATTTTTGTATTATTTTGATTTAATAATAGCATTGATTATTCCAGATTCCCATCCCATATACTTGTTGTGTTTATGTTATTATGGTTGATGTAGTTATGTTTTAAATGTGCTAATATTCCCTCTGCAAAAGGAAATATTTTCTTTGTGTTTTGATGGTTATGTGTAGGAATTTGGATCAAGGTGGATAGGAGTGATATATTCATGTAGGATTGGCTTCTTTAACATCAATTTTAGATTCAGTATCCTGCATCACCCTGCGAAGGTTTTAGGTGCACATTTCATGGCTTTCCGTTTAAAATTTTAATCATATGCATGAATTGTATCTAGAGGATTATCACCTATTTGATCACACACATGTCTGGTGAGTCCTGAGCAAGACTGACAAAGAAATAGCTCCTTGTACCAGAGTTATTTTGGTTACAACAAATGTAAAATATCATTTTGTTAGAAATATGGTGGAAAACAAGGTGTTATTTTTAAAGGTAGACACGGTGAAGAATATTGTACACTTTCTTACAAAGTTGGTACGTGTTGTGAAGTTTTCTTGGTGTACATAGGTGATGAGTATTGGTTCCCTAGTTCACTAAAGCACATTATGGTTTGTTCCTACAAAGAAAAAAAGTGTAATGTTGAGGTGTTATATTCTTTTCAAAGGTAACTAATTCAACTAAAATTTAGTCGGTTGATTGGATAATTGGGCAGATTGACTAGGGATGAGCCTCAACAGTTTAGTTAGTGAGAATTGGCAAAGTGAAGAATCAACTAGATGGTAAATACAAGTTGATGGTCAATGGTAAAGCTAAGAACTACTTGATAGTTAAGTAGAGAACAAGTCAATGTTGGATTTGAGGACAATAACCATAGTCAAATTTTATGGTTAGTTGACTCTACAAATTCTAATAGTTGACTAGAATAGTCAAAAGTAATCACAACAGGTGTGTGAATTATCAACTAATATTGGTGGCCTATTTGAATGACTATATTTGAATTATGTCAAAACCATTTAGGAATCCCAAGATTCCTAGGATATTCACAGATATAATCCAACCTTATATAACTGATTTGGGAGCTATGATTTAAGGTTTCTATGTCTATAAATAGAGCATTATGTAAGGATGATGAAATATAATGAAATATTCATTATTGGTAGAGATCGGGTGATGTATTAGTGCATTGGTATTAGGCATGAACCAAGGTCAATATTCATTGTAATTTGGTTACATATTTGGTGAAGAATATAAGAATAATGAAGCTCAAAGGTTGGATAGTTTTCTTGGTTAAGGGTTCTAGGGTAAAATCTATATGTATTGTGTAAATCTTTATGTTTGTGCCATGTTTATTTTTTGTTCTTAATATCTTCTTGAAATTTTTATGGTAATTGACACTTTCAGACCTATTTGTATGTCTAGTTGATCTTTTTAATTGGACATGAAGAGTCAGTCAATTAGACTTAGTTATTCAACACCATGCATAATACCCACTCTCTTGGAAGGATAACACTACTTCATAAAAAGCACTTAAATTGTTCCCAAAAATTTTAAACACCTCCTTGGATAAAAAAAACCAAGGGTAATCTTGGAATACAAATCCATACTAGAAGAATTTCCACACTAGGTAACCAAGCATCAAACTTTATATAATATTTCTTCAAAAATAGGGATTGAGATCTCCACTTCTAGTGGTAGTGAAATATTTTTTCCACTTCTTAAATTGTCCTAAAAATACAAATCAACCATCCTTTTTCTAGAGTCAAGGTGCATGGAGATGCCCCCGCCACTAGCTCAAAATTGATCTTGATCTAATTCTTCAACTCCTCACTACTCATTCTCTTCCTAGGAAAACACCGTACTAGCACCTAATCCCCCATTTCCATAATCTCACTAAGCTTAGTTTTGTTTCCAAGGTTCAAGCTCATGGGCTTCTATGTCTTCTTGATACATTTACTTCTATTTGGCTTGCTTTAGATCTCCTAAGACCAAATCCCTACCACCTCCAAACTTAAGTGTGGTACACCACTTAATAGCTTTAGATACAACATAGTGCACACAAAATTAAAACCAAAAGCACAATCCTATTGATCAATAACACAATTGCAAAATAAATTGTTCTCTTGATATCCCTCATTTAGTTTATAGGTTCATACTTGCAATAAACCACCATCCCCTATGACCATGCATTTAGGGTAGATGGATCCATACGATCAAGTTTGTAACTCCATCATGAGTTCGTGTGCTTAGTCAATGTGGGTACTTGGATTGATCATTTAGAATTCCATCATCCTATTTTTCCTCCATTTCAAGGTTTTGGCACCTTGTACACTTAATTCATGTGCCAACTCACCCTAAATTGCCATGGTAGCCTCCTCTAGGAGTCTAGATCGTACATGGTGTAACATGTTGGAATCTCACAATGCATGCAAATAACCTATAATAGTGTTAGACCAAATCACTTTACCATCCAATGAATCATTGGTGAAGTTGACAAATTCCTTGAGTCATACTCCATTCTTCCTTCTACATGGTTTAAGTTTGACATCAAGGATGTTAGGTTCACCATGTTTCCATTTTGGCTTGTCATGTAGAATCTGTATTATGGAAACTTAATCCCCTCTGCTAGAAACTCTAACCTTAGATCCATCCATATTCTGACAAAACCTACTAGATCCTCCTTGCAAATTATCTTCATCTATATATCTACATTATTTATGGCGTACTAGTACCTCATTATTGTTTTTTTCAAGGACTCTCTGAGATAGCTTGTCATCATAATAAAACAAGTGGATTTTGTGAACATCCTAAAAAAATAAGGTTACTTGGGATGTCACTCGATGGATATTCAAATTAGGGGATTTTTGAGGTCTAAAATGGGCCTCCTAAGAAAAATGTACACCCAAAATAAAATTTATAACCAATAGGATTCAAGATGATGATGTCAACCATGGGGGGTGATTCACCACTTTTGGAGGAAAAAGGTACAAAGACTAAAAAATAATAAAATAATAAAACTACCTTTTCAACTCATATTTTCAACTTATCCCTAATTTTTTACTCAAATTTCAAGCGAGAGTACTCGTTGGATGCAAAACTTAATTCCTCATCCAAGGAGTACCCGTGTTGCATACTTTCGATGGACCTTACTCCATGAAAAATGGGAAATACATGAAAAAACGTGATTGCAATCACATTTTTTATGTATTTCTCATTTTTCATGTAGCAGAGTCCATCAAAAGTATGCAACATGGGTACTCCTTGGATGAGGAACCAAATTCTACATCCAAAAAGTGTTTCTGCTCGAAATTTGAGTAAACCCATACGGAGATAAGTTGAAAATACGAGTTGAAAAAATATTTTTGTCTTTTTCCCCTATAAAATTTGATGATGTAATCTAATATTATTTTATTATTTCCACTATTATTTTATAATTTCCTTAGGAGGCCCATTTTAGACCTCAAAATTCCCCTAATTAGTAGGTAATTATTTATCCAATAGTTAAATAAATTCCCTCTAACCCTACAATGATAGATGAATTATCTCTTGTGAGAAGCAGAAAAGGAGGATTATCTCAGTAAATTGAACAAGAGTCACTATAATTATATCAAGGATCACCTGATGTTCTATTATTTTGTTGAAAATAAGCTTGGGTATGGTTCAAATGTTGAAATGCCCAGGCCATGCTCTACTTACCAACTTGAGAGTAGTTTTAGTAACCTTGAATTAACCTCTAGATCCCACTAACATTAGTAGTTGTGGTTTCTTAAGAATGTTTGGATAATTTTGGCATCTCCAATGGATATAAAGATGCATATTTATGAAACTTTGGTTGAATTAAATGAATTACATTAAGATAATTTTGAAGTATTTCAACATGCAGGATTGTGACTCAGAGCCAATGAAGGTACCAATTCTTGGTGGGGCAAGGCTAACTATCGATTGTTTTCCAATGACATAGGAGGATATAGAGGACATGGTCGATGCTCCCTATGAAAGTTTTGTAGGTATTCTATTGTATGAAATGGTCTACACTTGACTAGACATTTCTCATGTAGTGTGAGTATTGAGAAGGTACTTGATGACACCTAGTAAACATAACTAGACCATTATCAAAAGAGTATTTAGGAATTTATTTTGCACAAGTAATCATGCAATTTATTACCATTAAAGACATGACGATGATAGTGAAGCAAGTGTACATGGAATTTTCAATGTTGACTTGGTTGGTAATTTGGAAGATGAAGGTCAACTAGAAGATATGTATTCAAGTTGTTCAATAGAGTTATTAGTTGGATGAGTAAGAAACAACCAGTCATGGAACTATTGATATTGGAAGATAAATATATTGCAGCCACTCATGTAAGCAAGGAAGAAATCCAGTTATGGTAATTGTGTTCAAAGATTGGGTTTGCTCAATAAGTAGTGAGGATAGGTTGTGACTGCTGAAGTGTAATATTCCTAGAAAATAACTTGACTTACCATTTAAGGACAAATCACATTGATGTACAATATCATTTTGTTAGAAAAATATGGTGGAAAATAGGAAGGTGCTATTTTTTTTATCCAGATATGGTCATTATATTGTTTTTCATCCGTCTCAATGCTTTCAGAGTGGAAAAAGTCGAGGAATCAACTCATAGGATCATTTTTACTAACAAGACCTAGTTTGGCAAATTGGGGTCTGAAACCTTTCAGGAGCATTCTGAGGCATGAAATGATGTTTTTTGGGCTAAAACTTTGTTGATTTAGTGAAGCATATTAGTTTCCTATTCTTCACATAGATACCTTTCCAATGGTGCAAGAATCACCTCAATCAGAGTCTGTATGCAAAAGTTAGGACACTTGAAAGGTGACCTTCTTGTTTTGACCACCATAATTTGATAGGATTCCATGTCAGCCACCATAACTTGTGGAAAATGGGCTAGTCACATGATTACGATGAGGAAGACTCTAGAAGAGTCCATATTATAACTCTGGTTAAGAGTTGAGGGAGACAAACCTAACTCTGGTTAAGAGTTGAGAAAAAATAACTGAGAATGATAGGGAGAGAGCACACAGAGAGTATTTTTGCACTATAGTAGCCATGAGCCACAAGCCATACTTATATTTACTCGTGGTCATTTTCTATTCAGATAAAAATAGAAAAGTGACCTCACCTTTGATCTGGATTTAAACAAGAACACAACAAATTATAGAGATAACCATAAACACAGATATGCAGTGGAAATAATACTTCATTTCATTAATGTAAAATACTGAAATATGCTTACAAACAGAAATGGAAATAAACCAGCTAGGGTGATGGTAGCTTATCTCTGAGAAGAGAAATAGCGGCTACATGCCTTTAAACTATGTTACAATGAGGCTCGAAGGCCTATTTATTGTTTAGAAACAATGGAAAACCCTAAACATCCAAAAAGCTAACCCTAGAAGATGAAACGCCAAACTGTGGGCCCCGTTTTGGTAAATTGGTACATCAACTTCCCAGGGTCGTAACTTTGGCATACGATCTCTGTTTGACACGCATAGTATCTCGTTAGAAAGATCTATCAGAGAACTACAACTTTGGGAAGAGCAACATCAATCTATAAACCCATGTTGCTCCCAGTTTTCCCAAAAAATGTCATTTAGGGCCTCAAAACGGCTCCGAAAGTTCAAGACCCGAAAAACTACTAAAAATAGTAAATTGTGCTACAATTAAGGAAACTAAAAAGCTGAAAGAAACAATGGTGGGGGTCCAAGTGGAATTGGCAGGTGGCCACCAATATCCACTTGGATCATTCCTCCCCCTTAGGAAGCAATGGTCCCCATTGCATTGAGTTCCTCCATGAGATGAGGAAACATCTGCTAAACTTGGTCCTTGGTGAGCCACTTGCCCTGGTGAAGGAGTTGGCCTGCTTTGACAAATCGATACAATTGGATATTCTGCTAGCGAGTGTGCTTGATCTGTGTGTCCATGATCTGATCAGTTACAGCTTGTTCCATGCAATCTAGATTTAACTCTGTGGGTGTGAGCTGTTCTGCAATGTCGAATGTGTCTAGTAATGGTGGAAAGTATAGCCGAAGGCGATCCACATTGAACATTGGATGCAGGCCAAGGAATGGGGGAACGCTAAGCTCAAATGCATTGTCTCCCATAGCCTTGGTAATGGTGTAAGGACCATATCGAAGTGGTCTGAGTTTCCGATAGGCTCCGGTAAGGCGTTCCTTTTTCAAATGCAACAAGACTTTATCGCCCACCTGAAACTTGTGTGGCACCCGATGTTGATCATGGCGCTGCTTGTACTTGGAATTTGATTTCTCCAGAATGTCATAGACCTGATGGTGAATATGTTGGATGTGCTCAATGAAGTTGTTTGCATTATCTGTTTCGGACTGGACATGAGCCGAATCTACGTGAGTAGCTACAAATGGCATGGCCACATCAATGGGACATAGTGGCTGGAATCCCAAGCCCACCTGAAAAGGGCTGTGGCCAGTCGAGTTGTGGAGAGCTCGGTTGTAGCTGTGCTGAACATAGGGGAGGATCTAATTCCATGTGCGTGGATGCTTTAAGTTGTACATGCGCATAATGTGTACAATCATCCTATTGACAACCTCTGTCTGGCCATCAGTTTGAGGATGGAAGATTGTGGACTTAGTGAGTTTGGTGTCGAGCATCGACCAGAGACTGGACCAAAATGTACTAAGGAACCTGTTGTCCCGATCTGAGATGATATACTGTGGGATCCCAAAGTGTACCCACACTCGTTCAAAGAAGAGTTTAGCAGTGGCTTCTGTTGTGATATTCTTCTTGCAAGCAGCCATAATGGCCATCTTCGAGAACCTGTCGACGACCACAAAAACATAGTCGTTTACATGCTTAGTGGAAGGGAGGCCTAACATGTAATCCATGGATATGGACTCCCAAGGTCGACTAGGGGTAGGAAGCGGGGTATAGAGGCCTTGCTTCTTGATGGTCGGTTTGGCAATGGCGAAAGCAGTGCATGATCTGATGTACTTCCTGACATCTTACCGAAGATTCATCCAATAGAAATACTTCTGTAGTACTGCCACCATTTTCTCGACCCCGAAATGTCCAGCGGTCCGACTTTAGTGTGCTTCCTAAATCATCTTGGCACGCTCTCTTGAAGGAACACAAAGGTGATCCAGTTGGCATAACAGGGCATCCTAGAGGTGAAAATATGGAACATGCTAGCCTTCCAAGAGTGTCTAGTATGTGTGGCTGAATTGTGGGTCGCTTTTGTAGAGAAGTGGCCAATCAGAAGTCTCGTGCCCACAAGAGTTGAGCACAGTGGTTAACGCCATGATCAGTGGTCGACTGAGGCAATCTGCAACATTATTGGTGCTACCTTTCTTATACTTGATATTCAAATGGAACTGTTGCAAGTATGTGGACCACTTCTAATGGCGATCATTTTGCAATTTCCCTTGGGTCTAGATGAACTGTAGGGTTCAGTGGTCTGTGTGGATGCCTGTTTCCTTCCCCAAAATGTAATGCTTCCATTTTCGGCAGGCCTGCACAATGGAATACATCTCTTTTTCATAAGTGGGATACTTCCATACTGTGTCTGAAAGTGTCTCACTGTGATACGCCATTGGATGCCCGTGTTGAGTAAGGAATGCCCTAATAGCATAGTTAAAGGCAACTGTCTCGACCTCAAATGGTTTTTGCAAGTCTGGTAATGCAAGGACTGGTGCCGTGCAGAGGTGATCTTTCAACTCCATGAATGCCTTCTTTTGAGATTCATCCCAAAATAATTTTGCATTCACTCCTCCCTTGGTGACTTGACTCAAGGGCCAAGTGATATGAGAAAATCTCAACACGAACCTGTGGTAGAAGTTGGCAAGACTTAGAAAGTTGCGGAGCTTTGTCAAACTGGCTGGAGATGGCCAATCTCGAATGACTTGGATCTTGGATGGATCCACATGCACCCCCTCTTCATCAATAATGTATCCCAACTACTGAACCTGGGTCATGCCAAAAGTGCATTTCTCCAAATTGGCACATAACTTGTGTTGCTGCAGTGTTTGGAGAACCTGTCAGATGTGGTGGAGGTGATCTTCCCAACTCTGGCTAAAGATCAGGATGTCATCCATCTGGCTAAAGGGGAGCAATGTCACACAATACCTCATCCGTGAAGGGCTTGATGTTGAATGGAAGGCGACGCTGCTAGTTCACGCGGAGATCCAATCCTTGGTGAAGCCACCCGATGGTGTACGGTTGTGGATGTGTTGTGGTCGGTAAGCCCAGCCGCTTCATGACCTCTACCGAAATGAGGTTCTTTTGGCTCCCACTGTCGATAATGAACTATAGCGGGGAGCCCTTTACCCACATCTGAAAATGGAAGAGACGCTCCTCCTCCTTTGGATCTTCGGGTTCCTCCTTCTGAATCTTCATGGTGGCAATGGTGGCATTGGCCTCTGCATCGATAATCTGCTTCCCTTTGTCATTCCCCTTGTCGGGTTCTGACTCAGAGTTGGAACATGCATCTAATTCTGAAACCTTTAGCTCAACCACCAATGACTGCTTGGCCCGACACTCACTTGTGTTGTGAGTGGAGCTCTTATGGAACTCACACCACTTTCCTGTGTCCTTTTTCGGCTTCACGGCATTGTTCTTTGCTTGCAGCTTTGGTGGGTTGTCTTGGGCCGCCCCGCCTTGGCTTTGTCCTTTGTTCTGCGGTTTGGGGGCACCTTTCCCTTGCTTCGAATTCGCAGATCCAAAGTCTTTCTTCTTCTGTTTAAACTTTTTCTTGACCTTGACGACATATAGTATGTCTTGCCAAGCGAGTGGATGTTCAGGAATTCTATTTCTTCCTGGATGTACTTGTGCAAGCAGCCGCGGTATTTGAGTACCAAATGCTGCTCTAAATCCTTGATACCCAACTTTGTGCGAAGGGAATGGAAAATATTGGTAAACTCCGGCACGTCTTGGTCCCTTCCCTGCCGCAGCGTGGTCCACTTTATGTATTGATCCTCATAGCTTCCAATAGGGTAGTATTGCTCCTTGATGGCATCTTGGAATGAATCCCAAGTGGGTGCGGCTAAAAATAGTGAGCCTGTACTTTCATCCTTATGCTCGTAGTAGGTTTCCCACCAATCCTTGATGTCGGGGACTGCTTTGAGAAGAGTGAAATAATCTTTTCCCGACTTGAAAAATAATGAACAAAAAAATAACCCTCTAGCAGATTTAACCATTTATCAATGGCATCTGCGTCTGTCTGACCCTCGAATATGGGGATTTCAAAATTAACTTGTACCTCAAACGGTGTGGTGTTTCCAGAGTAGCTGTTGGAAGCTGATGTGTCGCCCCTGGGTAGCCGCTGAAGGATCTAGGCAAAGTTTTCCATCATTGCGTTCCTTTGTCGCTCAAGGGCTTCTTCGAGCAAGATTTTGATAAGATCTCCTGCCCCCTCGTCTTTCTTTTCATTCACCATGGGAGGCCATCGGGATTTGCGAGGCTGGTCTTGCAAAGGATCGACCAGTTCAAGCCCTAACTCCTTAAATCCCGACCTCATTGGGGACATGCAAAGAAAAACAGAGAAAAAGCAAACCACTCTGATACCACTGATCCGGATTTAAACAGGAATGAAAAAAATTACAGAGATAACCATAAACACAGATATGCAGCGGAAATAATACTTCATTTCATTAATGTAAAATACTGAAATATTTTTACAAACAACAATGGAAATAAACCAACTAGGGTGATGGTAGCTTATCTCTGAGAAGACATCTGGCGGCTACATGCTTTTGAACTGTGTTACAATGAGGCTCGAAGGCCTATTTATTGTTGAGAAACAATGGAAAGCCATAAACATCCAAAAACCTAACCCTAGAATATGAAACGCCAAACTGTGGGCCCCGTTTGGGTAAATTGGTACATCAACTTCCCGGGGTCGTAACTTTGGCATTCGATCTCTGTTTGACGTGCACAGTATCTCGTTAGAAATATCTATCCGAGAACTAAAACTTTGGGAAGAGCAACATCGGTCCATGTTGCTCCCATTTTTCCCCAAAAAACGTCATTTAGGGCCTCAAAATGGCTCCGAAAGTTCAGGACCCGAAAAAACTGCTAAAAATAGTAAACTGTGCTACAATTAAGGAAACTGAAAAAGATGAAAGAAACAATGGTGGGGGTCCAAGTGGAATTGGCAAGTGGCTTCCAATATCCACCTGGATCATTCCTCCCCCCTTAGGAACAATGGTCCCCATTGCGTTGAGTTCCTCCATGAGATGAGGAAACTTTTGTTGAACTTGGTCCCTCGTGAGCCACTTGCCTTGGTGAACGAGTTGGCCTGCTTTGACAATTCAATACAATTGCACTCTGTGGGTGTGAGCTGTTCTGCAATGTCGGATGTGTCTAGTAATGGTGGAAAGTATGGCCGAAGTAGGTCCACATTGAACACTGGGTACAGGCCAAGGAATGGGGGAATGCTGGGCTCAAATGTATTGTCTCCCACAGCCTTGGTAATGGTGTAAGGACCATATCAGAGTGGTCTGAGTTTCCGATATGCTCCAGTAAGGCGTTCCTTTTGCAAATGCAACCAGACTTTTTCGCCCACCTGAAACTTGTGTGGCACCTGATGTTGATCATGTCGCTGCTTGTACTTGGCATTTGATTTCTCCAGAATGTCATGGACTTGCTAGAAAATATGTTGGATGTGCTCAATGAATTTGTTTGCCTTACCTGTTTCGGACTGGACATGAGTCGAATCTACGTGAGTAGCTACAAATGGCATGGCCACATCAATGGTACATAGTGGTTGGAATCCCAAGCCCACCCGAAAAGGGCTGTGGCCAGTTGAGCTGTGGAGAGCCCAATTGTAGTTGTGCTGAACATAGGGGAGGCTCTCGTCCCATGTGTGTGGATGCTTTGAGTTTTACATGCGCAGAATGTGTACAATCATCCTGTTGAAAACCTCTCTTTGGCCATCAGTTTGAGGATGGAAGATTGTGGACTTAGTGAGTTTGGTGTCGAGCATCGACCAAAGACTGGACCAAAATATACTGAGGAACCTGTTGTCCCCATCTGAGATGATAGACTGTGGGATCCCAAAGTGTACCCACACTCATTCAAAGAAGATTTTAGTAGTGGATTCTGTTGTGATATTCTTCTTGCAGGCAGCCATAATGGCCATCTTCGAGAACCTTTTGATGACCACAAAAACATAGTCGTTTCCATGCTTAGTGGAAGGGAGGCCTGACATGTAATCCATGGAGATGGATTCCCAAGGTCGACTAGGGGTAGGCAACGAGGTATATAGGTCTTGCTTCTTGATGGTCAGTTTGGCAATGGTGCAGGCAGTGCATGATCTAATGTACTTCCTGACATCCTGTCAAAGATTCAGCCAATAGAAATACTTCTGCAGTACTGCACTGTTTTCTCGACACCGAAATGTCCAGTAGCTCAATTGTAGTGTGCTTCCCAAATCATCTTGGCACGTTTGCTTGAAGGAACACAAAGGTGACCCAGGTAGCATAACATGGCATCCTGCAGGTGAAAATCTGGAACATGCTGGCCCTCCAAGAATGTTTGGTATGTGTGGCCAAATTCTGGGTCGCTTTTGTAGAGAAGTGGTCAATCAGAAGTCTCGTGCCCACAAGAGTTGACCACAGTGGTTAACGCCATGATCGGTGGTCAACTGAGGCAATCTGCAACATTATTGGTGCTACATTTCTAATACTTGATATTCAAATGGAACTTTTGCAGGCATGTGGACCACTTTTGATGGTGATCATTCTACAATTTCCCTTGGGTCTGTTTGAACTACAGGGGTCGATGGTCTGTGTGGATGACTGTTTCCTTCCCCAAAATGTAATGCTTCCATTTTCGGCAAGCCTGCACAATGGAATACATCTCTTTCTCATAAGTGGGATACTTTCAACTGTGTCTGAAAGTGTCTGACTGTGATACACCACTACATGCCCACATTGAGTAAGGACTGCCCCAATAGCATAGTCAGAGGCAATTGTCTCGACCTCAAATGGTTGTTGCAAGTTTGTTAATGTGAGAACGGGTGCCGTGAAGAGGCGATCTTTCAACTCCATGAATGCCTTCTGTTGAGATTCAGACCAAAGGAATTTTGCTTTCGCTCCTCCCTTGGTGACTTGACTCAAGGGCCAAGTGATATGAGAAAATCCCAACACGAACCTACAGTAGAAGTTGGCAAGACCTAGAAAGCTACGGAGCTCTGTTAAAGTGGTTGGAGATGGCAAATCTCGAATGACTTGGATCTTGGATGGATCCACATGCACCCCCTATTCACCAATAATGTATCCCATATTACTAACCTGGGTCATGCCAAAAGTGAATTTCTCCAAATTGGCACATAACTTGTGTTGCCGCAGTGTTTGGAGAACCTATCGGATGTGGTGGAGGTGCTCTTCCCAACTCTGGCTAAAGATCAGAATGTCATCCAAGTATACCACTACAAATGAGTTGGTGAATGGTCGCAAGATTTCATCCATTAGCCTCATGAAGATTGCAGGACCATTCGTCAATCCGAAAGGCAAAACCAACCATTCGAAAAGGCCCTCCTTGGCTTTGAAGGCAGTCTTCCACACATCGGAGGGTTAGATTGGAACCTGGTGATATCCTGACTTCAAATCGATCTTGTTGAAATATTTTTCCCCGTTCAGTTGGTCCAAGAGGTCATCAATCCATGGGATTGAGTACCTATTACAGACAGTGATCTTGTTCAGCACCCGATAGTCAATACAGAGTCTCCAAGTCCCATCCTTCTTCTGTACCAACATGATCGCGCTCCCATAGGGCGATGAACTTGGACGAATGTGACTTTTTTACAGCAACTCCTGAATCTACCTCTTGATTTCATCATTCTCCAGAATGGAGCGCCGATAGATTGGTCCATTGGGCAGTGGTGCACCTGGGGTCAGATCGATGGAGTGCTTGACCTGACAGTGCAGAGGAACCCCTACGGGGGAGGTGAAGATGTCCTCGTACTCCTCCATGACCTTGTCCATCTGTATTTTTCATGCGGAAGGGCCCTGTCTGGAGGTCGTGGCCACTGTCTTCTTCTTTCCTTGATGGCTTATTATCCGGAAAACAAATTTCCCGATTTTGGAAACAAGCTTACTGCATTGTTTTATAGTAATCAAAGAGATGGTGGTAGGCGGTGCTACCTCCGGTATCCTATACAACTTATTTCCCAAAGTAACAATAACAGCACGAGGCCTTGATTCATACAAAGCATGTCACTTCCACAAGTATGGTTGTCTTAATAATACATCACAAACTTCAAGGGGAGCAATGTCACACAATACCTCATCCATGAAGGGCTTGATGTTGTATGGAAGGCGACACTGTTGGCTCACGCGAAGATCCCGTCCTTGGTGAAGCCATCCAATGGTGTACGGTTGTGGATGTGTTGTGGTCGGTAAGCCTAGCCACTTCACTACCTCTGCCGAAATGAGGTTCTTTTGGCTCCCGCTGTCGACAATGAACTGTAACAGGGAGCCCTTTACCCACATTTGGGAGTGGAAGAGACGCTCCTCCTCCTCTGGATCTTCGGGTTCCTCCTTCTAGATCTTCGTGGTGGCAACAGTGGCGTTGGGCTCCGCATCGATAATCTGTTTCCCTTTGTCATTCCCCTTGTCGAGTTTTGACTCAGAGTCGGAACATGCATCTGATTCTGAAACCTTTAGCTCAGCCACCAGTGACTGCTTGGCCCGACACTCACTTGTGTTGTGAGTGGAGCTCTTATGGAACTCACACCACTTTCCCGTGTCCTTTTTCAGCTTCATGGTGTTGTTCTTTGCTTGCAGCTTTGGCAGGTTGTCTTGGGCCACCCCGCCTTGGCTTTGTCCTTTATTCTGCGGTTTGGGGGCACCTTTCCCTTGCTTTGGATTCACAGATCCAAAGTCTCGCTTCTTCTGTTTAAACTTTTGCTCGATCTTAACAACATATCGGTATGCCATGCCGAGCGAGGGAATGTTTAGGAATTCTATTTCTTCCTGGATGTACTTGTGCAGGTAGCCATGGTACTTGAGTGCCAAATGCTGCTCTAAATCCTTGATACCCAATTTTGTGCGAAGGGTATGGAAAATATTGGTAAACTCCGGCACATCTTGTTCCCTTCCTTGTCGCACTGTGGTCCACTTTATGTATTGATCCTCATAGCTTCCGACAAGTTAGTACTACTCCTTCATGGCATCTCAGAATGAATCCCAAGTGGGTGCGGCTGACAATAGTGAGCCTGTACTTTCATCCTTATGCTCGCAGTAGGTTTCCCACCAGTCCTTGACGTGGGGGGCTACTTTGAGAAGAGCGAAAATAATATTTTCCCGACTAGAAAAATCATGAACAGAAAAATAACCCTCTAGCAGATTTAACCATTTATCAACAATATCTGCATCTATCTGACCCTCGAATATGGGGATTTCAAAATTAACTTGTACCTTAAACGGTGTGGCGTTTCTAGAGTAGCTATTGGAAGCCGATGCGTCACCGCTGGGTAGCTGCTGAAGGATCTGGGCAAAGTTGTCCATCATCGCGTTCCTTTGTCGCTCGAGGGCTTCTTCGAGCAAGGTTTTGATAGGATCTCCTGCCCCCTCGTCTTTCTTTTCATCCGCCATGGGAGTCCGTCGAGATTTGCAAGGATGGTCTTGCAAAGGTTCGACTAGTTCAAGCACTAACCCCTTATATCCCGACCTCGTTGGGGACATGCAAAGAAAAATAGATAAAAAGCAGACCGCTCTGATACCACTGATTCGGATTTAAATAGGAACACAACAACTTACAGAGATAACCATAAACACAGAGATGCAGCGGAAATAATACTTCATTTCATTAATGTAAAATACTTATATATGCTTACAGACAGCAATGGAAATAAATCATCTAGGGCGATGGTAGCTTATCTCTGAGAAGAGATGGGTGGCTACATGCCTCTGAACTATGTTACAATGAGGCTCGAAGGCCTATTTATTGTTGAGAAACAATGGAAAACCCTAAACATCCAAAAACCTAACCCTAGAAGATGAAACGCCAAATTGTGGGCCCTGTTTGGGTAAATTGGTACATCAAATTCCCAAGGTCATAACTTTGGCATACGATCTCTGTTTGATGTGCACAGTATCTCGTTATAAAGATCTATCCGAGAACTACAGCTTTGGGAAGAGAAACATCGATCCACAAACCCATGTTGCTCCTATTTTTCCCAAAAAAATGTCTTTTAGGGCCTCAAAACAGCTCTAGAAGTTCAAGACCCAAAAAACTGGTAAAAATAGTAAACTATGCAACAATTAAGGAAACTGAAAAGCTAAAAGAAACAATGGTGGGGGTCCAAGTGGAATTGGAAGGTGGCCACCAATATCCACCTGGATCATTCCTCCCCCCTTAGGAAGTAATGGTCCCCATTGCGTTGAGTTCCTCCATGAGATGAGGAAACTTCTACTGAACTTGGTCCCTGGTGAGCCACTTGCCCTAGTGAAGGAGTTGGCCTGCTTTGACAACTAGATACAATTGGATATTCCACTAGCGAGTGTGCTTGATCTGTGTTTCCATGATCCGATCAGTTGCAGCTTGTTCCATGCAATCTGGATTTAACTCTGTGGGTGTGAGTTGTTCTGCAATGTCGGATGTGTCTAGTAATGGTGGAAAGTATGGTCGAAGGCGGTCCACATTGAACACTGGGTGCAGACCAAGGAATGGGGGAATGATGAGCTCAAATGCATTGGCTCCCACAGCCTTGGTTATGGTGTAAGGACCATATCAGAGTGGTCTGAGTTTCCGATAGGCTCTAGTAAGGCGTTCCTTCTGCAAATGCAACTAGACTTTGTTGCCCACCTGAAACTTGTGTGGCACCCGATGTTGATCATGTCACTACTTGTACTTGGCATTTGATTTCTCCAGAATGTCATGGACCTGCTGGTGAATATGTTGGATGTGCTCAGTGAAGTTGATTTCTTTATCTGTTTCGGACTGGACATGAGCCAAATCTGCGTGAGTAGCTGCAAATGGCATGGCCACATCAATGGGACATAGTGGTTGGAATCCCAAGCCCACCTGAAAAGGTTTGTGGCCAGTCGAGCTGTGGAGAGCCCAGTTGTAGCTGTGTTGAACATAGGGGAGGCTCTCGTCCCATGTGCGTGGATGCTTTGAGTTGTACATGCACAGAATGTGTATGATCATCCTGTTGACAACCTTTTTCTGGCCATCAGTTTTAGGATGGAAGGTTGTGGACTTAGTGAGTTTGGTGTCGACCATCGACCAGAGACTGGACCAAAATGTACTAAGGAACCTGCTATCCTGATCTGAGATGATAGACTGTGGGATCCCAAAGTGTACCCACACTCGTTCAAAGAAAAGTTTGGAAATGGCTTCTGCTGTGATATTCTTTTTGCAGGCAGCCATAATGTCCATCTTCGAGAACCTGTTGACGACCACAAAAACACAGTCGTTTCCATGCTTAATGGAAGGGAGGCTTGACATGTAATCCATGGAGATTGATTCCGAAGGTCGACTAGGGGTAGGCAGCGGGGTATAGAGGTCTTGCTTCTTGATGGTCGGTTTGGCAATGGCGCAGGCAGTGCGTGATCTGATGTACTTCTCGACATCATGTCGAAGATTTGGCCAATAGAAATACTTCTGCAATATTACCACTGTTTTCTCGACCTTGAAATGTCCAGCAGCCCGATTGTAGTGTGCTTCCCAAATCATCTTTGCATGCTCGCTTGAAGGAACACAAAGGTGACCCAAGTGGCATAACAGGGCATCCTGGAGGTGAAAATGTGGAACATGCTAGCCCTCCAAGAGTGTCTGGTATGTGTGGCCAAATTCTAGGTCGCTTTTGTAGAGAAGTGGCCAATCAGAAGTCTCGTGCCTACAAGAGTTGAGCATAGTCGTTAACGCCGTGATTGGTGGTTGACTAAGGCAATCTACAACATTATTGGTGCTACCTTTCTTATACTTGATATTCAAATGGAACTGTTGCAGGTATGTGGACCACTTCTGATGGCGATCATTCTACAATTTCCCTTTGGTCTGTATGAACTGCAGGGGTCGGTGGTCTGTGTGGATGACCATTTCCTTCCCCAAAATGTAATGCTTCCATTGTCAGCAGGCCTGCACAATGGAATACATCTCTTTGTCATAAGTGGGATACGTCCGGGCTGTGTTTGAAAGTGTCTCACTGTGATACGCCACTGGATGCCTGTGTTGAGTAAGCACTGCCCCAATAGCATAGTCAGAGGCATCTGTCTCGACCTCAAATGGTTGTTGTAAGTCTGGTAATGCAAGAACTGGTGCCATGCAGAGGCGATCTTTCAACTACGTGAATGCCTTATGTTGAGATTCATACCAAAAGAATTTTGCTTTCGCTCCTCCATTGATGACTTGACTCAAGGTCCAACTGATATGAGAAAATCCCAACACAAACTTGTGGTAGAAGTTTGCAAGACCTAGAAAGCTGCGGAGCTCTGTTAGAGTGGTTGGAGATGCCCAATCTCGAATGACTTGGATCTTGGATGGATCTACATGCACACCCTGTTCATCAATAATGTATCCCAGATACTGAGCATGGGTCATGCCAAAAGTGCATTTCTCCAAATAGGCACATAACTTGTGTTGCCGCAGTGTTTAGAGAACCTGTCGGATGTGGTGGAGGTGCTCTTCCCAACTCTGGCTGAAGATTAGGATGTCATCCAAGTATACCACTACAAATGAGTTGGTGAATGGCCACAAGATGTCATCCATTAGCCTCATGAAAGTTGCAGGAGCATTCGTCAATCCGAAAGGCATAACCAACCATTTGAAAAGGCCCTCCTTGGCTTTGAAGGCAATCTTTGTTGAAAATGGCAACAAAAAATGCTAAAAATAGAAGTGTTAAAAATAGCACTATTATAAATAGCAGTTTGAGTACCAGTGCTGGATTGGGCAACAGGGAATGAAAAATGGAAGTGCTCAAAATAGCATCCTATTTTTAGCAGTTCAGTATGGATTCCTATTTTAGTCAATCCCTGGACTAGAAATAGGAAGTAAAATTCGAATTTGAACTTAACAGTTGTTTGAAAATAAATTAATTAATTCTCCATGAGTTAATTAGTTGTGAAAAATCAAACATGAAGTCTATGTGAGGACATGCAACAGTTTCTCTATTAATTGAGGAATTTATCCATCAGTTAAAGAGATAAGGATGAGTTCTAATTTGAGTAGTAATTAGTTGGCTCAGTTAACTGAGTCAAGTCCAGTTATATTTGATTTAAACAGTTTGTTTAAATTAAGTAAGTTCAGTTAGTTAATGCATGCTAGCATATAACTGTTGTTCTTCAGATAACTGAATATTCTCTCATGAATAACTCATGCATGTCAGTTCAGACAGAGACCCAGTTGAGATCAAAGAAGGGACAGTGTACTATCAGTTGGATGAATATTTTTCTTATAAAGGAAGCTCATCCATGAGAAGGATTTATCTCCTTCAGGTTTGTCCATTTATTTCAGAGGTCAGAGCAGTGTGTGAGGGATTATTACACATAGGTGGCAGGTTGAGGATCGAGGAGAAACTGCACAAGGAAATAGGAGGCTTGGAGGGCAGAGGAGAAGGCTTGTGAGAAGCCTTTGACTATCTATGAGAAGCAGAGGGATTATACTGAGAGCTGGTTGGCTTCCAGGCTAAGGCTTTGTGTAATTCTATGACTATTTTCCATTTGTATGATAATAAAGAGTTGGGGTTTTAAGCTGGTGCTTTCCCCTGGATATTTCTTATGTGTTATGTGTGATTGATTTCTAAATATCAATTATATGTGTTCTTATTGATGTTGCTCAATTCGATTAAACTTCCACAAAATTGTTTGTAGAAGTAGATCAAGTATTTTGCTTTAGTATATTGCATTATGAGGTGATCTACAAGTGGGAATTTCTACATGGTATCAGAGCTAGCTCATTTGTAGAAAAATTCTACATGGTATTAGAGGGAGGTTTTGTAGAAAAATTTCTACATGGTATCAGAGCAAAGGTGATCAACGCGAAGAACAATATACTAGAGGAGATTTCAAAGTTTTGAGTTTTGGGCCGAGAGTTTGCAGAAAAGATCTAAATTTTTTTGTACAAAATTTTCAGAAACAAATAGCGGATTTGGATTCCTTGCAGAAAAATACCCAAATTCGAAAAAAAAATCGGCTGAATCAGAGTTCGGATGAGGGAGATATCGCTGATTTAAAATCAGCGCCTTTTCTAGAAAATTTCGTGACGGCGGAAAAGATGAAACAGATTGGTGTGCTAGCCAAGAACCTATATGCACTTGAGGTACAAGATGCATACAAAACCTTGAGGAGCAAGGAAAAGGTTAGATACTTGGTGGTTGAGAGGGAGAGTAAATTACAGCTCAACATGCAGCACCAGAAGAAGTCTCAGACAATTATGGAGGAGCCACGATTGGTGAAGCAGCTTCAAGAGTTTGTGGAGCAGCCACAACTAGAGAAGTTGAGAGGAGATCGAGTAGAGACATCTACTCATGTAGAGACTTATAGTAGGGGGGAATTTCGAGCCAGGTGGGTAGAGGGATCACATGCAGCTGTACCTCCAGGTAGGAGGTGGGGCAATGTGGAGTAATCGTCCCACGAAGGCTGAAATAGGGGCAGGATCCTTGAGGTACCCAACCTCTTTGATTTGACTTTTCTACAGGAGCCCTGAAAAGGAGTAGCAGGACTGAATGATTGGGTAGAGACATATGCGGATGGAGCAGCAGAGAGAGCTATAGTGCAGGAGTCTCAAGACTGTGTATGAGCTAGCAGGTTGCAGCAATGTAAGAGGCACAAGAGTGTTGCACCAGTGTAGGATGGCACAGAGAGGTGTGCAATTGTGCGAGATGCATAGAGTGTTGCAGCAGCTCAGATGTCAGAGAGGGAGCACTTGTCAACAAAAGATGAAGCTTCAGCATCAGAGTATGTTTCTAGCCCAACAGAGAGGTCAGTTGGGAGTTTTTTTTGTTCCGAGAGTTGCTGGAGAAACCACACTTGGTAGGAGTGTTGCATGCAGAACATTCCAAAGGTACAGGATTGGGTTTGAGTTGAAGCCTTTCTTATTAAGAGGGAGTGTTGAAAATGGCAACAAGAAATGCTAAAAATATCACTGCTATAAATAGCAGTTTGAGTACCAGTGTTGGATTGGGCAATAGGGAATGAAAAATGGAAGTGCTAAAAATAGCATTCTATTTTTAGCAGTTCAGTATGGATTCCTATTTTAGTCAGTCCCTGGACAAGAAATAGGAAGTAAAATTCGAATTTGAACTTAACAGTTGTTTGAAAATAAATTAATTAGTTGTAAAAAATCAAACATGAAGTCTATGTGAGGACATGCAACAATTTCTCTATTAATTGAGGGATTTATCCATCAGTTAAAGAGATAAGGATGAGTTCTAATTTGAGTAGTAATTAGTTGGCTCAGTTAACTGAGTCAACTCCAGTTATATTTGATTTAAACATTTTGTTTAAATTAAGTAAGTTCAGTTAGTTAATGCATGCTAGCATATAACTGTTGTTCTTCAGATAACTGAATATTCTCTCATGAATAACTCATGCATGTCAGTTCAGAAAGAGACCCAGTTGAGATCAGAGAGGGGACAGTGTACTATCATTTGGATGAATATTTTTCCTATAAAGGAAGCTCATCCATGAGAAGGATTTATCTCCTTCAAGTTTGTGCAGTTATTTGAGAGGTCAGAGCAGTGTGTTAGGGATTATTACATATAGGTGGTAGCTTGAGGACCGAGGAGAAACTACACAAGGAAATAAGAGGCTTGGAGGGCAGAGGAGAAGGTTTGAGAGAAGCCTTTGACTGTCTATGAGCAGCAGAGGGATTATATTGAGAGCTGGTTGGCTTCCAGTCTAAGGCTTTGAGTAATTCTATGACTATTTTCCACTTGTATGATAATACAGAGTTGGGGTTTTAGGCTGGTGCTTTCCCCTGGATATTTCTTCTATGTTATGTGTGATTGATTTCTCCATATCAATTATATGTGTTCTTATTGATGTTGCTCAATTCGATTAAGCTTCCAAATAATTTTTTGTAGAAGTAAATCAAGTATTTTGCTTTAGTATATTGCATTATTAGGTGATCTACAGGTGGGAATTTCTACAGTCTTCAACACATCAGAGGATTCGATTGGCACCTGGTGATATCCTGACTTCAAATCGATCTTGCTGAAATATTTTTCCCCCTTCAGTTGGTCCAAGAGGTCATCAATCCATGGGATCAAGTACTTATTACAGACAGTGATCTTGTTTAGCGCCCGATATTCAATACAAAGTCTTCAAGTCCCATCCTTCTTATGTACCAACACGATCGGACTCCCACAGGGCGATGAACTTGGACGGATGTGACCTTTCTACAACAGCTCCTGAATCTGCCTCTTGGTTTCATCATTCTCCAGAACGAAACACTAATAGATTGGTCCATTAGGTAGTGGCTCACCTGGGGTCAGACCAATGGAGTTCTTGACCTGACAGTGCAGAGGAACCCCTGCATGGGAGGTGTCCATCATCGCGTTCCTTTGTCACTCGAGGGCTTCTTCGAGCAAGATTTTGATAGGATCTCCTACCCCCTCGTCTTTCTTTTCATCCGCCATGGGAGATCGTTGGGATTTGCGAGGCTAGTCTTGCAAAGGTTCGACCAGTTCAAGCCCTAACTCCTTATATCCCGATCTCGTTGGGGACATGCAAAGAAAAACAGAGAAAAAGTAGACCGCTCTGATAACACTGATCCGGATTTAAACAAGAACGCAACAAATTACAGAGATAACCATGAACACAGATATGCAGCGGAAATAATACTTCATTTCATTAATGTAAAATACTTATATATGCTTACAAACAACAATGGAAATAAATCAGCTAGGGCGATGGTAGCTTATCTCTGAGAAGAGATGTGGCGGCTACATGCCCCTAAATTGTGTTACAATGAGGCTCAAAGGCCTATTTATTGTTGAGAAACAATGGAAAACCCTAAACATCCAAAAACCTAACCCTAGAAGATGAAACGCCAAACTGTGGGCCCCGTTTGGGTAAATTGGTACATCAACTTCCCGGGGTCATAACTTTGGCATACGATCTCCGTTTGACGCGCACAACATCTCTCTAGAAAGATCTATCAAAGAAATACAACTTTGGGAAGAGAAACATCGGTCCATGGACCCATGTTGCTCCCATTTTTCCCAAAAAACGTTGTTTAGTGACTCAAAACGGCTCCGAAGTTCAGGACCCGAAAAACTGCTAAAAATAGTAAACTATGCTATAATTAAGGAAACTGAAAAGCTGAAAGAAACAATGGTGGGGATCCAAGTGGAATTGGAAGGTGGCCACCAATATCCACCTGGATCAACCTTCCAGTTGGGTTTTCTCCCGAAAGTATTTCCCAAGCTATATATTGTGTCAAATGTGTTTGTGAGTTTTTATTTCATTGTTCTCCATATTCTATATAAAATCTAATTCTCATGCATGCACAAGTAATAGTAATTTACAAATCCATAAATTCAAAGAGAAATAAACCCTAATAGTGTAGTTTTTTTATTTTTTAAATATAGTTTTATCATATATGTTGTGACAAATTGTTTAGTGGAATATCCAAGACAATCTATAGATCATTTGTAAAGGTACACATGGTGAATAATGTTGTATACTTTCTTACAAAGTTAGTAAGTGTTGCAAAGTTGGCTTGGTGTATAGAGGTGGTGGGCATTGGTACCCTAGTTCACTAAAGCACAATATGGTTTGTTTCTATGAAGAAAACAAGTGTGATGTTGAGGTGTTATATTCTTTACAAGGTAACCAAGTCAAATAAATTTTAGTCAGTTTATTGGATAATTGGGTGGATCAACTAGGGATGAGCCTCAACAGTCTAGTCAATAAGATTTGACTAGGCGAAGAATCAACTAGATGGTCAAGAAAAGTCGATGGTTAATGGCCAAGTTGAGAACTACTTGATAGTTAAGTAGCAAAAAATTTAATGGTCGAGTTGAGGAAAACAATCATAGTCAAAGTTGATGTGTGGCTGGAAGTCAACATATTTTAATAGTTGACTAGAATATTCAATAGTAATTATAATGGGTTTGTGCATAATCGACTAATATTGTTGGCCTATTTGATTGACTATAGTTGAATTGTGTCAAAACCAGTTAGGAATCCCAAGATTCCTTGGATCTTTGCAAATAGGATTCGACCTTATAGAACTGAGTCACGAGCTATGAATTAAAGTTTTCTACGTCTATAAATAGAGCATGATATAAGGTTGATGAAATATAATGAAATATTCATGATTGGTAGAGGTTGGGTGATGTATCAGTTCATTGGTATTTGGCATGGACCAAGGTGTTGGGCAGCGGATCCCCCGCGTAATGGTTTTGGGGCTTAAAGCCCACAATTTTGGGTAATGGTATTGTAAAGGCTCTGCATAGTGCGCAGAGCGCGAATTTTAATGAGTCAATTCAAAGGGTTATCCGCCCTCAAATATTGTAATTTAATATAGAGTGGGTCGGCCTACCCATGGTCCGTGGACCATGGGAATGTATAAATAAAGCGAGGCTCTAAGTGTAGAGTTCAGTCTTGAGTTCAAGTGATATGGGTTTTTGAATGCGATATTCGCTTTGAATCTGTAAGTCTGAGTCTTGGGTTGTAGGAGTAGGAAGAGGCTCTACAGTTGTGTGCACAGGGGCCTGGTAGAGTCCGCAGCTGTGTGCACGGACCCCTGCAGCTGAGTGAACAGGGCGAAGTTGGGATTGTAACGGAACAGAAGTTTAATAAAAGCTAAGTTGATTCGAAGTTGATTCGTAGATTTGTATGTTTATGCTTATATTATATGTTTATGCATCTCCTTACAGTTTATGATTGCGCGCACTGGTTATGAATATTGAAAGATCAATAAGAATATTGGGTCCACAAAATTAAGTTAAGATCTATAATAATAACACAGTAAGGTTAAAAGATTTGGACTGCGCCTCTTCGCACTCTTTACAGAGCTACGTGAAGGTCAGACAGCTACGTGGAGCAATGCGAGCACGCAGGATCGGTTCGCAAACTTCCCAGACTTCATCAAGACATCTCTAGGGTACGGAAACCTGGTTCCAGCACCCTCCCATACTACCTCGAGGGAGACCTCAGTCCGCGCTCCGCGGACTGTTGCTGAAAGGGCCAGTAGTTTCGGGATATGATTAGCTAAAACACTTCTGAACATGGTCAGGCCCCAACAAGCCAACAAATGGTTCCGTTGCCATGATTGGGATCTGCCTAAGGGATTTCTGATGTTGAAACACTAGAATCCTACAAAGAAGGAAATTGAAGACTGGTTGGATTAGAAGCTTCACGAGTTCATGACACAGGAAAATATAACTCCATAGATATCCGAGAAGAGGTGGTTGGATCACTATGTATATACAGAAATCCATGAGATCTTCTTCATGTCCTTCTCTTCAGAGCTGTATGATTGGATCACGAGGTTAGCCGACAGCCAGGGAAGGTATAAGCTCGATCAACCGATAGTGTGGACTCCGGAGTTAGTGCGCAGGCTAGAGGCATCAGAAGATAAGATCGCACGGTCCATAGACCATTGGCTCGACCGGGTAATAGGAGGGTTTATCACTGAATTTGCGATAGACATGACTGTAAGCTACAACGAAGCAGAGAGACGTTTTCTCAAGGGACCACGAGGTAAGTACATCAAATCTTTGAATACCTAGATTAAGATTTTGTTATGTGAAAAACAAGTGATGCGAATACATTAATGATTGGAACGGCGCGGAGTAAAAAGGTCTACAAAAGTATCGAAGGGTTAGGAAACAGTCCTTTAATTTCACCTCCGCGAGCGAGCGAGGAAGAGTGCGCTCGGGTTTCTCCGAGGAGTGTGGTCAGTTTAATAAGACAGTGCATTCCACAGTTATCACCTCCACTCACGCCATCACCCGCTTCACCTTCTTCACCCCCATCGTCACCCACCCCACCTCCACCACCCCCACGGTTCATCATGGCAAGCACGATTAAGCTACCCATATTCAGAGGAGTAGGAAATGAGGACCCGGATCAGTTCTGGTTCGTGGTAAGCGCAGTGTGGGAAGTACAAGGGGTTACAAACGATAACATTAAGAAGGCTACATCGGTGAGCACGCTGCAGGATTGCGCGTTGACGTGGTATATCAAACACTCAAATGATCACCCAAATGTAGGAATAACGGAGATCCAGAATGCGCTGAACAGAGAATTTAGCTGGCCGAAATCAGAGACGTAGTCAATCATCGAATTTAAGGAGATCGTGATGCTTCTAGGTGAGACTCCATGGGGTCTGGATCAGAGGCTGAAGAGTATGATCCACGAGACTAATATGACGCTGACGGATGCGGAGCACCACGCGTGGTTTGTGGCATCTTTGACACCCCACCTAAGGACGGCGCTATCGCAACAAAAGCTTTCAATCCAGGTCGAAGAATTGGAAATGGCGATGAGGTTGCATGAAATGATGATACAAGATCCAGGGTTAGGAGATCAATAGATTCACGCACAGCTACAAAATCTCTGCCTGGAAATGCAAAGCTTGAAGCAGGATAGGGCACCACAGCTAGAGGCGCACGAGGAAGTGTGGTGCATAAAATGTAAAGGCCAGGGCCACGATAAGGATCACTGTCCAGTATTCGCGAACTAATTGGCAGGAGGGGGGCCAATGTCGTTGAGACCAGAGGCACGAGTAGGGCCAATTGCGGCGCCCGCGCTCTGGTTCGCGATCTGTTAGGTGGGAGGAAAGCACACGACGGATAACTGTCATTTGTTGCAAAAGTATACACAGAACCCACAGCAGCTGTTTTGTAACTTTTGTAGATCGGTGGGCCACGACGAACATACTTGTCACAACTACGAATTAATGATAGAGCGGACCCTAGCATATAGAATGCAGACATAAATGCGAGGCCTCGACCCAGCCGCAGGGATGGCGCGCACTAGATTTCAGGGTCGGGATCGAGGACGAGGAGGAATGGGGCCAGGAAGGGGTCGAGGACAACTAATCTGTTACAGTTGCAAAGGACCAGGGCACTACGCTCGCGATTGTACCAACCTAAGGAGACTATCTTGTTCGTATTATTCTTAGTTTTATCACGAAGCAGTAGATTGTCCCACGTTGATCGCACAGATGCACAAGAAAGGGGTACTTCAACCTATTCCAACGCAAAATATTCAAATGATGAGGTTCGAATCGTGCGAAGAAGACCCCAACGTGAACATGATGCTCAGAAGTGGCGCAACCACAGGGGAAGATAAGGGGAAGCATCCCGAGGAGGATACATGGGTTCGCAAGGTTCCTACAAAGGAACCTGAATTTGACTTGGAACACGCCAAGGAGACGTTTATGGAAGCTAAGAAGAGCTTCGCGGAGGCCTCTACTTCAAGTAGTAAGGATCAACCAAAGATAGGGATGGATCCTTCTATGCTTACTACCTTTTTAGAGACATGCATGAAACTGTTGCATGATAATAAGGCAGTTAAGGGACTATAAGAGTTGATCACCAGGTGCGTGGGATCAGGGGAACCACACATAGTCCAAAAATTGGGAAAGCATGCATTGTGCACCGGGAGGGAAATGAGATTTACGGCACAGATTGGCGAATATGAAATGGATCAGGTAATCCTAGACCTAGGGTCCAATGTGAATGTGTTACCAAAACACACATGGGAACATATGGGCAATCCCACGTTACAGTGGTTCCCTATTCAATTACGAATGGCGAACCAATAGAATATTTTTCCCATGGGGAGGTTGCAAGGCATAACAGTTGATATCGAAGGCACGAGCACGCAAACGGGCTTTGAGCTAATAGAGATTGTTGATGACAACAACCCTTACCCCACGTTGCTAGGAATCAACTCGGCCACTAATATGAATGGAGTCATCAACCTGAAGAAGCAGAAGATGATATTCGAGAAAAAATCCCTTTGCGTAGTAGTTCCGCTACACCCTTCCGAAGGTACGTGCTACACCGAACCTGTGCGCAACAATGACAACAGCGATGAGCTGCATTAAATTTACCAGATAACGGCACAAGACCTAGATTGGGTGAACCCGATAGCAGATGGGAGAATATCATGGGAGCACGACAGTTCCTGTACTTCGAATTCAAATGAAGAGATAGAACGCTGGTAGAATTAGTTGCACAAAGTGACAACGCTGAATTGTAACATGATGATTAGATCACTGCGGTGCGTGACGACCGAAGCAAGGGAACTGCCAACATATGATGGGGTAATAGGAGTGGATGAATTCTTGGACAAATTTGAAACTATAGTACCAGAACAACAGTGGTACGGTGTGATGGAATGGGCGTTGCACGCAACACCCACATGATGGTGGAAGACACACCAGAAGAATATTGGCAACTGGAGCGAATGTAGAAAACGGATGCACTTATGATTTGAAAGTCCCCAGCAACAAACGTGAGACAGGCAGTTAGGATGAAGCAGTCTGCACGCCCACCTATATCTATGGGTGCAGTCGTGTGCTGTGCAAGCACATCCTAGACTAAGGATCGAAATCAGAACCCAACGTGGCAGCAGGAAAAGCGACAAACATTCCACGTCGGAGCCTTCACAAAGCTATGCGGAGTCATGAACAAAGTTCACCAGGCAAGACAAACTGACTGGGACCTGCGCGTACCAACGGTTCGATGGGTCTATAGGACCATAAGAAAAAATAGGAGCGCAGGAAGGACCCCAACACTGCTAAGAAGAGATAAAACTAGGAGAGCAGAAAAGAATCCCCAGACCACATCTCCCGCAGTTGGGGTAGGACGCGAGGACCTGGGTAAAAGAATTAGGTAGCTACAAGAATCCATTCGGCGAGGGAGATTGAAACTTCACGAACTCGATGAAGATTGGGCACGGCTGAGGAAGAAAAGCACAACATTAGATGAAGAAATCAGCGAACTAGACACCGAAGTTGCGAAAGCGGGTGCGAGAAACTAAGCATGATGGGGCCTAGTATAACTAGCCCTACTACTGCATTAGAAGGAGTTGTGACCCTGCTAACATGGTTGCAACTGCACCTTACTAAACCAAGGAGCGTAACATACAAAGAGGAACGCAACGCACTAACGGACGCAAGGGTATTTGAAGGGTGCCCATGGCCCAGACTAGCAGGAAAATTCAAGCCTCGCACAGGGAGTGCGACCACCCAACTATCTGTAGGAAGCACAGTCTCAGCACTCCAAGCATTTGAAAGAGGGCACAGGACTATAAAAGAGTCTACAAGAGAGCTGCATGAAAAGGAACTTCTGCACAAGGTTAGTATGTCATAGGGTCGCACTCGCACGTAATGGGCTGCGCTGCTGCGCAGGTAGTGTTATCACCCCAAGAAACTCTCCTAGGTTGTAGCTAGGAGATGCTCGGGAACATTACAAACTCAACTTAATGTTGGAAATGCCTGAATGGTAGAGATGATGCTTGTTCAAGCTAGATAACCACTCCTACTTTGCTTGACTCCAGACATGCGTGAACACCCGCAGACTACAAGGCTTTAGACCACCAATTACTCACAGTTTAAGGATTGGGTGAATATGGAGAATACTGACCACACTAGCAGATGCACAGGACCCTGTGATGGCCAGCTGCAACAAGTAAAGAAATCTGCAAATCCAATCCCCTAATGCATAGACAGGATGACAACTCTCTAGCACTAGTGGGAATGAAACCTAAGTAACTCATTCACTGATACATACAAGATTTTAACATAGAGGTAGGATGACAACTACTCTAATGCTAAACATCAAGAATTCAAGAATGCAGCATATCAAGCACAGCTTGGAACAGAAGAAGAATGGAAAGTGAGAAACTGACAACAAAAGAAGCTTGTATTAGCTGAAAATGAAGACGAGATGCTGCAAGTATCAATGCAATTACAGTCTCCAGAAGTTGAACCTTACATCAAAACAACAACCATCAACCCTGATTACATCTTGTTTCTGGGTATTTATAGAGTTTCATTACAAAGGCACTCGACCATTCTAAGTATGGAGGGGCCATAATTGACCACCAACTGCTTTAACTGCCTGATGGAGTTTCTGGTGCAATTTGCCTGCTTCAGTGAATGATTTGATCTTCTCGGGTGCTCTGTTGTCCTTCTCGGGCAGGTGGAGTGTTATATGGGATGAAGTCCCATAACTGTTGAATGCATTTACCTGCTCGGCTCTGTCCTTTTCCTTCTCGACCATGTTGTCCGTGGAACATAGTTGTTGAGGAGGAAATGCATCTGGTACCGAAAATTGATTACCTTCATCCTTTTGGGAGCATAGAATGGTTACAGTATGTGGATTGCACAATGGGCGAAGTAGTCGGATGGCGGAGAAATATCGGTCATTGGATCGGGCAGATAGATGGAGGAGATGAGCCAACAGGGATATCGGAGGAGGCGGGAGTGGGGTGATCACAGGTCGTTGGATCTCGGGCGGGCAGATCCAACGGTCACCGGGCGTCGAAGATGCGGGGGCGTTACCGAGCGGGAGAATAGGTCTGAGCGGTAAGTGGTATTTGCTCGCACCAGCATTGGGGGTTGGGCGGTAAACGTACATTGGCGTGCGATACCACTCGGAGCACGACGCGTGGCGGTGGGGAAAGGGAAAACCACCCTCCCATCGCGCGTTAACATGCTGTCGGTTTGCGGGTGCGGGGAGAGCGATCGTCGTCCGATCGTGGCGGAGGTGATCGAACAGTGGAGGTTCAATCGAGCAGGTTTTTCATCGGATGTGACAGGGAAACATTGGATTGGGGGTGACGGAGAACAACGGTTAAGGTCACGGCAGAGGGTTTGCGAAGGCATGTGGATATATGGGGTTTTTATAAGGTTTTGTGTATTGACGCCCGGGGCTTTGACAAGGGCTTTTAATATGATTTTCAACAAAAAGCACAGGAAGTTAAGACAAAAGGAGGGTGAGAGAGGTAGAGGGGAAGGTGAGGGTAACCACTATAAGCCCCCTTTTTTAGCATGACCACGGACAAAGTGGCCCCCAGCTTTAGAAAATCTTGATTATACAGCAGAGCTAATAGGTAGGCTGGGAAGTGACCATTGATGTCACTATTCATGACAAGAGGTCCAATTTAAGCTAGAAAGGAGCGGGCGATGAGCCATTAAGATTGGAATTAAGAGCTAGATTCGGGATGATCTACCACCAAGAAGGTATTAATGACTCGGAAGTGGAGGGAATGGTCGAATTCAAATTCAAACGTTACTATAAAATCCCTTGGGGTGGCCTCGAGGCAACACTTGCTTGTTTAAGATTTGCGCCAATATAGAGCATTGAGCACCAAGCTACCTTGTCACCCGTGACTACGCGACTAAACAAATCCAGCATAGAAACGATGACGGCTGCAAGAACCAGAGTGAGATTCGTGGAAGTTACTCCAGAGCCCTGTGTGACCCAGGAGGAGCCTGGAGAGGCGACAGCTGAACCAGAGGTTCCAAAGTCGCCCCCACACGCCACGACCACAGAAATAAAAGCAAACAATGGGGCCAATCTGGGTATCACCACGAAACCCACGATTTAGTCAAGTATCAATGGCAGAGAAGGGAAAAGTTGTTACCATGGAAACCGAAGAGGAGGAGGAAGATTTGCAAGCTCTGATTGCCTAAATTGAAGCACAGGAGGATGAGGCAGAGGAACGTACAACAATATCGACCCAACTCAAGAGGTCGCACGTCCAGGATAATCCAAGCACATGGAAGAAGACAAAGACAACGAAGACCTCTAAGGGAGCCCTTCTTGACAGTGGCGAACCAGTTCGCGATGTCACTAAGGATGCTCTTGAAGAATTAATGACAAAGCAGACAACTGTGTTGGGGGCGCTCAGAGCGCAGTTGCAGGCATTACAGGTGCGACCCCCAGGAGTGATGACACCGCACCTTGCGGAAGGTGTAGCTGAAGCTAAGCAGATGTTGCGTGCCCGCACAATGAACACTTTGGTGTTACCAGAAGGCGTCGTCTTAGCAGAAGCCGAAGGTGACATGAGGGGCTGGGGGTTGAATTTGGCCGCCCTTCCCAGAGAAACCCTATACCAGCTGCAGGATGGGGTAACTACTGAGCTTCGCACCAGGGAGGGCCATGCTCTCCAAGTCTTGAGCGAGCAGAAGGAAAATTTAGACCAGCTTAGCCTACAACGCGACAACCTGGTCACCCAAAACCAGGGATTAGAACAGGCAGTGGAGGAGGCCTGTAGTAGCATTCCAGAGTTGTTCGTGTCGGCGGCACTCCCCACCGCAGAAAAAATTCACCAACTGGCAGCAGGAGTCCGCAGGACTCAGGAGGAGGCCGCGAAGGTTCAGTTGGAGCTGAACTTGCAGATCACGAAGCTGCGACTAAAGGTGCAACCCTCTACACCACCAGAAGTGAGAGAGCAGCGACACCGCGCCATTCAATCAGGGTTGGAAGGAATAGAGCGCACCATACAGGAATGCACGGGATTGTTGGATTCATGCTCACTTCACTGCAGGAAGACACAACACTACAACGGTTAAAAACAGAAGCACAGGAGTTGCAGCAGGCTTACGACAATGTCCAAGGGACCAAGCAGATGGTCGCCCTTACTCAGCAACGGGCCAAGATGAGGGAGGCCTAGGCTCTAAAGGCACAGGTGGACGCCATGCGTCAGAAAGAATTAGTGCTTAAAGAACGCATCCAGCCTTGGCTCAAGGAAGCATTCACGGTTCCCGCCAAGATCGAGGGAAAGCTAGCACATATGCAGGGCGTATATGCACTCATGCAAGGAATTGCACCTGACAATGAAGCATCGGAGATACGCGCACAATGGGTACAGCAGACAATGGAAGAATGTGTTGCGGACATAAGCGAAGCACAAAGATTGCTGGATGAACTTCGCGCGAAGATCACCACACCATCCGAGTGACTCGAGATCAGTCACAATGTTTGTGTTGGGGGGCTGTTGGGCAGCGAATCCCCCGCGTAACGGTTTTGGGGCTTAAAGCCCACAATTTTGGGTAATGGTATTGTAAAGGCTCTGTGTAGTGCGCAGAGCGTGAATTGTAATGAGTCAAGTCAAAGGGTTGTTCACCCTCAAATATTTTAATTTCATATAGAGTGGATCGGCCTACCCATGGTCTGCAGACCATGGGAATGTATAAATAGAGTGAAGCTCTAACTGTAGAGTTCAGTCTTGAGTTCAAGTGATATGGGTTTTTGAATGCGATATTCGCTCTGAATCTGTAAGTCCAAGTCTTGGATTGTAGGAATAGGAAGAGGCTCTGTAGCTGTGTCTGCAGAGGCGTGGTAGAGTTCGCAGCTGTGTGCGCGAACCCCTGCAGCTGAGTGCATAGGGCGGAGTTGGGATTGTAATGGAATAGAAGTTTAATAAAATCTAAGTTGATTCGGAATTATTGTGCATCTATTCATATATTTGTATGTTTATTCTTCTATTATATGTTTATGCATCTCCTTACAGTTTATGATTGCACGCACTGGTTATGAATATTGAAAGATTAATAAGAATAGTGGGCCCACAAAATTAAGTTAAGATCTATAATAATAACACATTAAGGTTAAAGGATTTGGATCATGCCGCTTCGCGCTCTTTACAGAGCTACGCAAAGGTCAGACAGTTGGGCGGAGCAGTGCGAGCGCTCAGGATTGGTTCGTGAACTTCCTAGACTTCATCAAGACATCCCTAGGGTGCGGAAACCTGGTTCCAGCACCCTCCCATACTACCTCGGGTGAGACCTCAGTCCGTGCTCCGTGGACTGTTGCCGAAAGGGACGGTAGTTTCAGGACTTGTTCACCTAAAACACTTATGAACCTGGGTCAGGCCCCAACAAGCCAACACAAGGTCAACATTCATTGTAATATCCTTACATATTTGGTGAAGAATATAAGAACAATGAAGCTCAAAGTTTGGATAGTTTTCTTGATTAAGGATTTCTAGGGTAAAATCTATGTGTACTATGTAAATCTTTATGCGCGTGCCATGTTTTCTTTTTGTTCTTAATATCTTCTTGAAATTTTTACGGTATTTTAGCATGAATATTTTCACAGTCAATAACTTGATGTTGATCAAAACTTATGATAAATTGTGTTTTTCTCGTTGAGATGCCCGATGTTTCATGTGAACACTTACCCATCTTCAGGGACATAAATCTTAACTGATGATGCGAAGAGTGCCAGACCATAATAAATAGAGGATGGAGTTAGAATATAACCATTAGGGTAGGTGAAAATGATGAGACCGTTGATATTACTAAATAATTAATAATGAAAATAACAATTAATAGGAACTTTTGGGAATAGGGATATAGTATATTAATTAAAAGAATTAGAGCTGAACTCAAATTAAAAAGAACTAATTTAAAGGGTTTATAATGAGGTCAAATTAGGAATAATAGATTTATTAATCAAATATGGTCAAAATGATAACATGTCAAATAATCTAATTGATAGTAGGTCAAATAATTATATTAAATTAGTACTAATTTGTTTGTAATCGAAAATTATTATGGGATAAGATTAGAAAATAGCAAATGGAAGAATTAAAAAGAAAGGGAATTATAATAAAATATTAATAATATAATTAATTAGTTTTCCAAAGGAAAATCATAATTTTATTCAACCTGAAAACAAGGAACAAAATTACATTATGCAAATGTTGGTAGCATTCAGTCATGTTAGCCTTTTGGTTGTTGGAAAAAAAAAAAAAATATATATATATATATATATATATATATGAAAACAAATTATAGAATTTTGCTAAGGCTAAGTGTGATAAACATCACTTAGCTTCCCTTTTTTCTTTTCTTTTTTTCTGGCTTTTTTTCCAAACTCCTTGGTTGGGAGCAGTTGTTACTATTTCCAGTTGATTTCCATCTACCTACAAGGGGAATTTTTTGTCTAAGTCTGAGATCTCGGATACATGGGATCTCTTTGTACCCCCTGATTACTTTTTAATGAGTGTTTCCTCTTTCATTTGTTCTGATGTTATGATATTTGTTGATCTGTTTCCCTTATGGATGTGAGTCATGGTTCCTGATTGATCCCCAACTCCTAATTTTACTTAGCTACTAGGTTGTGTCTAAGCATCTAGATCTGGAGAATTTTTTATAGGATCTTCTTCTTTATCTTCAAAAGTGTCAAGAAACTGCAAAACCCTTGGCTTAGAGGCCTTCCTCTTTTTCCTTTTTGGGATCTTTTTTGCCTATGGGCAAGTGTCTCACAAGTATCGTGTTTGATAATAAGTTCAACATCTAAATGTCATATTCTCATCATTTAAAACCCGATTCCAATGAAATTTTTCATGTTTTAAATGAATACGATCAAGTAGACCTTTGCTATGGTCTATCTTTACACATATTTTGACAAATGTAAATATGCCTTTTTTTGTCCTTTCCAAATCCATTTTTTCGAATTTACCCAGAGTATTTCCAATATCCTACGGTACCTAATGGTGCCAAAAGGGAAGAGGAAGATTTGGTAACCTTGCCCACACAAACACTATGATTACCACCATGCTTGTAGCATCAAATTCTAGGAACCATGGGGTAATGAAAACCGCATCTCTATCCCAAAACCACGGCCCTTTGTTTATAACTTTTTCCATATCTTTTTATGTATCAAATTGTACTATGAAAAAACCCTTAGATCATAGATATATATAACAATTTGGTGTCAGGGAAGAAAAAACCCACTGATATAATTCTTTAGTTCTCTGACATAACCCATTAAACCTACATATTAATGCCTTAGATTTCAAATCGATAAAATACAATTTTACCTCTGTGGTTTTTCAATCCAAAACTAGTGTCATATCCATTTACTCGACTATGTAAGGGTCTAACATATTTTAGATATGATATGCTTGAGTAGCATTCTTCCCTTTCACTGCATCCTTGAATGAAGTTGGTCCCTTAGGATTTATGTGTCTTGAAGCTCCCCCACCCCACCCCCCCCCCCCCCCATAACCTTAGTTTTGATATTATGGTTGAGTTCCTTTAAATAACATACTCTTTCAAATGAAGGGCATCTTGCATCAATTTCCCTTCGTATATCAAACTTTACAAAGATACAAGAATACCATATTGTCCTGAATGACCGACTTCAAATTTACCATTAGATCTGAACCCCAGATCCAATAGACAAAAGTCTCCCCATTTAATTTTTTTAGGAATATCTGGAATGTTTCCTTCCTTACTTATCTCTCAACCAGATCTAAGAGGAAGAGATGGGGGGGTATCCCAAGAAAGGGAGAATCCCCATGCTTCGATGCAGCTAGCTCTAGATACAACGTAGGGAGTGTCTCCTTTAGCAAATTTGTACCACTCAAATCAAATAAAATATGATATCTAAACCACCAACGCACGAAAAATGAACGAGGCTGTGTCCCTGAGCTCTAAGGGAGCCCCAATCTGGTGGAAGTATGACGACCTAACCCATCCAACCCCCACTAGGAACCACTCCATCATTGACTAAACATGGAGATTCCCACCATAACCTATTCACCCATTCAACTCTGCCAGTTGAAATAAAACCATTGTACATCAATCAAAATACCTTTGTGATACGAGATCCCAATAAGGTATTGCTTACAAGAAAGGCCAAATATGATTAGAAGGAAGATTCTGGTGGCATCCCAGGACTATGAGCTCACCATAACCATTCATATAATACATATCCTTTGCCATCAACAAATATTTTGTGTGTATTTCTTGAATTTAGGGCCTTGAATCCCTTCCCATCATTGCCCCCATCGTTGTAGTCTTCACCAACTTGATATCATCCTTTTCCTTCGAAGGCCAAAAGCGCAGATTTGTTGAAAACAAACAAATCACATCATGCAAAGCCAAATAATAACTCCACCCTCTGCCATAGTGAGTGAAAATCACTTTTATCCTACTCTAAAGAGCTCCATCAATACTAAAAGCCATCCTGAGATCAGCAACACTGCTTGGCAAGGCTCCAATGACGAGACAAACCATAGCACTCTACAGTGTCTCCATCTCCTCTTCCAAACCTCTCCCCCTTAATTCCATGCCTCATCCCAATTCTAACCCCATCTCTAGTCCTAACTCCAACTTTAACTTAGATTTTAGTCCTAATTCATGTTGATTTTTCGAAGGGTCTTCTAAACTGATAATTACATCTAATGATTTAATTCTTTTTCATATTCTTATCCATCATTAAGAAATTGCACATAAAACATCACCAATATACCTATATGACAATAAGATCATGAAGAGACTACCAAACAAAGAACACGAGAATTTACCCTGGGCAAACCCAACAACCTTTTCCTTGGAGAAATTTGTTAGTTCAACAAGAGACGCACCTAGATCTTCTAGTCATTCACAAGGTCAAACTAACCATTAAAGAGACATGATTAAACTTGGTCCAACTCCTTCGTAGTCAAGTCAAACATCTACCCAAGAGACTCGATCTGGTCTATTTTTTTAAGGCAAAAATTCGATCCGCTTTAACATCCAAGAAACTTGGTCTTGCTGCTCTGACAAACCCATAAACCCTATGAAATATTCATGCTTTCTCTTCCTTAGATTCACCCTTTTTCTCTACCTTAGATTCATCCTTTTTATCTTCCTCAAATTTTTCTTATCATTTTGCCTCTGCAGGTTTGAATTACTTACTCGAAGAGGAGGTCGAATGGCACATATATAGTGATCATGCTAGTTGAAGGGATGCCTCTTTAACTGGGCCAACTTTACTAGGAGGAGGGCCGACTTGGCTTTGTTGGAACCAAAAATTATAAATTATAAATTCAAATTTTCTCTTTTGAAAAGGGCATGAAGAACATGTCTTATAATTTTTCTTTTGACGATAACATGAAGAACATGCTTTTCATTTATCATTACAAATACATTAAGGGCTAAATTATTATTTACAAAGACTGACCATAACTACAAAATTCAACAATTCCATCTTAATAATAATTCCTCCTCCTCTCCTACCCTCCTTTCATCCTATTATTCTCCTCCTCTCACTCTTAATGCCAAAGTGGTTAACCTTTCCTTTGTTGAACTTGATGGTCCCTCCTTAAGCCTTTTAGAAAAAGGCTTCAACTATGCTCTTGTTCCCCATATCATTCCCTTTGAGGATATTATATGCTACATTGAATCCATTTCCCGCCACCTTCCCTCCCATCTAGTGGAAGATATTTGGCAATGATGTAGACGCATTCTCCAAAGATCCAAGCTCCCCAAGACTAACCTTATAAAAGAGGAATTTATGGCCCTTCATCAGCTTAATTCCAACCCCAACATTTTCATTCTAAAAGTTGATAAAGGAAATGTGTCCATTGTTATGAATTCCTCAAATTACCATTGTAAGATGCTTGATCTTATTTCCTCCTCTTCATACAAACCTTTAACTAAAAGCCCCATCCAAGTTGGTACCAACAAGGTCACCAAATCCATGAAATCTTCATCCCTTGACCCCGACATCTAAAATATTCTTATCCCCATTACCCTCAGGATCTATGGTCAACCTAAAATCCACAAGAAGGATATTCCCCTTAGACCTATAGTTAGTATTATTGGTGGTCCCACCCATGCCCTCTCCAGATTCCTTGCCAAGAAGCTTCATCCCTTTTAAGGCCAATCTCCCTCCTTCATTAAAGACTCCTCTAATTTCATTCAACAAACCAAACACCTTAAACTTGATGAAAATGACATCTTGGTTAGCTTTGATGTTGTTTCCTTATTTACCGAAATCCCTGTTCCCGAAGAAATTGATCTCATTTCTAAGCTTGTAGACTCTAAAACCATCAACCTTATCAAAAATTTCCTTTGCACCACCTTTTTGACGTTTGCCAGAGTCTATTATGAGCAAACTGAGGGAACTGCCATGGGTTCCTCCCTTTCCCCTGTTGTGGCTAACATTTTTATGGAGCACTTTGAAACCTTAGCCCTTGAGACCTTCCACTTAAAACCTAAATTCTGGAAGTGATTTGTTGATGACACTTTTGTTATTTGGTCCCATGGTATACCTAAACTCCAAGCCTTCCTTTCCCATCTCAATCACATTTCCCCTCACATCCAATTCACTATGGAGCTCAAAGATAACCATTCCCTCCCCTTTCTTGATGTTCTTGTCTCTCGCCTCCCTGATGGCTCTCTTACTCACCAAGTCTATCGAAAGAAGACTCATACTGATAGGTACCTCCATGCCAACTCCCACCATCATCCAACTCAAAAGTCTATTATGCTTAAAACCCTTGTTACCTGAGCCATTCAGATCTCCTCTTCTCAATCCTTTCCCAATTAAAATCCTCATCTCACTGAAGCCCTCAAAGTTAATGTTTACTCCACATCCCATATCAACAAGGCCTTTCATTTCATTCTCCACCCCCAACCTAAAAACCATTCCAGTAACCCACCCTTAGCCAAGTAACCCTTCCCTACATTCAAGGGGTTATCAATCATATTTCCAAAATTCTTTCTAAAAAGAACATCAAGACCTTTTTCAAACCCTAGAAAACCCTTAGCCAGCTCTTCAGATCATCCAAGGACAAGAATGACCCCATGCTTGGCCCCAAAGTTTATGAAATGCCTTGCTCTTGTGAAATGTCTTACACACGACAAACTAGTAGATCATTCAAATCCCAGCTCAAATAACATATGACTGACACCTACCCTAACTACATTGTTGAATCCTCCATCGTTGAACACTCTCACAATACCAAACATCTAATTTATTTTGATAAAACCAAAATCTTGGCCTCTTCCCCCTTCCACTCCAACTGTGTCATTAAGGAGGCCCTAGAAATTGAAAATCACCCTAACAACTTTAATCGGGAAAGTGTATACCAGTTAAACCATGGTTGGAAGCCCACTATCCATTTCTTGACCTCTAAGCCCAATTCCCCTAACAATAGTATCACTCCTAACCATTCTTAACCCACACCCCCCTCCTCAGCGCTCTCCCTCCCCTCTTTCCTTCATTTCTCTTTCTTTCTCTCTTCTAGTCCCTGTTGTTGATTGATTCTTTCCTTTCTATCCATTAATAAATAAATTGTAGGTTTCAATCCCCCTTTACTTCCTCCTTATTGTATTAATTTTAATAGTAATATCTTTTTTCTTTTTAATTCTATTTTAATCATTTTTCTTTAAGTTCTATCTAATTCTAATTTCATTATATATTGCTAATTCAATCTTATTCTTTTATGTTATCTATATTAATATTATTCTATTCTAATTTAAATTTCTAATATTTTAAGTTATTCCAATTTCATTTAATACTTTCTTGTTTAATATTTAAATCTTCTTAACTCAAATTAATATTTAAATATCAATTTAATTCATCAATACTATATTAACATTAATTTGACCAAAACTAAATAATTTTACAGTCATTCTAACTAATTAATCATATTATTAATATTTTATTCAAATTCCCTTTCTTTTCAATTCTTTTTAATTCTTCCATTACCCATTTTCTAATCTTATTCCATAATATTTTTTATTCCAAATGAATTAATACTGATTTAATATTATTATTTGACCAACTATGAATATTATCCCTTATTTAATAATATTTTTTTATTCTTAACCAATTAAATACTAATTAGATATAATTATTTCACCTATTATCATCTTGACCATATTTGGTATGGTTAATAAATTTGTTATTCATAATTTGACCTCATTATTAACCCTTTAAATTATTATTTTTTTTAATTCAAGTTCAATTCCAATTCTTTTAATTAATATATTATATCCCTATTCCAAAAAGTTCCTACTAATTATTATTTTCATTATTAATTATTTAGTGATATCAACAGTCTCATCATTTTCGCCTACCTTAACGGTTATATTCTAACTCCGTCTTTTATTTATCATGGTATGACACTCTTCACGTCATCAAATAAGCTTTGTATCCTTGAATATGGGTGACGTGTTCACCCATAACATCATACATCTCAACGAGAAAAACACACAGTTTACAGGAAGTTTTCATCAACATCAGGTTTATTGTAATTGAGACCTTCAGGCCAATTTATATCTCTATTTGATATTCGTAATTAGACTTGAAGAGTCATTCAATTAGACTTAGTTATCCAACATCATGCATAATACCCACTCTCTTGGAAGGATAAAACTACTTTGTAAAAAGTACTTAAAGTGTTCCCAACTATTTTAGACACCTCCTTGGACCACAAAACCAAGGGAAACCTTTGCATACAAATCCATACTAGAAGAATGTCCACACTAGTTAACCAAGCATAAAACTCTATATGACATTTCTTCAAGAATGGGAATTGAGATCCCCACTTCTAGTGGTAGTGCAATATTTTTTCCAATACTTTGATTATCTTAAAAATCCAAACCAACCATCCTTTTACTAGAGTCAAGGTCCGTGGAGATTCCCCTACCACTAGCTCAAAATTGAGCTTGTTCCAATTCTTCAACTCCTCGCTACTCATTCTCTTTCTAGGAAAACATCCTACTAGCACCTAGCCCTCCATTTCCATAATCTCACTAAGTATAGTTTTATTGTCAAGGCTCAAGCTCATGGCCTTCTATGTCTTCTTGATACACTTACTTCTCTTTGGATTTCTCGAGCTCTCATCAAACTGAATCCCTACCACCTCCAAACTTAAGTATGGTACACCACTCAATAGCTTCAGATCCAACACAATGCACACAAAATCAAAACCAAAAACACAATCTTGTTTATCAATAACGCAATTGCAAAAGAAATCAATCACTTTATATCCCTCATTTAATTTCTAGGTGCATACCTAGATTACAATAAACCACCGCCCTCCTATGACCATGCATTTAGAATAGATGGATCCATAAGATCAAGTTGGTAACTACAAGCATGGGGTGATATGCTTAAGCAATTTTGGTACTTGGAATAATAATTGAGATGTCCCATCACCTTATGTTGGTGCACCCTCTTGGGGGGGGGGAGATAAAACTAAAATGGAAAAAACAAACTACATTAGACCCATGGACACTAACACAATTGCAAAACCATGGACAATTCTACCCTGACAGTGGCTGCAACACAAACAATGTTGTTACCGACAGTGTTGTCACTGCCAGTGTTGTCACTGATAGTGTTGTCATCACCAATGTTGTCAATGTCGGTGTTGTCATTGCGCACCGATAGTGTCGTGCACCGACAATGTCGCGCATCGACAATGTCGAGCTCTGAGAGTACCACACATCGACAATGCCAAACACTGATAGTGATGGAAATAGAAACTATGCCAATGCAGTAAACAAAATATGACACTACAAAGCACCGTTGCTACAGGAAACGACCCAAATGGATACAAATGACCAGGGTTTTCTACTACTAATAGACACACTGAACTAGACTTAATTTCATAATGTTTTTGTATTTAAAACATGGAAATTGACGCCAATAAAACCCCACAAAAACACCCTTACAGCAAAATAATTGACACACAATTGCAGAAATTTAACATACAACAACTAAGAACAACAAACATGGACAACAAAATAACAACAACTGAAATCAACACATTATGCCCTAGTGATGCAAGTACAAACATGTTGTTTCAACCCAAAGCTGTACAACATATTATTCCCCCAAATTGCTACAATACACAGAAAACTATTGCAATTAATAACACCTTGTTGTAGATAAAACTAGTGTTGCTGCAACATGACACTGCACAACAAACTAACCCGCAAGCCACAAATTTGTTGCAAATAATATCATAGAACACCATAATAACAAGAAATTATTTTTGTACGTTTCTGCAAATAAAACCATGGCATAGGACCATAAAATGTTGATACAAATACGATTGATGCAACTGGTTGACTAAATAGAGAAATAGGGCACCAAACTCATTAACACCATGTTGTTGCAATTATAAACAACCCAACTGCACAAAAATAAAAGGGAACAGTATATGAAGCATAAAACACATAGCTGCAAGTCGCTAAGAAATAGAATTTGAATTCCTCCATTAACAAAAAGTATTTACATCATAGGCATCCCTCTCTGCAATGGCGACAGGGAGGCTATGTAGCCTCTCCAAGCTCCCTTCTTACTCCCAAAACCATTTATGCATCCCTATCTCCAAAATCCAATGAGAGACCATCCAAAAAATCCCTCTCTCGAATCCTTATGTTTTCCTCAAAACCCCTAACCCTTAAGGGAATATTTTATTACTTTAATCAAAACATCTCCCAACCATACTTCCCTCCAAAGGAAATGTATCTTTCATGATATTTACATTTCACTACATGTGCATTTGGGATTCATCTCGTTTACATTTCTTATCATTTCATGTTTACATTCTTGTTTTTCATTTCATTTCACATTTCTTCACATTTACATTTAGATTTTACAATTACATTTATATTAAATTTCCAAAATTAACCCAAATTTGCATTTGGGCTCCAATAGGCCCCCGACATAAAATCTTGGCTTGTCCTCGAGCCAGTTGCAGGTAGACATCCATGCTTGCTGACGTTACTGTTGTGCGATCTAAATCCTGCTTTGGATGTTGAACTGCAAGTTTCTCCCCTACTCTACTCGACTTTGTGCATCCTCCTTGCACACTTATTCCTCCTTCTACGGGTGTCCCAAGCCTCATGCTCGCAAGACCCCAATCCTTTCTCCTGCTACCTAATGCAACCTACAATTAGCTACATGTTGCTATCCCTTCTTCCATTATCCTCATCTGATGCATCTGCTCGGATACTTTGTCCTCTATCATTGTCGGTGTTGTTGGATTTCTTTGCTCCTGCGGGGTTACGGTCTCTTTCTACAAAAGTATGTCTCTCTTTCTACATTTTCTTCTTCTATAAGACATCTGAAAATGCAATGTGCCAACTGGTTTTTGCAGGACCAGCTAGTTACACTTGGTGGGGGTCTTAGATAATATTACCCATATATCTGTCCTAGATCTCATCTCGGTGTTTCATACTCTGGATTGGGCTGCAGCTCCCCAGACATAATTCGTTAAATAATTTGCATCCAATAAACTAGTGTTCCTATTGAAGTTGCAGGTTGGCCAGGCCCGCAACATTCCTCAGACCACAAGTTCATCCACCTAGGCTTCTCTCCATTGTTGTTGCCACCCGACTGGAGATGGGTACTAGGATTTTCTTGGCTGGTACACATTGTTGGCAAGCCCTCTTTTTTTTTTGGGGGGGGAGGGGCGGGGAGCATGGGGTGGGTGTGGGGGGCTTGGGGGGCGCGCTAATAAAGAAGAGAAAACTAAAATTACAAGAACAAACTACATTTGACCCATAGACACTAACACAACTACAAAACCCCAGACAATGCTACCCTGACAATGGCGACGACATAGACAGTGTTTGTCACTGAAAATGCTGTCACTGCCAGTGTTATCACTATGCACCGATATTTTTTCACATTGACGATCTTGCGCATCGACAGTGCCATAAACAACAACTATGTCATTGCCGTAAAAAAATACGACAATGTAAAAGCACAGTTGTTGGAAGAAACAACCCAAATGGCTACAAATGACCAAGCTTTTCTACTACTAATAGACACACTAAACTAGACATAATTACATAATGTTGTTGTATTTAAAACATGGAAATTGTTGCCAATAAAACCCCATAAAAACACCCTTACAACAAAACAATTGACACACAAATTTAGAAAGTTAACATACAACAAATAAGGACAACAAACATGGACAACATATTAACAACAATTGAAATCAACACATTATGCCCCAGTGTTGCAAGTAAAAACATGTTGTTGCAACCCAAAACTGTACAATAGATTATTCCCCCAAACTGTTGCAATACAAAAAATACTACTGCGATTAAGAACACCTTGTTGTAAATAAAACCAGTATTGCTGCAACACGAAACTACATAACAAACTAACTCACAAACCATAAATCTATTACAAATAATACCATAGAACACCATAATAACAAGAAGTTGTTAATGTATGTTTCTGCAAATAAAAACCATGGCACATTACCATAAATTGTTGAGACAAATATGACTGCTACAACTAGTTGAATAAATAGCCAAACATGGTAGCAAATTCATTAACACCACGTTGTTGCAATTACAACAACCCAATTGCACAAAAATAAAATGGAATAGTATATAAATCACAAAATACACAACTACAAGTAGCTAAGAATTGGAATTCGAATTCTCCATTAACAAAAAGTATTTACATCATTAGCAACCCTCCCTGCCATGGCAGCAGGGAGGCTTCGTAGCCTCTCCAAGCTCCCTTCTTACTCCCAAAAGCCTCTATGTCGCCCTCTCTCCAAAATCCAATGAGAGACCATCCAAAAAACACCCTTTCTCGAATCCTTATGTTCCCCTTATAACCCCTAACCCTAAAGGGAATAGTTTTGTTACTTTAATCAAAATATCTCCCAACCATATTTCCCTCCAAAGGAAATGCAACTTTCATGAGATTTACATTTCATTACATGTCCATTTCGGTTTCATCTTGTTTTCATTTCATATCATTTCACATTTGCATTCTTGTCTTTCATTTCATTTCACATTTACATTTAGATTTTACAATTGCATTTACATTAAATTTCCAAAATTAACCCAAAATTGCATTTGGGCTCTTCTCCATTTCAAGGTTTTGGCACCTTGTACACTTAATTCATGTGAAAAATCACCCAAAATTGCCATGGTGGCCTCCTCTAGGGGTCTATATCCTAGATGGTACCATGTTGGAATCTCACAATGACGCAAATAACCTACAATAAGTTTATACAAAATCACTTCACCATCCAATGAATCATTGGTGAAGTTGGAAATTCTTTGAGTCATACCCCATACTTCCTTCTACATGGTTGAAGACGTTTGGCATAAGAGTGATAGGTTCACCCTGTGTCTACTTTGGGTTGTCTTGTAGAAACCTCATTATGGAAACTCCCTATATTCTGCTAGAAACCGTAACCCCTAATCCATCCATTTTCTGGCAAAACCTACTTGATCCTCCTTGCAAATTCTCTTCATCTACAAATATAGATTATCGATGGCCTACTACTACCTCATTCTTCCTTTTTTTAGGGACTCTCTAAGATAGCTGGTCATCATAATAAAACAAGTGGATTCTCTGAATATCCTAAAAAATATGGTTACTTGTGATGTCAATTGATGGATATTTAGGTCATGATTTATCCAAAAGCTAAATAATTTTGCTCTAACCCTATGATGAGAGATGAATTATCTCTTGTGAGGAGCGGGCAAGGAGGAGTATCTCAGTAACTTGAACACGAATTGTCATATCAAAGATCACTTGATGTTCTATTATTTTGTTGAAGGAAGCTTGGGTATGGATCAAATGATGAAATGCCTAGGCCACACTCTACTTACTAGCTTAAGAGTAGTTTGAGTAACCTTGAATTAACCTCTAGATCATGTTAGCACTCTGTATTTCTTAAGATTGTGAAAGAAATGCAAAAGTAACCACAAAATCACTTTTAAGTCTAGAAGCTAGCCCTTCTAAACTTAGAGAGGGATCTCTCTGTTAGATTTAGCTTTGTTCGCTTTTAGAATTTTAGGCTAGATGTGAATGTTCAAGGTTTGGGTTTTGAATTGATTGTTTGGTTGTTTGGTTGATAATGTAAGAAAGGATCATTGGGTAATGGAGTCAATTCTATTTAGGTGGATCTTTTCAATAGTGACAGATGAGTATAACAGGGAAAGGTAGGCAGATTCGTTGGATATTATATGCTTGATGAGATGGGAAAGAATAAAAGACTAAGTATCCATTAAACATAGAGCAATTAAGAATTTGATTACTTAACTTCGGTTGAAAACATCGAAATTGTTCAAAAGACATAATTGAGTGCATTTAAACAAATTCATATTCTTTATTTTCTTTGAAAAAAATAGATCAGAAACACATGTGAAATTACATAGAAAGGAAAACACAATAACAAGAGAGAATATCACTTCACCAACAAAATCTGACACAGGAATCCTAAAAAGCTTTTGTATTACTGAAAATTTGTCCACTGGAACTTGTGGAGCAGCTTTACATCAATAGTCCTTTTCTTCCATACAAAAATCAACCCTTAATACTCCAAAATATGAAGTATTTATAGGAAAATTACAAAAACGTCTTGATTTTAGGATATCAAGGCAATTATCTAAAATTGTTTGCATAAATAGTACAAAAATTTAGGAAACTTAATTTCTGCATCTGACTGGCACTATTGTTCTAGATTGTTGTTGGTGACTGGACCTAAAGAATAACAGCTGGTTGTTGATGTCCTTCTCGAGATTCAATGATTGTTTACTCTAGCAACTCAAATAAATTTTCCCACCTCTATTCATCTGAAAGTTTAAACCTGATTAACTTTTGGTAAACCTCATCTACCTTTGTGAATTTCTCGAAGGTAAGCTTAGTGAGAAACAAATGACTGATTTCATGTTTGATCAATAAATTATAGCTTAAGCCTTCCATGAATGCCTTTCCTGTGAGTGTGCCCTTGATTTTAGCAAATTTTGACTTGTCTCTAGCAATGGTGTACAATTTATGCTGGTAATCTTCATGCTTGACCAATTTATCTCCTATTCCTTGTAATCCAGGGAGACCTTTTTGGTGCAGTATGTTGAATTTCCTATTAAATTTATGACTGATGTTTTCCAGGCTGTTGCATTTAGTCTCCAATTGCAGCATCAAATTCTTCTTAGTGAGAACTTTTCTCACTTCCAAAATGGTATATGTTATGTCTTCTATGTCTAGTTCTTCCAACTCTTCTCTGGATTTTGAATTTAACAGTCTTATTAGAGCTACAACATCACTTGGTTTGGTGCCAAGGTCTTTCTTCACATCTGCTATAAGTTCTTTTGATTTCTGGACCAACTCATCTTGTTCAAAGATGATTTCAATAGATGGTCATATCCTTGTGATAGCTTCATTGATCTCTATCCAAATGTTTTCTTTGGATTTTGCAATGGTATCAGCTATGACAGATTGGTTCTCTAGATACTCTATCCTCTATGTGGGCTTGTGTTTTTTCTGCAATTCTGTTAGATAGACATTGTTTACTTTGAGCTTTTGTTCCTACAAATTATTTAATTTCTCAGTTAATTTCTCAATTTCTTGGTTTTTAATGGACATATTTTCCATGGCCTTAGCCAAATCTGCTAGTGTACTGCTAGACTGTCCTTATGTTGTGACAATTGTTGTTGAAGTTGTTGCTAATGTTGACGCCTCGGCCGTCGATGTACCTGCCACTGGAATTACAGCTAAAGGAATTGCCTACACTGCACTAGCTTGCTTCTCTAGTTCTTTAAGGAGTGTCTCCAACTCCTTTTCCATTTTTGAAATCTGATTGTTCTGTTCACTGATGATCTTGAACATATTCTCATTTTGATTCCCCTTCTCTCCATATTCCTTGGTCTGTGGATCTTCAGTGGAGGGTAGTTTAAGCTGCTTCTTCAACACTGTGATATCTGCATTCTTGTTCCTGATGATTTCTTTAGTTGACTTTACATCGTTGGGATCATATCCCAGTTTAATGACCAAATCCTCCAAAAGACTTTATATTTTTGTCTTTGGCCAGAGAAAAAACTCTTTCTAACTTTAATTGTGCTTGAATATAATTTACTAAGACCGTAAGCTTCACTGCTTCCATAGTTGTGTTTGTAATGGTGTTGTAAATCATTTCTCCAGACTGCTTGTGGAATTCCATCTGGTCAATGGGATGGATTGTATCTATGTCAAAAGGTAAGATAGATTGCCTTCAATGTTCTTCTAATATGGGTTGAGCAACTTTAGGCTCCAAGAAGGCAACCTCCATTTTCTTCTTCTTTGCATCAAAAGCTGACAGAAGCATGTGCTGGGTGGTGGCTGTCTGTTTCCAAATCTGTGAAAAAGTGGTGGCCTTGAGTGCCTGGTTCTTTGCTTTGATTTCCCTGTAAATGGAAAAAATGCTTTGATCCTTATTTCTCTGGTCTGCCTCTCTCAATGGTGATGAAATTGGTGTATCTGTGATCATTGGAGTCATCGGAGATGTAGGAATATTCTCCTCTCTCCTTGAAATTGAAGGGATACAGAGGCCTGTTAGAACGATGGGTTGTTGTTGTTCTGTATTCTGTTGTTCAGTTTCCCCTGTATCTGTAGTATTTTGTTTCTTGTTGTATATTATAAAATATTTAGCTAAGATCTATGTTACTGAAGGGAAGATACTTTCCCTTGGTATTTTCTCTGTCTTTTCTTGAGGTAATGGAGTCTATGAAGTAGATAGTACCTGCTCTTCGGCCTCTAGCAAAGTATTCTCCTGCCACTCCTCCTGGTTCATAAATTGTTCTATTTATGGTCTAGGAATATGGTTGTAGGGAGCATACTTTTGTTCCATTCTTAATTTAGAGATTATACCAGAAGGGTCATAAGACCAAGTAAAGCTATGTTTTAAATTCATCTGCTTTAGGATAGCTTCTGCCTCTTGTCCTGTTGACCTTGCATTGCATATAAATGGCCCAACTTGTGTTTTTATTTTGAAATGTGCCTTCTTCTTGGCTGCCATGAAGTGAAGTTGATCCATATTGATCACTTTCCTGATAAACTCCAAGGAAAATATTTGAATAGGTACAAATTTAGGAAGTTTATAGGAAGGTAATTCACAGCCATATGTTCTAATCTTTGTGTAAGATTGGTATAAATATCGGTCCCCTTTCTTAGTCTCATCACTCAAATGCAAAATTATCCTTATCTTTGCATGTATTATGGGCTTTGCATCAATGTTTAGAAATTTGGCTGCCATGTGCAAAAATTGATATACAAAATCACAAAATGTAAATTCAGTGTTGTTCTTCCTAACCAAGGAGGTCAAATGAATGACTAACTGAGGGTTCCTTTAACTATCTGTCTTCTGTAGCTGGAAAGGGAACCTATATTACTGAGAATAAATAAAGAAATACACCAAAATGGATGCATATCTGAAAACTCCTTCGGTTGAGAATTTCATGAATTGCTCATGAATCATCTCTGCCAAAAATTCACTGTAACATAAAATAGTTGGTGGCTTTTCACCACTGGAAAACATAGAGAGAAATGCAAAAATGTTTTCATCTACCCACTGATTAGAGTAGTATCCTAATATGCAAGAAACCATTGAGACTATCTATTTGGCCTTCTCAGGAAAAATAGAAGCAGGGTAGGGAGGGTTTGTTTTGGGCAAATGAAAATCATCATGCAAAAAAGTTTCAAACACTTTGGCTCTCTGAGGGAAATCCAATTTGTTATATATTTTTGTAAGGAAATCTAGGTGAAAAGTTTGCCCTAGGTCAATGTTTGTTATCTGGAGCATCTCTAAAATCAAGTGGCCATTAATGGCAAAGAGAACTTCACCATTCTAGACTACTGCTGTTCTTTGGCTAGGAATATAGCGGAATTGGCACCAGGTTAAAAATTCGGGGAAATAGTAGCTTTGTGGGAAAATGTATTAGGGCAAGAAAGAGTCCCACAATCCCAATTCATCACTGAGGTCCATATGGTTATGTTTGAGCCAATTGTGGAGTTCGTATAAGTCAAATGCATAATTGGTCTCTGTAACCTGATAAATTTGATCAACTAAGGGTTGGTGGTCCAAATCTATGGCTAGGGGCAGCATGGGATTCTCCTGGGGAACAAATTTCTTCTTGGATGACATAATTGAGCAAACTGAGGCGTCGGTTTTCCTGTAAATACCTGATCAAAGAGCTAAATGGGCGAGCAAGGAATTGGACAAGCCTGTGAATGCATTGAAGCTTCTGAAAATGGCGGGGCTCTGAGAGGAGACACGACGCTGATCAAAATAGTTTTCAACAAACAAATAGCCAAGGAAGGTTGAGTGTCTGTGAAATCAGACATTTATAAAAAAATAGTTACCGTTCAGAAAAAGCCATTTATTTTGGCATGGGGGAATATAATTAATGAGTAACGGACTTCTATAATGGATAAGTGAAAAACAAACATATTATAATGGGGGGGATGTAGACACATGTCATTCAAGGATTGGGGGAGATATGGTGACGTGTGAGCACAAGAGAAAGGCACGGGAATGAAGGGGTAAGCAAGAGCGTGGTGGAGAGGGAGGAGGTACGTGGCAGTAGGGGAGTGGATAATATGGGGGCGTGGCGCAGTGGAACAACGGGGATAAGACTAGCGGGCGGTCAACGCAGGGGAAAGCGGGTTTAAGGGGAACCCGGAGGGGGTAGATACAGGAAGTGGTTTCGGTGGTGGGGGGAGCGGAGTGCATGAGAGGGTGAAACGTAGAGGGAAGCGGCTTTGTGAATACCGCTTCCCCAGACCCCCCTTGTCGGATATCATTCAAAAGGGGTTGGGGGGACAAAATGGTGTGGCCGCCAGTGATCTGGGCAGGCCACATCTGATTCATTGGTTTGTGCCATTGGGTTACCACAAAACGACAAGGTGGCGTATCACACATTTGATTACATCCCGACAAAAGTTTTTTGTTGTCCTTTGACTTTAAGAAAAACAAAATCAAACCTTTATGCCTAAGGTACCTTATTACGACTTGGTGATTGTGATTAAATGACATGATTATGTATTCAAAACTAAATTAATATATCTTTAAACCTGATTAATTGACTCTGAACAAGATTAATTTATCCCAAAGGTGCATTTTGATTTGCCAGCCTTTTTATTGCTTTTTCTAAGGTTTTTCAATTTCTTTTTATGTTTTTTCTAATAAACGAAGATTAAATAATTTGGTTAATCCTTTTTATTCTACCTAATCCATTTCAACCAAGATTACACTAGATGGTTGATTTATTCACTAACCCAGACTAACTTTATTTAATTTAGTTTAATCATGTTTAAATAATGTGATTAAACTAGCTAATATATTTCTAATTTTGAGGTGACATTTGAACAAGTTGCACTCTTCCTTGAAATTTGCAAAAGTATTATTGATGTATTATTTTTTGGAGTGGCATTTAGACTTGCTCACTTTAATGTATATTTTTCTTGTGGGGTTTCTTCATTCTTTTTCTTTTTATTCTATTTTTCTTTACTTGTTTTTCTTTCAATTTTTTTTCACATGTACATTTTTTATACCCTCTTTTGTTTTTTATTCTATGTATATTTTTTTATTTATTTTTGTAAATCATTTGCAGAATATAATATTATTTACAATTTGATCAACTAAAAGATAATATTCAATCATCATTTGATCCTATGAATCATAGGACCCTAACAGTGGCTCCAACTGGAAATCACATCCTCCTTGTGAGGTGTCAAGAATGTTGTAGATCAGTAGCCTTGGTCCATTGTCTTCAGTCTTCATTCTGTATCTGAATTGATCTGTTATTGTTGTAGCTATGGCAGCAACTCATCAAGAGCTTATCACCTTCTCTTCGGGCTTTAACTTCTTATGTAGGCCACCCACACTAATAGTAGAAATATAGAATGGTATTCATAATGATTTCAGCAAAAAGTGATTTATCCTTGAGGAAAGTAATGTTTGAGAATTCTACCATTAACAGGTCCACCAGGAAGTTCTACTCCAGACAGGTCTTTCAGAAAAAATGCATTGTTCCCTCTATAAGCATCAATTTTATATGGTCCCTTCCACAAATTATCGAACTTACCATGCTTACCTTTGTCCTCATTCCTTGAATCCCACTTTATTACAATGTCTCTTAATTTAAAATCGTCATCTTTAGTTCTTCTGTCATAAATCTTTTTGATGTCTCTTGGATGACTTGGGTTATATTATAAACTTCTCTTGATTGCTGCAGTTGTATAGTTTGGTTTATCCTCCTTTGTAGATCATTAGGCTCAACTTGTGACTCCTGCAGTAATTTGAGAACAGGGATTCCTAGGGATGTGGGGAAAACAACATCTACCCCATAAACTAATTGGAATGGAGACATACCAATAGACTTTTTGGTACTAATTCTGTCAGCCCACAAAGCATTGATTAATTTATTATGCCAAGACTTCTTGTTATCCTGCAACAACTTCTTGATGATATTGACCAAACTTTTATTTGAAGACTCTGCTAACCCATTTCCCTGTGGGTAATAGGCAGTAGAGTGACCCAATCTTATGTTGTATTTGTTGCAAAAGTCCACCATCTTCTTTGATTTGAAGGCAACTGCATTATCAGTAATAATCTTATTTGGGCATCCAAATCTAGAAAGAATGTTACCTTCCAGGAATTTAATGATCATTGCATCTGTGGCTTGTCTTGTAGGTATAGCTTCAATCCATTTTGTAAAATAATCAGTGGTTGTAAGAATCCACTTATGCTGGGCTGAGGAATTGGGATGAATTTCTCCAATGAAATCCAAACCCCATTGCTGGAAAGGAGTTTCAACTGATATGGGCTTCAAGGGTAGGGGTGATAATTTTCCTTTTCCTTGAAATAACTGGCAATGATGACATGTGGTAACTTTCCTATGGACATCTACAAATAAGGTGGGCCAATAAAAACCAACCCTTAAGATCTTGTTTGTTGTAGTCTTCCAGTACAAGTTCCCTCCACAATCTCCTTCATGGAATTCCTGCATAACTTTATCTGCTTCATCTTTTAGTAAACAGTTAAGGAAGATTCCTCCCGCATCTTTCCAATACACATTATTATCCAAAATAAAAATTCTCATATATCTCAATTTAAGAAATCTAGCTTTAGTTTTAGTCAAACCTGGAGGAGCTTGTAAATTTTGCAGTACAAAGACAATGTCTTCATACCATGGAGAGGTAGCAAAGGCTTTTGATACCTGTGGAGTCGCCTGCTCTTCCTATTCATCCAGTTCAGCTATGAAATTTATATCAAGTGCATGGAAATTAGATTATGCCATTAGTTTTGCCAATCCTTGACGTTTGATCAACTTAGTGGGTTTCGTTTCAAGACATTATTCTAAAATAACATCCATCCATTTTCCCCTCTTGCCATCAGGATCAGTTTGTGTCAAAATATGTTTTACAATAGCACTAGGGACAAATGCAATTTTATGGGAGTGTAAGATGTAAACTCTAAAGTCCTTTAGTGCTTTTACCAATGAAAAAGCTTGTTTATCCATTACATTGTATTTCAATGAAGCATCCCCTAAATCTGTATTAAAGAAAGCTATTGGTTGCTCCTGTCCTTCACTATTCTTCTGCAATAAAATGACTGCAATAGTATAATTAGATGCAAAAGATAATATCATAAAATCTTTGGTGAAGTCAGGACTAATTAATACAGGAGCAGTTGTTAAAGCTAATTTTACTTAGTTGAAAGATTGTTTGGCTTCAGAGTTCCATTTTATCTCAATATCCTTTTTTAACATGTTTGTGATGGATCTTAAGATTTCTTCTAAGTTAGGAATAAATCTCCTGAGGAAATTTATTCTCCCAATGAAGGACTAAACTTCTTTCTTATTCCTGGGTGGGTCAATTTTGAGAATAGCTTCAACTCTGCTAGGATCAATTCTAATGCCTTCCTTGGAAATGATGTGGCCCAGAAGCTTTCCCTCCTCTAAACCAAACAATGTTTTCTTGGGGTTCAGTGAGATGCCATATTTCCTATATTTTTCAAAGACTCTCCTTAGATGCAGCAAGTGTTCTTCCTTGGTCTTCGAAAATACAGTGATATCATCCAGATAAATGACAATGAACCTACCAATTTCATCAACAAAGGAAAAATCCATTTCCCTTTGGAAGGTGGCTCCAACATTCATCAGACCAAAAGGCATCTTTACATACATAAAGGTACCCCATGGTGTAGTAAATGATCTCTTTTTTGGTCTTTAGGGTGAACTAGGACCTGGTTATAACCTAAAAAACCATCTAATAAAGAGATCCTACTCGAACCAACTACCCTTTGTAATATATGATCCATTTTTGGGAGGGGATAGTTGTCTTTAAGTGAGGATTTATTCAAGTTTCTGAAGTCTACACATAGTCTAATTTCTCTTGTTTTCTTCCTTGTAGGCACTAGGTTCGAGACCCACTTAGAAAATCTGAGAGGCACAATAATTTTGGCATCATATAGCTTCTTAACTTCCTTTTCTATTAGGGGCAATAGAACTGGGTTCACCCTTCTTAACTTTTGTTTAAAAGGTTTTTGATCTTCTTTAAGGGGGATAGTATGTTGAATGATGTTGGTGTCATAGGATTTTAAGTCCTCATAACTCCAGGCAAATACATCAGAAAATTCTTTAAAAAGTTCTATGTACTTCTATTTTTCATTTGGAGGCAAGGATCTAGATAATTTAACAATTTTAGGGCTCTTTGCAATCCCTATGTTGCATTCCTCTACCCCATCCCCTACTGGTTCGATTTTGGGCTTCTTTGCTACATCATTGAAATCAAACAGATCTTCTAAAGGTGCTAGTCCCTTAGGCAACAAATTATCCTTTTATTGCAACACCTCTAAAGGTTCTAGATCATCATTAAATTCTTTTAACACTACTTCACTCATATTTATTCTACATCATTATCTAAATCTATGTGTACATTCGAATTAATCTTCTAATTTCAAGAAATTTTCGATTTGTTCATCATTGCCAAAATCTTGCTCGTATCTGATGTTATCAGGCATAGTTGACATGTATTTAACTTCCACAACATATCTTCTATTTGGATGGAAATGAATTTTGCAAGTACTCGATGAAACAACCAAGGCATCTGCTAAAATGTTCTGGCTTCGAGGTATCACAAACAAACCATATTCATAAAAACATTGTAAAAAATCCAAGACTGCATTTCTGTAAGCCCTTAATCTAGGGTGTTTAGCAAAATATTCACCCTTAATTTGTTTTATAATTAGCTCAGAATCTCCATGCATAGAAATTCGTTTTTCTCCTAGTCTCTTTAGAATATGTAGCCCTAAAATCAATGCCTCATATTCAACAATGTTATTGGTGCACTGAAAATTAAGTTTGTAACCATGTCCTTTAGCCCTATTTGTTGCTGAATTTACAACAAAAACACCTGCCCCTGCTCCATATTTACACACAGCTCCATCAAAATCCATATTCCACAAAGCTTCTCCCTCTAGATTTGCTTCTTCAATATTAAATTTTATTATTTCTGTATTACTGACTTCGGCCTCTAAGGGTGAAACTTCATTTTCTACACAATCATTATTATATAAGATGAATGAGTCCATGTCTGAATGTAATGAATAGAGGGGATAATTGTTAGGCTTATCTTGACTATTGACCATATACTTCATGAGTTTTTCCCTATAAATTCTTCTAGGTTGACCAAACACAGGGATGGTGGCATAGGTCATATCCATTTGCAAAGTGCCTTGCAACTTTTCCCCCCATGATCTAGACAACAACATTCCATACTTTGGAGGTATGTGTGCTACTACAATGTCCATGACTAGACTCTTAGCAGATATATGAACTAGAGTGATACATAAATCTTTTATCAGACCAAGACACCTAACATTACTCGAATCAAAAGAGTACAAATATTTGTATGGTCTGGTGATGTATAACCCTAATTTCTCCATGATAGCTCTGGGCATCAAATTGTGAGAGGCTCTAGAGTCAAGCATTGCATTGTGTAGGATTTTATCATGAATGTTCAGGCTTATGTAGAAAGGTGGAATAGTCCCGTCCTAAGATTTACCCTCAACTTCAGGTCCAAACAACAGTTCAGGACGGTCATTAGTCAAACTGACTGTCTGTCCCTTCTCTTATTTTTAAGGCTTTCATGACTTGAGTCTTGTATACACTTTTGGTCATCAATTATGTTAAAGGAATGGGGATCTTTACCTTAGCCAGTTCAGTTTCCATATTAAAAGATGCTTGAGATTTATCAACTTCCTTGACATTTACATCAGATGTTTTAGAAATTTCTTTTTGAGAATCAGGTTTTGGATGACTAAAGGAATGGGTATCATTCTGAGTTTTACTAGGAGTTACAGTGGCCTTTTTGCTCCTTAAGTTATATTGTTTATGCACCTCCATCATGGAATTTCGATATCCTTGTTTATAGTCTTCTGATTCTAGATGGATCTCTTCTGGTTGTGAGAGAAAAAATTGATCTTGCTCTTCTTTGGTCAAGAATATGTGATCTATATCAATTTCTTCAAATATATTTATTTGATTTTCTTCTGATTATTCAGACAATTCAAGTTCTTCATCAGCATAATTTTCCTGAAATGGAGGCCTAATTGGTTGTTGATCACCAGGGCCTCTTTGTTCCCTTTGTTTAATCTGTGGTGGGTTTCTCTTAAAGTTGGGGTTTTAAATTTGAGGCTCTCTAGGAGGTTTTCTATCTACCACTGTCATCCTCTCCATAATTTTTTCCATAGTTTCAACTAGATTATATAGTTTTGAGTCAGATGAAGAGGAGGAAGGTTCCTCCTTAAAGGCAACCCTTCTTTCTGTTCTTAGTTTAGCTATTTTGGCTAATAAATTAGCCTCTACTTTAACAACACCGCTTTACATATCTTCAAGAATGGTTGGGTCTCTTTCTCTCAACTGATAGGCCATGTCTACATCAAATCCTTCTAGAAAATGAATAAGGGCTAATCCTAGTGGGGGTTGTATAGCAGCTGGAATGGAATTGTAGAAACAGATAAACCTAGCACAATAATCTTCAATAGTCTCATTTGGAGCCCTTTTCAATTTTTTGTATTCATTTAGAATTTGGAGGGGGTTCTTTTTAGTTTCCCATCTATTAAGAAAGCTTTGGTGAAACTGAGGTAAATCAACTATGCTCCCAGCTAGTAATGACCTATACCATTTCTTAACTTCTTCCGTTAAACTATGAGAAAACAACCTGATTTTAACATCATCATCATCAACTTCTTCTAAGTCAAAGAAGTCATTCATCCTATCAATATGTTGTTGTATTGTCACAGGACCTGTACCATCAAATTGTGGCAACCTCTGAGCATAGTTTGGTGGCATAGAATTTAAGGTGCTTGCAATACCAAAGGAGCATATCTACCTGCCATGATTGGTATGTGAGGTATAAATGAAACTACAATAGCTGTGGGTGTGGAAGGTATGAAACGAGGTGTAATAACAGTTTGTTGTGTAAATGCAGAGATGGTAGTGGTTGAAGATGAAATGGGTGTAGTGAAAATGGGGGTAGTAACTGGAGTATTGGAAGTATAAGAAAATCCTAGGGGAACAGAGACAACAGGGGTTTGGAAAAGAGTGGTATGAACAAGGGGTCCTTCCAATGAAAAAGAAAAATTAGGTGGAATTATTAGTGAGGAGAGAGAGAGGAAAGAACAAAAGAAGAAGAAGAAGGTTCAAGTGATAAATGACAGAGAGATTCATGCACATCCTAATATAATCTACTTACCAAGACTTCAGGCTTAGAAAACTTCTTAAGTGGATCATTTTCAGATTCTGATTTTGTAGTTTGGAATTTGGAAAAGTAAGGCTTTAGCAGGCTTTCATCAATCACTGTTTTGTGTAAAAAACTATCAGATTTACTTCCAATAAACTATGTTCGAAAGCTAATTCAAACTCTATATCTTCTAAAGTAACAAAGCTCTCAGGAAGGGAATTAACCCTAGGCAGAGGACTTTGACTTGTTTCACTCTCAATTACACTCTTCTTCCTAATTATTTTTTTCTGGATTATCTACAATTTTCGGTGGATTAGGATCTGGGTATGCTCTAGTATGTATTCTTTTGGGAGCCAGATCTACTATAAAATATATATCATTATCAAACCTTATACAACTTTGTGAATGATAGAAAATCTTAGCTCAGATCTTAGAAATAGGTTTTTAAGCAGTGAGACAAAATTTAATCCAGGGAATCGTAAATATGAATCAAGTTTGTTTGTTCCCTAGTATGGTCGCCAGGATGTTAGCACTCTATATTTCTTAAGACTATGAAAGAAATGCAAAGGTAACCATAAAACCACTTGTAAGTCTAGAAGCTAGCCCTACTAAACTTACAGAGGGATCTCTCTGTTAGATTTAGCTTTGTTTGCTTTTAGAGTTAGGCTAGATGTGAAAGTTCAAGGTTTGGTTTTTTCAATTCATTGTTTGGTTGATAATATAAAAAGGGACCATTGGGCAATGGAGTCAATTTGCTTTAGGTGGATCTTTTAGCAGTGGCATATGAGTTTAACATGGCAAGGTACGCAGATTCATTGGATCTTATATGCTTGATGAGATGGAAAAGAAGAAATGACTAAGTATCCATTAAACATAGAGCAATTAATAATTCTATTGCTTAACTTCGATTGAAAACATCGAAATTGTTCAAAAGTAAGAATTGAGTGTATTTAAACAAATTCAGATCCTTTATTTTCTTTGAACAAAATAGATCAAAAACACATGTTAAATTTTTTTTTTATATTTTTAACAAGATCAGGTAGTTGATATATTACCAAAAGTTGTAATGGAGCAAGCTCCTATTACATTCGACTGTATTATGATAAAACACTAAGCAGTGAGATAGGAGCGTAGTCCCATCTCATGTGCTTAACTTCAAAACTTCAGAATTTTTTTTTAACCATTCTTGAGTACTGCCTGACAAACTGACCTACTAAGAAAGTAAATTTACATATCATGTATTCACTGGAATTTTTTCATGGCTTGTAGACTGAGTATTCCTGGGCTGACTGGTTCGTCTTATTGTTGTTGACCGAGTTCTCTCCTTCATTTCTCATGGTGTCATTTCTCAATGTATTCTAGATTCCAGCCCTTGGTTTTGGGAAAAATCGGGCCTATTCATGAAGCCATGGAACCCATCATTCGATCCCTCTACAGCAGTGATAACCTCAGCACCAGTTTGGGTGAGATTGCCAAGCCTACCCTTGCATCTCTGGAATCTCTCCTCGCTAAAAGCCGTCGGAAATGCAATTGGGAAATTTTACTGCAGGTGCCCAGAAACAGAGGAATATGCCAGAACCACATATGCACACATCTGTGTGGAAATGGATTTCAGCGCCGGATTCCCAGCTGAAATAAACCTAACAAGTAAAGATTATGTGTGGAACCAGAAGCTTGATTATGAAAGTGTCCTCTTCAGATGTCGATCGTGCTTTGAGACGGGGCATCTAGCCAAAAATTGCCCAAAAGCCTCTGAGAAAAATTTTGCTAGAAAAAACCACCACAGATCTACATGGTGGGAAGGAGCACAAAAAGAACACTACATTGTCATCAAAGAAGAATACTCTAGAGAAAACTCTGAGTCACAAGAAATCAAGGAAGAAGGAAACAACTCTGAAAGCAAGCAAGGAGAAAGCCCGCCCCAACAAATCAACAGTTATGAGGATTTGAATACCGCAGAAAAAAAATCTTCATTTAACAGCAAAGCAGATCTCCTAAACCAAACTTCTCCGACTATAGATCGCGAAGCTAAGACACCAATGTCCCAAGAACCAGAAGAGATGAAGGAGATGCAAGACAAAGGAAGTTGGAAGACCGTAGAGAAAAGAAAGAAAGCTACAACACCAATCTCGCCAAGAAAGACGAGGAGCCAGACAAGTAAAAATTAAGAAAATTGTAGGTCCGATAGACCAATTTGGTCTCAGTGGACGTTAACCATCATCATCATCATCATCATCATCATATGTCGTTGCTTCTTCTAAATGCTTACATTTGGTTTTCAGTGCCATTATCTCCTCTTTTTGCACTGCCATGTTTCGATTCTGGAAGTTGTATTCCATTCTCATTTCACTTCTAAGATCCTTGAGTGACTCTTGCAGTCGGTGGATCATGAACTTGTTCGCTTTGCATGCTGGGCATGCATCATTCCTTGCTACCTTTTCGATAGGGTTGAATTCCATTTGATTTGTTCTTTCTCTTGTGTTGCTGTTCTTCCTGGATCTTGTATTGCCTAGAGTAATTCTGCTGCTGTTGCTAACCACAATCCTTTTGTCCTGTGCTTCCCTACTTTGCTGACCTTTGTCCTGTGCTTTTTGAGTGGAACAGTGAAGGATGAGGCCGAGGTCTTTATGGAACTGAGTGAAGGCCAAAATATATGGAGGGGCTAGTAAAAAACAGAGATCAGAGATGCAAGATTGTCTTGCTGCTATGGGAAATTGCTGGGTGCCGGGGTGGAGTGAGGCTGAGGGCAGAGAGCATGAAGACACTAGGTTTTGGGAGTGATTACCATAGGCTGAGATAGAGTGTGAGGAGGGGCTTAGAGAGGGCAAATGGATTGTGCGCTTGACAGGGGAGAAGATGTCTTCGTATGCACAGATTTGCTTGATTCGAATAATCAACTTACCATTGTTCTTATAGCCAGAGTGAGCAGCCCGAGAACTACAGTCGATGGGATAGACTGTCACTTGGACAGGATTGTGATCGTCCTTCCTGGCTTTACTCATGCAAATTTCTCCATTGCAATGATAAACTGCCGTGTGATGCTTGTGAACAGGATTGCGTTGCCTGACTTTTCTCATGCCAAAATCTCCAATGTCATGATGTTTCCTTTGTCTTCCCATGATTTTCTGACTTCCCTTGCAGTTGTATGTCCATTGATGAGTTCTGATTTTTGATTTTTGATTTGTTTCTTTAATCAGAATGCTTTGTTCCTTGTTTTTAGAGAGCTTCATTCTTATCATTTTTGTTGGATATTATGGGACAGAATTGTAGTATTCATCATGGTTCTCACGGACACTCCCTTCATTTTTTTCCACTGCTTGGTTTGCATAGTGATCCGCCTGTTGATTATGTATTCTCAATACATGTTTGAATGTTACATTGCCAGAGCCTTCTAAGTTTCTCCTGACTCTTTTGAAAATTCTGCTCATAAACTCATTACTTGGATTTTTGTTTCGAGCCATTGCCTCAATTATTATGGCTGAATCTCCTATAATTATAGGATTTTGAATTTCTTTTTTTTTATCATTCTTGTCCCCATCAACAAGTTGTATGCTTCAGCCTTGTTATTTGAAATTTGTCCCAGTCCCCATTCATAGGTGACAATTTTTTTCCCATCCGGATCGAGAATTATTCCCCCTGCTCCTGCCTTTCCTGGATTATTCTTAGAGGCTCCATCAAAGTGTAGACAATGTCTGTTCTGAAGTTTTTTCCAATTTTCGAGTTCCTCTTCACTCATTCTTAATTTCCAAATATTTCCTGAGTTTACCTTTCTTTGTCCTTTTTGTCCATTATTGTTAATTATGGCTTTGCTGAGCCAATCTCGTTCTTCTTGTTGGAGAATATTGTAGTCCATTGGTGTAGTTCCTTTGACATTGAGGATTTCAGAAGTTAATCCCCACGTTTTTTATAAGGTCTTCCCGATTCTTGGATTTTGATTTTTGAAGATGCACTTATTTCGAGTCAGCCAAATTTGCCAACATAGAACTGTTGGAATGCACTTCCATATTCTTTGAATTGTGACTTTCTTCTTTATTGCGTATGGGTAGGCTTTCTCTAAAGTTCGAAGAAATTCCGGCAATGGTTTTTCAAAGTTTATATTTATTTCCAGGGGGCTTATAAGCTGTTGCCAACACTCTTTTGAAAAACTGCATTCTTGGAATAAGTGTTGGATGTTTTCTTTAGCCTGCTGGCATAATGGACATCGTGAGGGCCCCTGAAAGCCTTTTTTTTTTAATTTTCACTGGTCAGGATCTTCCCTTTTAAAAGGGTCCAAATGAAAATTTTTATCTTAGGCAAACTTTCAGATTTCCATGCTATTTTCCAAGAGTCCCAGTCTTGTTGATTTGTTTGTTCTTGGAGGATTTTATATCCAGTCTTGACTGTGTATTTCCCATTACTTGGATCCCAAAGGTAATTATCTTCCTCATCATAGTGGATTGGTGTTGCCCCTTTTAGATGCTGCCTGATTTTGTTCCATTGTCCTTCCAGGTTTGCTGGGATTGCTGGGATTTTCCATTCCTGCCATTCCTTTTGATTCCACAAAGAGATTGAGTGTAAAGTATTGAAGCCTTTTCCTTTCATCCATTCTTGGATGCCTTCAATTTCCGGGTGATTCTGCAGTGGGTCTTTTCCCATGATTCTGTCCTCCCAAATCGATATTGTTTTTCCATTACCTGGGATTTTAGAGATGTGGCTACTCATTAGAGGAATTATTTTTTTAACTAGCTTCCATACTTGAGTGCATTGTCTTATTGGGATATTTCCATTAAGCAATCTTTTCCTGGATCCATCCATGTATTTATAGATGAGGGTTTTTTTCCACCAGCTCTCTTTACCTGTGATGAGTCTCCATACTATTTTCATTCCCAGGGCTGCATTCATGAGCCCAGGTAACCGAATGGATAGGCCTCCTTGTTCATATGGTAGCACTACTTGTTCCCACCTGACCAGGCTAAACTTTTTGTTTTCTTGCTTCCCCCCTGCCATAAAAAACTTCTTAAGATTAATTCCATCTGTTTGTGAGCACTTGTTGGTGCCATGATTATTGCATATTGATAGATCGGTAATGCAGCAAGGAGTGCTTTGATTAAAATCACCCTTCCAGCCATATTTAGCCACATCATACCCCAGCTCTTTATTTTGTTTTGCATTTTTTCAATCTGCTTTGTCCATATTTTTGCCTTCATGCTCTCTTTTGATATTGGTAGTCCCAGGTAAAAGAAGTGATTCCATTTTTCTTGTACTGGGATTTCCATGATTTGTGAAATCCTTTGCATGATTCTAGGAGGGGTATTCCACCCATATATCCTGCATTTTGTATTATTTAATAGCCCACCTGATACCTGTAGGAATTCATCAAGTATTTTTTTGAATCTTCTTGCTATTATTGTTGATGCTCCTCCCAGCAGCAATGTGTCATCCGCAAAAAGTGAATGATTTATGGTTTTTACTCCTTTTGCTATTCTAAGCCCTGTGATGTTTCTTTCCTTTCTCTGTTTTTCCAATGCTCTGCTTAAGGTTTCTGCCATTATTATGTAGAGAAATGGGGAGAGAGGGCAGCCTTGCCTGAGGCCTCTTGTGCTTTGGAAAAATTCACTGGGTCTTCCATTTATGAGGGGGGCAATCCAAGGAGTAGAGATGCATTCCTAAATGACTTCTATTATTTCTTTTGAGAAGCCAAGTTTCTGGAGAACAATCATTAGATATGGGTGGCTAACTCTGTCGAATGCATTTGCCATATCTAATTTGATTATGATGCCCTTTTCTTGCCTTAAAATACTGGAGTGTACAGCTTCCTGTACTATTATTACATTATCTATGATTTGTCTATTGGGGACAAACCCTCCTTGGTTTTCTGATATGATTAGAGGTAGCACTTTCTTGATTCTATTTGCCACTATTTTTGTTATTATCTTATAAGAGGAGTTGCAAAGAGAGATGGGGCGAAACCTGTTGAAAGTGGAGGGATTTGACTCCTTTGGGACTAGAGCAAGGTAGGAGGATTTTGTGTGACTTCCTATTTTTTTTTTAAGACATTCTTCGCCATTCTTAAGAAATCCTTTCTGATTGTGTACCAATGAGATCTGAAGAAAGCTATTGTAAAACCGTCTGGCCCAGGGGCTTTATCCGAATGCAGGCTCCATATGGCCGCCACTACCTCTTCTTCTGTGAGGTCTTTGCACATTTCTGTATTCTGTTCTTTTTTTATTTTTTTTTTGTGTGCTGCAAAAAATCTTCATATTCATTCGTTTCTTCTATGGCTGAAAGTAAGTTTTTGAAGTGCTTGTAAGCTGCTTTTTTTATTTCTTCTGCACCTTTGACTTCTTGATTTTCAACTTGTATTTTTTCTATCTGGTTTCTTGCTCTTCTGATTTTCATAGTGTTGTGAAAAAAACATGTATTCTTATCCCCTTCCTTGAGCCATAGGCTTCTGGATTTTAGTCTGACCTCTTCTTCTTTCCTGTTTTCCCTGTATATTTCCCAAAAGATTTCTTTCTCTCTTAGATAGTCTTGCTTGCCTTCTTCTTTGCCTTCTTTTTCAGCTTGCATGTTGTCCATTTTCTGTTGTAGCTCTTTTTTCTTTTCTTTTCTTTTTTTTATTTCATTTGATCTTGCCCATTCCTTTAGCTTGGCTCTTACATTTTTTAATTTTGTCTCCCAAATGTACTGTGGTGAGCCTGATACTCTTGGTTCCCATGCTTTCTTAATTAAATCGTTGATTTCTGTATTGCTGTCCCAAATTGAGTTGTATCTAAAAGGGAGTGGACCTTGGTTTTCCATTTTGCCCATTGCTATTACCACCGGTTTATGATCAGATGTTGTGGTGTGTATAATTTTTTATTTGATGGAGTTGTACACTGCTGCTATGTTTTCTTGTATCAGAATTCTATCCAACCTTTCTTTTATATTGCTTTTACCCACTCTTTTGTTATTCCAGGTGTATTTCCCGTTGTTTGGAGGGATGTCCAGAAGGTTGTGTTGTTCCATTATTTCTTCTAAAGTATTCCTGGATGGATCAGTGTGATAGATTCCTCCAAACTTTTCCTCTATACTTCTTACCAAATTTAAATCTCCTCCTAGAATTATTTTCCCAGCTTGTGTTTCTTTTAAAGCTTCTTTCATTGTGGCCCAACATTGTTCTTTTTCCTTGTAGTGATTGGGGGCATATATATTTATGACCCTGTATCTCTCTTTTGTACTGATTTGCATTAGATCCGTTTGTATCCAATGTTGATCTATTTTTTTTGTATTAATTCCCATATTCCTTTTTTCCAAATTGTGCAGATACCTCCTGATGCTCCTATTGCCTGGATTGCTTCCCCTTCATAATTTCTGAACTTTTTTTTTTATATTTTTAGTTTCTTGGCTATTTGCTTTTGTCTCCTGAATCATAAGGATATCTGGGTTTTCTTTTGTCAGAATATCTCTTGTAGCATTTTCTTTGAAGGATGACCCCATTCCTCTGCAATTCCAGGAGACTATTATCATTATTTACTTGTTGGGTGGTGCATGGTTCCTTTCCCCTTTTGTTGGCTTCTTTCATTGTTTCCTGTGCTTTTCCCTAGGAAAGTATCCATAGGTTGTTGTGTTCCTAAAGCCATTTCTTTTGCTATTGCTTCATCCCTCAACTCTTTGTTTGTCTTTCTTCCTACTTTTTTTTTATTTTCTGCATTTGGGAATGCTTCCTTTGACTGCTTTCTAGTTAGTATTTTGTCTACTGAGGGAGGGGGAGAGAGGTGGGTGATTAAGACTCGAGGGGATTGAGGGGATTGAGGGGGGTTGGGAGAATGGGGGGTTCTGGATCTAGGTCCGAGGGATGAGGGGGCTGAAGGGTCCAGTGGCTCAAAAGGATTAAGGCTGGCATTGTCTGCTTTTGGCGAGATTGGATGGGCTTCAGAGGATGTTGTGGGCTGCGAAGAAGAATGGATTGGTTGTTTATTAACTGTCTTCTTTCTTTTGACCTGTTCCCATTTATTTTCCGGATCCTCAATCTTTTCACTTTCATTGTCTTTTTTTTTGTACATCTATTTGCAAAATGACCATATTCGTGACATACCTTGCATTTGAAGGGGATTTGTTCATAGTCCAGCTATTGTATGTGCGTCCACTGGTCCACTTTGATTCTGATAGCTTCTGGAAGTCCTCTCCCTAGATCCACTTCTACACAGATTCTGGCGCATGCATGCATGTTTTCTTTTGGCTCACATCTGTCTATGTATTTCCCGACTGCATTTCCTATGGCTTTAACTGAATCATCTCCCCAGCAGTGGAGGGGGAGGTGCGGCAATCTGACCCATACAGGTACAACATTTGGAACATCCATTTCTGGATCAAAGTCCAGCATCCATCTATTTAAATACAGTCCCCTTGTATCCATAAAATACGGGCCATTCCTAAATATCAGATCTCGGTCCTCCTTGGTTTCGAAGTGAAAGGTGTAATACCCTCTTCCACAGAACCTGATTGAGATTTTCCCGTTTATTGATGCAGACCAGTTTCTTTCTACCCATTTTTGGATAGTTTTGGGCGATGGCCATAACCTAGTAAATTGCCCAACTAATCCTCGTTCTGCCAGAGAGAGTGTTGCTTTTCGTGGGAGTGCAGGAGGGAGTGATATTTCAGGTATATCTTCCAGTCTTTTTACAAACTTTGTGACTGATGGTCAATTCTTTGTTGCACCCATTGCAGAAAGGATTTTGCTGCTACTTCATTTTCTTGTTGGTGATCTGGTTGAGGCTCTTCATCCTCTAAGGGATCCATGTAGATCGAACCTCAGTAGCAGAAGGCCGTTGAGGGGCAATTGTGAATTGTTGCGCGTTGGGTGCTGCAACTACTGGCTCGTGTTGTTGTTGTGTAGCCAGGCTCTCCTTCCGCGTCTTGTAGATCAAACCTTAGTAGCAAAAGGTCGCTGAGGGCAGCTGTGATGCTGCACGTTGGGTGCTGCAACTACTAGCTAGGGTTGCGTGCATGCAACCACAATGACTCGCTCTAATCATCAAAAAATCCTTAAGAACCATAAGTTAAAAACCACATGTTAAATTACACAGAAATGAAAACACAATAATAAGAAAGAATATCACTTCACCAACAAAATTTGACACAAGAATCCTGAAAAGCTTCCGTATTACTAAAAATTTGTCCATTGGAACTTGTGGAGTAGATTTACATCAATAGTCCTTTTCTTCCATACAAAAATCAACCCTTACTACCTCAAAATATGAAGTATTTATAGAAAATTTACAAAAACATCTTGATTTCAGGATATCAAGGCAAAATCCTAAATTATCTAAAAGATAAATAGTACAAAAATTTAGGAAACTGAATTTCTGCATCTAACTGGCACTATTGTTATGGATTTTTGTTGGTGACTAGACCTAAAGAATAGCAATTCGTTGTTGATGTCCTTCTGGAGATTCGATGACTGTTTACTCTAGTAACTCACACAATTTTTCCCACCTCTGTTCATCTGGCAGTTTAAACTTGATTAACTTTCGGTAAACCTCATCTACCTCTGTGAATTTCTTGAAGGTAGGCTTAGTGAGAAACAAATGACTGATTTCATGTTTGATCAATAAATCATAGCTTAGGCTTTCCATGAATGCCTTTCCTATGAATGTGCCCTTGATTTTAGCAAATTTTGACCTGTCTCTAGCAATGGTGCGCAGTTTATGTTGGTAATCTTCATGCTTGACCAATTTATCTCCTATTCCTTGTAATCCAAGGAGACCTTTTTGGTGCAGTATGTTGAATTTCCTATGAAATTTATGAGTGATGTTTTCCATAATGTTGCATTTAGTCTCCAATTGCAGCATCAAATTCTTCTTAGTGAGAACTTTTCTCACTTCCAAAATGGTATATGTTTTGTCTTCTATGTCTAGTTCTTCCAACTCTTCTCTAGATTTTGAATTTAACAGTCCTATTAGAGATACAACATCACTTGGTTTGGTGCCAAGGTCTTTCTTCACATTTTCTATAAGTTATTTTTATTTCTAGACCAACTCATCTTGTTCAAAGATGATTTCAATAGATGGCCATATCCTTGTGATAACCTCATTGATATTTATCCAGATGTTTTCTTTGGCTTCTGCAATGGTATCATCTATGACAGATTGGTTCTCTAGATACTCTATCCTCTATGCGAGCTTGTGTGTTTTTTGCAATTATGTTAGATACACATTGTCTACTTTGAGATTTTGTTCCTGCAAATTATTTAATTTCTCAGGTAATTTCTCAATTTCTTGGTCTTTAATAGACATATTTTCCATGGCCTTAGCCAAATTTGTTGGTGTACTGCTAGACTGTCGTTATGTTGTGACAATTGTTGATGAAGTTGTTGTTGATGTTGATGCCTCAACTGTTGATGTACCTGCCACTGGAATTACAGCCAAAGGAATTACTTACATTGCACTAGCTTGCTACTCTTTTTATTTGAGGAGTGTCTCCAGCTCCTTTTTCATTTTTTAAATCTGATTGTTCTGTTAAATGATGATCTTGAACAGATTCTCCATTTGCTTCTCCTACTCTCCATATTGTTTGGTCTGTGGATATTCAGTGGAGGGGAGCTTAAGTTGTTTCTTCAACGCTGCTATATATGCATTCTTGTTCCTGATGATTTCTTCAACTGCCTTTACATCGTTGGGATCATATCCCAGTTTAATCACCAAATCCTCCAAAGACTTTATCTTTGTGTCTTTGTCCAGAGAAGAAACTATTTCCAAGTTTAATTGTGCTTGAATATTATTTACTGAAACCTTAAGCTTAGTTGTTGCCATAGCTTTGTTTGTAATGGCATTGTAAAGAATTTCTCCAGACTTCTTGTGGAAGTCCATCTGGTCAAGGGGATGGATTGTATATGTGTCAAAAGATAAGATAGATTGCTTTTAATCTTCTGTTGATCTAGAGAGAGAAAATTTAGGCTCCAAGAAGGCAACCTGCATTTTCTTCTTCTTTGCATCAAAATCTGACAAAAGCCTGTGCTGGGTGGTGGCTGTCTTTTTCCAAAACTGTGAAAAAGTGGTTGCCTTGAGTGCCTGGTTCTTTGCTTTTATTTCCCTGTAAATGGAAACAATGCTTTGATTCTTATTTCTCTAGTCTGCCTCTCTCGATGGTGATGAAATTGGTGTATTTGTGGTCATTGGGGTCATCGGTGATGTAGGAATAATATCCTCTCTCCTTGACATTAAAGGGATACAAAGACCTGTTAGAACGATGGGCTATTGTTGTTTTGTATTCTACTGTTGTTTTTCCCATGTATCTGTAGTCTTCTATTTCTTGTTGTATACTATAAAATCTTTATCTGAGATCTCTATTACTGAAGGGGAGCTACTTTCCCTTGGAATTTTCTTTGTCTTTTCTTGAGGTAATGGAGTCTGTGAAGTAGATAGTACTTTCTCTTCGAACTCCTGCAGAGTATTCTCCTCCCACTCCTCCTGGTTCATAAACTGTTCTATTTCTGGTCTACGTGTATGGTTGTAGGGAGCATACTTTTGTTCCATTCTTAATTTAGAGATTATACCAAAAGGGTCATAAGTCCAAGTAAAGTTATGTTTTAAATTCATTTGCTTCAGAATAGCTTCTACCTATTGTCCTATTGACCTTGCATTGCATATAAATGGCCCAACTTGTGTTTTTATTTTGAATTGTGCCTTCTTCTTGGCTGTTAGGAAGTGCAAATGATCCATATTGATCATTTTCCTGATAAACTCCAAGGCAAATATTCGAATAGGTATAAATTTAGGCAGTTTATAGGGAGGAAATTCACAACCATATATTATGATCCCTGTGTAAGATTGGTATAAGTATCAGTCCCGTTTCTTGGTCTCATCACTCAAATGAACATTTATCTTTATCTCTGGATGTATTATGGACTCTGCATCACTGTTTAGCAAACTGGCTACCATGTGCACAAATTGATCTACAAAATCACTGAATGTAGATTCAATGTTGTTCTTCTTGACCAAGGAGGTCCAATGAATGACTGACTGAGGGTTCTCATGATTACTTGTATTATGTAGCTTGAAAGAGAACCTGTCTAACTGAGACTAAATAAACAAATACACCAAAATGGATGCATATCTAAAAACTCCTTCGATTGAGAATTTCATGAATTGCTCATGAATCATCTCTGCCAAAAACTCATTGTAACAGAAAATAGTTGGTGGCTTTTCACCACAGGAAAATATAGAGAGAAATGAAAAAATGTTTTCATCTATCCACTGATCAGAGTAGTATCCTCAGATGCAATAAACCATGGAGATTATATGTTTTGCCTTCTCAATAAAAATAAAAGTAGGGTAGGGAGGGTTTGTTTTGGGCAATTGAGAATCATCAGGCAGAAAAGTTTCAAACACTTTGGCTCTCTAAGGGAAATCCAATTTGTTATATATTTTTGTAATGAAATCTTGGTGAAAAGTTTTCCCTGGGTTAGTGTTTGTTATCTGGAGCATCTCTGAAATCGAGTGGCCATTAATGGCAAAGATAACTTCACCATTATGGGCTACTACTCTTATTTGGCTAAGAATATAGCAGAATTGCACCAGGTTACAAATTTGGGGAAATAGTAGGTTTGTGGGAAAATGTATTGGGGCAGGAAAGAATCCCACAATCTGAATTCATCAATGAGGTCTAGATGGCTATGTTTGAGCCAATTGTGGAGTTCGTATAAGTTAAATCCATAGCTGGTCTCTCTAACCTGATAGAGCTGATCAACTAAAGGTTGGTGTTCCAAATCTATGGCTGGGGGCAGCATGGGATTCTCCCGGGAAATAGATTTCTTCTTGGACGACATAATTGAGCAAACTAAGGTGTCAGTTTTCCTGTAAATACCTGATCAGAGAGCTGGAAGGTTGAACGAGGAATTGGATAAGCCTATGAATGTGTTGAAGCTTCTGAAAATGGCGGGGCTCTAAGAGGAGACACAACGCTGATCAAAATATTTTTCAATAGAAAAATATCCAAGGAAGGTTCAATGTCCGCAAAATCAGACGTTTATAAAAAAATAGTTACCATTCAGAAAAAGTCATTTATTTTGGCACGGGGGAATAGAATTAATGAGTAACGAACTTCTATAATAGATGAGTGAAAAACAGACATAATGTAATGGGGGGGAAATGTAGACACATGGCGTTCGAAGATTGATATGGTGACTTGTGAGTGTGAGAGGAAGGCATGGGGATGAATGGGTAAGCAATAACGTGGTGGAGAGGGAGGAGGTACATGGTAGTAGGGGAGTGGATAATATGGGGACGTGGCACAGTGGAACGACGGGGATAAGACTAACGGGCGGTCAAAGGAAGGGAAAGCGATTTTGAGGGGAACCCATAGGGGGGTAGCAACGGGTAGTGGTTTTGGTGGTGGGTGGAGCAGAGTGCATGAGAGGGTGACACGTAGAGGGAAGCGGGTTTGTGAAGACTACTTCCCTGGACCCCCCTTGTCGGATATCATTCGGAAGGGGTTGCCGGGGGGGGAATGTTGTGGCCTTCATTGATCTAGGCTGGCCACATCCGATCCATTGGTTTGTGCCATCAGGTTACCACAAAAATGACAAGGTGTCATATCACACATTTTATTACATCCCAACAAAAGTTTTTTGTCGTCCTTTGACTTTAATAAAATCAAAATCAAACCTTTATGCCTAAAGTACCTTATTACAACTTGGTAATCATGATTAAATGACATGATTATGTATTCTAAAAAATAATCTATCTTTAAACCTGATTAATTAACTCTGAACTAGATTAATTTATCCCAAAGACGCATTTTGATTTGCCAACCTTTTTATTGTTTTTTCTAAGGTTTTCCAATTTCTTTTTATTTTTTTGCTAATTAACCAGGATTAAATAATTTGGTTAATCATTTTTATTCTACCTAATCCATTTCAACCAAGATTACACTAGGTGGTTGATTTATTCACTAACCTAGACTAACTTTATTTAATTTAGTTTACTCATGTTTAAACAATATGATTAAACTAGCTAATATATTTCTAACTTTGAGGTGGCATTTGAACAAGTTGCACACTTCCTTGAAAATTGCAAAAGTATTATTGATGTATTATTTTTTAGAGTGGCATTTAGACTTGCTCACTTTCATATATATTTTTCTTGTGGGGTTTCTTCATTCTTTTCCTTTTTATTCTATTTTTCTTTATTTGTTTTCCTTCACTTTCTTTTTCACATATACATTTTTTATACTCTTTTTTTTGTTTTTTCTTCTATGTATTTTTTTATTTTTATTTTTGTAAATCATTTGCAGAATACAATATTATTTACAATTTGATCAACTGAAAGATAATACCCAATCGTCATTCGATCCTATGAATCATAGGACCCTAACAAATCCCACTCACATTGGTAGTTGTGTTTGCTTAAGAATGTTTGCATAGTTTTGGCATCTCTAATGGATATAGAAGTTGAAGAAGCTTCACTCCCACCTGAAAGAATTCTCACAATCCAAGGATGTGATCCCTATGGATTCTCAAGTTGAAGTGTTATATCTTCATTTTGAATCCCATTATGATGCTCTCGACCACAAAATAAGATAGTTCGTGTTGCAAGTCCTTACAATTGACTATAAAATAAATCTAGAGAAAACTTACTTCTCGATTGACAACTAACATTGCATGCTCTTCATCAACCTCTTCCATAACCTCATCACATATTACTTGAACCACTCAAAAAACAATAATTTACAATAATTTATAATACATTAGAAAAACAAAAATATATTTTCAATTCATGAAACAAACTATCAATGCAAAACATAATATGAGTCATGAAATTCTTAATACATTATGAAAAAATTATAATTAATTAAAAAGACAAAAAACCATAAACATGACCATGAACATTTCATGAGAAATACCCATAACAAAATATAAAAATCATTGTTTTATACAAATTGAAATAGAAATACAATAAAATAATTAAATAAAGACATTGACTATTTTTCAAAATTTCTAACCAAATCTCACCTTAAAAAAATAATGAACTAAATACAATTATATAAAAAATTATATATTTTATATTTTATTTAGTTTATAATATTTTATTTTAAAAAACCAAATATATTTTATTTTAATTATTACTTAGTTTTTTAAATAAAATAATAATAATTATTATTATTATTTAAAATTTATATAATTAACATCCATATTCATGAATATCACCTAGACAAAAGGGACCCTCAAAACATTAAATGAGCTCTCACTGCATGACATAATAAGTACCCATAACAAAATAAAAGTTAAAAGAGGGACATAAATCGGGTACGATAATTACTAATTAATCAACTTTTAATACTTTTCCAATGAGTTATATTTAGAATCCGATAGTTCATCTTTATCTCGTGTAAAGCAAGTTTCACGTTCAAATCGATAAAATCGAACGCTGCAAAGACTAACATGTATTAAGAGGCTCCAAAAACTTTCAATTTACTTGTAAATTGCTATTTAAATAATTTCAGGGTTATTCAAAATTATATTGAAATAAATGAAATTAAAATAGTAATTGTTTTTAAAGGTGTAAAGATATATAGAAGGTATAGAAGATTTGGGAAGATCATTTGGTTAAAGATTTGAGAAGATTGTTTTTTATGGTTGTGCTTGAAGTAGCAAGTTTGTCTCGTGGTTATGCATACACCATCTTGAATAAATTATCATTAAAATATGTGAATTGTGTGTGCAGTTGTAGCAACTGCCCCAAATTTAAGAATTGGGAGTGTGATACCCTAAAAATCTACTACTGCACATTTTAACCACGACCATGTAGGGCCTCAAGGAGCAATCAAGCTTCATTTCAATGTTTTATACCCAAAGTGGGTGACTGTGCTACCAAATACAAATGTCATCATTCTATCCTCTAGCCAATGGTTTCTAAGATCATGTGTCTACATTATGAAATATGGGGCAATGGGTTGTCACAAGTGTCAAGAAATTAAAGTCAAACAATTGGGCTTCTATTTTTGCTTCAGACATGTCATTCACGATGCACTCAATGGGACCTTCTTATTGTCGGGATTCAAAGGCATTACCTTCCTGCAATCTTTCACAGTAGACCATTTTGAAAATGGCCAGTGGGACTCAGGAGGCACATGCAATAAAACAATGCCCTACAAAAAGGATTAGGTAAATTTGGGACAATTGCTACAACTGCATGCACAATTCACATATTTTGGTGAAATTCGTTGAGGATGTTGTATGCATAACCACAAGACAAACTTGCTACTTCAAGCACAACAATGAAAGACAAATCTTCCCAAATCTTGGTCAAATGATCAACAAACCTAAAGATATAGTGAGAGAGTGGTCATATCAATGAGAAAACAGAGATGGAGTCAACGATTTGAAGTTTAGTGAAGGAACCAACGTGTGATGAGAGCCTTAGTGGTGTGATAACATTAGTGGAAGAATCTATCCCATACTGATGTGGAAGAATCGATCCCATACTAATTTCACTCTAGCTCTAAATTCAACTGACCTTTTTATAATTAAGTGCGTGATATCGTAGATTAAAGAAAAAAACTATTTGACTCACACCTATGATTTACCCCTCAGATATTTGTCCTTATTAAAAGGACTCCCTTATATGTAACACTTATAACAAGTACAAGTAGACATAATAATCAATAAAAAACAATTACGACAAAAACCAATATGATGCAATGTGTTATCTTGTCCAACTTCTAAGTTGTAGATCCCTTCATTAACTTCTACGTCTAAGTTGTAGGCCTAGCGTGTAGAGTGTTAATAGTCTCGCTAGCATTCGAGGATTCCTTTTAAAAGGTCTAAGATCATAGATATTTGTCCTATGATTTTTATCTAGAATATGCATCTCTATATAATAACTAAAAAAATTATATTTCTAGGGTCTTGCAAAAGAATCAAAATGATGAATTCTATTGCTTTATTCAAAATGTTTGATGTTGATGTCGATTAATTTGGTTGTTAAATTTTCTTTTTTTGTTTAATTTCTCACACACACACACACATATATATATGTGTTTTAGCAATTATGCAAGCTTTATACACATTTTTCTCACATTGAGCTATAAAAAATGTCTTTAAGCTGGAATAATTCTTTAAAAAAATCCACATGTTTAATAATTAGACTTTGCGTTATTAAGTCAATTTCAAACTCTCATGCCATAAGGGCCACATCCCCACCATGACACCTATGACACATAACCACAAGTAAACAACCTAGATTTGATCATTAAACCTTCACATTTTATATTTTCATGAGTCTACCAACTAAACTCCATAAAAAACTAACATATTATTAATAATTAAATATATTATTAATAATTAATTTAATTAAATAATTAATAAATTTTTATTTGTAAATTTGTTACTTTCATATTGTTGACTTTACTCTTTTACTAACAAATTTTCTCTTAAATTTGACTTGAAAATTTAAATCCCTTAACGGCAATATATCTTTAATTCTTAAAACCAATAACTTTGAGAGTTGAGAAATTTGTCCATCTCAATAGTAAAGTATATTATAAGAAGCATTCATATATAGCTTTTTAAAGGAAAGAACTTTTCAAATGAATGCAAATATTACATAATAACAAAATAACTAGCATACCTCTAAAGTATGGGAAACGGAAGCTGAAGTGAATCAAAGCGTTGTTATAGTTGATTTTTAAATGTATATAAAAGAATTATTTAGGAGAAAATATGTTTTCATTTCCAAGTAATATCAAATAAAGTTAAACATGGATGAGAGTCATGTTAGATGTTCTTGTGAGAGAATATGGTCAAGAGTTTGGTTTGGGTCTTTCAAATGTACATATGAGCCTTAAGGAGATTATACATGTTGATATTTGACTAAACTAGAGAAAAAAATGTCGACTAAGTTCTTACCTCTATTTACCATTTATAGATTATACAAGTGAAGAGAACAAATACATGTTTCATGCATGGATACTACCCCACAAAATACATTTTTTTAAAGTGATATGTTTATTTCTTAATAAGTAATATTGTTGTGATGGATTTAAGCCATGTTGTTGACTTAACCTTATGACTTGAAGAAATTATCTTAGGTATCATCCTTGGAATGAGGGAAATTTCCATGTTGTAATTTATTAAACATTGATCCCATTCAAAGCGCTCTCAAAACTTTTGAAATCGTTCATTCACTATTATTAACTTTTTTTGGCTCAATAACATAATGTACCTATCAAAACCCTTTCATCGTACTTACATTAATCGTGGGATGTGTGTGCGGACAATACTTATAAAACAAAATAAAAAATTGTCCACCTTTGTATCATAGTATTAAACACACACACAATTGATATCACTCTAATGAGTTAGTTCAATTGGTCATTGTGAATGTTCTTGACCATTTAACTATTTCCGTATAATCATGTGATTAGGTTATATATATATATATATATATATGGGGAAGCATCAAAGAAAAATTTAGGAGTTGAATTTTGTAATTTAATTAGCTTTTCATTTTTCTTCCAAAAAAATTTTATGTAGATTATATATAAAAAATATTTTGGTGATAAATAGGTATATTATTTTTCCATTCAACATTAATATTGGCCTCAAACTAGGTTTAACTTGGCTTTGATGATGCTAATAATAATACTTTTACTTAAAATATGCCCAAAATTTTATAAAAACTACGTCAAATTACATAAATTTGGTTTATAATATTTGCATAAAAAATAACATTTTATAATAATCTATAAACTAAAGTGCTATAATGGATGAATGGTTGAAAGTGGGAATTTGAGATATCTTCACCAACATAGACAAGATGATTATTACTCCTCATGACCATATGCAAAGTTGTAGATATTTTGTTATTGACATGGTTAATATTTTGTTCGACCATCATGCATTTCATGGAATCATCATTTACATTATTCATATGGTTGATAGTTTGTTAAACCATCATGCATTTGGAAAATGAATCATCATTGTGATTGTAGTAGTGCATTTGGATTATGGTGTAGGATAACCCATTGTTGATATGAGATTAATAACTCTTTGGAATTTTGTGAATTGATTCTAGTGCATATTAAAACACAGATGGAGGAGGCATACATTCGAATTGTCATAAGTTATTTTATAAGATGTTTTAAGGTTGTCTAAGGGTACACCAAGTACACTTGAGTAAGTGGATGTGAGTGGATCATTCAACAACTCAATTCCTATGAGAGTCAAATTATTGGCATAACTTTCAACGCTATAGGATAAGCTAATCCATTAAACAGTCATTCAATTGTAAATAACATAATGAGTTATAAGGCATCATCCAAGCGATTCAAAATAATCAAAGAACAATTTATCATTTTTAATATTATTTACACCCATTTTGATTTTTTCAAAGTTAGATAATAACATAAAACGTCCACGAATGCATGTTGTAGTTTATTTAATTAGTTCAGGGTCTAGTTTAAGTAGAGGAGTGTCATCCTCCTCGTCGAGGTTCAATTCTAGAAAGTGAAATGTTGATTTATTAATAAGTATATTGTTGTGATGACTTTAAGCCATGTTGTTGACCTAACCTTATGACTTGAAGAATTTAGGGTTTACCCTAGGTACCATCCTTGCAATGAGGGAAACTACTATGTTGTAGTTTATTAAACATCGATCTCACCTCAAAGCACTCTCGAAACTTTTGAAATTGTTCATTCATGAATATAAACTTTTATTAGCTCAATAACATAGCAAATATTTCAAAACCCTTTCCCTGTACTAAAATTGATGGTGAGATGTGTGTGTGGATAACACTTATAAAACAAAATGAAAATTTGTTCACCTTTGTATCATAGTATTACACACACACACAATTACAATTAGTCCAATGAGTTAGCTCAATTGGTCGTTGTGAATGTTCTTGACCATTTCACCATTTCTATGAAAGTATGTGGTAGGGTCTCATATATAGGTTGTGGTCTAACGACTATGTGTGGAGGCTTGGTCCCCACAAGTCCTACGGTCCAATCTCGACAAGGACTATGTATGTCTGAGAGTTGTTCCAGACGTGATTTCTTTATATATATATATATATATATATATATATATAGAGAGAGAGAGAGAGAGAGAGAGAGAGAGGTGGTATGCAATTAAATTTAGGAGTTCAATTTTTTCATTTAATTAGTTTTTCATTTTTCTTCTAAAAAATATTTGTGTTGGTTTTATATAATAAAATTATTTTGGTGACATGTAGGCATATTATCTTTCTATTCAACATTAAGGTTGGTCTCAATCTAGGTTTAACTTCCTAATAATAATTTTATTTAAAATATTTCCAAAATTTTCTAAAAACTATATAAAATTATTAGAAATTTAATTTATAATAATTATAGTGAAAATTACATTTTATAATAATCTATAATATAAAGTATAAAATTAATATTAATAAATATTATATTAATTATATGTAAAATTTAAACTATTTTAATCATAAAAGATTTAAGAAATTATATATATATATATAAACTAAAATTCATTTTATTCATAAAAAAATCTAATAAATGAAAAGGAAAAATATCTGAATATGTAAATATCAAATCTTTATATTCGGGTTTTGAAAAAAAATGGATCTTTAAAGTAAGCTTAATGGATCTTAAAAATAATTTTTTTTTAAATTTACTTTAATGTAATCTTTTAAAATACCGATAAAGATTTATATGATAAATATATATTTGAATTAATTTTTTTTTTTTAATATTTATAAAATTTATATTTTAAAAAGTTTTTTTTTACATAATTATAATTCTAAAAATACAAATAATAACTATAAACCAAAATGAAGAACAAATAATTTAAATCAGTATTTTATGAATTTAAAATTAAAATATACCAAAATGAAGAACAAATAATTTAAATTAGTATTTTATGAATTTAAAATTAAAATAAATTTATATTTTAATGTGTAAAAATAATATATATATATATTTTGTTATTTTTATTTTGAAATATGATTATAGTTTTTCTTAAATTCTCAAATGCATGTACCACATATGCTAACAATTAGTTCATGAAAATAAATGTACAATATAGATGAAATTTAAACATTTAAAAACTAAGAGGAACTGTATAGTTCAGACAAAATAATCATTAAAGAAAAACTAAATAGATTTCATTGGGTTTGGAATTAAATGACATACTTTAAACAAAAGCATCCAATATGATAAAAATGTGTCTCCCATTACAAATATATTGACAATGTATTATAAATCTTATTAATATCATGGTCTCACTCTCATCATTAAGAATAATTATGTGGTATGGTGATTATCTTTTGCTTCCAATTTTTAAATATTAATAAGAAGAGATTTTATAAACAATGTCCAAATTCACATAATAAATTGACAAAACATAGTAAATCTACCTCACACTCATCATGAAGGATAATTTTGCAAGATTGATATGCATTCTATTTATTATCATTGACTTCCAATTATCAAAAAGTTTAGTAACAAACATCCATGTTTAGCATTGTAAACATTATCAATATCATGACTTTGCAATTATTATTAAGAATATTTTTGTAAAATTGATATGCACTATGTTGATTTTCAATCACTTTTATTTTTTGAAATTAATAAAAAGATGTGTTATAACCAACCTCTAAGTTAACATGATGAATTAAATGTATTGTAAACCATTAAGAACCTTTTGGTAAAATTGGTATACATTATGTTTATTATCTTTTATTTACAATTTTCAAATTACTTCTATTCGTGATTATATTTTGGAATTGGACGGAAGCCTCCAAATTGAGTGATGGAAATATGTTTGTCCTCTCTTTTAATCTCCATAATGTAATATTAGATTTATCTAATTGTTAATATTGGTTCTCTGCAACTCCTTTCCTTGTCATGTCTTGTCAAATGTTGTGAAATAAAACCCCATAATTGCTCATAAGCAATTGGATCAAGGTCATACTATTGGATTCAGATTCATGTTCAAGAACTACATCATCGATAGTACAAAAGAATATATGGAAATTTTATATGGTGATTTGAAAATGCAAAAAGCCTACATGGTCATGGAAAATGTATTCACAATCCATTTTCTTATTGTCTTACATGGAGCCAATTATTTGGCTGCCTTGGGATGGAACCTTTGCTTTGGACACACTATAATATGGAGAATTTAAAAATTAAGAGGTGGGTGTCGACAATGTCTCTACTAGAGTGCCATGGTTTAATGAGATTCCTCCAATCCCAGTGGGTGTGTATTTCATCCATAATTTCATCGAGGAAGACTTATAGTTACCTCTGATTCATTGTTTTCAATCTTTTTCATCTACTATTGACCCAAATGTGCTAGTATTAACAGGAAGAGATTTTGTAAGCATGGGCCAAATTTTAATGATAAATTACCAGAACATTGTAAACTTAATCAATATTATGACCTCACACACATTGTTAAAAATACTTTTATAAAATCGTAAGTATTATGTTAATTATCTTTTACGTCAAATATTTTTATATTGATAAAAAGATGTTTTATAACCAACTTCAAATTCATATGATAAGTTACCTAAGCATTGTAAACCTTATCAATAACATAACCTTAAACGCATTATAAATATTTAAAATACATTTGTAAAATAAATTTGTTTATATGTATTACGGTTTTTAATTATTTCTTTTATAGTTATTTGATTAAGTTAATATTCTATAATATATTTTAAATATATTTTAGTTTTTTTAATTATATTTAGTTATAATTTTATAAATCAATTTTAATTTCCAATAATAAAAAATGAATTTTAAATAAATTAAATTAATATATTATAATATAATTTAAAATTCAAAACATATTATATAATAGAGTTTACTTTAACCACTAACGTATACCAAATAACAACAAAAATGTGGTAAAATAAAATAACAAAACAAAAGTTCAGTATGGAAGACACTTGGAATCCAACTTTACGTTGAAACAAACTCAAAATCAATGAAGTTTAGTTTGTAAATGGCTCAGTAAAAAATATAATACGGAGATACTTGGAACCCAAACTTTAAGTAAAAAAAAACTTTCAAATAATTATATAGCTCTAACTTTAAAAGTAGTTATTGACTCTAACAACAACTAACAACGAATCGGAAAGTGTAGACCGTGAACTCCCATTTCACGCTCGGCTAGTAATTAGGTGGAGAGTTGTTTTTAGTGCGATTTTTTGGAGATTTTGGTGACAAAATCCGGGTTAAATCTTGATTTGTATTATTTACAATGGTTTTTTAACTACATATTTGGATTCAACACCCTGAAAAACCCCTGGGACGCTTTGATTGTGCAGAAACTACCTATCAAACTTGCGATTTCAATAAATTGCTGCCGGATTTTAGAGAAATTTGACCGGAAAAACTTACAAAAAGTCGCACTAAAGACTACACCATTAGGTGGGGTCTCAAGTTCGAAACTTTGAAAAATAGTTAAAACCTTTATATAATTATTTTGTTGCATTTTCATTTCAATTTGTAAAGAGTAACCGCCTTTATATTTGCCGTAGTCTAACTAGCTGGAGGAATTGCCCAGAAAGTTATGGAAATTCTGGTCATATTTAAAGAACATTTGGCAAGGATTTTTGTAAATCCAAGTTATAGTTGTTAAACTTCAAAATTTCTGGTGTCATAGATGTTTTTTATGGTGTTGAATCCATTTCCACCATAAAAAACAAGATTCAAACACTGCCTCTACAAGATTTTTTGAAAAAAAAATTCCTGGATTCCAGCCACTTTTGGTCATTCGGGCAATTCCCCCGCCTCGATAGACGACGCCTTTATATTTTGTTATGGGTACATGTCATGAAATGTTCATTCTCATGCCCATGGCCTTTTCCTCTTTTTAATTGATTATAATAAATTATAACCTTTTTTATAACGTATTACACTTTTTTGATATCATGGGACAGGATCTATTGAATATGGTTGCGGAGTTCGTGTATTTAGAAAGGTTTAAGGGGCCATAAATTCCATTTTCATTGCTTTCATTCCTAAGACTTCAAATCTGTCTAGCTTCTTGGTTTTTTAGTCATTCTCACTTTCCAATGTCACATACAAACTTATCTCCAATATCATTGCTCGTCGGATAAGGGACACTTTGTCTTTGCATATTTCCCCAAAACAGTTTGGTATTCCGCCCAAGCGCTAGATCCATGATGTAATCGCAATAGCACAAGAATGTATTCAATCCATTTATACTAGAAAGAAAAAGGCCATGGTTATGAAACTGGACTTCCATAAGGCATATGACTGCGTAGATTGGTCTTTCTTGAGAACTATTATCGAAAGATTGGGCTCTTGATGGAGAATGTCAGTTGGATTATGGCATGCGTAACTTCTATTAGTTTCGTTGTTGTGATAAATGGCTTCCCTTCAAATTTCTTTCGGGCAGAAATAGGATTGTGCTAAGGATGCTCTTTGTCTCCATTACTATTTATTCTAATCATGGATGGTTTGAGAAAAAATATTCAGGAGGCTAGTATGTTGGGTACCTTATGTGGACTAAAGGTAACTCACGGAGTCTCTTCCACTCACTCCTTTTTGGTTGAAGACATTCTCACTTTTGGACGATTTGCTTGGGATCAATGGTATGCCCTACATTCTATTTTCGTCAGATTTGGTGTTTCTTCCGATTTATGTTTAAATCATAGCAAATCATTATTACATTCTTCAAGTAATATGGAGGAGATAATGAATATTGCAAATTTATTTGGGGTTGGAGTTTCTCATATTGAGGAGGGTTTCACTTATTTGGGTTTTAGACTAAAACCATGCAATTACAAGAACTTGGAATGGAATTGGTTACTGGAGAAGTTCAAGAAAATACTACCTTTATGGACACATCGTTGGCTAACTCTAGGGGGTAGATTTACTCTCATTCAATCTATTTTACAACAAATATTGATGTATTGGATGCAACTATTCTTGCTCCTTGTGAAGATATCTCAGAGGATCAAGGCTATTATGGCATATTTTCTTTGGTCTGGTGATTTGAAAATCGATCGTCCTCTGACACTTTGCAAGTTCTGATAAATTTGGGTCTTCAAATGGTTACGTAGTTCGTAACTTGTTCAACTGTGAATAGGTCATTTTAAACGAACTTAAAGATGAAACAAAATCATATGCAATCCAACATGGTAACAATGAAGAAGGGAACAATCACATGATAACATAATTCGTCTAGTGTGGACTACATCTCCGGGCCTTGAAACAAAATGAGTACATTACAAATATTTGACTCATAGAGTAAACCTCCTTCTGGAGTGGCATTGTTTCTCCTTCCAAGAACTATCCCTCACAATTTGACTCACTTTAGCAAAGAAACTATGGCGCCAAAAGAAAAGGACACTCTCACTGAACGTGGTAACAAGTCCTTGTACTCATTCTGAGATTAAAAAAAAACAAGCATAAATTCAACTACTTCATAATGAGGTGTTGAAATGGTCTTTTCCCACAATCATACTAAGAATAGACTAAAAAAATGGATACTCTAATGAAGAAAACAGATGGTGCAGATACATCCAGAAGACTTGAAAACCCTTATCTAGGCTCTTTCTGTGCTAAAAAGGTTTCCATATGGCCTCAAAAAGCAATAAACAATCTTTGTCTGCAACACATAAGGACTTGGCTCTACAAATTGTTCAACATACAATGCTCAAATCACAAAAATAATGCTTTCATTGTGTCCAAAACACCCAAAAACCCTTGTGTAAGCTCTTTTAGGGCTCAAAAAGACTGAAAAGTGGCCAAGTTAGGCCTCCTGGTTCATTTCTTTGTTATATGTCCTACAAATTGGCAAAATTGTCTAACCAAGTAATGAAATGCCTTGGATCATTAATAGCGCCAATAAGGCCTTAAGAACCAATTTTTAATCCCTTGGTGTTGGTCATAAGGTATGGCATGTGGCTAGGGGCGTGGGCTAGAGGCCATGCGCCCACTAGCATCGGGTCCCTGGTCATGTGGAGGGTCATATGGTCATGGGATAGGTGCCACGCATGGGCCTCTCCACCACTATCCCATCGTTTATTCCACCACGGTTTTCAGTTACTGAAAGAATTGGGAGTTAGGGCTTATCTCCCCGCCCCCTCCACCATACTCCGCTAGTGGTCACAATATATATGCCGAAACTAGGGGCTAGGCTAACTGCCCCCCCCCCCCCCAACCTCCTTCACGCCTCTACCAAGTTTCTACGGTGTGTGATATGTCCCAAGGCCAGGGTTAACCACCTGACTCCTCTTGCCAACATTAAAAACAACATTAATTTAAATATAATCGTTCAGACCCCAAATCATATTTTGCATGGGACCCGAGGGCCATGTGGCATCCTCCCATTGTGCCACATGGCGCGTCATGATTGGTCCACCTCAAACCTCATTAACCAATAAAATTCTACCACCTAGCCTCGTACGGTCATGCCACGTGATTGGTTTGTACTGCAAACCATACATGCACAGTCACCTGCTGACGTCAATGCCACGTCACTGTACGGGCTGCCCAGTAAGCAGCCCAGTCAACCTAGAAAGTTGACTTTTTAGTTGTTTACCAAAAACTTCAGAACGCGAAAATTTTCGCATATGGTGTTAGATTGAGGCAATTCAAGTGTCGTTGGAATCAGAATGACGAGATCTATGATTTGTCGCTGATTTCGAGAGATTTCAAGCACTTTGATTTTTTAGCATATTTTTTATCTCATGGATCATTCCTCCCGAATGGAAATTTTTGGACCACCAAAAATCTGTTTTTATTCAGAAAGTAAGTAAGAGTACAACTCCCTCACTTTCCCGATCTCAATCCACCATGCTTTACTTGGATTGGTACCTTTGATCCCAACTCGAAGATTGTTGAAAAATGCAACAAGAAAATCCTAATTTATTTTTTTCCTTGAATTAAATTCTAATTCTAATTCTCATAGCAACTTGTAATAGTTAACTAAGTTAATTTGACTTAGTTGACTCAGTTAATTCGAGTTGGGAGTCTATCTATAGTCATGTAGAGTGGTTACTAAATTTTAGGGGCCCGGGTTGAGTTCTTTTGAGTTGTAATTATTTAATTCAGTTTAATTGAGTTAAATTCAATTAAACTAGTTGTAACTGATGGAGGAATTAGTAGGAGATCCAATAGTAGGGTGTAACCAACATTGATCAACAAGTAAACTAAAGATTCACACATAATTAACTCATGCATGTCAGATCAGAGAAAGACCCGATTGAGATTGGAGTTTAGGGACAGTGTACTATCAGTTGTATAATCATCTGAATTGTATAGATGGTGCATGCAATTAGAGGAAGGCCTATGATGGATTGCACAGTTATGGATGAGGAATTTCCCAATTAAATATGGGCTAATTCCCTAGGAAACTGCACAAGGAAATAGGAGTTTGGCAGGCAACAAATTTAGCGAAGTATTAGCTAGAGCTTGTTTGTGAAGCAGTGAGATAGACTGTGATAGTGCAGAGTTTGCTCGAGCTTGAGCAAAGCATTGTAATCTTCTCAAATTTTTTGATTAATGCAATATACAGATAGCAGGGGTTTTTAGGTGTGGCTATCCAAAGAAAATTTTTGTGTTATGTGTGATTGAATTCTTCCTTTTTCCCTGCCTCGTGATTTCATCGATCACTTATTGTTTTCATTGATGAGTAGAGTATATTCAATTCAATTGTTTTAGCATATTACAATTTGCAGTTTGAATCACCAAGGAATTTCTACATGGTATGAGAGATGCAATCACTATAGAAGAGGAGAATACGAGTTTGTCTTTTGGAGGAGAAATGGAATTTGTAGTATCATACTTCAGAGCCAATAGGATGTTGTTCTACGGATTGAGACTCGAATATGCCCTTGAGGGTAGTTTGAACTATATTTCTTGGAAGGACAGGATGGAGGCAGTGTTGGAAGACAACGGGCTTAAAGAATTCATAGACAAAGATATTCCTAAGCCAACTGATGCTCTGGATCTCACAGAGTGGAGAAAGTGTGTGGCGAAGGCGAGAAGGATTATCCTAGATAGAGTTCGAGATCATATTGTCTTGAACCTCCACTATAAGGAAACTCCATTTGCAATGTGGAAGGCTTTGACAGACCTATTTTAAAACAACAGTGACCATAGGAAGCTAGCATTGAATGACAATCTCAGAGAGATCAAGATGGAGAAGGACGACACAATACCGAAGTACTTGACCAAGTTCACCCAATATTTGGATGAGCTTGGAAGTGTTGATGTTAAAATTGTTGAAGACAATATGGTGAGCCTACCACTTCTAGGTCTTCCCAAGAGCTGGCACAACTACCAGGACTCAGTTAATGGGATGGAGAAGCTACCAGAGTGGGATAATTTGTGGTCCGACTTGGTACAAGAAGAGGTTCGGCAAACACCAGAGATGGATCCTCATCCAAGCATGATGATGAGGAGAACTATGTCGTAGCTGGAAAGGCAAACAAAGGGAAGGGGAAGTCATCCCATTCCAAATCAGATTCCAGTCACGGCGGTAAGAAGAAGGACATGTCCAAAATTAAATTCTTTCATTGTCACAAGCTAGGACACTATGCCATAAAGCGTCTGCACAAGAAGGTCTGTAAGAAACCCTTAGGAGGAGCGGAAAGTGAAGCTCTTGCTTCACAATTTGAACTGGATTTCACCTTCATCGCTTGCATGGTGATATAGGTGATGGGTAGTGTGTGGTACCTGGATAGTGGAGCCTCATTCCATATGACCATAAACAAATATTTCTTCTGTTACTTGGAGGAGAAGGACCTCCAGATGCACATCGATATGGGAGATGATGGGAGGTATAGCACGATCGACATAAGTATTGTTACATTTTAGAGGGAGTTTGGCTCTCCCCTCACATTAAAAGATGTCATGCATGTTTAGGGTTTGAAGAAGAATTTGGTTTTAGTTTCCATGTTGGAGGAACGTGGCTATGATGTGATATTTAGTAAGGGAAAGTATTTCCTTTGTCACATAGCCTTAGGATAGGTGAAGCAGATCAGGGTTTGGGTGGCGAACCTATACAAATTGGATGTAGAAGATTGCGTTGCTTTCAAAACAAAAGCAAAGAAGGTACAAAGTCGAGACATCAATGAGTTGTGCATAGAATATTGGGTCACTTGCACCACAGAGCTTTAAAGATCATACAACAAATTTATATTGGACATCCCAAGGGTACACTAGAGAAGAGAGACAAATGCAAATGTTGTACATTGGGGAAGTACACCAAAGCTTCCTTTCATGAAAAAGGCATTCGAGGGCAATCGATCCTTGATGGAGTTCAGTCAGATGTGTGTGGATCGCTCTTGACAACATCCACGGCCAAGCACAGGTATTATGTAATATTTGTTGATGATTTTTCTCGTAAGTGTTGAATTTTCTTTATGCAAAAGAAAGATCATATGCTTGCTAAATTTTGTGAATTTAAAGCACTTGTCGAGAAATACACTGGTAGGAAAATTAAATCTCTCACAAGCGATAACGGATGAGAATATGTGTCACTTCTATACATCAAAAGGCATTCAATGGGAATTAATAACACCTCATAACCCACAACAAAATGGGGTGGATGAAAGGAAGAACAAAAGTATTGTGGGAGTGACACGAGCGATGTTACATGATTAGGGCTTATCGTTGCACTTATGGGCTGAAGCATGCAACATGGTCGTTTATTTGCAGAACATAAGCCCTCATCGAATTCTCAAGATGAGTACACCAGAAGAATATTTTTCAGTAAGAAACTAGATGTGGCACACTTCAAGATATTTGGTTCATCTGTCTATTGTCATGTTACCAAGGATGGACAAAAATATAGAGCCAACGATTGAGTTGGGCAAATTTGTGTGGTTACACTGATACACCTCACAACTATCGGGTGTACTTTCCATCCAACACAATGATAGTGGTTTGTAGATATGTGAATTTAGATGAAGAGAAGGCCATGAGACGTTCCCTTGAGAGGGAGTTTTAGTTACATGCAGATGAGGAGCTTTTAGCTCCAAAGGAGGAACCTCAAGATGATGTGGAGCAGCCACATGTAGAGGAGCAGAGAGTGAAAGCATCCACTCATGCAGAGACTTCTAGAGATGGAAGGAAGCACACTAGAGAGGCTGACAGATTGACACATGATGCTAGAAAGAATGTGGGAGCACCCACATCACAACGAAGGCAGAGCAGGTCACCAGATCGATACACTAGCTACATGGCTCTGATGAGTGAGAGTGTAGAAGTTGAGCCATCCTCATTCGAGGAAGTAGTGCAACAACCAGTATGGGTTGATTCCATGGTTGAGGAGTATGACTCCATTATCAGAAAAAATGTTTGGGAAGTGGTCCCAAGACCAACAGACAAGTCAGTGGTGAGTTCTAGATGGCTTTACAAGGTAAAGCAAGCAGCAGATGGGAGTGTGGAGAAACACAAGACCATATTTGTGGCCAAAGGGTTCTCTCAGACAGAGGAAATTGATTATGATGGGACCTTTGTTCCAGTATCAAGGTACTCATCAATCAGATCTATTATAGCATTGTCAGCATAGATGGGATGGAAGATACATCAGATGGATGTGAAGAAAACATTCCTCAACGGGATGATTGAGGAAGAGGTGTCTATTGAGCAACCAGAAGGATTTGAGACCTTCAACAGAGAGTCGCCTGTGTGCAGACTCAAGCAAGTATTGTATGGACTGAAACAATCACCTTATGCTTGGTACACTAGGATTGACAGTTATTTCACGGGTTGGGCTTCACCAAAAGTGAAGCAGATGTGATTCTTTACCATATTGTGGTTGAAGGTAAATTGTTGATTATAGTATTATATGTCGATGATTTGATTCTGACAGGTGATAAGAAGTTGATAAAATCTTGCAAAGAGGACCTTGTAAGAGAATTCGAGATGGGCATGGGGCTCATGCATTAATTTACTGGTATGGAAGTATGGCAAGGAGATGAGGAATTGTTTGTCTCTCAGGGAAAGTATGCCAATGAGATATTGAAGAAGTTCCACATGGAGAAAAACAAACCCATAGAGACTCCTCTAGCAGGTAACTGGAGGAAGGAGGATGCCACTTCAAGTGAAGTAGTGGAGGCTACTATTTATAAATAGCTTATGGGTTCACTTATGTATTTGGTGAACACGCGACCAAACATGTGTTTTGCAGTTAACCAACTTAGTCAAGCCATGGTTAATCCAACCAAAATTTATTGGAAGGCAGCTAAACATGTGTTGAGATACCTCAAAGGCACCACTCAGTTTGGTATTTGGTACAAATAGATAGAGGGAGTGAAGCTTCAAGGCTTCACAGATGCATATTGGGTAGGGATTCCATCTGACAGGAAGAGCACATCAGGGGGAATCTTTAGTATTGGGTTAGCAATAGTTTCTTGGTACAACAGGAAACAAAGATCAGTTGCACTCAGTTCAGCAGAAGCATAGTACATGGCTTCTAGTTAAGAAACTTGTGAGGCTATCTAGATGAGGAAGATCCTTGTTGGGTTATTTGGTCAGTAGATGGATCCTACAATGATTTACTATGACAATCAGATTTGTATCAAACTCTATGAGAATCCAATTTTTCATGATCAGTCCAAGCATACCAACATTCGGTATCACCATCTATGAGATTGTGTGTAGAGGAGAATCATGTTGTTGGAGTATATTCCTACAAAGGAGCAGGATGCAAATATTTTGACAAAGGCATTGTCAATATGAAAATTCGAGTTTCAAAGAGGCAAGATCAGGGTAGCAGATAATCCCTTTCTTGTTAAGAGGGAGTGTTGAAAAATGCAACAAGAAAATCCTAAATTAATTCTATCCTTGAATTAAATTAGGAATTAAGTTGTAATTCTAATTCTCATAGCAACTTGTAATAGTTAACTAAGTTAATTTGAATTTGGGAGTCTAATTTTAGGGGCCCAGGTCGAGTTCTTTTGATTTGTAATTATTTAATTTAGTTTAACTGAGTTAAATTAACTTAAACTAGCTCCAACTGATGTAGGAATTAGTGGGAGATCCAGTAGTGGGGTGTGACCTATAGTAGTGGGGTGTAACCAACAATGCTCAATCAGTAAACGAAAGATTCACTCATAATTAACTCATGCATGTCATATCACAGAAAGACCCAATTGAGATTGGAGTTAAGGACATTGTATTGCCAGTTGTATAATCCTTTGAATTGTATAGATGGTTCATGTAATAAGAGGAAGGGATAAGCCCCAAGGGTTAGCTCAGTTGGTCAAAAATCGTGCCTCACCATCGGGAGGTCACAGAGTTGATTCTACCTGAAGCCCTTGGGGTTAGGTCTTGCCAGTAGGTCGAGGGGTAATAAGCCCAGATTTTTCCGTGGACGTAGCGACCACTCACTGACTAGAGTGTTCGTGAACCACACTAAAAAAAAAAAGAGGAAGGTTTATGATGGATTGCGCAGTTATGGATGAGGAATTTCCCAATTAAATATGGGCTAATTCCCTAGGAAATTGCGCATGGAAATAGGATCTTGGAAGGTAGAAAATTTGGCTAAGTATATGTTGGAGCTTGTTTGTGAAGCACTGAGATAGATTGTGGTAGTGCAGATTTTGCTCAGGCTTGAGCAAAGCATTGTAATCTTCTCAAATTTTCTGATTAATGCAATATACAGATAGCATGGGGTTTTTAGCTATGGTTTTCCCCATAAAATTATTGTGTTATGTGTGATTGAATTCTTCCTTTTTTTCTTCTTCGTGATTTCATCGATCAATTATTGTTTCCACCGATGATAGAGTAGATTCAAGTCAATTGTTTTAGCATATTACAATTTGCAGTTTGAATCTACAAGGAATTTCTACAAAGGTACTCCACATTGCCTCTGCGTGAAGTCTTGGTTCTCTTGTCAAGAATTGAGTTTTCCTATAACTCATCTAAATATTCAGGAGCAAAATTTTCAATATATGGAATCTGAACATTCTCTTCATGATCATCAATCATTAGAGGTTCATGCAATCTTCATTTTGAAGTCTTTCCTTACTGATATACAACCAGCCTTGATCTCACACTGGAAAATCATGATCAACTCGATGCTTGTCATGCCTTGCTTTGTACTTGGCTATTATTTTCTCAAGATGCTCTTGTACTCTTTGATGCACTAACTAAATTTGTTCAATGAAATTCTTGGCTTTGTCCACATCACTATGTCCATCTACTACAATATCTCTACCAAAGATAAAATCAAAGGATACTTTAGAAAATAACCCAAATAAGCTTCAAATGGAAATACTTGCATAGATGAGTGCTTGGCACGATTGTAGACATGTTGGATGTAATGAAAATATATAGTATTCTTAGTATAGTATGCTTACCACAATATCCACAAAGGTGATGCATTTTTTTACAACATGTAATAAATTTGACTCTCAAATTCCCATACAAATTGACTCAACAACAAGCCAAAATAACATAAAATTCCAAAGAAAACATTGTTGCATATAAGTGATTTATTCATAACATCACTTTCCCAAAGTACCCAACTGTGGGGATATGCAACATGTGGAATACAAAAGAAATGCAGTATTCAACTAGACACATAGTCCAACCATTTCTTACTCAACCAAGCTAGGAAATTTTCTTTCTGCATTTTGCTTTCTTCTGGAGCTGCTTCAGGGATGGTTATGGTGTGCCTCACACATTCTTCTGCCATCCCTTTCTCAGGTGATTCCATGACCTATTTTTTCTTCTGTGAATGAAGATGTGGATGCAACTTCCAACATTTCTCGATCTAATGCCCACTTATAATGTAATGAGTACACAAGTTTTTGTGAGTATTTCTTGGTAAAAATGTCTTTGAACTTGGAACAGGATCTTCCTTCCTGTTCTCACTTCTAATCAACATATTCACTTTCTCGACCATTGCTTTCCTTTTTTGGCACTTGGCTACACAATGGTTAGGTGCATGACAAAAAGTACAAGGAAACACATTCCACAAAATTTTATTCAAATCATCATGTTGCTTATAGTCATAGAAGGCTTTTGAATAATTAGGATGTTTATACCTTTTATGATTTTCCTTTGGATTATGATTCTAGCGAGGAGAACTTGACTTGGTTCTTCCTTTGAAGTGCTCATCTCTCTTTGGAGATGTTTTTCCATCAACATCATCATCATGATATGATACTCCTTCAACTTGCAGGAGTTCTTTCTTCACAAATTTCACACTTGAAGAATTCCTTGACTTTGCAGTTTTGGAGCATTCTCCAACTTCTTCTTGAACATATCCTAATCCTTCATGCTGAGGTTGTGCTCTCACCTCAATAGGATTAATGATACCATGACTATGAATTCCAAGACCCTTACCATTGTATCCCATTTTGGTCAAAATTTTCATAACAATACTCTTGGTATGTTTCTCAAATTATGCAAAAGAAGCATTATCATTTTTAAGAGAATGAATTGAACATGAAGTATGTAGAAAATCCTATAGATTCACAAGCTAATGCAATTTGCTAAAGCAAGAGACAAGAATTTACTTCTACTCTTTAGAGCGGAAGCCCATAAAAATCGATAAAACAGAGTAAGAGAATCAAAGGCACATAACACAATAAATATCCGGGGAAAGCCACAGCTAAAAACCCCACTATCTGTTTTGTATTAATCCAGAAAATCAAGATGAAATTACAATGCTTGTTCTCTCTAGAACAATCCCAACGCTCATCAAATTCAATCTCCAACTCATAAGCAAGCTCAAGGCCAAATATTAGCCTCTTCAAAAGCTCTCCAAATCTCTATTCCAATGTGTAATTCCTATGGAGGATGGATTGTATTTAAAGGGAAATAACACCTCTAAAAACTGCGGAATCCCTCAAGGGTCAATTCTTGAATGCATGCACTGTCAGTGAAACTCAGAAAAATATAAAACAAATAGTACATTGTCCCTAGACTCTAGTCTCAACTAGGTCTTTCTCAGAATCGAAATGCATGAGTTTTTGATGAGTAAGTATTCAGTTAACTAGAGTAGCACTAGTGGAGTTCATTAGTGACACCACTAACTGTTAGCTCACTATTAGTTCTCTTAATCAGTTTGAGAACTAATTTAATTGAACTGACTCGTGTAACTAAGTCTTCTATTTTACAACTCACAATTAACTCACACTGGACTGCTATAAAGTAAGGAGAACATACACATGACGACAGAAAGATTTCCAACTTGAATTTACTATGTTAAGTAAGTTTAATAAACTTAATTTAATTATTTTAAGTACCTATGAGAATAGAATTCGAATTTAATTTACAGTTTAATTTAAGGAAAAATCAAGCTAGAATTTCTTGTTTCCATTTCTCAACTCTCCCTCTCAACAAGAAAGGGAGTATCAACTACCCCGATCCTGTCTCTGTGAAACTCGAATTTACATCTTGACAATGCCTTTGTCAAGATGTCAACATCTTGCTCCTCCATGGGAATGTAATCTAACAACATGATCCGCCTCAATACAAAATCTCTGAGATGATGATACCATATATCAATATGCTTGGACCGATCATGAAAGATTGGGCTTTTAGAGAGTTTGATACAACTCCAATAAATCACTGTTAGATCCATCTTCTGACCAAACAAACCAACTAGGATCTTCCTCATCTAGATAGCCTCACATGCTACCAAACTTGCAGCCATGTACTCTTCCTCTATCGAACTGAGTGCAACTGATCTCTGTTTCCTGTTGTACTATTGGCTTATTAGGGCCTGACCCAGGTTCAGAGTTAATTTAGCCGAACAAATCCCGGTACTATTGGCCCTTTCGGCAACAGTCCGCGGAGGCGGACTGAGGTCTCACCCGAAGTAGTATGAGAGGGTGCTAGAACCAGGTTTCCACACCATGGAGATGTATGATGAGTTCTAATGGTCCGCAGTTTGACCCTGCACACAAGTCGCTACGTGCACTTTCCCGTACCTCGCAGCCTAATATGTAGCCTTTGCGCAGCCCTACCGAGGGGCTGAACGTCACGCTCTGCGTTATTACCCAAGAACTCAATGGTGTTCCAACGTTAGTTAACTAACTTTGCCTACTTGAGTGCTTTAAGTATACTTAACAATATAAACCATTCATATAGGTGCGCGCAGTAAATAAATAGTATATTTGCAAATCATATCAAACATGCATTAACCCAAGAACAGATACACAAAATTATAATAAAACTTCTATTTATTAATTCCCTCCTCAATTACAGACTTGACTCTGCCCTGCGCACTCAGTTGCAGGGGTCCATGCACTCAGTTGCAGACTACTAGGCCTCTACACACTCAGCTACAGAAACTTCTCCTACTCTACAACCCAAAGGCACACTTTACACTTATGACTAAATCACTCAAACTTGTTACTCTTCTCTATCCTTTTCTATCTTTTACACTTAGAGCCTCACTCAATTTATACAATCCCATGGTCCACGGACCATGGGTAAGTCTATCTATCCAGCCAACATTACATTACAAAACTAGGGCGGACAACCCTGTGACTATTATACTTTCATGCCCCGCGCCCGCAATTCGCGGAGCTTTACACCAAAATTCGGTCAAAACTTGGGCTTTGAGCCCCAAAACATGCCTTGGGGGGATTCCATGCCCAACATGCCCCCAACCAAACATCATGACTCGCCCTCGAGTCACTCTGTCAATGTGGCGATCTTTGTGCGGAATCCCTCCAGCTGTTCTCGAACTGCATGGAGGTCAACAGCGCACTGAGTTGCTGCTTGCTGGATCTGCTGCATATGCTATTCCGATACCTCTGTGTCCGGAGTGCTTCTCTGCATCAATGTGTGCATCCCCTGTATGTGTGTGAGCTTTCCTTCGATGTTTGTCATGATAGTGAAGGCCTCGTCGATCCAAGGCTGAACGCATGCTTTTAGGACTACTTCCTTATGTTGTGTCGCATCCACCTACTCCTTAAGTGCTTTAGCCTGCTGCATCCGTGCAAGCCTTTGGGTGAGGACCACTGTCTGTGCAGTTCCTTAGACACTATCATATTGTTGTTGGAGTTCTCGCGCCTCTGTCTCTAAGCATTGGATGTTGGGGTCCTCCTGCAGAGTTGTGAGGACCTCAAGTGATTCTTCCAACATGTTGGTGCAGTCTCGCACTGCACCTTTGATTTCCTCCAATCCCGTTGTGATAGCGCTAGCGCGCTATTCTCTGACTTTCGGGGGAGTGGATGGCTGCGCCTTTAACCACAACTCGGCGATCTGAAGATTCAGCTCCAGTTGAACCTTTGTCATTTCCTCCCTAGCCTCGCGGACCCCTGCTACTAACCTGTGGATCTGCGCCTCTGCTGGTATATCTGCTGGGATGGCCAGCTCCGGGATGCTTCAGTAAGCGTCGTTGATCACCTGCACTAGCTGTTTATTTTGCAACACCAATTTGTCACGCTAGAAGATTAGTTGTTCTATATTTATCTTCTGCTCACTAAGGACTTGGAGCGCGTGGCTTTCCCTAGCTCGCAGCTCTGCAGTTATCCCATCCTGCAACACATATAATGTCTCGCGTGGGAGGGCAGAAAGATTAACACCAAGACCTTTCAGCTTGCTACTCGAAGGCCTATCAGCCTCATTTGATGTCACCAGTGCCCCTTCCGACAACACTATTCTGTTTTTCATCCACACGTGCAACATCTGCTCTATTGCCGTGGATCTGACTGCGAGGTTGGTCGAAAGGGTACCAACCTGAGGGGGCCACGCCTGTAATTCCTGCAACTGCGCTCTGAGGGCCCCCAACACAATCTGGTTCTCCTGCATGAAATCTTGGAGAGCCTCATTGGTGACATCGTGCACCGTCTCACCGATGTCATGCAGATCACCCTCGGTTAGGGTGATCGGGTCAATGGACAACTTCGAGGCCTTGACCTTCTTCCGCAACCCTGCCCACTCTGTTGGGTGTTGGCACTTCAACTGTGTGGACGCGGTTCGTGGGTATGCGCCTCCTTCTTTTGTTTCTCCTTCCTCTGCTTCCTTCCCCCATGAAGGCGTTGTTTGGCCCTCGCCCACCTTCGTGGCTGCTGCCTATGCTGCTGCTGCTGCTGCGACCTTTTCCTGCTCGGCTGCTTTTTGTGCCACGTCCCGTGTTTCCCGCACTTCTACTGCTGTTGTTTCCTTCCTTCATTTTTCGGCCAACTGTGCGATGCGCAGTTTGGCCTCGTCTTTCTTCTTTTGCGCTGTCGACTTATCGGTGGCTACAAAGGGTAACTTTGTCCACTGCTTCATTGGGTCCTTGCGCGCCCTGATATATATGTTATGCATGTGCACCTTAAATTATGCAAAACTCTGCAGACTGTTGTAAACCGTGGGTGACAACTGGGGCTTACGGTTGATCTACATTTGGATGTTCATCTCCATGAGCACCCAGAAGATCTTGTTGTCGCGTATCCTATTGGCATCCTTCATGGCCCAGAATGAAGCGTACTTCGTAGCCTCCGGTAAATCTCTGTCAATTATGGGGAATTGACTATCCTTCGGCAATTCCCCAGCTATAAGCACTATGGATAGAAACAACCATGCACAGTGGAATGTTTTTCCCTGTTCCTGGGCTTCGCGGCAATTCTCTAAAAACTCTATGCAAAGGAATTCGTGCTAGTTAAACTAGACCCCCTCCACACACTGCTTGGCCAGTGCAACCACCGGCACAGGTACCTCATTTGCGCAGTACTTGCGCATAACTTTTCCTGCGAGGATTTGGGTTGCCACACGTACTACTTTGTCCTTGATGTTGGATATGGCATAGCCCCTCTTCTTCTTTTCTAGCTTGTACTTCTTCTTCATGGCCTCCGTGATGGCCAAATCACTGCCCTTTCCTTCCGATATGGCCGCGGGGTCTTCTCCTTTGTATGGAAGCCGGGAGATGTGATGAATCAAGTCTGCCATGATGGGGATGGGCTCCTCCAGCCATAAGCACCCATCATGCACCAGGTAGAGCAGCTGCCTGATGACAAAAATGGTTATTGGGGCGCGATGGAAATGCAGCACCCAAAGTAGGTTCAACAGCCTGGCCTTCTCCACTCCGCGCAACCACTTCCGTGGCTCTAATGCTGTCACCACCCCCATGATGTTCTACTTCATGAGGTTTCCGGTCTCAAGGTGAGGGAACTTCTCATGGTCAGTGAGGTCCCAATCTTCGAATTTCATGGTCGGCATGCGGCCCAGGTGCATGCCTTCAAACCTAATGCCATCTGGGAGGAGCGGGGTCTAGAGCGAGCTCTTGGTCTCGTCCAGGTCTTTGGGAACTTTGGCCTTCCCTTTTCGTGGGGGGACATAGTCGGGCAATTTTTCGTAGAGTGCGTAAGATGAGTATCCACCTCCATGGCTTCATCTTCTTCTTCTACAATGATAATCTCCTGCAAATCTTCTTCTTCTTCGTCTGTTTCTATAGTGACAACTTCCCCTTCTCCTCCATCAACAGTTTGTTGCGCAGCAGGTTCTGTGGGGACATGCGTACGGGAGCCATTCCTTGTTTGTCCTTTTTGGGTCTTGGCTTGCGCGGTGATTTTCGGATTTCTGCCACAATCTTGGTACATTTTGGAACATGCCCCACAATTAGGGCTTGTGCGGCCTCCTCGGCGGTCACTTCTATTATCTCCATACCATCCTTAGTTGCTGTCATTGTATCTGTGCTGCAATCAATCACTCGCGAACTCAGGGGCTCAATCAACACTCCGCTCACAACACTCAGGGTTCTGCTCAATTCGCAAATGACCAAGTGTTGCTTGTTGGGCAGCCCTTTGTATTTTATAGTGCTTTTTCAATTTGAATTCGATCGTTCCCCCCAATTCTGGTTCATTAATTCTTTCTTGGCGGTAGATTTTCCCAAATCTTTCCCATAAATTGCATCTTAAATGCCTGTCGCCCACTCCATTTGGCCTCAAGTCGAGCATCCCATCATGAATAGTGACTTCAACGGTCACTTTTTGGCCAACCCGCGCGGCAGCGCAGCCCCCCATGCGCGAACCTTGTGATTCTTTGCTTATGCGCGCATCTCCAATATCGCACAACTCCCGGGAAAAATAGTTTATAGTCCCGCACCCCCTTCCAACTGCCTAGAGCGCTAAGACTGTATTTCTGTTGGCTAGTCAGGTGGCCGCACCACCCATGTAGAGTTCCATCCTGCCCTCCGTCATGGTTCCTAGAGAATCCCCACCTTTTATTGTTATGGTCGGCATCGCGCACTTCACCATTTGCAACACGCTACCCTGGTCACTATGCTTAGCAATATGCGGTCCAAGCCAAGGCATCAGACTAATCAATTCATGATGATAGTTCTCAAACTTGTCAGCATGATCGTATGCACCTTGCCTTACCATCCTAGTTTTTTCGGCGAGAAAATCTTCCTTGATCTCATCCTCCAGCTTCTTGACTTTCGCATCCACCAGCGTGCTTTTCTTTCTTAACCATACCCTTTCTTCTTCAAGTTCTTGGAGTCTAAGGTTTCCCTGTTGGATTTCTTCCTCAAGTCCCATGTGTTCTATTTCTTGCGGCTGTGTGATTCCTTCTTTCCAGGCTTTGTGAACCATCGTATCTACAGGTGCTGCTATGCGCAGGCTAGGCTTTTCATGCTCCATAGGGATTACAGCTTCTACTTCATACTTCAGATTTGGAAGTGCCCGCGCGGTCAGAGTTTTGCACATGGTCCTATAAGCCCATTGAACCATTGGTACGCGTACGTCCCAGTTAGTTCGCTTCACAGGGTGGACCGCGTTTAGTGCTTCACGTACTTTGTCAAAAGCTTCTACGTGAATATGCTTCTGCATTCTTGGTCTTACCATACTTCCTGGTCGTCGTTCGCGCCATTGCCTTGCTCGTTCTTGCTCCTCGATCGTGTTACTACCGTGCAGACGGTGTGCCTTCATGTAGGTTTTGCACCATATGCCTATACCCATCTGGACAGGTGGGCGCACGAGATGTTTCGTCCATCATACTTGGCTTTCATCCGCATCTGAGGCTTCCCAAAACGTAGGCGCGTCATCATTCTGCATTCACGCCAATCCTCAATATTCTGCTGGTGCGTATCCCACCACCTTGCGGGCGTAGCGCACAGTACCCATTTCAGAGTATCGAACCGCTGTTGTTCTGGCACTTCTTTTTCAAAGTTGTTCAGGAAATCATCCACATCACTCAAACCGTCATACATAGGCAGATCTCTTACCTCTGTTGCCACGCAGCGTAGCGACCTTGTCATCATTTTACAGTTGAGCGTGGTTACCTTGTGTAACCAGTTCGGCCATCGTTATATTTCCTCGTCTGAATTTGAGGTGCAGGAGCTTTCGTGCTCCCACGAGAATCTACCATCCCCTGTTGGATTCACCCAGTCCTGCTCCCGTGTGATTATCTTGTAAATACAGTCTAGATCGTTGTTGCTATCGTAGTTGCGCACCGACTCTGTGTAGCGTGATCCTTCCGCAGGGTCTAAAGGTACCACTATGAGTAGTGACCTTTTCTCAAAAATCATCTTGTGTTTCTTTAGATTTATCACTCCATTCATGTCAGTGGCCCAATCTATTCCTAGTAGCGCGGGATAGGGATTGTTGTCATCAACAATCTTTATCACTTCGAAATCTGCAAGCACACTTGCACCTTCAATATCTACCGTTATTCCCTACAATCTTCCCATAGGTAGGATCTTTTTCTGATTCGCCATTCGCAATTGAATAGGAGACCATTACAACACATGCCTGCCCATGTGCTCCCATGTCTGCTTTGGCAGGACGTTCGCGTCCGATCTTAGATCCAAAATTACTTGATCCATTTCATATTCCCTGATCTGCGCAGTCAATCTCATCTCTCTTCATGTTCGCGTTGTGTGCTTCCCGAGCTTTCGGACTACGCGCGGTTCGCCTGGCGTGGTCCCAGCACATCTAGTGATGAGTTCTTGCAATCCCTTCACAGCTTTTCTGTCACGCAGTAGCTTCATGCATGTCTCCAAAAATGTAGTGAGCATTGATGGGTCCATTTATGGTTCCAGTTTGCCTTTACTTCCTGAAGTGGAGGCCTCCATGAAGCTCTTCTTAGCTTCCATGAATGTATCCTTAGCGCGCTTTAAATCAAATTCGGGTTCCTTTGTTGGAGCCTTGCAAACCCAGGCACTCTCTTCGAGTTGCTTGCCTTTATCATCTCCTGTCGTGATACCACTTCGTAGCACAATATTTACATTCGGGTCTTCCCCGCGCGACTCAAACCTCATCATTTGTAGGTTCTAAGTCGGGGGAGGTTGGAGTGCTCCTTTATCGTGCAACCTCACTATTAGCGTGGGACAGTCCTCTATCTCATGATCAAAATGGGTACAATATAAGCATGATGGTCTCGTCGGATTTGTACAATCGCGGGCATAATGCCCCGGTCCTCCACAATTGTAACATATCAGTTGTCCGCGACCTCTTCCTGGTCCCATTCCACCTCGACCTCATCCACGCCCCTGAAATCCAGTGCACACCATCCCTGTATTTTGATCAAGGGCCCGTGTTTCAGTCTGAACTCTTTAGGTAAGAGTCTCATCCATCATTAGTTCATAACTTCTACAGGTGCGCTCATTGTGGCCTACTGACCTGTAGAAATTACAAAACAACTACTGGGAATTCTGTGTATACTTCTGTAATAGATGGCAGTTATCTGTAGCATGCTTCCCTCTTATCTAAAAAATCATGCACCATAATGCAGGCGTCATGCTCGGTCCTGTTTGTGCCTCTGGTCTCAACGACATTGGTCCTCCTCCCGCCAGGTAGTTCGCGAAGACTTGACAACGGTCCTTGTCATTTCCCTGGCCTTTGCACTCCATGCACCATACCTCCTCATGTGCTCCTAGGCGAGCCGTCCTATATTGTTTCAAACTCTGCATCTCAAGGCATAAGTTTTCTAACTGCGCGTGGATTTATTGAACTCCCAAGTTAAGATCTTGTATCGGGGTCTTGTGTAGTCTCATTGCGATCTCCAAGGCCTCGGCCTGAGTGGATAATTTATGTTGTGACAGCGCGTTCCTTAGATATGGCGTTAGCGATGCTACAAACCATGTGTGGTGTTGCCCATCTGTCAAGGTCATGTTGGCTTCACGAATCATACACTTCAATCTCTGATCCAAATCCCAGGGGGTCTCGCCTGGAAGAATCGCGATTTCCTTAAATCCGATGATCGACTATGTCTCTGACTTTGGCCTACTAAATTCCTTGTTTAGCGTAGCTTGGATATCCGCGATCCCTGCATTCAGACTGTCATTGGAGTTCTTAATGTACCAAGTCAGTGCACGATCCTGCAAAGCACTGACTAGCGTTGCCTTCTTTATATTGTCATTCGTGAGTCCCTTTGATTCCCATACAGCCCTTACCACGAACCAAAATTGGTTTGAATCTTCATTCCCTACTCCTTTGAACACTGACAATTTTATCGTGCTTGCCATATTGAATTGTGGTAGTGGCAGAGGTGGTGTGGGCGAAGACAGGGGTGAAGATGGTGAAACTAATGGTGGTGTAGGTGGAAGTGGTATGCGCGGAATTCACTGCTTTATCAAACTGTTCGTGCTTCTTGGTGAGACCTTCGCGAGCTCTTCCTCGCTTTCTTGCAGAGGTGAAATCAAGGGGCTAGTTTCTAGTTCTGCGCTACCTTCGTTTCTGTAGATCCTCCCACTTCGCGTAGCCCCAAACATCAATTTATTCGCATAAACCGCTTTTCACACAGTAGCATTTTAATCCAAGTGTTCAAAGATTTAACGTACTTACCCCGCGGTCCTTTGAGGAAGCGTCGTTCCGCCTCGCTATAGCTAACAGAAGTATCTACCGTGAACTCAGTGATAAACCCTCCTATAATTTGATCGATCCAGTGATCCACAATGCATACAATCTTATCTTTCGATGCTTCCAATCTGTGCACCAACTCTGGAGTCCACACAATAGGTTTGTCGAGCCTACACCTTCCTTGACTATTTGCTAGCTTCGCGATCCACTTGTACAACTCAGAGGGGAAGGATGCAAAAAAAGTTTCATGGATTTCCGTATATAAGTAGCACTCTAACCACTCTTCCTTTGATAATCACATATTCCTATTTTCCTGTGCCACGAGCTCGTGAATCTTTCTGTCCAACCACTCTTCAATTCCTTTCTTTGTCGGATTCCAGTGATACGACATCAGACGTCTCTATGCAGATCCCGGTCCCGACAACAGAACCATTTTTTGGCTTATTGGGGCCTCCTAGGTTCAGAGTTAATTTAGCTGAACAAATCCTGGTACTACTGGCCCTTTCGGCAACAGTCTGCGGAGCACAGACTGAGGTCTCACCCGAAGTAGTATGGGAGGGTGCTAGAACTAGGTTTCCACACCCTGGAGATGTCTGATGAGTTCTAGTGGTCTGCAGTTTGACCTTGCGCGTAAGTCACTACATGCATTTTCCCGTACCTCGCAGCCTGATATGCAGCCTTCGCACAGCCCTACCGAGGGGCTGAACGTTGCGCTTTGCGTTATTACCCAAGACCTCAATGGTTTTCCAACGTTTATTAATTAAATTTGCCTACTTTAGTGCTTTAAGTATACTTAACAATATAAACCATTCATACAGGTTCGTACAATAAATAAACAGTATATTTGAAAATCATATCAAACATGCATTAACCCAAGAACAGATACACAAAATTATGATAAAACTTCTCTTAATTAATTCCTTCCTGAGTTACAGACTTGACTCTGCCCTGCGCACTCAGCTGTAGAGCCTTCTCCTACTCTACAACCCAAAGGCACACTTTACACTTGTGACTCAATCACTTAGACTTATTACTCTTCTCTATCCTTTTCTATCTTTTACACTTAGAGCCTCGCATTACAAAACTAGAGCGGACAACCTTGTGACTCTATTATAGTTTCGCACCCCGCGCCTGCAATTCGCGTAGCTTTACAACAAAATTCGGTCAAAAATTGGGCTTTACTCCCCAAAACATGTCTTGGGGGGGTTCCATGCCCAACATGTGCCAAGAAACTTCCGTTGACCCAATACTAAAGATCCATCGTGATGTGCTCTTCCTGTCGGACGGACTCCCTTCCCAATCTGCATTGGTGAAGCCTTGAAGCTTCACTCCCTCTGTCCTTCTGTACCATAACCGAAACTGAGTAGTGCCTCTGATGTATCTCAATACATGCTTTTCCCCCTTCCAATATAACTTGGTAGGCCTAACCATTGCTTGACTAATTTGGTTAACTACATAGCACATATCCAATAGTGTGTTCACCAAGTACATGAGTGAACCCACAAGTTGCCTATAAACAGTAGCTTCCACTACTTCTCCTGAAGTAGCGTCCTCCTTCCTCCAGTTACTAGCTAGAGGAGTCTCCATGGTTTCACTGCTCTCCATGCGGAATCTTCTGAGTATCCTGTTGGCATACTTTCCCTGAGATACAAAAAACTCCCCATCTCTCTGCCATACCTCCATGCCAAGAAATTAATGCATGAGCCCCATGTCCTTCATCTCAAACTCTCTTGCAAGGTCCTCCTTGCAAGATTTGATGAGCTTCTCATCACCTGTCAGTATAAGATCATCTACATAAAGTACAATGATCAACAACTTACCTTCCACCACTATGTGATATAGGTTCACATCCACTTCACTCTTCGTGAAGCCCAACCCAGTGAAGTAGCTATCTATCTTGGTGTACCAAGCATGGGGTGTTTGCTTCAGCCCATACAATGCTCTCTTAAGTCGGGACACATGCGACTCATGGTCCAAGGTTTCAAAACCTTCGGCCTACTCTATGTACACCTCTTCCTCAACCATGCCATTGAGGAAGGCAATCTTCACATCCATCTAATGGATCTTCCAACCCATCTGTGTTGATAGTGCCAAAATAGATCTAATTGACAAGTAACTTGCAATAGGAGAAAAGGTCTCATCATAGTCAATCCCTTCTACTTGTGAAAATCCACAGGCCACAAATCTGGCCTTATGCTTCTCCACACTACCATCAACAACTTGCTTTACCTTGTAAAGTCAATGGGAGCTCACAAATGACTTGTCCTCTGGTCTTGGGACCACATACCAAACATTGTTTCGAACTATGGAATCATACTCCTCCACCATCGCATCAACCCAAACCGACTGCTACACTGCTTCCTGAAAGGAAGATGGCTATGTCACAACACATGTACCCATAAGTTCCATGTATCCAGTGTACCTCTCTGGTGACGTCCTTTATCTGCACTGAGAAGAGGGTGCTCCCACATTCTCCCTTGCATCATCCAACAATCTGTCAGCCTCTCTAGTGTGCTTTATTCCCTCTTTGGAAGACTTTGTCTGAGTAGATGTCTCCACTCTCTGAACCTTTGCATGTGGCTGCTCCACATCAATCTAAGGCCCCTTAACCTTAGGAGCTAAAATCTCCTCATCTGCATGTAGCTCAAGCTCCCTCTCAAAGGATACCCGCATGGCCTTCTCCTCATCGAATCTGATATCGCTCCGAACCATTGTCATCTGACTGGTCGACATGTACACCCGATAGTTGTGGGGTGTATTAGTACAACCCACAAATATCCCCAACTCTGTTGTTGGCTCAAGCTTCTTCCATGCATCTTTGGTCACATGGAAATAAACCTATGACCCAAAAATCTTGAAGTGACCAACATCTGGCCTCTTACCGGAATAAGCCTCCTTTGGTGACGTGGGCTACGGTTCTGAACATAAACCATTGTGTTGCATGCCTCATCCCACAAGTGTAGTGGTACGCCCTAGTCATGCAACATCGCCCTTGTTGCCCCTACTATGCTCCTATTATTCCTCTCGGAAACCCCATTTTGTTGAGGGTTATGGGGTGTCGTAAACTCTCGTTTAATCCCTTCCGTTGCACAGAAGTTATTAAATTCATTGGAGACATACTCACCACTGTTATCACTCCGTAGAGCTTTAACCTTCTTGCGAGACTCTTTCTCTACCAATGCTTTGAACTCACAAAACTTTGTGAAAGTCTGATCCTTTTTCTGCATAAAATATACCCAGCATTTATGAGAATAATCATCAACAAATATAACATAATACCTGTGTTTGGTCATGGATGCTGTCGAGAATGGTCCACACACATCTTAATGGAATCTCTCTAGAATAGACTCTTCTTGATTGTCTCTATCTCCAAAGGAAGACTTGGTGTATTTTCCCAAAGTACAACCCTTGCATGTATCAACTTTCTCAAGTGTACCTTTGGGAAGAGCGTTAGAGATTTGATGCAATATCTTCAGAGCTCCATGATGCAAGTGGCCCAACTCGCCAACATCTCGGCTCAACATCTTTTCCGCTTTGGAACTCAAAGGAGCACAATCCTCTACCTCTAACTTATAGATATTTTGAACTTGAATCCCTATCTTCTTTACTTGACATGTGGCTATGTGTCGAAGGAACTTCTTTCCTTTCAAAAAGATCACATCATAGCCTCTATCCTTAAGCATGGAAACATATACCAAGTTCTTTGTCAATTCGGGTACATGCATAACATTCTTCAAGGTGAGTGGAGTCACATGCTCCCTCTGAAAAGTAATAGTGTCCACACCAATAACACTATACTTACCATCATCACCCATCTAGATATGCATCTTGAGATATTTCTCCTCTAATTCACTGAATAAATATTTGTCGCCAGTCATGTGGAAGGAAGATCCACTGTCTAAGTACCAGACACTTCCCATCATTGAAGACATCATGCATGCAATGAGGGAAAATTCCAATTCAAATTGGGAGGCCAAAGCCTCACCCGCCGCTCCTCCTGAGGACTTCTCTGTGGACTTCTTCAATGGACAATTTGTAGAAAAGTGTCCCATCTTATGACAATGAAAGCATTTAACTTTCATCATGTCCTTCTTCTTACCTCCATGATAAGAATTTTATTTGGAACGAGAAATTTTACCTTTCCCCTTCCTTGCCTTAATCGCCAAGGCACAATTCTCTTCATCGTCAGTATTTGATGAAGAGTCATCCCTGGTGTTCCTCCTGATCTCATCTTGCATCAAATTTGACCACAGTCGTTCCCAGTATGGTAGCTTCTCCCAACCATTGATAGAGTCCTGATAACTATTCCAACCCTTTGGGAGTCCAAGAAGGGAAAGGATTACCATATCCTCTTCGGAAACCATGATTCCAACACTTCCAAGTTCATCCCCACATTGAGTGAACTTGGTCAAGTATTTCGGAATCGTCTCACCTTTCTCCATCTCGATTTTACGAAGTTTAGCCTTCAGTGCCAACTTCCTTTGATAAATTCTATTATGATACAAGTCTGTCAATGTTTTCCACATAACAAGCGGGGTTTCCTTTCCATGGAGACTCGAGACAATATGATCTTGAACTCCCTTAAGGATTATCCGCCTTGCCTACGCCACACACTTCTTCCACTCGGCCAGGTTCTGTGCATCAGTAACTGCTGGCTTAGGAATTGCTTGTTCAACAAATTCCTTCAAGTCATTATCCTCTAGCACAGCCTCCATCATGTCCCTCCAGGATATGAAATTCAAGCTACCTTCCAAGGCATAACCAAGCCTCAACCCATGGAACGCCATCTACCGATACTAAGTATGTATTGCAAATTCGACTTTTACCTATAACCCATAAACTAAAACCTTCAAAATATCCTCTAGTATATTGTTCTTAGCTTTGATACCATGTAGAAAATCCTATAGATTCACAAGATAATGTAATTTGCTAAAGCAAGAGACAAGAATCTACTTCTACTCTTTACAGTGGAAGCCCATAAACATCGAGCAAACAATAATCAATAGAGGAAGAGAATCAAAGGCACGTAAAAAAATAAATATTTGGGGAAATCCACAGCTCAAAACCTCACTTTATGTTTTGTACTAATCTGGAAAATCAAGATGAAATTATAACGCTTTTTCTCTCTAGAACAATCCCAGTACTCAAAAAATTCAATCTCCAACTCATAAGCAAGCTCAAGGCCAAATCTTAGCCTCTTCACAAGCTCTCAAAGTCTCTATTTCAATGTGTAATTCCTATGGAGGATAGCTTGTATTTAAAGGGAAATAAAGCCTATAAAAGTTGTGCAATCCCTCAAGGATCAGTTCCTGAATGCATGCACTGTCAATGCAACTTAGAAAAATCTAAAACAAATAGTACACTGTCCCTACACTCTAGTCTGAACTGGGTGTTTCTCAGAATCGACATGCATGGGTTTCTAATGAGTAAATTTTCAGTTAACTAGAGTAGCATTGGTGGAGTTCATTAGTGACACCACTGACTGTTAACTCACTATTAGTTCTCTCAATCAGTTTGAGAACTAATTTAACTGAACTAACTCATGAAACCAAGTCTTCTATTTTACAACTCACAATTAACTCACATTGGAATCCTACAAAGTAGGGAGAACATACACATGATGACAAAAAGACTTCCAACTCGAATTTCCTAAGTTAAGCAAGTTTAATAAACTTAATTTAACTATTTTAAGTTGCTATGAGAATAGAATTCAAATTTAATTTACAGTTTAATTCAAGGACAAATTAAACTGGAATTTCTTGTTGCCATTTCTCAACAAATTATCTTTTACCTCCTTTTCTACTTGCGACTTCTGGTCCTCTTCTTGAAGCTTAGCCATATCCTCCTTCTTCTCTTTTGTAGACGAAGTGGTAGATGAAGATTCAATAAAACCACTCTTATGATTTAACATATTAGCAGTGTTCTTCAACTGACAAAGGGAAAAAGCATCAGTCATCCCATGACCACAAACTTGTCGAGTCTTGGGAGAAGCTTCAGTAGTGGAAAATTCCCTGATTTTCTCTTCAATGACATTCAACAACATCAAGCGCAACTTCTTCTCGTTATCTCCTGCTTTGAGCAATCTTCTTAGTTCCATGTTCTCCACTTAAAGAGAAGAATTAATCTCTTCCAGTTCTAAGAGCCTTTCATGCTGCAAACTTTCACCCATGCTTGCAATCTGGTCATAACTTGCTTCGATACCAGTGATATGAAAATCAATCGTCCTTTGATACTTTGCAAGTTTTGATAAATGTGGGTCTTCAATTGGTTACTTAGTTCGTAACTTGTTCAACTATGAATAGTTAATTTTAAATGAAATTAAAGATGAAACAAAATCATATGCAATCCAACATGGTAAAAGTGAAGAAGGGAACAACCACGTGATAACGAAGTTCGTCCTGTGTGGACTATGTCTCCGGGCCCTGTTCCAATGGCTAGGCCGTTTTATTGTTCTCATAAACAAAAATAGTACCTTACAAATCTTTAAGTCATAAAGTAAACCTCCTTCTAGAGTGGCATTGTTTCTCCTTCAAAGAAACATTCTCCTTCGGAGAAATCTCACTCACAAGTTTACTCACTTTAGCAAAACAATGATGGCGCCAAAAGAAAAGGACACTCTCATTGAATGTGGCAACAAGTCCTTGTACTCATTATGAGATCAAGAAAGCAAACACAAATTCAACTGCTTCATAATGAAGTGTCAAAATGGTCTTTTCCCACAATCATACTGAGAATAGACTGAAAAATGGCTGCTCTAATGAAGAAAATATATGCTACAAATGCATTTATAAGGCTTGAAAATCTCTATCTAGGCTCTTTCTGTGTTAAAAATTTCCACATGGCCTCAAAAATCCATAAACAGTGTTTGTCTACAACATAAAAGGATTTGTCTCTACAAATTGTTCAACATACAATGCTCAAATAAAAAAAATAATGTTGCCATTGTGTCCAAAACACCCAAAAACCCTTGTGTACGCTTTTCCTGGGCTCAAAAATACTGAAAAATGGGAAAGTTAGGCCTCATGGTTCATTTATCTGCTACTTGTCTTGCAAATTGGCAAAATTGTTTAACCAGGAAATGAAACTCCTCTTTTGTCAGATTGTTGGGTGATAATTTCGTTGGAATTAGCACTGATTCCGCCACAAATGGTGCAAACTATCAAGTCATTAATCGCGCCAATAAGGCCTTAAGCGCTGATTTTTGTGTTCTTGGTGTGGGTCATATGGTATGGCATGTGGCCAGGGCCACGGGCCAAAGGCCATGCGCCCACCAGTACCAAGTCCCTGGTCATGTGGAAGGGCCATATGGTCGCGGGTTGGGTGCCATGCGCTGACCCCTTCACCACTAGCCCCACAGTTTTCAATTACCAAAAGAACCGGGGGCTATGGCTTATCTCCTAGCCCCTTTTGCCATACTCCGCGGGTGGTCATAGTATATACTTTGGAACTGGGGTTTGGGCTAACTTCTTTCCCCCACCGCCATGGTTTTGTGGTGTGTGATATGTCCCAGGGACAGGGCTAACTGCCCAACCCCTCTCACCAACGTTAATAACAATATTAATTTAAATATAACCACAGACTATTGTATGTTAAGAACCAATTACATGAGCTAGCGATAAGACATTACATTGTTGTTCCGAAGGTCACGGGGTCGAACCCAAACCATATTTTGCACGGGACCCGAGGGCCAGGTGGTGCCCTCCCATTGGGCCATGTGATGCCTCATGATTGGTCCACCTCAAACCTCGTTAACCAATAAATTTTTTCCACCTAGCCTCGTACGGTCATGCCACGTGTCAGTGCGTGGTTGGTCCATACTACAAACCATAGCTACACAGTCACCTGCTGATGTCAATGCCACGCCACTATACAACTTGCCCAGTCAGCGATCCAGTCAACCTTGTAAGTTGACTTTTTAGTAGTTTACTAAAAATTTCAAAATGCGATAAATTTCGCATACGATGTTGGATTGAGGTGATTCAAGAGTTGTTGGAATAAGAACGATGAAATCTATGATTTGGATCTAGTTTTCGGAGATTTTGAGCACTTTTATTTTTGAACATATTTTTTATCCTTTATATCATTGGCGAGGGACAGACGCAATTTCACCTGGTTTGTTTTGATGTCATCAGTAAGCGACATGATTTGGGTGGGTGGGGAATTTTGGACCTGAGGATTTTTGGATGGGCGCTATTGATTAAAATTTTGTGGAGGGCCTTATTTGGTAATGGGATTTGGCAGGACATTGTTAAAGATAAATACCTCAAGCACAAATCTATTGTGGAATGGTTTAGACAGGGCAGGATAGGAGAGAAAAAAGGGTCTTAAATCTGGCAAATATTTTATAAGGTAAGTGGATGGTTCTTGGATAACCTTCAATGGTTAGTAATTTGATGCATTTTCCTATCGAGGTTCAAAACATATTTTTTTCCTTGACCAGTTCTATAGGTACAAACTAGATCCAACTCCATATCCAATCTGGAAAGAGGCTAGGGAGATTGGACTTGTTGGATCTGATGCAGACTCAGAACTATTATATAAACCAACTGCAATTGGTTAGTCTCGTGAGAGGACTCATGCTGATGTTTTAGTTTGGTGTTGATCTGGATTTAAACAAGAACACAACAAATTACAGAGATAACCATAAACATAGAGATGCAACGGAAATAATACTTCATTTCATTAATGTAAAATACTAAAATATGCTTACAAACAGAAATGGAAATAAACCAGCTAGGGCGATGGTAGCTTATCTCTGAGAAGAGATGTGGCGGCTACATGCCTCTGAACTGTCTTACAATGAGGCTCAAGGGCCTTTTTATTATTGAACAATAAGAGCAAACCCTAAACAACCAAAACCTTAACCCGAGGAGATGTAACACCAAGAGTTTATGGGCCCCGTTGGGGTGAGTTGGACAACCAACTTCCCGGGGTTGTGATTTGGTGATATTATCTCCATTTGAAACGTATGATAGCTTGTTGGAAAGGTCTCTTCGAGGAATACGAAGAAAAATATGATTTTAGACAAAAAAATCACTGACGGTAGATTTCCCAAAAAACATTGTTTAGGGCCTCAAAACGACTCCAGAAGTTTAGGACCTGAAAAACTGCTAAAAATAGTAAATTGTGCTACAATTAAGGAAACTGAAAAGCTGAAAGAAACAGTTGCGGGGGTCCAAATGGGATAGGTGGGTGGCCACCAACGTCCACCTGGATCAGGGGTGGACTTCTGAGGAATGGATCTGTGGTCATTTTTTATTTATACAGACACATCGCTAGTGAGATCGATCCACAAACTGGGCATTGTCGGTATTCTTCTATTTGGCATTGGGAAGTGCCATTAAAAATCATTAATTTCTATTGGCTTGCCTAGAACAATCGTATCCTGATTTGGGATAACTTATGCAAACGCGGTTTTAATGGCCCGTGATGGTGTTCATTTTGCAGAGGATCCCTTGAAAGTGTATTTCATCTGCTTTTACAATGCCCCTTATCTTTGGTGGCATGGTATTGTTTTCTATCCTATTTTCGGCTCCCCAACCTTCGATCCTTTTCCTCACTCAAATCATGCTATATCTGGTGGGCTAGTAGAAAAGGAAATTTCAAGGCCATCCCTCTCTCATATCCTGGGAGATTCGGCGTGCCAGGAACTCTCTAATTTTTGAAGATATTCCTTTGAACATACACAGGGTCTATACACATGTATATGCGTGGATGGAGACTGGGAGCAGGTGTATTCAAAAGGATGGTATTCCCAAGCATATGAATGATATTTTGCAGATACAACTTCCAACATGTTTTTTTGATGGGGCCGCCCAATCTTCCAATTGTGGATGTGGAGCCGAGGTAACGATAAATCCCCAGACTCAGTGTTTACTTTATTGGTATGGTGGGACGGGCTCAAACACCAGAGCATGAACTCTTAGCCCTATGGGGGCTGTTATATTTTGCAAATTTACTTCTCTTGCAGAAAATTGCTATATACGGGGACTTAAAAACCATCATTGAGATTGCTTATGGTAAAAATTCTCTCTCGATTTCCAATCTAAACAACTGGTTGGATTGTATTATGATGCTGAAAGAGTCCTTTGTAGAAATCTCCTTTACACATGTTTACAAGCAATGGAACATTGTTGCAGATGCTTTGTCGAAGAAAGGATTGTTGGTTGCTCTTGATATCATTCATTTCAAGTGGAGAGTTGGGGATGCAAATCTGGAGGAGGGAGAGATTGTCATTTGTTGATTTTTGTATCTTATTTTTGGTTTCACTTGTAGTTCTAGAATATTTTCCATACTTGTTTATTTTCTATACTTTTCTTGAACAATACACTTTGTATATTAGGTATTGGATGGTGGTTAGTTATGTTTTACAAAACCTTATGATTTTTTTATGGACGAAGCAACATGTCACAGGGTGCACTGAACATTTCGCTATTCTACTATGTTTCAAGATGAACTATTTATGTTTTATATTTCAGCTATATTATGAGCATTGAGGCTTATACGTACTAGTTTTCCATTTATTAATAGAAATTCTTCAAAAATTTTAAATAACAAAATATTGTCTGTTTGAATTGTATAGTATTTATTTTTTAAATAAAATATAAATAATACACATTATATATTAAGTTGTAAAACATTTATTAATATAAATTTATTTAATTTCAAATTTAGCAAGAATATTAATTTTTTCAAAATATGAACTTTTATTTTTAAAATAAAATTTGAGAATAAAATTATAACTTAAGATTTAATTATTTCAATATTAATAATTGAAAGCTAAAATAAATTTGTGTTTCTTCTTTATATTACTATTTATATTTTATATTTTTTTTATAGAAACGTTCTTAATTTTATTCTTATTAATTTTTATTTTTATTTTTATTTTTTTTCAAAGAAAAATCAACAACTTCCTGTTAATAAAAATAAAAAGTTACATAGAGGAGATGCACAAGTGCATTCAAATATGTCCCGATGGACCAATGTATGTGCATTAAGCACACATAGTAGCTAGACTACAAAAAAATAAAAAAATAAAAATAAAATTACATTTGACCAGAGAAACTGGTTTTTTATTTTTTTTTCCTTTTTTCTTTTGGACTTTTTGCCAAATCTCAAGTGATGGAGTAGATGAAACAATAGCCAACTCATTATTTCTTGAAGTGTTTGAGACTTCTTTATTTGAATCTGAGCTCTCATAAACATGAGATAGCTTTGTTCCAATTGGGCCTTGGTTGATGCTCTTGTCCTCGTGTTGGTTCTCATGGATCACAACCACTATTGAGTCATTGTGACTCTTTACCTGTTTGTTATGATTCTTCTGCTTCTCTTCTCCCTCCTTTTGAGAACCTTGTTGATATTGCGTCTTTGGATGTTGCTGGGTCTCATCCATTTCTTCATCCTCATCATCTAAAGGAGGGTTGGGGAATTGCCATCCTTTTTGCTTTTGCAGTCTTTTCTTTGCTTGATTGCATGTGTTTTGCAAGTGCCTTGTTTGATGGCAAATCCAGCATCTAAAGGTGGTATTTTCAAAATCTAACCATTGTGTCCATTTGAAGTCTTGATGTGTCAGGTGGATATGATCAGGAAGGCCTTTGCTTAAATCCATCTCAACACATATGCGTGCAAAAGTGAAGATACCTTTGTCCATTCTTTCTCGATCCATTTTTAGGAACCTTCACAAAGAGTCCCAATGCCTTCTAAGACCCAGTGGTGCCAAAAGGAGAGCAAAATATTATGTAGCCTTACCCAAACCGGCATTTTTGTTACGACCATTGAGTTGGCATCAAAACTAGGGAACCATGGGGTTATAAAGAGACTTGCTCTGCCACAAAACCATGGTCCTTCATTTATGACATATTCAAAGTCTTTCTGTGTATCAAACTGAACCACAAAAAAACCTTTTGCACACAGATAAATGTCACAATCTCTAGTCCAATTGAGGTAGATCCACTAATTTAGAAATTTTCATAATACATATATACATGATATTTTTCTTTGATATGTTTTTTTCTTCCTTCACATGTATAATGTTGTATATTTCATATGTTGTCAACACCTATTATGTCACTTGTAAAAATTAAACCTAGGTAGGGAGGATTCCATTCCTTCCGGACAACCACCATTGACATTTTTATTATTTATTTTTTAATTCTTTAATATGATATGTATAACATAGATTTTGTGCGTGCATTTTATTGTTTTCATGTTTATTAATTATATTTATAGATAACATTTTATAGTATCATAATTATGAATATAAATTATCATTATTTTAATTTACATAGTAATATCTTTTAAAGAGTGGGAAAACCTATCGTAACCATCTCCGTAAATATAGACTAACTCATCACTATTATTCAAAAAAACCACACCACCTAGAATCACCCTATTAATGTTCCACAAAGAGATAAATTTTCACTTCTAGTAAATTCTTCTGAATCTTGAACATCCTCCAATTTATATAATAATATATATACATATGAAAATATTATTATTATTAAATTTATTAAAAATTTCATAATACATATATTTATAAATATATGTCTCTTTCATATGTTTTATATTTTTTATTATAATTTTTTCAATGTTATCTATATATCTATATCTATCTATATATGTATGTATAAATCTCAATTTTAATTTTTTTTAATGTAATATATTTAAAAAAATATTTTATATAATTATTAATTAAATTTAAATATAAAATATCTGAATATAAATTATATATATATATATATAACCTTGAAAATAAAATTTTCAACATCTAAAAATAAATTTTTATTTCTTTAAAAAAGTCTCAAATATACACAACTCCGAGACTCCGATTGAATGAGAAAAAACATATTATTTTTTTATTTAAATTTATTTATTTTTAAATTAAATAAATATTATATATTTTTTATTTTTAAATAAAAAAATATTATATATATATATATATATTATTTTTTAATTAAATAAATATTATATATATTTTTTCGCGTGGTCTTCTTTCATACACAAAGTCGTCAAATATTTCCAACACAAATATAAAAATACATTGATATTATAATATTTTTTGTTTTTTTAATATAAAAAAATAATTTAAGAAATTAAAATGTTAATTTATTTAAGAGATGCTTCAATTAAATACTCTCTATATTATTTTTTTCGAAAATTTTCATGAATTAACTATTTAATATGTTTTTAATATCTAAATCAATTCAGAACGAGACAAAAACCGTCCTATCCATAAAGTTTTAGAATAAAACTTTAAAATATTCCAATGAATTTCAAATATTCAAATCAATTTCGAATAAAACAATTTTTTTAATAACAAAGTTGTGAAATACATAAAATTTAGAATTTAGATTGAGTATTTTTTGGGTATTATATGGGTTTTGAGATAATTGATAAGATTAATTTGTCTCATTGTTATTTAAAAATATTTAAATTGTTAAAATTACTTATACCGGATCTCGACTACATTAATTTTTAACGTATCTATTACACGCAAGTGTATGTTGGAATGGTCGGGGCAGTCGGTTAAGACGCCTTCGGTCGGTATCGAGTTCTGTGGAAGTTGCGTCAGCAGTATATTTGGGCCATGGCCATATGTACTATGTACAATTATATCATAACATATATAGCTTCTTCAGCAAAACCTCCCAAAAAAAACCTTTAACATATCTAGATTTCTGTTCACAAAATTTAAAACCAATGACTTGTACAAGATAAAATATCCTAATAAAACCTACGAATTCCCATGCACTAAATTAATAAAACTTCAATACTTTTAAAATTTTATTATTGTTTTGTGATTTGAATAATTTATCATAAATTTTCATAGAAAATTAAGATAGGTGATTATAATATATCTTTAATTTGGAGTCTACTCGTAGTTTATACCATTATTACCCCAATTAGTGTGTGAAATGAGACGATGTTAAAATTGATCAAATTATTAGCTTGATGTTTTGTCTTAAACTTTTATATAATATATGAAAATGTAATTTTGTTTTTAATTTGATGTTAGATTTTAAACTCATTTTTATTAACGAATTATTAAAAATAAAATAAATATAAATAATAATTTTAATATACAATTATACTATATTATATTTTTTTCAATTTAGTTTATTATATATTAATATTAAAGATGAAAATAAATAATTAATATTTTTTTCATATTTTATTAATTAATTCTTAACCATATTTTTTTAATGGCTAGTTCATAACGAGGTAGTTTAAAAATTATGTTTTTTTGGCCTTAAAAGTTATGGAAATTAAAATTTGGCAAGGATTTTTGTAAATCTAAATAAAAGCTGTTAAAATTCATAATTTTAGGTGTCTTAGATGTTTTTGATGGTGCTGAATCCATTTCCACCATAAAAAACATGATTCAAACAATGGATCTACAAGATTAAAAAAAAAAAAAATTACCTGGATTCCGACCACTTTTGGCCTTCCGGGCAATTCCTTTGCCTCCATAGACGACTCCGTGCAATTCCTCGACCTCCATAGGTGACTCCGTTAATTCATAACTACTAATTCTGGGTAATGATGCTTCTATGCTATTTAAACATTTGCCAAGATTGATTTTTTTACCTTTGTCTTGAGGATAAACAACATTAGCTAGTTCGAAATGTCTACCAAATCTCAATAATGTGATTAATCTAAAAGAAAATCTTATTATCAATATAGATCACAAAAGTCTAAAAACTAACCTTTTTTTTTAAACTGAAACGGTTATGTTTTATTTGTAAAGAGAATCAGGTTGGGCTACGCCAAACAATCAAAATACATACTTCGGAAAGTCAGAAGCACAACCTTCCCACTCAGGGGATTATTGCCTTGATCGGGGAATCAACATTTGTACTTATCATCCCAATTTGCAACGTACATCCTATATTTGCCAATCTATCCGCTTACTTGTTTAAACCCCTGAGAATATGGTAAAATTGAACAGAGGGAATTTCTCTCAGAATTCTGTTTAGTCTTGTTAGCAGCTTGTTTAACACCAGATCCTTTAGCTCTTTCTCACTAATGAGCACTTTTATCAGCACTTCCGAGTCTCCAAAGACTAAGATTTCTCTTGGATTTTCCTCTCTCGCCATTTGACAAGCTTTCGATAAGCCGAGAATTTATGCTTGGTTGTTGGTTCTTTGACCAAGCCCCCAGCTGAAAATATCTTCTTTGTTCCCATTCGGTGAAAATATCACCCCGCCCGCTCCTGACTGTCCTGGGTTGCCTTTTGAAGCACCATCGAAGAAGATTGTGCACTTGTCCTGGGATCTCCACCAATGTTGAAAGTTGTCCTCTGAATCTCGGATTTTCCATCTTTCCTTTTGACTTGAGCGAGGATTTGCTTTGATTCTGACCCTGCTGGAATAAGCATCCAACCACGTCCTTTCTTCAATTAGAAGGGAACTGTCATCTTTGAAGGGGAAATGATTGAAAGTTTTTAAGAGAAGGCCCTTTGCTTAGGCAGCCACCATTGCTAGAGACCAATCTATATTGTTGAAAATGATATCGTTCCTGGCGAGCCAAAGCTTCCAACATAAATATTTCGGGGCAGCAATCCACACTCGGTGCCAAAGAGACTTACTAGTGATGCTATGAGGATAACTGTCTTTCCAAGAGGTAAACATGGAGACAACCGAGACCTGAGATGGAGGGCAAACATTCAACCCATGCAGGAAAAAGGACCAGACCTCCTTTGCGAACTCGCACTCTATAAATAAGTGATCAGAAGTTTCCTTTGCGCATTTGCATAACACACAACGATGGGGGCCTACTATATTCCTTTTGCACAAGTTTTCTCTAGTCATAATTTTCTTGTGCATCAAAGTCCAAAAGAATAAATTAATTTTGGGGATGCTGAAGCTATCCCAAATTTGCTTCCAAAAAGATTCCTTCCTAGTTTGCATATGAATGTAGCCTTGAGTTGCCGAATAGACCCCAGTCTTGCCCCAGCCCCAGAAATCTTCTTCTTCCTTGTGGACCGGTGCAAAATCAGAGATTGCTTCAAAAAGAATTTCCAACTGCATTTGTAAATGTTCTGGAGTTCTAGGAAACTTCCATCGCTGCCAGTTCCCATGGCTGTCCCATTCCGAGATGTCTTCTATTTTCCTGATTCTTTTCGCATGTAACAATGCTCTTAACTTAGAGATCTCGTTAACTTCTGCAAGAGGAGGATGGCCCATAATGCTGTCTCTCCATAACATTGTGTTTTTGCCATTGCCAGGAATCTGATATAGGTAGGATCTAAAAAATTCAATGCCTCTGCTACACAAATTCCAAGCTAGAGATCCTTTTGGGTTTTTCTCCACCGTGAATTGCCTTAACGACTGATTGTTGAGATATTTAAGTTTGATTAATTGGCTAACCGGGTGGCTAGGCTCTGCATGGATCTGCCATAATAACTTGCATCCCATTGCTAAATTGGCATGCGTGAGGTCTCTAATTTGTAATCCACCTTCCACGATAGGTCACTTCACCATGTCCCAGTTTATTAAGTGAAATCGATTATTGTTTCCACGGCCTCCATTCCACAGGAAATCGTGAATGAGCCTTGAAATCTGATCGAAGATTGCTTTTGGAGACAACATTAGAGAAGCCTGGAAAGTGGGCAGTACCGAAAGAACATATTTGATTAAAGTGAGCTTGCCTCCCGTGTTGAGCCAAAAACCTTCCCAGACAACGATTTTATTCTTGAATTTTGCTATAACCTCCTCCCGCAATTGGTTTTTGTTGGAACTCAGCATTAGAAGAAGGCCTAAGTATTTTATTTTTTCCTAGGAAAAGTGCCCAGCAAAGCCTAAATGGTTTGCAATTTTCTCAATTATGTGTTGATTTGTGTTCCATCCAAACACAACGCTTTTCCTCTCACTTATAAGGGCTCCCGATATGCTACAAAATTTTTGGAGGATGACTTTAAAAGAATTTGCTATTCTCAGAGAAGCTCCTCCAAGCATTAAGGAGTCATCTGCGAATAGAGCATGGTTCACGAGTTCGATTACTTTTACTATTTGAATCCCAGGAATGCTGCTAGCTTGTTTTTCAAAAGAAAGCTTTCTACTCAAGGAGTCTGCCATCAGAATATAGAGGAAGGGGGATAGAGGGCAACCTTGCCTCAATCCCCTGGTGGCTAGGAAGTAGTTGGCAGGCCTTCCATTTACCAAAGGCGCGATCCAGATCTTTTCTATGCAGGCTTTGATGAGATTAATGAACTCCTGACTGAATCCAAAGGATAAAAGAACCCTGTACAAAAATGAATAGTTAACTCTGTCAAAAGCATTAGACATGTTCAGTTTGATCAGCATACCTTGTTCTTTTTGGGAATGACTGGAATGTAGAGCTTCTTGGACTTGAATTACATTGTCCAAGATGTGCATTCCTTTCATGAACCCCCCTTGAGTTGGAGAAATTAATTTTTGCAGCAGAGGTTTGATTCTATTCCCCAGGAGTTTAGCCAAAATCTGGTAGGAGGCATTGCATAGCGAGATCGGCCTATATCTTTCAAAAGACCGAGGGTTCGCTTCCTTGGGAATTAAGGCAAGGAAGGTGGAATTGATTCCACCTCCGACCTTAGCTTTCCTTAGGAATCCATGAATCATTCTCAGAAGGTCTGATTTAATTATCTCCCAGCATAGTCTATAAAAATGAATTGAAAAGCCGTCTGGCCCAGGAGCTTTGTCGGGCTCCATGGACCACACTATTCTAGAGATTTCCTCTTCTGAGATGGGATTCAACAGCATGTTATTGTCATCTGTGTTAACTAGGTTCGGGATATGAGTGAGGAAATCATTTATGTCCTCTTCGCACCCATCCCTTTCAGCGCTGAGAAGAGTCTGAAAGTGGTTCCCAGTTGCTTCCTTTATCTGATCAAAACCTTTGCACACCTGCCCACTGGAAGTGGTGATTTCAGCGATGTGGTTTCACGAAAGGTGAGCCCTATACTGTTTATGGAAGTATGCAGTGTTTCTGTCTCCAGCTTTTAACCACAAGCTGCGAGACTTGATTCACCAATATTCTTCTTCTCTTCTTGAGCAGATTTTTCTTTGTTAATGTCCAATGAGGAGATTTCAGTCTTTTCCAAATCAAATTGGATTTCAGCCAGTTGTTGGACAACTTCTTTCCTCTGGCTGGTAGGAGTTTTTAAAGCCTTATTTATCCAATCTTTCAAGGCATACTTTGCATTTTTTAACTTTTGCTCCCACACAAAGCTTGGGGAGCCTGTTACTTCTTTTTGCCAAGCTGTTTGAACTGTTTCGAAGAAACCTTCTATTTCAGCCCAAAGAGGACTAAATCGAAAAGGAAGTGGGCCTAAGTCCTCTTCTTCTTTCAAACAGAGAAGTATTGGCTTGTGGTCCGAGGTTAATTTTGGAAGAATCTTGGAGAAGATGATTCTTCTATCCATCATGATTGAACTGTGGGTGAGAAATCTGTCTAGCTTGGCTGAGATATGATTCTCCCCTATTCTATTGTTGGTCCAGATATATTCTCCTTTCACTGGCTTGAAATCTACTAGATCCCATTGAAGCATGAGGTTTTCCAGTACATAGAGCATAGGATCCCTGGTATAAGAACCTCCTCTCTTCTCTTTGGCATCCATAATAATGTTCAGACCTCCTCCTATGACAATGTTCTTTGGATTATGAAGTTCTAAAAAGTCCGAGAGTGACTTCCAACACTCTCTCTTTTCAGCATAGTGTACAGGAACATACAAGTAAAAGAGAGCTAAGATGAAATTGCTTGAGGTATGTCGAAGCTCGGTGAAGATCCAATGTTGTGTCTCATGGGATCTTTCTAACGAGAAGATTTTTCCAGACCAAAAGGTGCCTATTCCTCTAGCCGAGCCTCTGTCGCTCACTGCCTTCCCATTGCCAAATTTCCATTTTGTGCTGCTTATATTTAGAAGGAGCTCCCCTTCTATTTTTGTCTCTTGGAGCATGAGAATGTCTGTGGGTTCCATTTTCAATAAGTTTTTAATAGCTTCTGCCTTTGAAGGATTCCCCAATCCCTTGTAGTTCCAAGAGACCAGCTGCATTACTTATTGCTTGTTGGGATGGGTCCACCTCCCTTGGGAGGTCAGGTTCTGGGTCTGGGGTTTTTAATGGCTAGTTCATAAGGTGGTAGTCTAAAAATTATGTTTTTTTGCCATAAAAGTTATGGAAATTCCGATTATATTTTGAAAAAATCTAGCAAGGATTTTCGTAAATCTAAATAAAAGCTGTTAAAGTCATAATTTTAGGTGTCTTAAACGTTTTTGATGGTGCTGAATCCATTTCCAACATAAAAAACACGATTCAAACAATGGATCTACAAGATTTTTAATTTTTTTTTTACCCGGATTCCGACCACTTTTGGCCGTTTGGGCAATTCCTCTGCCTCCATAGATGACTCTGTGCAATTCCTCGGCCTCCATAGATGACTCAGTTAATTCATAACTGCTAATTCCAGGTAATGATGCTTCTATGCTATTTAAACATTTGCCAAGATTGATTTTTTTACCTTTGTCTTGAGGATAAACAACATTAGTTGGTTCGAAATGTCTACTAAATCTCAATAATGTGATTAATCTAAAAGACAATCTTATTATCCATATAAATCACAAAAATCTAAAAACTAACTTTAATAATATTAATATTAAATATCTTTTAACAAATTAGATATCAAAATATAAAAACTATTAAATTTATATAAAATACAAAAATTATTAACTTTTTATAAAATATAAAAATAAAAGGATAAATTTAAAATTCCAAGAATGAAAATTGATATTCCAAACTTAATTAGGAGTGTCAGAATATAGGTTCTAAATTTTTTAATATTTTTTATACTACATTTAGGTCCCCATAAATTTTGTATGCTATCTTAGGTCACACCATAAATGCTTTACAGCCCAGCAGTTATTTGTAACAGAGTATATCTCCCAAATTACGCTAAAATCCTGTTTTGCCTCCAACTGCTTCCTGGTAGCTCAACAAAAAAGGACGGTACATCTGTCCGGGTCAAACTGGAATTGCGAAAATCAAGAGAATAGGGGATCAACTCTGATCATATTACTACGTGTGGAATGTCTAATCGTCGTCGGAGCAGTGCTTGTTATGCTGAGCTGTCCCTTACAAGACAGGAATTATTTCATTTGTCTCCGCTGACAGGCAAAGTCCTCTTGCCGGGAACGAGCCTGTGTGTAGGAAATAGAGCAGCCCAGGCAAGATCATTATTACTCATCCTCTCCAAGAATTAAAATTAACCTCACATGGAGGGCACAGGGGAATCGGGGGAATCGATCACTGGACGAGAAGCCAAAGATCGTACCTCAAAGCCCCTGATTCTGCGTCTGTCTCGCAGAACAATTTAGCTACCAGAGGTTGCCTCTGCGACGAATAACAGCTGAAAAATAAAATTGTGTAGAGAAATCGAAGTTTGGAGGTGGAAATTCCAATTGGGTAGAGAAATTGTGATGAAAATTCCAATTGGGTAGAGAAATTGAGGTGAAAATTCCAATTGGGTAGAGAAATTGAGGTCAAAATTCCAATTTGGTAGAAAAATTGTTGAATCAAAGAGGCAGAAACCACCATATTCTGGGTGAAACTTAGATCAAAAGTCCTAGGACATGTCACACTTTTGGGATTCTGAGATAAAGCCTTAACAGGATTGCGCTGAGAATCGAACCTGAGCTGGTTGCCTATTATGGGCAATGTTACTTCCAGTGTGGCTGCAAGATTTGCGTTTTTCCCTCCAGATCCACCAAGCTATAAGCTGTGTATAGATGGGGGCAAATTGTACATGACGAATGTTCCCCGTGATAAATACAAGGATGTTCAGTTGGTCGAAACGAAGGAAGGCAACAGAATAGTTACCATGTATCTGCGCCATCCACATGCTCGCTTCACGTTGCTTTATTCCCATGGCAACGCCGCCGATTTGGGTCAGATGCATGACCTACTTCTGGAACTCAGAGCGCACCTGCGGGTCAATGTGATGAGGTAGGCCTATTAATTTTTTTTTTCTTTATTGCTTTGCATTTCAAATTATCTGTTCGAATTTTGAAATGCAGTGTAGAGAGATTTCTGGAGTGAAGTGTGTAATAGGTTGAAATGTCTGAAGTTTTGGGGTTTTATTATTCCAAAAGTTTTTAGTTTTTTTTTGTTGGAGGATGGGCATAGTGTTTTTGTGTAAAATATCAGAAATGATATTTTAAGGTTTACCAGATTAAAAATTGTCTAGAGTTTATAAGACTATTGGTTTCTTGTTTTTTGTTTTTTTTTGTAATTTAATCTTTTTTATTCAAATTGATGATGAGTTGGCTCAGCTTTCTAATAATTAGTTGGCCCAACTTTCCAACCATCTCCCCGCAGAAAAAACAATACCAAAAATTTAACCTATTTACACCATTTATCTCCAAAAATATATCGACAATATTATAATTTTTATGAATTTATATGTTTGCCTGTTAGATTTTTTTTTTTTTCCTAAAATAGACTGTAATGGCTAGCATGAAGGTGAAAAGTATTAAATTTAGACAATAAAATTTAACACTTTAACTCTGCTCAAACTATTTAACATGCTAAGCTGGATCTGTCTCTTCAACTTGTCCTGACGATGAACCACACTAGTTGGTTCGAAACGCATCGACAAATAATTTATCTTGTGATTTACGCCGAGGAAATTTCTCTTAAACTTGATATGGATCACAGAAGCCTCAATTCAACAATAAAATTGATGGTGATTTAATGTATTACTCTTTTCCTCTAATTGAATTTGATAATTTTGAAATAAGTATATTGGTATGAATGTGATTTAATGATAATTTGAAATGATTTTGGTGATTTGAATTTAGTTTCTGATTGATTTTATTAATAAATATCTATTTATATAGTTTTTACTCAATTTTTATGACTGTGTAACATCTTGTTAATTCCAATCCATAAAGATCTACCTTTACATTATGAAACTAGAGGGCAGTCAATAAAGATCTGCCTTTACATTATGAAACTAGAGGGCAGTCACACAGGTTCCCTTCCCCTTACATCATGGAATCAGAGGGCAGTCACACAAGTTCCCTTCAACTTCAGAAGTCTTTGTTACATCCCTACCTTCTCTACAACTTCAAAAGTCTTTGTCATGCGGTTTCAGAATGGTAAAGACACACAGGTTGGATCACAGATATAGATTTGAATGATTTTCATGTCTCCTCTAGTACAAACTTCTAAAGTCTAATGTTACATCAAGTTTAGGACGAGAAACGAAAATAAAAATAAAAATTGTTTTAGCGTCTTAGTTTAATACAGATGCAAGTATGAAAAAAATGCTATAAAGAAAATCAATCAAATTTATATATTTAAAAAGATCAAAATCAGATTAAAACAATGAACAGAAAAATATTGTAATTATATTTAAAATACTGAAACATAATGTTTATAATTTTTCTATATATGTTTCTGTTTTTGAGAAACTGTGTAGACTCAAATGTGAAACCATTACAATGAAGCTAATCATGTCATAAAACTTGAAACTATTATAGCCAAATTCACCATGTCAGGTCACTTTAGGGGTTAAATTTGAATGAGAAAGATAATAATCATTATTCCCCATTAAACTTAGTTAACAAAATATTAATATTTTTAATAATATAATTATATTTATAATAAAATATCTACAACTATGTAAATGTAAAAATGTATAATAACAAAATGTTTATAAAAAACAAAAAAATAAAATATAAAAAGATATCGTAATAAAATGTTTATAAAAAATAAAATATAAAAATATAACATAACAAAATTTATTATTATATATATATATATATATATATATATATAATAACAAAATGTTTATAACCATTTAAATATAAAAAAAAAAAATAGTTCTGGGGCAGTTCAATTGGTAATTCAATATATGTGAAATTGTTGGAAGCTTCATATCCCCTGTTTGTGACCTCGTTAGAAATGTGAAATTGTTGGAAGGTTCAAATCCCCTGTTTGTGACCCAGTTTACGGAGAGGAACTCTAAACCCCGTTTAGAGAAAGGAAAATAAGCTATAGAATCAAAAATATATTTATATTAAGTCAAATTCAAATCCCCTATTTATGACTGGCTATTTTATATTCTAAATTAAAATAATTAATCACCACCATCATCATCAACACTCCCCTGATCCCACTTTCTTTCATCATCAACACTCCCCTGATCCCACTTTCTAATGGGTGTTCTGTTCTGAATTAAAGCAGTTCATCACCATCATCCTCAAAACCGTCATAATCCTACTTTGTAATGGTGCTAACAAGATAGCTTCCATGTTCTCATGATAAAAGGAAAAAAAAATGAGGGAACACATGCCGAATCTGGAAGCTCTGCAAAGTTGGGTGATCTCTCATAATACCATGAACTTCAATTTCGTTCCCTTCCCATTAATTAATCACATGCGCAATCAAATGTAAACGGTGTGATTCAAAATTTAATAATAAAAACATGGACGAAAGCCTTTTCTGTTGGTCTCTGTTGGCAGTTTCTTACAGGCTAGAGATGGCCAGCAGACACTCTGACCATTTCTTGAGATATAGATTCCCCATCTGTATATAGGAATGAACACCGACTCCTAATGCCGTTTTGGCTTCTGTAAGGCAGAAAATGAACACCGACTCCTAATGACGTTTTGGCTTCTGTAAGGGTTTTCTGCCACAAGTCTCCCCTTAGGTGCGGTTGCTGGTACATCTTTCTTAAAAATAAAATGTCAATCGTAGCTGACATCTGCATAGACAACTCTGACGCCGATCTCAAAACTGAAACTTCTTTGTCACCCCTCTTCATTGGGAACGGGTTTTAATGATGACTTTTATAGAACCCTTGAAACAATTTGTCACGTTTCTTTATTGGGAAGGAGCTGCAATGATGATTTTTATCGAGTCAGGTTAGTTGTGTTCTAGCTGTAGGGGTGGGGATTCCAGATTTTGTTTTCACTCCATTATGCCCAGGAGTCCCCGAAATGATATGCCCCATGACTTCCAACCAATTTGGGCTACACAACCTTTTCTGTCCTTCTTGTTGGTTTAATTTGGCCGAATTTGGTGATGCCACTGTATCATAAGTTCAAAGCAACTTGGGCTACAACAGCTTTGTTACTATTCCTGTAAGTGTAGTTTGGCTGAATTTGGTGATGCCCCTGTATGATTCATAGTTCTGAGCATTTCCTACCTGCTACGGTTAAAAAATGGGTTTATGGAAAAAAGGGACTATTTTATTGGAACCTTCAAACCAAAATCTGGTTTCCGAGATCTTTACCATTCCTACGAGTGTAGTTTGGTTGAATTTGATGGTGCCTCTGTATGACTGAAAGGTCACGTGATAAGGATTTTGGAATTTTTCCACAGAGAACCACGTCTTCTCTCTGGAATTTTGTTTACATTATCCTTTTCTTTGTTAGTTCTTTACTGGAAGGGTAATGGAATAATTTGTACAGTTATCTTTCAACTTGGTCTATTTTCCAAACACTCATAGTAAGAAAAGTAACATCAGTACTAAATAGTCATAAAGGAATTATAAAATGTAAACATTTTATTGAGAAAATCGGCTTTCAAAAATATATTTTCATTTATCTTGGTTAATTTGGCAAAGCCTGTCAAAAACACATGTCACTCAAGACATTTTATAATGAAATTCTTAAAAACATATGTCACTCAAAACATTTTATAATGAAATTCTTCGAACCTTTTAAATGGACTTCATCACCTGCTAATCTCATGAGAAAACACTATAGAGTAAACCAATACCATGATCCCTAAATCATCAACGCTAAACTCATCAATAACCAAATGAAAATTTATTCAATATATTTCACACGTTTGATCACATTCATGCTGCTATATGTTCTTTAATTTTTCTATCTTCTTGACAATGTTCTTCCATTTTTCTATCTACCTGCGTGTCTCTCTTTGTACGAAATATCATGATCCCTAAACCACCAACGGTAAACTCATCAATAACCAAATGAAAACTTATACCATATATTTCACACATATCATATTCATGCTTCTATATGTTCTTTAGCGTTTCTATCCGCTTGACTATGTTCTTTAATTTTTCAATCTACCTGCTTGTTTCTCTGTGTAGGTCACACTTCTCATAGTGTATTGATATTTAGTTTCTAAAGGTTGGGCGGTGTTTCAGTGAGCTTGTTGATTTTTGTTGGTACATATAATTTCGGTGAAGTCAAAAAGTGCATGACGTTTGGATTTCAGGACTTTTCTTCAATGAGCTCATTTTTCACATCTGAATTCCCCTCTTTGGCAGAAACAATGACAACAATTTGAATTTTTGTTATGACATCGTCTTAAGTGATATCGTGACCTGTAGGGGTTATCTAATGCTGGTGTTATAATTATCTGGTTGGATATGGCTGGATGAAATAGTGTTCAGATTGGCAAAGAGATTCAAAAATGAAAGATCTTCTGAAATGCGCAGTTATAAATAAAAAAATGTTACGTTACATTATATACCACTCAAAAAATTTGATTATAGGGGGCTAATGATCTTCATTTAGAAAGGTTTTCCTCATTATAACCTGCAATTGCTCAGTCATTGTGTAGAACACTGACCACTTACAGTATGTTGAAAAGAGTTCAAACTACATAGCAGACGAATTGAGTCTAGATGTTGCAAGTAAATTTCAGGTGCGGGTAGATTGCAATTGCTCACCAACAAAGAGGAAATGGCCTAAGCAGTTGAAAAATAACGGGTGGTCTCTTCCATGTTCCTCTCGTAATTTACTTCTGAAGTGCACAGCGTATATTGGTTTTCATTGGAAGGGCAACAATTTTGTGTAACCTTTCTGAAATAAACAAAAAATCTTTCGACAGGCAATGAGGCCTTCAAGTTTGATCCTGGATCCCACTGATGTGCTTGGAACATTTGATTGCATCCGCATTATAAGATATTTTTACTTTTTTTTTTTTTTTTTCCTGTTAACACATCTATGCTTAGTGCTTACTTGAGATTTAAATGCAACTGTAGCTTCGTGCTATGTAGTGATTGTTGGGCAATACTCATTAGTCTTCTTCAATGTTTGCTTGCAGTTATGATTACTCGGGATATGGAGCTTCTTCTGGGAAAGTAAGATACATGCATACACTATGAACTCAAGTCTTGATTACTTTGAATTTTTCTTTACAGGGAATAACGATAAAACACTACTGTGGCTAGCCTTCTCTTCGAGTCAGAAACTTGAGTTGTACTTAAAATTTCTTTCATAGGATCAATATCAACATGCAGTTTTAGTAAATGACACTTCTAATCTTACTTTAGTTGACTTGTTTTCTGAAATACACCCAGAATCCTCTGTGCTCTATTGAGGATCAATGTTATCAGAACTGGACCGGTCATTGAACCGGTAGACCCTTTGGACCAGGAATTGGTAAGAACTGGATTGAAACCAGTAAAAAAAACGGACCAAAAAACTGGTCAACAAAAAACACATAAAATATTCAAATTTTAAAGAAAAACATATATATTCATCTGTATCCATATGAATCCAAACCATCTATACACAAATAAGTGAAAGTTCTCATTTATATAGCATATAAGGGTGCACATAACCAAAATAACACTGAGTGCAATCCATCTTTGGACCAAAAATACATCAACAAATAGGTCCTAGATGGCCTCTAGCATCCAAAAAAATTCTTGCTACAACAAATACCTACATCGCATCAAAATCTTTGCCTATATTGGGATGTCTGTCTATGACCCTCTAAGCATTAAAATAAGATAGAAAATGCTTAGTATGTCAATTCAAGATTTTGTTTGTGTGTTGGGTACATTTTTAGTAGGATCATGATAGAGGAGTTCAACCACCAATGCCACTAACAGCAAGGTACATATAGGGATTGGTGTTCTTGATTAAATGCTAGTTCCACACCCTCGTACATGACAAAATCCGATGGAAACATCACAAACCCCCAAATCTTGAAATCCTGAAAACTATTAAGTCTTCTGGATTTTGAATGGGATCTAAAATTGTATTTTCTCCATTTGAAATCCCATTATTTCTGAACCGCTCTCAAACATCATGAGTCATTTCATGGTAATGTTATAAATTTAAGTAAAAGGATGTCACTTTTACTTTAAGAATTTAATATTACCATGAATTGCATAGCAATAGTAGCGCCAGAGGCTTGAATATTAGGCATTTGGTCAAATACTAGGCTTCCCCGGTCATAAATCATTATTTAAAAAGAAAAATACTTTCAAAGGGTCCTTTATATCATTGTTCAATGAAAAATGGCCGAACGGTAAAAAATGGTTTGGTTCACCGGTCCGAACTGGTTTTGCCCTCCAACCAGTTGGACTGGCCAGTTCTGACTGGTTTGCTCCAGTTCTGATAATGTTGTTGAGGATATGGTGTACCTTCCGAAACCACCAAATTCTTACCAAATTTAAGCTTTGATAACATAATATAATGTACACAAATGCATAATTGACTGTAACCAATGTTCTTACATATACCTTATGGTAACAACAGTTTTGCTGCAGAAATACATTGCCCATAAGCAATTGATGAACACATTCAGCTATCTCGGTGCATAAAACATATTTCTGCTTATACATGGAATAATAACAGCTGGTACATGGCAATTACATCAGCATTCATATGCATTTACCAGAAATATTCATATATAGTACTTTCACATACATATAATAACATTTCTTTCATGATTGTGACCCCTTCTGGCATATCCACAAGGCCATTTGCCTTAAACTGACATGGCTGGAAATTAATTTACATGACAGTGATAGAGTTATGCACTTTGCAATACAATATATGGCTGTAATAACCTCAGAATTCTGCATAGAAATCATTACCAGACAGTCCAACATCCACTCCTGAGCCTGTTGTCAATTTCCAGACTTGCATCTCCAGGATAAAACAACTCTCATATGAAACAACAATAACAAATTAGACATCAACACATTAGTAACAAAGTTTATAATACTTATCTGTTATCAGTTGCACTTAGGGAAATACCTTCATGGGAGTGTTTTTAGATACAGCCATAGCCACTGGCTGGAGTAAATGCCACCCCCATGCCAGGCAATGAAACAAGAAGGGGGAATTTACTGGCTAAGACAAATGTTTCCTCACCCACGTCAAATAATTATTGAGCTAGGGATTTTATCTCTTAGCCCAAGTTTACAACATTGTTTACAGCTAGGGAACTTATGTTTCAGCACATTAATTCTACAACAACCCATTTTCTATCCTCTCTTTCCCCTCATCCTTGCACTGTGCAACAAATGGGATCCCCTTCACTGTTAAAAAATCCCTTAGGCTATCTCACTTCTCTCCAATGCTGCAATGCATGCTAGCTAGGAAAATCTCCAATGCTGGAATCTTAGTTGTAGCAATTACAAAAGCTCATAGCATTGGTTTTCCTCATATAACCACAGTAACTAGACTTAGGAAAACATCATACCTTTGGGCACAGTGCAATCTCTGCACTAACATGAACATACAGCATACCACTATCATCTCAATGTATGTAAATGACCTCGCAACATTCCAACATAGCAGCACTCTCCTACATAATTTAGCATACTATGATGCTAGGATCTCGGCCTACATATGCCTCCCTTATCATATGTGCATGGTTTTTCAGCATACCTGAATGACAACCCCTTCTATGGTTTCATCCTCTCCAAGGAGAGAATGAATAGATTAATTTTCCCAAAGGTGGAATTCATCCCTTCCCAAGGCTTGCATGAATATATGACTTGCATGGAGATAATAACGATCAGGAAATTAACATAAGGCAAATAAAAGGGATATGAATGCTTAGAATTTGTTAGCCTCAATAAAATATTATTTTATTGGCCACCCCATATTTCCCTTCTCGTCATTTCATTGCCCCCATGGTGCTCCTAGTGAGACAAATACCAAGCACACCTTTTTATATTATTATTGTTACTGTTTATATAGATTTCAAAGTAATCACATGTAAACCACTTACTCACTTACCACATACCTACTGTTTATGTTCATTCTTGTAGGGGGTAATGACATTCCTCCCCCCTTGGAATAACACCATCTTCAATGTTATTCTTTCTAATAATAAAACCATGTCTTCATTCCTGAACTACTCTTATAGCAACTAGAAGAAAAGTATGCTTGTTATAGCCATTTTTATGCAACAATTACCCCCTTTATAGGAATCTTCAACTCTATAAGTAAGCATGTCTATTATAATACAAAAATAAACATGAAATTTTAATCCAATACTCGTCTATATGCACACTTATAAGGATGCCATGGAAAATAGTTCAATTTACTATCATTGCTAATACACCCTTCTGATCAGAGAAATCATGTCACATCTCACAACAGATTCATTTAAGTTGCCTCTTCTTTGTTGCACACTCCTTTCCAGGCTCAAGCATCCCCTTCTCTACTAAATAGCCCCTAGGGTGATTCATCTTGTTAAGGATTTTACATGGCAAGAAGGGTACCAACTTATAGATTCCTATTTCTAGGCATTCACTAATAGGCTCTATTCAATTAATAGTTTCTGGAAATCACTAAGCTCCAATGTCATCATAGTGGCCTTCTTATTGGGCTTCCCAACTTTACAATATTCATCATTATCCCTTATTAGCTAGGTTCGCTATCCACCTATGTCATAACATAAACATACAAATATTATAAGTCATCTCTCTATCTTTCAACCAATAGTTATTAAAATAGTTATTACAACAATCAAATTTCGAAACTATACAAGAATTTTTACGTAATACTTAGCTTTCACTTATGTAGATAGTAGTCCTTTGTCTTTAGTATGGTTTGTTTTCATCCCATATCCAAGGCATCTCTTTATGTAACATTTTTCTGTCAACAGAGAATTCTTGTAATCCATCAAAATGTGACTGCTTTTACATATCATATTTTCACTACCTCATCGACAAATGCCCTTGAATTATCCCCATTACCTACCACTTTGTGGGTGATATCCCTAGGAGAAATTTTTTCTCCAAGATGGTCCTCAGCTGACAGCCAACAACCCCTAGATAGCTCGATGTGCCATCATCTCCGCCACCTGATCCAGCCATGTGGTTCCTCGCCCATCTGTTATGATCGTATGTTTGAAGGTGGGCCTCTCGACTCCAAAGCTATGACTTTTCATTGGTTTGGTTGAATAATTTTGTTTACTTATCATTGATACTTTTGAGCATGGATTGGTGGGGGCGATATTTGGGGTAGCATCGGATGTGCTCCAGGCCTCAAATTTTGCAAGGAGGCTTGGGCACATGCATTCCAAAGAACCCATAAAGCGTTTTGGAAAATTCCACCTAGAAGTGATTCTATTAAAATAATTAATATTTTTAATGGTGTTCCTAAGTCTAAACTTAGGAAAATTAAAATATTAATGAGTATTAATCTAATCAGGGGTGAAACTTCTAGAAAAAGCCATGGATCAAGCCAAAACGATATGAGTCGTTGATTATGTTTTAGTCTAGGTCGTTGGTTGTCCAACAAGAAGATATAAGAAGGGGCTTGAGGGTCATTTGGAAAACACATAGAGAGATTGAGAAAATTGATTTTTTGAAGTGAGAAGTTCTCAAGAGGAAAAATCAATTGAAGAGATCTCTTGCAGTTGAGGGGCAGGGATAGCAGCTTCCGAAGAGAGATTCTCAGCGGGAGATATATCAGTAGAGCGAGCAGTGAGTAATCCAGAGAAGCCTTGACGCAGAGGCTGATGCAGGGCCAGAAGGGCCATGCAAAAGCAACGCAGAGGGAGAGAGAGGAGTTTGAAATCTGCAGAGGAATTCGATTTTTCGGAAGCCAGGAGCTGGGGTGTGAGACTGGGAGGCAGAAATCAATTTTCCTGGGCAACAGATCGACCAGCTAGAGAAGTGACGCAACACCCGTAGAGCTTGATGCTGGCCTGATGCAGACACTGCGCAGAGGTAGCTAGAAAAGCCGGGAGGCAGTTAGTTTGGGGCTGGATCATCCAAGATTTCTCAGTGATTGTGTGAGGTAAAATTCACAAAGCTTCTGCTAGTATTTCTCTTTGTAATTGAATGACCCTGTGAGGTATTCGGTGATGTATTTAGAATTTGCTACTGCTTAATAATATAAAACCCTCAGAGCTGCAGCATCGGTTTTCCCGCATTGGGTTTAACTGTGTCCTATGTGTTTCTATTTTCCTTGCTCAGTTTCTATGTTTCAAAATCATATTTAATTGATGTAGGTTGCTTCAGTAATTTACTTCAATGTTTCACAATGTTGAAAATATCGGTATCGGCAAAATATCGGCGAGGGTCCAGAAAATATCTTATCGGCAATATCGGCAAGCATAAAAAATAAATTTTCAAATTTTTAAATATAGCCGATATTTTGCCGATATTTTCAAAATATCGCGATATTTTGCCGATATTTTCCGATTTTGCTGATATTTTCAAAATATCGCGATATTGTCAAAACAGAAAATATCGCGATATTTTCTCGGCGATACATCGTTTTGCCGAAAATATCGCGATAATTTCGAATATCGCCGATATTATCAACAGTGATGTTTCACGAAGAAATCTGAAAAAAGCTTGTAATGTAATTTGCAATCTAGGTGAAGTAGATTCAATTGGTTGCAGTAGGATTCCTGAGACTGTTAGATCTAGGATTTTTCACATGGTATCGAAGTTGTTGATGTGAAACAGGGAAGAGCAGATCTAGCACTGAAGCAAGGGCCAACTTGCTGCAGTAAGCAGTAGTTCGAATCCCCACAAGGGATTGCGCAGTTCTAGCCAGGAGGGCTATATTTTTGAGGTTATCTCTCTCTAAGTGAGTTGACAGAGAGGTAATGCTACCAGATCGAAAACTTGCCAAGGCAGAAGGAGCCACGCAGAGTTAGAGGGACGCAATTTTCTGCAAGCTGAGCGTTGGGCAGAAAGAGGAAGCATATCGCATAGTGAGGGAATACTTCTTCAATGTTTTCTTGCTGAGGAAATCAATATTTCTCATTTGCTGGGCAACAGAGGAGCAGTAGACTTACCAGCTCCATCAGGGAGTGCGTAAGTCAGCCTAGGAGCTATGCAGTAGGGAGAAAGAGGGAGTTGCTCGACATTTTTCGGAAGATATGGCAACCAGTGGCTTGAGGGATCAGGATAGGTTGGACGGGGCTTCCAACTATGTCATCTGGAAGGCTAGAATGTCTTTCCTTCTAGATGAGCATGCTCTCAAGAGTCAAGACGTATGTCGATAATGTAGTAGTTGTCCCTGCGGATGCAGATCCGCTGAAGAAGTACAAAACTGAAATGTCAAAGTCCAAGAGGATGATCCTGGATGGGGTCAAGGATCACATGGTGTGCCACGTTGCTAGCAAAGGAATTGTTGTCGCACAAAGTGTCTAGGCACCGTGACAATGCTCAGAGTAAGGGTTGTCACTCATCCTTACTCACTTTGTTTAGACTCTCTCCTAGAAAAGTCAAGGGGGGGTAGTCCTGTGGAATACAAGTTCTAGGAGACTTAAGGATGAACAACTTGATGAAAAAAAGTCCTGGTTAACCGAGGTGGATAGATCTAACAATTAAGACAAATAAGACAAACACGAGATAGAAATGATTTTCAGACCAGTGCCTTAATATTTAGTTAACAATAAACCAAATGAAAACAAGTTATTCAAAGAAATTTTAATAGAAGTGACGATCATGAACGATTAAATATAAAATGCTCAAAACTTTAGCATGCAAAAAGATTCTAGCAATTAAATACCATGAAGAACTATGAAACTTAAATGCTAAGCAAGATACGATCCTAGATTTAAAATGATTTTCTCTAAATGACCCAGATCTAGAAAAAATTATCTTTCTCCTATAGTCAATCTTTAGATATGATTCGAAAACATTAATCGCGCTTGACAATAGAGAAATCAATACCACAAAAGTTTACATTTAAAATTTTTAAACTTAACACAAAAAGACACGAAGGAAGAATTTAATTATCCCTTAGGTAAATTTTTGATGTGGTAAGCTTATGAAGCAAATTTAATGTGGCAAATTATTATTTTTTTTAATGTGACCAAATATAAAAATCAAAAGACCATAATTAAATTTAAAATTTTAATGGGCCGTAGGCCACATAAAAATTTAATTTTTTAAATGTGAAAGCTTAGATCTTCTTTTGATTTATTTCATTCGCAATTTCAAAGTCACCATTTTTTTTTAGATTTTAAAAAATGCTTTTTAAATGAAAACAAAATCAAAACCTGAAAACAAAAAGAAAATCACAACAGAAAAGAAAAAATAAAAGTCATAAGTTTAAGCAATTTTTTTTAGATTTGTTTTAAGAAAAGAAAATCAAAACAAAAAAGGCATGAAATATAAATAAAACAAAAGAACCAAAAATGAAGCAAGAAAAGGCAAACCCTAAGAAATGAATTCGAATTACATAAAAAAAATAACCTAAGTTAAATGAAACTAAAACATAAAATAATAAACAAAAAAAAGGTCAAATTGTTTTGTTTCTTTGCAGGTCTGGCGGCGTATGGGAGCGAGTTGCTTTGGCAACACGTTGAAGGCAACGAAGGGAGAGATGGCAAGTCGAGGAGCCACAGGGAAAGCAAGGCTGCGACAGGAGATGGAGCTACAGCGAGCAGCGAGCAGGGATGGCAACGCTTGGATAGGGAGGAAGGAACTGTGGGCTAAGGATTAGACGTAGGTAGAGGACTGCTGCAAGAATGGAGGACGGCGGAAAAGAAGCAGGAAAAGGAGAAACGCGGGCTGAGGAGGAGCCGCGATGCAGTTAAAAGAGGGTTTACGGAGCAAGGGATGGAGCCGCGGAAATGAAAGGAAGCTCGTGGGCTGGAGTGGAGGAAGGGTTGCGGATCAGAGAGAAAGAGGTGGGGTTGAGGAGCAAGATGGAGGGAAGATTGCAGAAAAAATGAAAAAACCCTAGGCAGCAAAATAAATTTCGAAATTTTTTCAGAGCAAAAACGCAGAAAAAAAGATGGAAAAATGCAGTAAGAGACAACAACAGAATTTCGAGAGGCTTCTAGGTAGAAAAATGGTAGCCCAAAACTAAAAAAAATTCCCATAATTTTTTGATTTAAAATGATATTCTTTTACTTTAGATTTGTTTTTAAAACACTTATAAAATCTCGAGATTTAAATCTCAAAACCCTCGGACTATAAAATTTTTGAACAATATCAATGCAAAGTGATATTGAGGCCAAATCTTACCCTCCAGGGCCTAGATCTGGTTTCAAACAAAAATTTTCCTTCAGATATGCCACTGCAAAATAGAACACCCAGAGACGATATACACAATAATGAAATAAAAAACCCTAAAAACCCAGTTGAATAATTACAATAATTACAATTTGAAGGCTCTAAGTAGCCAGATCTATCATTATGCTCCATAGAGTTTTTTTTGTTTTTGTTTGTTTGTTATTAATTATTATTATTATTATTTATTTATTTTTTTGTTTATTTTATTTAAATTTTAAAGGAGGTGCTAACTCGAAACCCCCATGCATCAATAAAACAAAAATTCTTATTACAAGCCCGAGATTAATTTAGCTGGGCTCTTCAGGAAACACAGATCGAGAGTTGGTTGGTCCAACTGAAAACTTCCCCTAACGCACGAGGATCTAAATCAAGATTTCCCTACAAAACTCGATCCAGCCATTAAAAATAGAGCGAGAAAATAATAATAAAACTTAGACAAATAGAGATACCTGCTATTACGTTCAAAATTTAGATTATTATTCAAACCCCATCGACTGAGCAAGATACCTGTACTCAAATCACTCTTTAGAAGCTATCATCATTGGCTTTAGAAAAAAATCATGCATAAAAATAAAACATCTTATAGTATTCCCATGAAGAGTAAAACCAACAAAATTTAACCCAAAATATTTCTTTATTATCCAAAAAAAGGATTACATTAGAGCTTCTTGTTACCCTCATGACTCAGAGATCGGATGGATTGTCTGACAAATGACCTATTTACAGATAAATCCTCCAACGGCTAGTTCGAGTGATCCTCGTCAAAGTAATCTCGATCGTTGATAGAGATCAAAATATCTTTTAATCTCGTCTGTCGAAATATTTTATTTTTGAGGAAATTCGAATTTTTCATTTAAATGCATTTTAATTAACTCAAAAATAGATTTTTTGAGTTAATTTCCCCAAAATTTTGACTTGGACTTAACCCCTAGGGATCAAAGGTTTAAAATTTATCAAAATAATTAATTTACTTTAATCCTTGGACCTCTTAAAATTTAATTTTTTAGGACCGACGAATTTTGCCTTGGGAGGATTTAAATTTATCTAGGACCTAGAATTAATTAAATTTATGGCTTAGGATTTTAATTAGTTTTGGGCCAGAAAATTTAATTAATTAACTTATGAGGGGATACATTAATTTTCCAACCCTCAAGACACTTTACATCATGATTTTCATATTTCTTACATCATAAGGGGGAAAACCCATTTGTAATAAACCCTCCCAGACTACCCATTTCTACCACAAATATAATCCAACAGGTCAAGTAATTTGTAATAAAATAATCTAACCAAATAGTTAGGATTATTTCAAAATTACTTTTACATAGACTTAATTTAGAACACTAGGATTTGCCTACGATCCTAGTGACAAAATCCATTCCAGCTTTGGGGTAAGACTGGAGCGGAAAACTCTGCCGATTATTAGAAAATGAATTGGTGAGACGAAAAACCTCCTAGAATGGAGATCGTCACTAGAAAGGTAGGTTTACCCAGGTCGTTACGTACATGACATGGGTTTGCTAAGATTATTTACATTATACACATGCATAATGGGTTTACATAACATCTTAGAAGTCAAGCTGATGATGATAGCTAGACGGCACAGACACATTGATCAGGCGCTATTCCTTTTGTGAAAAAAGGGGGTGTACTACTATGGGTTGTTGACACGTAGTGGTCAACAAGAACCCCTAAGGAGATCTAGGATGTCTTGGCCACATTGTATCGGGTATCTTCCGAGAAGCGGAAGATGTACTGAGAACAAAAATTGAGGTTTGCGCAGATGTTGAAGAGAGAACGTGTGGGTCCATTCCCCACAAAATTGAAGGAGACCCGTGATGCGCTGTTAGTTGCGGGGCATACACCTCAGGATTCAGAGTTAGTGAGACTGGCTCTAAATTCCGTCTTGGATGAATGACAAGTCTTTGTCCAGAGTATCCTGGGCAGAGCAACGTTGCCAAATTGGGACGAGATGTGGGCAGCTCTGAAACAAGAAGAGTTGAGGAGAGACCTGCTCAAGGTCAAACTTGATGGGAGCAGTGACAGCAGTGGGTCGAAGCCCAAAGGAGAGGAGGAGGATAGAACAGCCCTTGCATCGAAGGGACAGAGGGGCAACAGAGACGAAAGAAGGACGTCTCCAAGGTGAAGTGTTTCAGATGTGGCGAGATGGGCCACTATGCATCCCAGTGTCCTTTGAAGAAAAAGGACAAGGATGAGAAGCATGATCTTAAGGTTGCAGCCACAAAGATCGAATAGGAGGAGGAGTTCGCCATGATAGCCAGGATACCTCCAAGAGGGAGGTGGGTTGATATAGGACTGTAGTTTGATAAAGCTACAGATGGGCAGGATCCGTGAGGAGCCCACCTCTTGGATCATCACCTTGCTACGGGAGCCCATGATCATTAGTAGTGGGATGGTGGAGTTTCAGTTGGTGCCATGGAGTGTTGATTCGACAGATGCAGTGGTTAGTAGCGCCAAAATGTGAGCAACACAAAGCAGAGAGGCAGTGGTGCGAGGAGGCACAGTGCAAAGCTTTAGAAGCGCAGTAGCTTCTGAAGAGAGCGTGGGACTAGCAACAGTCAAGATTTCAGCACCAAGGTGTATCCACTGGATACTTGTTCAGTTTTGGGTGTTTTCAGTTGCTTCTCTCAGCAACTGAGTTGTAGTGTTAGCAATGGCAGTGATAGCAGCATAGTAGGTGCAGCGTTTGAGAGGGAGTTGCAGTACAAATGTAGCATTGGTAGTGGTAATGTCAAAGGCATCAATACAGTAGTAGCAACAGTGCAATAGTTGGTGGACAACATGTCATACATCAGCAACGCAGAGGACGATGCTTAAGAATCAGAGCAGTATGCAGTAGCAGTGTTTTGCTAGAGCACATTCCTCGCTAAGAGGGAGTGTTGATTTAGGGTAGCATCAGATGTGCTCCAAGCCTCAAATTTTGCAGGGAGGCTTGGGCACATGCATTTCAAAGAACCCAGAAAGCGTTTTGGGAAATTCCACCCATAAGTGATTTTATTAAAATAATTAATATTTTTAATGTCCTAAGTCTAAACTTAGGAAAATTAAAATATTTATGGGTATTAATCTAATCAGGGGTGAAACTTCTAGAAAAAGCCACAGATCAAGCCAAAACGATCTTGAGCCTTTGATTATGTTTTAATGTAGGCCGTTGGTTGTCAAACAAGAAGATATAAGAAGGTGCTTGAGAGTCATTTGGAAAACACACAGAGAGATTAAGAAAATTGATTTTCTAAAGTAAGAAGTTCTCAGGGGGGAAAATCGATTGAAGAGATCTCTTGCAGTTGAGGGGCAGGGATAGCAGCTTCCGGAGAGAGAGATTCTCAGCCGGAGATACATCAGTAGAGAGAGGCAATGAGTGATCTAGAAGCCTTGACGCAGAGGCTGACGCAGGGCCAGAAGAGCCACGCAAAAGAAGCGCAAAGGAAGAGAGAGGAGTCTGAAATATGCAGAGGAATTCGATTTTTCAAAAGCCAGGAGTTGGGTGTGAGACTGGGAGGCAGAAATCGAATTTCCTAGGCAACATATTGACCAACCTGAGAAGTGACGCAACACCCAGAGAGCTTGACACTGGGTTGACGCAGACACTGTGCAGAGGCAACTAGAAAAGTCGGGAGGCAGTGAGTTTGGGGCTGGATTAGCTAGGATTTCTCAGTGATTGTGTGAGGTAAAACTCACAAAGCTTCTGCCAGTATTTCTCTTTGTAACTGAATAACCCTGTGAGGTATTCAATGATGTATTCAGAATTTGCTACTGCTTAATAATATAAAACCCTCAGAGCTGCTGCACCGATTTTCCCGCATTGGGTTTTTCTGGGGACTTTTGTCCAAAAATAACTATGTCCTATGTGTTTCTATTTTCCTTGCTCAATTTTTATGTTTCAGAATCATATTTAATTGGTGTAGTCTGCTTCAGTGATTTACTTCAATGTTTCAAAAAGAAATCTGAAATAAGCTTGTAATGTAATGTACAATCTAGGTGAAGTAGATTCAGTTGGTTGTAGTAGGATTCCTGAGGCTGTTAGATCTAGGAATTTTCATAGGGGATTTGACAGAAAGAGTGGGCTAGGTTTGTACTCTTGTCTCCTCTGCCCGATTCGGTAGTTAGCCTTGTATCCTAGTCCCATGAGATCTTCTTTATGGGCCATTAGTGTTAGGAATGTCACTACATGGGAAATCTCGATTTTGGTTGTGTTGTCCTGCTCCCCAACACCATAATTCCCATCCACTCATTTTAACCCCATTCATCACTCTTCCCATTCAGGTCCACATGTGTCCATTGAGTCTACATAAGGTTAGCCTCCCCCTCCCTAGTCCACACTTTGGGTCGGGCATGGAATGATGCCCAGAGGTTGATGCGGCTAAAAGGAAATGAAAAAGCATAATTTGGCCACTTACAACAGGAAATGTACCACAAAATGCAAAATATGGCAGGGACGTACAAATTTAGCATGTGGGCAAAAGCCAAACATGAACTCTACTCTTCATTCATGGCCATCACCCTGATTCCTATGGGCCCTAGATGAGCCCCCCTCCACATTAAGGAACCCATGATTGTCTCGACTCCCAACCCCCTGTGAGCAATGCGCTGCCCTACCTTAAAAGGGGGGGTATCTATTGCTATATTCTACACATCATGCTCTCATCCCCTGGAGCCCCGAGCAGTTATAAATAAAAATCAATCAAAGGAAAAATGCATATGAAGAAGGGTGGACAAACAAAGATCGAGGTAACTCCTATACCAAAATTTGGTCCCTGCTACACTCACATACCCAAGTTTGAGCTTCCCTCATCATAGCTACCCTTGTACCATCACAGGTGGCTTGGAGCCTTCCCCTCATCCCTACTCCGCCTCATCACTATGTCACATGCCACCTACCCATTGATGGATGTACCATGGACATGTCATCCCCTTTAAAGGCTAAAACCACCTAATAAGGTCCTTGGGTAACCCCCTTATTGAGTTTGGAGACACCTGTACATGCCAAAGCCCACTTTGGAAGGGCATGCCATCGTGAATTTCCCACTTGATTCCATGATTTGTAAGCTCTTTTACTTGATTACTCTAATGATTGGTTGTATTGGAGGGCAAGGAGATGTATTGGATTTTATGCAGGATTGCAGGTGGGTCCCCATTTTGGGGTTTGGTATTCCTATACGAGGTCCAAGACCTTCAGAGGGCCACATTGGCACTTGTAGGGTGAGCGTTGAGAGCCATGGTTCTCCAACATAACAGACAACACTTCATGGATCCCTATCACCATTCACTGATTGCTCGTGTTCCACCTTTTGGATGATGATGATGCGCCTAGTTCACCATGCCCAACCGGCTCCACACTTGCACCATACACTTGGCAGATGTTCCAAGGTCCAGATGAGGATGTGCCTCACTGCAGAAGACAAAGGGAGGGCTTATGTCATCATCCTAGCCATTACAGATAGTTTACAAACATTATCGATCCACTTGGAGACACATGAGGATGTCCTTATGCCCCTACACCCACTTGGGAGCACCACAATGCTTTGCTTGAAATACAAGGGGCCAACCCCTTGTCCACTATATTTGGAGTCCATTCTCTCACCATGACACACTTTGGACTTCATCAGGTCTTCTCAATGGCCGAACGACTCATTATGTTTATTATTGTGTCCTCTTGAGAGACTTATTTTTATGTTATTGAGCTATCTTGGTGGGATTGTCACTAAGGGATGTTATTATTGCACATTATTTTATTATCTGGGGCTTAATTAGGCCTAATTAGGCAAATCAAACTCATTAGCGATGGTATAAATTTTTGAGAGGCTCATTCATTCCTCTCATCATCACTTGGATTGTTGAGACATTTTCACACTTTTTGCTGGGGTGATCTTTTTGGAGTTTCTTGATGCACTATGATGTTTGGATTTTCGCTATTGTCTTTGGAGCTTCTTTCTAATGCAAAGTTGATGAATGGATATATTCTCTCTCTCATGTTAGTGAACTTTAAATGCTATTCTTGTTATCTTACTTGTCAAATGCATGTATATTATTATCATTATTCTTGTATGCAAAATTATTTTGGGACCTCTAAATAAGTGATTTAATGCATGCGTTGCTTTTGAGGGATTGGGTGAATGTTCCTAGAGGCACTTCTTGGGTTGAAAGACCTCAAAACTTTATCTCTTTGGCATATTTGAAGTATAAATATTTAATAACCTAGTTGCTACCCTTAAGTAGGCTAGCGAAGGTGAATTAGGGCTCCTTGGCTCACAAAATTCTTCAATCTAGGTGTATCTTGACTCCATTAAGCCCCCTAAGCAATGCACTGATCCTTGCATCCTCTTGATGGTCAAATTTATCTTTCTTTTTTCCACTTTTCTAAATTCTAGGCCTAACCCTAGAGGGTCACCTAGGGAACCAATCAAATTTCTTTCTAGCCATCCAAACACCTTGATTTTTGGTCCACTACTACATTGGGTTTATATCCAGAGGCCCTCCAAGTTTCAAGCAAATCTAACAGTGGAATCCCGAGATATAGCAAGCCCTAGCCACAAGACCAATTCTTGCCCCAACTTGATTTTGGTTAGTGTCTTCATTGGGATCATTGCATTCAAAATCTCAAAGAAGATTAACCCTTTGGTCCTATTCTACTCCCCAATTAGGTCAAGCCCCTCCTTGAGTGATCAACTTATGCTTGACCTAGTTTGGGTCCACTTGGCTTCTCGGTGGTCCCACCAATCTACAACTCAAATTCCACAAGGATCACTTAGAAGCCATTTCTTCATTAGGATATTTGAGTCTAGGAACCCTCATTTCAAAGAATATTCCTTAAATCTAAACTCAAGAATCCCCTTAGCCCCTCCTAGAGAACCTATCACCTTGCTTCTTAAGCAAGTAAGCCATTTGCCTAAGCCTTTCTTGAGAATAGGCTTTGGGAATTGCTCCTTATCCTATTATTGCTCCATTCATCTAGTGATTCCCCTCATATTGGGCATCCTTCCATCTTTGAAAATCCATAAAGAGCAAGGAGCCTTAGCTGAGGTGATAGTGGGCTATCGCTCCATTGTTGCCCCTTGACCTAGTAGTCGCTCCATAGGATCCCCTCCTAGGACCTCTGCTAGTTTGAGCGGTAACATTTTGGCGCCGTTGCCGAGTAATGAGACGTTTGAACTTCGTATTATTTCTCATACGACAATATTGATATATCATTCATGGTGACTTAATTGGAAGAACGAAGCCCTAGTTCTTCATTAACCTTTAAGGTCAATGCTTGTAGGGTGGAGCAAGCATTTTTCTGGGCATCTTTAAATTCACCTTGGCGACTCCTACGTAATTTACATGTATATCTCAATAGGATGTCTTTCTTTGATGATTTTCCCGCTTTGGGCATCACTAGCATCCTTGGGCACCTTAATCGTGTCACTGGAAGGATGGTACGTGGGGTACTCGTGTTTGATGGTGATCCACTCTTCGCAATTGATCATGTAGAAACATTTAATGCACATGCTTCAAAAGAGAAAGTGGTCCACCAGGATGTCCTTATATTGTTATTCGTGAGATCTCTCTGTGGTCATAACTCCTGGTTGCATAATCATGAACCTAGGAGCATCTCATATATTAAGGAGTTCTTTGATGGATTTCCAAGACATTTTCAAGTGTGCCCCACATTAAACCTTCAAGAGGAAGCCTTCATTGAGCATTAGCATAACCTTGGGAATCTAGATGATGAGCAGGAAAGGGGGTCCTCCCTAGGTTTGCATGATGAAAGATGGGATGATAATTCTAAAAGCACGTGCGATAGGGAGGGTGAGTTTGTAGAGAGTGAAGTTAGGGTTAACCCTACCTTTCCCAAGGATACTATCTCTGATGATCTACCCTTTGAAAACCTTGGAGAAGGTGATTTCATAGCCCTCTCAAACTTGATATCAATGATTACTTACATATTAATGAAGGAAAATGGGAGGTTCATGGAAATTGTTTTGACAAGGACCCTATTTATGACACTGATGATGATGATATCGATAGGACCCTTGTCTTTCCTCATAATCCTGGGTTGTAGTTGAGTCTTGTGTGGACCCTTTTCTCAACTCTTCTTACATTATCACTAATAATGAGGAATCCTCCATCCCTCCTAAGTGTAATCATCATGGGCAACCTACTTGTGTTTCTCCATCTCATCAGTCTCTCTTTCCTACTAATCATGACCCTATGGTGGCCATAAAGCATGACATAAATGATAAGGACCATGATGGAAGTGATATGCCTGAGGTTTCCATCCATCAAAAGTTTATGAGCCTGATTGTTGACATCTCTATCTTTTGGTTAGAGGAGAGGATCTCGTGGAGTAGATTACATCCCTTTGTTCCCTCTTCTCCTATGATCCTCCATGCATGGACATTCTATTTTTCCACCTCCCATCCTGGTGACATTCCATATGATTGTTTTTGTCCTTGCTCTTGGATATGCTACATAAGTAATCACGGGGCAAAATGTTTTTGTATTGATATAGTGATGTCCTGGTTGCATTAGCTCTATGATTACACTTAGTACTTGTATGATGTAATATGCATGATAGGTACGATGCATTGCATGCTAGTTTCTTATTAGAACTAACATCATATGATATTATCATAATAGATTAGATGCATTTAGATTAAATTGCATAAATTTAATTACTAATTGATTTTTAGTGGCCTAATATAAGCATGTGCGATCATGAGACGCCACAAAAGCATCTTGCCCTATATGTTTGATTTGTGACATGTGCAGTTGACAGCCTTGCAAACCCAAGAGATTGCTGGAGTTCTCATGACCTCCCTGTTCGAGTACATTTGTGCACTCTCCAGAGAGATTAGTCCCAGTTGGAGCCAAATGTTACCCACCACTTTGTGGGTGATATCCCTAGGAGAAATTTTTTCTCCAAGAATGTCCTCAGCCGACAATCAACAACCCCTTGTAGCCCCCAAATAGCTCAATGTGCCATCGTCTCCACCACTTGAGCGAGCCATGTGGTCCCTCGCCCATCTGTTATGATCGTATGTTTGAAGGTGGGCCTCCCAACCCCAAAGGTATGACTTTTCATTGGTTTGGTTGAGTAATTTTGTTTACTTATCATGGACACTTTTGAGCATGGATTGGTGGGGGGCAATTCGACTGAAAGAGTGGGCTAGGTTTGTACTCTTGTCTCCTCGGCCTGAGTCGGTAGTTAGCTTTATTATCTTATCTTTCGTCAAGCAATTACCATATTAAGTGTGTATGAAGATCACAAAACAAGAGACACAAGATGTAGGTATTATGCCAGGGCAAAACCCCCCTCGAGGGGAAAACCTAGTCAAAATTCTCTTCCTTCAATAGTATTCTTTGAGACTCTTCAACCTAAGCAAAGACCAAACCTTCCCTCCACACCAAGACAACCTTCTAGAAGTTCGACCGCGTTGCAGCAACACTTCCTTCCCAACAACTTTGACTATGCAACAACTTACGACATCAAGTAGCAACTGGAAGCAACAATACTTAGAAGACCTCAATCTCCCAAACTAGGGCACGAAACATAGAGAGAGTAGCTCCGAAACTTCGATTTCCTTCTTCTCCTTAGACTTGACCCAACTCACACTTCCTTAGGTTTCTTCTTCCTACTTCGCACTTCTCCAACTTCCTTAGAGATATCGAACTAGCTTGAGATGAGATGCTCCAAATGAATTTGACTTCCTTCTGTTTATAGGCTCCAAGTGAGATCGAATTGGTTTCCTTAGGGCGACTTGATTTCTTCTAGGCCAACTTGGTGTGGAGGTTACATAAATTATATTTGACTCAATACTAAACCTTTTTACATGATTCAAAAGCCCAAGAAGGGTCTCTTTAAATGTACAATGACTCTGTAGACTCAATATTAATCCTAGGAGTTCACAATGGGGACTTTGACTAATATAATGATGACCCAAGCATGAAACCCATGCTTTAATAAGTCATTGATACAATAATACAAATTCTTTTCTTTATTCTTTTGACAAGTACATTACATGATGACTCAAATACATTAATGAAGACTGAACCTAGTTACATTTTCCAACACTCCCTCTTAACTAGGGAGGTATTCATAATATACAAATATAATGGAAGATCTCAAACTATATGAACAATGAAGAGTTTAGGCACCGCAATGCCATGGACTAGATTCCTGACCAGGGCAATCTATCCATTGGTCTCTCAACAGTTTAGGCATAGTAATGCCATGGACTAGATTCTTGACCAGGGGAATCTATCCAAGTGGGAATAAGGTGGACTCAAGCTTTCAATCTCTCTAGGTACCATCAGGCTTACCTGCTAACCACCAACCCAGGGACCTAGGTGCGTATCCATGGTTAAAGCTCTATGACCCACGCCACCCTCCCTAATTTGGTACCTAGACATCAACACAAAGTGTTGGCACGATGTCCTCCTAGACAATGCTTCACTTGCAAAGCCTCAACAAATCTCTTTCAATCTCTTATCATCAATACAAATCAACAATGTTTACTAAACCAAGCATGCTTCTCAACTACTCAAACTTCTTGTTAGAAAGAGCCTTTGTTAGTATGTCTACTACCTGTTCATCTGTCGAGACATACTCCAACTTCACGAATCCCATCCTGCACCAGGTTCCTAATAAAGTGGAACTTATTGTTGATATGCTTCGTTCTAGCATGAAACACGGGATCTCCAGACATCATGTTACAACTTTGATTGTCACAATTAATCACAGTAGGACCCAGATACTTCTCGAACAAATCTGTTAGAAGCTTTCTTAACCAAACAACCTCCTTTCCTACTTCACATGCAACCACATATTTTGCCTCAACACTACTTAAACCAACGAGATCTTGTTTCCTACTCATCCATGAAATCATAGCAGCTTGCAGACTAAAACATCCTCTGGTAGTGCTCCTTCCATCGGTCTCACTGCCACACCAATCATAATCTATATAACCAATCAACTTAACTTCCATACTATCATATTTTAGGCAGTGATGTATAGTGCCACAAAGATACCTCAATATGTGTTTGGCAACTATCTAGTGATCATGACGAAGCTCCAACTAAAACTCAATAAGAATGTTTACTGCAAAACATATATTTGGCCTAGTATTTACACGGTACATTAGGGAGCCCACCAATTGACGATAAGAGGTAAGATCCACGAGACTAGAGTTAGAGCCCCTCAAATTCTTGCAATTGGTGATCATAGGAGTAGTCATTGGCTTGGAATCCATCATCCCGAATTTCTGCAACAACTTGATAATGTACTTTCCTTGCCCCAAGTATATCTCCCTAGGTCTTTGTCATACTTCTAGACACAGGTAATAGTGCATCAGTCCTAGATCCTTCATTTCAAATTCAACTGCCAACGTCTTCTTGCTTGCATTCTTCGTTCCACATTTGTAATGAATATATCATCCACATATAAAGGAATAATGACGGGTTCATTATTCACGACCTTGATGTAGAGATTCAGATCAGCAGAACTCTTTACGAACTCAATTCTAAGTATGCAAACATGAGAGTTCCTGCTATTAACTTCAAATCCTTTGGTTTGTTCGATATATACTTCTTCATCAATGGTCCTATTCAGAAACGCGGTCTTCATATCCATTTGATGGATATTCCAACCCATTGTAGCAGCTAATGAAACCAAAGATCTAATGGCAATGTACCTTGCTTTGGGTTCAAAGGTTTCTTTATAATCAATGCCTTCCTTTTGAGAGAAACCACTTGCAACGAATCTAGCTTTATATTTGTCTATACTTCCAGCGACAACATGTTTGATCTTATAGATCCATTCAGAGGTGACAACCGATTTGTCATTAGGTCTAGGAACGATTTCCCAAACCCCATTCTTCATCATGGATTGATATTCTTCCTGCATCGCCTTCTTCCAAACTTCTTAATGAGCAGCTTCCTTGAATGAAGATGGTTCAACTTCAATCAACTTCATCATATGCAGCATAACTAGAGTATCCTTTGGTCTCTTACTTTCCCTGAAGGTTCCTTTCACAGCTTCATGTCCTTCAGCATCTTCTAATGTTGCTTTTAACCAATTTGGCCTTTTCCTAGTGGTTGGGATGACCACAGATTGAATAGGCTCACTTGGTCCTTCTTCTTCTTCTTCTTCTTCTTGATTTGTAGTAGGGTTTTCATGATGATCTTCTTCTTCTTCAAATATTGGAACTTCTTTGTCATCAGAATCAATAGGAATATCCTTTGATTTCTTGTAGGTTTGATTTTCATTGAATATGACATCCCTGCTTACTTCGATATGTCTCCCTTCCTTAATGTAAATTCTATATGCTTTTGAAGAGAAACTATATCATACGAATATTCCCTTGATAATTGTAGAATCCAACTTATTTTTCTTGTCTTTTGGAACATGGATGTATGCTGGACTTCCAAAGATTCAGAGGTGATCCACACTCGACTTAATTCCTGTGAATACTTCTTCGGGTGTTGTATTATTTAGACTTCTATGAGGACTTCTATTTTGAATGTACACCGCTGTCATCGCTGCTTCTCCCCATAAGAATTTTGGTAGGTCTTGCTCAAGGAGCATTGTTCGAATGCCTTCTTCAATTGACCCTTTTTTTTTCAGCTACTCCATTTTGTTTGGGATAATAGGGAATAATGAGCTCCCTCTTAATTCCTGCTTCCTTACAATATGCAATAAATTCCTTGGAAATGTATTCCCCACCATTGTCAGACCTTAGAGTTTTTATCTTTCTTTCGGTTAAGGTTTCCACTTTGGACCTAAATTCCTCGAAATTTTCAAACTCTTCATCTTTTTTTTTGAGAAGGTAGAGCCATCTCTTTCCTAGAATGGTCATCAATGAATGTTACATAGTAGAGATGACCTCCAAGTGATTTATCAGACATGGGCCCACACACATCAAAATGGATGAGGTCTAGTATTAGTTTCACTATTCGGAAATGGCTTTCTTGTATGCTTTCCCAAAGAGCATCCCTTGCACACACCTTCATGATCTAACTTCATATTGGGGATGCCATGAACCAATTGACTAAGTGTAGGGATGACCTTATAATGTAGATGACCATATATCCTATGCCATAGCTCAATGGGATTGAATTCCATGTGAACCAAAGTTTGAGGAGGTGGTGTAATAACTCTATAAATGCTTCTTTCACGAACTCCAATAACCCTAGCTTTATCAATGCTAGAGTCTTTTCCCCAAACTAATACTTTTCCATCAACAAAAGCAACTCTTTCCCCTTTATCTTATAAACAAGAAATAAAAAGAAAATTTGTTTTCAAACCTGGAACATATAGAATGTTGTTGAGGTGCAACTTCGATCCATTTTCCAGCGTCAACGATGTTGATCCTAGGCCTCTAACATCATAGCTTTTGTTGTCACCCAATTCCATTGCATGAGAAGATGGCTCCTTTGATAGTGTATGAAGTTGTTTACTCTCTCTTGTCATGTGTCTTGATGCTCCACTATCAATGATCCATGCATTGTCATCACTAAGAGAACCTGTAAGAGGAACCAAGAATCCTTGACTTTTGACCTTGTTGAATAAGTAGTGGTCGACCTTCTTGATCTAGCTCCCAGCAGTGTTCATACCTGTTGACCACTACGTGTCAATGACCCACATCAATATACCCCCTTTTTTCGCAAAAGGGATAGCGCCTAATCGATGTATTCGTGTTGTACAACTATCATCATCAGTTTCACTTCCAAGATATTATGTAAACCCTTTCTGCATGTGTATAATGTAAATTATCTCAGCAAATCCGTGTCATGTATGTAATTGCCTAGGTAAACCGACTTTTCTGGTGACGATCTCCATTCCAGGAGGTTTTTTGTCTCATGAAACCATTTTCGGATGGTCGACAGAGTTTTCCTTCAGTCTTACCCTAAAGTCGAAATGTATTTTGTCACTGGGATCTTAGGCAAGTCCTAGTGTTTTAGATCGAGTCTATGTAAAAGTGATTTGAGAATAATCCTAACTATTTGGTTAGGTTATTTTATTACAAATTACTTGGTTTGCTGGATTATATGTGTCACATAAATGGGTAGTTTGTGAGGATCCTTTACAAATGGGTTTTCTCGCTTGAGATGTAAAAATATGAAAATCATGATGTAAATGTCTTGAGGGTTGGAAAAATAATTTATCCACTCATAGGTTAATTAATTAAATTTTCTGGCAAAAAATTAATTAAAATCCTAAGTCGAAAATTTAATTAATTCTAGGTCCTAGGTAAATTTAAATTCTTCAAAGGCAAAATTCGTCGGTCCTTAAAAATTAAATTTTAAGAGGTCTAGGGACTAAGGTAAATTAATTATTTTGATAAATTTTAAGCCTTTGATCCTTGGGGTTAAGTCAAAGTCAAAATTTTGAGGAAATTAATTCAAAAATTTAATTTTTGAATTAATTAAAATGCATTTAATTGAAAAATTCGAATTTTTTCAAGAATTTAAAATTTCGACGGATGAGATTAAAAGAAATTTTAATCCTCATCAACAGTTGAGATTGCTTTGACGAGGATCACTCGAACTAGTCGTTGGAGGATTTATCTTTAAATAGGAAGTCATTTGTCAGTCGATTCATCCGACCTTTGAGTCATGTGCTAAGCGAAAAGCTCTTGTATAATTTTTTCGGATAATAAAGAAAGACTTTGGGGTTAATTTTTCACTGGTGTTACTCTTCATGGAAATACTGTAAGATGTATCATTTTCATGCGTAAATTTTTTTTAGCCATTAATAATAGCTTTTGAAGAGTGATTTGAGTACATGTATCTTGCTCAGTTGCTGGGGTTTAAGTGATAATTTAAATTTTGAATGTAATAGCAGGTATCTCTATTTATCTGAATTTATTATCATTTTTTCGCTCTATTTTTATGGCTAAATTGAGTTTTGCAGGAAAGTCTTGATTTTTAGATCATTGGCCATTTGGGGAAGTTTTCAGTTGGACCAGCGAATTCCCGATCCGTGTTTCCTGAAGAGCCCAACTTAATTTGATCCCGGGCTTATCATAAGATTTTTACTGGTGACGCATGAAGGGTTTTCAGCTCAACACTTCCTTTAAACTTAAATATTTTTTTTTATATGCGCAATTGATAAATCTGACTGTTAGGAGCATTAGATTATCAGATCTAGGAGCGGAGTTGGACTCACACTCCCCAGATCTGATAGATCTGTCTTTCCTGTGCATACATCTGTAATTATTATTTTTGGTTTTCTAACGTGGGTTTTTCTGGGTTTTAGTTTTATCATTGTAGATATCATTTGGGTGTTTCTTGTTGTCATGCAGCTACAGATCTGAAGAAGAAGACTGTGAAGAGTCCAGATCTAGACCCTGGAGGGTAAGATCTTGATCTCTGGGGTTCATCAACATCATTTTTTGCATGGATTCTCCCCAAATTTTTGCAGTCCAAGGGTTTAAAGAGTTTTTAATTTGGAAACTTTCACAAGGGTTTCAGGAATAAACCTGAAGTCAAAAGATTTAACATTTTAATCAGAATTTTTGGGGTTTTTCGGCTACCATTTGTCTGAGTTTTTCGATCCGTTGACTGGATTTTCGATTTTCTGCTGCATTCTTCTCCTCTAGAAATTTTCAAAGACATTTTGTTATCTGCGTTTTTGGGGTTTCTGGAAAATTCGAATTTCTTTTGTGGCCAAATTATCTTTTCTGCTGTCCACAATTTGCTGGTCGCAGTTTCTCCACCCTTGAAAATCCTCTTGCGGCCCTTTTTCCTCCATCGATCTGCAAATTTCTCCCCACTGCCTGCAAAGCTCTGTTCCATCCCATCAATTTTGGCCTTTTTCTGCTGCGCCCTCCTCTTGCGCAACCCTCAAGACCCTCTTCTTCATCACCCCTTAATCTGCGTTCCCTCCGCTGCCGTCTTCCCATCGACCTGCAAGCTATCTCTTGTTAAATCTCCATTTGCCCCCTCTTGCTGCCTTTCTCTAACAGTATGCAACTCTCACTACCCTTCCTCTCACGTGCTCTCTCCCTCTGTCCGTCCTCATCATTCGCACACTGTTTTTTCCCATTTGCCATCGCCACATCACCTGCAAAAATAAACTCGTTGCTCTCTCCCGCAACCATACCCACATTCTCTGTCATCTCACTGCCATTGAACCTCGCTTCTTCATCCTTCTGCCGTCGAGTAGACATCCTCATCCGTGGTCCAGTTTCAAACCTGCACAGTACAAAACAATAAATGCTTAGATTTATTTTATTTTATTTCTATGAATGTGATTAGGTTAGTTTAGTTAGTTCTCTCTTTTTTTTATTTCATTTGTATTTTAGTTAAGGCTTAGGATTAGCGTAGTTTTTTCTTAGTTTCATTTGAATTTTGGGTTTGATTTTTTATTTTGTTGGGTTTAATACATTCCTTTTAGTTAAAATTTCGATTTTTTTGGTTATAGTTTTCCTCTTTAGATTTATTTTATTGACTTTTGTTTTATATTTTTCATAATTAGTGATTTGATTTTATTTCATTCTACCTTTTTTCCTTTTTTTTTTTAACTTTTGATTTTATTTATTTTCATTAAAAAACCTTGAAAAATTCTGAAAAATTAGAAACAGTTAAAAAATCTAAAAATCTTAAATTCTTGGGGCCGTGAGAATTAATAATGAAATAAATTAAGGGATTTGTGCTTAAACATGAAATCTTTTTAATGTGGCCTGTGGCCCATTAAAAATTCGATTTATTAACCCGTTGATTTGTTTTATTTCTTTATTTTTCACATTAAATCAATTGCCTAAGGAATAATTGAAATGCTAATTCAAAGTTCCTTGCTGTTATTTGGTGATTAAATGCAATTTTCATGATTTTTCTATGGTCAAGGTGCGATAAATGTTTTAAATCATATTGGAGAAAGTTAATTATTCTAGATCTGAATTCCTAACGAAAATCATTTTTCTGGAATCTCTTGCATCATGCAATTTTGGGCGTTTACATTGATCATTCATGATTGTCACTATTCGTCACATATTGAAAAATTGTTCTGGATAACTTGTTTTTTTTACTTAATCTATGGTTAATTCAAACATAAAGGCACTGGTTTATAATAATTTCTATCTTGTGGTCGTGTCTTGGTTATATTAGCGTTTAATCTATTCGTCTGAGTTAATCAAGACTCATTTACATTCGTCAAGTTGTCCATCATTAAAATCTCCTAGAGCTCGTGTTCCACAGGCTACCCTCATCCATTCACCTTAGGGACTACCCCCCTTGACTTGCCTAGGAGAGAGTTTAAACAGAGTAAGGATTAGAGTGACAACCCTTACTCTGAGCGTTGTTGCGGTGCCTAAACACTTTGTGCAACAACAATACCCATTCTTATGTAGTTCATCAAAGAGGGAGAATCCATGCCAACAAAGTGATCTTCAACTTTTTGTGACCTTAACTCTGAAACCATGTGGAGAAATCAATACAAGTAGATTAGGGTTTGATTCCTCTTTCTTGATAAATATTTGTGAGTTATGTTGGCTCCTTTTACTTTATTACCTTATCTTTCATCAAGCAATTACCATATTAAGTGTGTATGAAGATCACAAAACAAGAGACACAAAATGTAGGCACTATGCCAGGGAAAGACCCCCTTCGAGGGGAAAACCCAATCAAAATTCTCTTCCTTCAATAATATTCTTTGGGACTCTTCAACCTAGGCAAAGACTAAACCTTCCCTCCACACCAAGTCAGCCTTCTAGAACTTTGACCCCTTTGCAGAAACACTACTTTCCCAAAAAGTTAGACTATGCAACAACTTACAGCATCAGGTATCAACTGGCAGCAACAAGACTTGGAAGACTTCGATCTCGCAAACTAGGGCACGAAATAGAGAGAGAGTAGCTCCAAAACTTCGATTTTCCTCTTCTCCTTAGACTTGACCCAACTTGCATTTCCTTTAGGCTTCTTCTTCCTACTTCACACTTCTCTAGCTTCCTTAGAGATATCGAACTAGCTTGAGATGAGATGCTCCAAATGAATTTGACTTCCTTTTATTTATAGGCCCCAAGTGAGGTCGAATTGGTGTCCTTAGGCTGATTTTATTTCTTCTAGGCCGATTTGGTGTGGAGGTTACATAAATTCTATTTGACTCAATACTAGGCCTTTTGACATGATTCAAAATCCCAAGAAGGGTCTCTTTAAATGTACAATGACTCTATACTTATAGACTCAATATTAATCCTAGGAGTCCACAATGGGGACTTTGACTAATATAATGATGACCCAAGCATGAAACCCATGCTTTAATAAGTTATTGATACAATAATAAAAATTCTTTTCTTTATTCTTTTGACAAGTACATTACATGATGTCTCAAATACATTAATGAAGACCGAACCTAGTTATATTTTCCAACACTCCCTCTTAACTAGGGAGGTATTCATAATATACAAATACAATGGAAGATATCAAACTATATGACCAATGAAGAGTTTAGACACCGCAATGCCATGGACTAGATTCCCGACGAGGGCAATATATCTAAGTGGGAATAAGGTGGAATCAAGCTTTCAACCTCTCTAAGTACCATCAGGGTTGCTAACCACCAACCTAGGGACCTAGGTGCATATCCATGGTCAGAGCTCTATGACCCATGCCACCCTCCCTACTGTGCGACCTAGACATCAACACAAAGTGTCGGCCTGATGTCCTCCCAGGCAATGCTTCACTCGCAAAGCCTCAACAAATCTCTTCCAATCTCTTATCATCAATACAATCAACAATATTTGTTAAACCAAGCATTCTTCTCAAATACTTAAACTTCTTGTTAGGAAGAGCCTTTGTTGGTATGTCTGCTACCTGTTCATCTATTGAGACATACTCTAAATTCACGGTCCCATCCTACACCAGGTTCCTAATAAAGTGGAACTTATTGTTGATATGCTTCGTTCTAGCATGAAACATAGGATCTCCAGACATCTTGATACAACTTTGATAGTCACAATTAATCACAGTAGACCCAGAGACTTCTCGAACAAATCTGTTAGAAGCTTTCTTAACCAAACAACCTCCTTTCCTACTTCACATGCAACCACATATTCTGCTTCAACACTACTTAAAGCAACGACATCTTGTTTCCTACTCATCCATGAAATCATAGCAACTCCTAGACTAAAACATCCTTCGGTAGTGCTCCTTCCATCGGTCTCACTACCACCCCAATCAGAATCTGTATAACCAATCAGCTTAACTTCCTTACTATCATATTTTAGGCAGTGATGTATAGTGCCACGAAGATATCTCAATATGTGTTTGGCAACTATCTAGTGATCATGAGAAGGCTCTAATTGAAACTGACTAAGAATGTCTACTGCAAAACATATATCTGGCCAAGTATTTACTAGGTACATTAGGAAGCCCACCAACTGACGATAGGAGGTAGGATCCATAAGACTAGAGTCAAATCCCCTCAACTTCTTGGGATTGGCGATCATAGTAGTAGTCATCAACTTGGAATCCATCATCCCGAATTTCTGCAACAACTTGATAATGTATTTTCCTTGCCCCAAGTATATCTCCCCAGGTTTCTGCCATACTTCTAGACGCAGGTAATAGTGCATCAGTCCTAGATCCTTCATTTCAAATTCATATGCCAACATCTTTTTGCATTTTTGGATTCTTCGTTCCACACCTATAATGAATAGATCATCTTCATAAAGTAGAATAATGATGGGCTTATTATTCACGACCTTGATGTACAGATTCAAATTAAGAGAACTCTTTACGAATCTAATTCTAAGTAGATATGCATCCATCCTTGCATACCATGCCCTAGGTGCTTGCTTCAAACCATATAGGGCCTTCTTAAGTTTACAAACATGAGAGTCCCTGCTATTAACTTCAAATCCATCGGGTTGTTCGATATACACTTCTTCATCAATGGTCCCATTCAGAAATGCGGTCTTCACATCCATTTTATGGATATTCCAGCCCATTGTAGCAGCCAATGAAACCAAAGATCTAATGATACTGTACCTTGCTTTAAGTGCAAAGGTTTCTTTATAATCAATGCCTTCCTTTTGAGAGAAACCCCTTGCAACGAATATAGCTTTATATTTGTCTATACTTCCATCGACAACATGTTTGATCTTATAGATCCATTTGGAGGTCACAACTGATTTGTTATTAGGTCTAGGAACGATTTCCCAAACCCCATTCTTCATAATGGATTGATATTCTTCTTGCATCGCTTTCTTCCAAACTTCTTAATGAGCAGCTTCCTTGAATGTAGATGGTTCGGCTTCAATCAACTTCGTCATATATGCAACATAACCAGAGTATCTTTTTGGTCTCTTACTTTCCCTGAAGGTTCCTTTCGCAGCTTCATGTCCTTCAACATCTTCTAATGTTTCTTTTAACCAATTTGGCCTTTTCCTAGTGGTTGGGATGGCCACAGATTGAATAGGCTCACTTGGTCCTTCTTCTTCTTCTTGATTTGTAGTAGGGTTTTCATGATGATCTTCTTCAAATAGTGGAACTTCTTCGTCATCGGAAACAATAGGAATATCCTTTGATTTCTTGTAGGCTTGATTTTCATCGAATATGACATTCCTGCTTGCTTCAATATGTCTCCCTTCCTTAATGTAGATTCTATATGCTTTTGAAGAGAGTCTATAACCAACGAATATTCCCTTGATACTTGTAGAATCCAACTTCTTTCGCTTGTCTTTTGGAACATGGATGTATGCTGGACTTTGAAAGATTCGGAGGTGATCCACACTCAACTTATTTCCTGTGAATACTTCTTCAGGTGTTTTATTATTTAGACTTCTATGAGGACTTCTGTTCTGAATGTACACAATTGTCATTGCTGCTTCTCCCCATAAGAATTTTGGCAGGTCTTGATCAAGGAGCATTGTTCAAATGCCTTCTTAAATTGACCTATTCTTTCTTTTGGCCACTCCATTTTATTCGGAATAATAGGGAACAATGAACTCCCTCTTAATTCCTACTTCCTTGCAATATGCAATTAATTCCTTAGAAATGTATTACCCACCATTGTCATACCTTAGAGTTTTTATCTTTCTTTCAGTTAGGGTTTCCACTTCGGACTTAAATTCCTTGAACTTTTCAAACACTTCATCTTTTTTTTGAGAAGGTAGAGCCATGTCTTTCTAGAATGGTCATCAATGAATGTTACATAGTAGATATGACCTCCAAGTGATTTGTTAGACATGGGCCCACACACATCAGAATGAATGAGGTCTAGTGTCTCTTTAGGCCTCTTTTCACTATTCGGAAATGGCTTTCTTGTATGCTTTCCCAAAGAGCATCCCTTGCACATACCGTCATAATCTAACATCATATTGGGAATGCCATAAACCAATTGACTAAGAGTAGGGATGACCTTATAATGTAGAGGACCATATCTCCTATGTCATAGCTCAATGGGATTGATTTCCATGTGAACCAAAGCTTGAGGAGGTGGTGTAATAAATCCATAAAGGCTTCCTTCACGAACTTCAATAACCCTAGCTTTATCAATGCTAGAGTTTTTCCCCAAACTAATACTTTTCCATCAACAAAAGCAACTCTTTCCCCTTTATCTTCTAAAAAGATTTTTTTTTTTCAAACCTGGAACATATAGAATGTTGTTGAGGTGCAACTTCGATCCATTTTCCAGCTTCAACGATGTTGTTGATCCTAGACCTCTAACATCATAGCTTTTGTTGTCACCCAATTCCATTGCATGAGAAGATGGCTCCTTTGATAGTGTATGAAGTTGTTTACTCTCTCCTGTCATGTGTCTTGATGCTCCACTATCAATGATCCATGCATTGTCATCACTAAGAGAACCTGTAAGTGCAACCAAGAATCCTTGACGTTTGACCTTGTTGAATAAGTAGTGGATGACCTTCTTGATCTAGCTTCTAGGAGTGTTGATACCCATTCTTATGTAGTTCATCAAAGAGGGAGAATCCATGCCAACAAAGTGATGTTCAATTTTTTGTGACCTTAGCTCTGAAACCATGTTGAGAAATCAATACAAGTAGATTAGGGTTTGATTCCTCTTTCTTGATAATTACTTGCGAGTTATGTTGGCTTTATTTACTTCTTTATTTTCTTATCTTTCATCAAGTAATTACCATATTAAGTGCGTATGAAGATCACAAAACAAGAGACACAAGATGTAGGTACTATGCCAGGGAAAAACCCCCCTCAAGGGGAAGCCGAGTCAAAATTCTTTTCCTTCAACATTATTCTTTGAGACTCTTCAACCTAGGCAAAGACCAAACCTTCCCTCCACACCAAGTCAGCCTTCCAGAACTTTGACCCCTTTACAGTAGCACTTCCTTCCCAACAACTTCGACTATGCAACAACTTACGGCATCAGGCACCAACTGCCAGCATCAATACTTGGAAGACTTCAATCTCCCAAACTTTGGCACAAAACAGAGAGAGAGTAGCTCCAAAACTTCTATTTTCTTTTTCTCCTTAGACTTGACCCAACTCGCACTTCCTTTAGGCTTCTTCTTCCTACTTTGCACTTCTCTAGCTTCCTTAGAAATATTGAACTAGCTTGAGATGAGATGCTCCAAATGAATTTGAGTTCCTTCTATGTATAGGCTCCAAGTGAGGTCGAATTGGTGTCCTTGGGACGACTTGGTGTGGAGGTTACATAAATTATATTTGACTCAATACTAAACCTTTTTACATGATTCAAAAGCCCAAGAAGGGTCTCTTTAAATGTACAATGACTCTATAGACTCAATATTAATCCTAGGAGTCCACAATGGGGACTTTGACTAATATAATGATGACCCAAGCATGAAACCCATGCTTTAATAAGTCATTGATACAATAATAAAAATTATTTTCTTTATTCTTTTGACAAGTACATTACATGATGACTCAAATACATTAATGAAGACCGAACCTAGTTACATTTTCCAACAGAAACCACCTAATAGGATCTTTGGTTAACCCCCTTATTGAGCTTGGAGACACTTTTACATGCCAAAGCCCGCTATGGAAGGGCATGCCACCATGAATTGCCCACTTGATTCCAGGATTGTAATCTCTTTTACTTGATTACTCTAATGCTTGATTGTATTGGAAATCAAGGGGACACATTGGATCTTGCGTAGGATTGCAGGTGGGTACTGTTTTGGGGTTTGGTCTCCCTATATGGGGTCCAAGCCCTCCAGAGTGCCACATTAGCACTTGTATGGTGAGCGTTGAGAGCCATGGGCATCCAAGATAGCAGACAACGCTTCATGGATCCCTAGCACCATTTAGTGATTGCTCATGTTCTACCTTTTCGATGAGGACGATGCACCTGGTTCACCATGCCCAGTCAGCGCCACACTTGCCAGATGTTCCAGTGTTCAGATGAGGATCTCTTACTACAGGGGACAAAGGGAGGGCTTATGTCGTCATCCTAGCTCTTACAGATGGTTTACAGGCATTATTGATCCACTTGGAGACCCATGAGGATGTCCTTGTGCCCCCACACCCACTTGGGAGCACCATAGTGATTTCCGTGAAATACAAGGGGCCAACCCCTTGTCCACTATGTTTGGAGTCCATACTCTCACCATGGCACACTTTGGACTTCATCAGGCCTTCTCAATGGCTCAACGAGTCATTCTGTTTATTATTATTCCCTCTTGAGAGGCTTATTTTTATGTTATTGAGCTATCTTGGTGGGCTTGTCACCAAGGGATGTTATTATTGCACATTATTTTGTTGTTTGGGGCTTAATTAGGCCTAATTATGCAAATCGAACTCATTAGAGATGGTATAAATTGATGAGAGGCTCATTCATTCCTCTCATCATGACTTTGGATTGGATTAGTATCTCTTGAGATATTTTCACACTTTTTGCTGGGGTGATCTTTTTGGAGTTTCTTGATGCACAATGATGTTTGGATTTTCACTATTGTCTTTGGAGCTTCTTTCTAATGTAAAGTTGATGAATGAATATATTCTCTCTCGTGTAAGTGAACTTTAAATGTTATCCTTGTTATCTTACTTGTCAAATGCACGTATATTGTTATCATTATTCTTGTATGGGTTAATGTAGTGCGAGATTCTTCTGGGACCTTTGAATAAGTGATTTAATGCATGCGTTGCTCTTGAGGGATTGAGTGAATGTTCCTAGCGGCACCTCTTAGGTTGAAAGACCTCGAAATTCATCTCTTTGGCATATTTGAAGTACAAATCTCTAATAACCTAGTTGTTGCCATTGAGTAGGCTAGCGAAGGTGAATTAGGGCTCCCTGGCTCACGAAATTCCTCGATCTAGGTGTAACTTGACTCCATTAAGCCCCGTAAGCAAGGCACTGATCCTCACATCCTCTTGGTGGTCAAATTTATCTTTCTTTTTCCACTTTTCCAAATTCTAGGCCTAATTCTAGAGGGTCACCTAGGACATCAATCGAATTCCTTTCTATCCATCTAAACACCTTGATTTTTGGTCCACTACTGTGCTGGGGTTATCTCCAGAGGTCCTCCAAGTTTCAAGCAAATCCGACAGTGGAATCCTGAGATATAGCAAACCCTAGCCACAAGACCAATTATTGCCCTAGCTTGATTTTGGTTAGTGTCCTCATTGGGATCATTGCATCCAAAATCTCAAAGAAGATTAGCCCTTTGGTCCTATTCTCCTTCCCAATTAGGTCAATCCCCTCCTTGAGTGATCAAGTCCATAGTCTTGACCTACTTTGGGTTCACTTGGCTTCTCGGTGGTCCCATAAATCTACAACTCAAATTCCACAAGGATCACTTAGAAGCTATTTCTTCATTAGGATCCTTTAGTCTAGGAATCCACTTGTCAAAGCATATTCCTTAAGCCTAAACTCAAGAATCCCCTTAGCCCTTCCTAGAGAGCCTATCACGTTGCTTCTTAAGCAAGTAATCCATTTGTCTGAGCCTCTTTTGAGAATAGGCTTTGGGAATCACTCCTTATCCTATTATTGCTCCATTCATCTAGCGATTCCCCTCATATTGGGTCTCTTCCCATTGGTGAAACTCCGTAAAGAGTAGGGAGCCTTAGCTAAGATGATAGTGGGCTATTACTCCATTGTTGCCTCTTGACCTAGTAGTCGCTCCATAGGATCCCCTCTTAGGATCCCTGCTAGTTTGAGCGGTACCAATCCCAAAACCCATGAATTTATCAATATTTCTATCATTTCAACTATAATTATATTAATTGCAATGAAGTATAACACAATCATGTATTCATGGTATGGATTGGATCATTATATTATTTGTCACCCATCTCGATGCTTTGAGAGTATAAAAATAGGAGGAATCAACTTGCAGGATCACTTTTACTGATACCTTTCCAACAACACAAGATTCACCTCAACCAAAGCTCATTTGAGTAAGTTATTTTACTGATACCTTTCCAACAACACAAGATTCACCTCAACCAAAGCTCATTTGAGTAAGTTATACCTCTTGGAAGTTGACCTGTCAAGATTTACCACCATAATTCGAGAGGATGCCATATTAGTCCCCTTTACTCATAGAAAAGGGCTATTCATGTGGGCATTATGAAGAAGACTCTAGAAGGGTGAAGTTGTAACTCATGTTGATGGTTGAATGGGTCAAATTCAACCCCTATTTGGCTATTGGGCTGTGTTGTAATTGGGCCACAAGGAGGAAAAGGGGTTCTTTTCTATTTGTGTTCATTTTGTTCCATAGTAGAGAAAAGTAGTTGATGGTGGATAGAGAGAGAGCATAACAAAGGGGGTTTGTGTTCTGTAGTTGCCCATGGGCCACAAGGCTCAAGTAACTCCATAGAGAGGGCCTACTCCTTTGTATTTGCACCATTCCATTATAGACAAAGAGTAGAGCAACCTCAATTGTGTTTTCTCTCGAAAGGGTTTCCCAATTCAAATCTTGGTATTCATTGTGATCGGTGTTTGTTTGTATTACATTGTTCTCTATTTTCTGCATTTTATATATTACATGCATAACAATTAAATTAGTAATACTAGAAATGGAATCTAAAAGAATTTACCCTTCATAGTATAGATTTCAGATAATTTATTAGATCTGTTGTGATGAACTGTTTAGTGGAATATCCATAGTAGTAGGAAAATTCATATGCACACAATACATTCAATCATATATGTCAGCGTATATGCATGCATAATCACAACATGCACACCTACATAATTTATTCATGCACATCTTTTCAATGCATATTTGCATTGGTTCAAGAATACCATATTTCTATGTCATGTATTCCACCACAATGAGTTGGAAGATCTAGCCAATGCTTCAACACAACATCTAGCCACTTCATCAATACTTGCTCAACTACCTAGACACCCTTTTCGTTAACCCAACACAATACTAGGTATATACCCTTTCTTTGCTAAACAGTCCCTTAGGCATATTAGAATGTTTTCAAGTCCCTCAGGAAACCCTTCCCGTTTAAAGGTGATTTTAGTGTTCACAAGAAGGTTACAGCCTAGGAAACTGATACAAGTAGGGAGATCATGAAACACTTGTGTAGCACTAGCCTTTCCATATCCAACAACACTGTGGCTTCACACATGGCTAGCTCTTCTGACATTCACTTCTATAATAGGATTATAACTCTTATCCTGTCTTGGTTATTAGCTCATAACTAGCACAACTTGACATGCCATCTTATCAAATATGAATGCATTCAAAATATTAAAAAACTTTTATATATATCAAAAGCTTCCTACCTTTACCAAAACAAGTGGGATATCATTCACATAAATGCATTCAAATCACGTAAACATATCAATTAAGTTATGAAATCCTAAATGAAGGAATTCTTTCCTACATTTGCTTTAGCATCTATGCAACATAAACACGCTAATTCCATACATGCATGGATGCCATTAGCTTATTTGATGCTACCTAATCAAATGGTGTGTTATACATGTTTACATACTCCTTTCACCAACTTCTTAATCAACATTTTGTTGTCCTCATGTTTTCTTCATAAGACTAATCGTTATATACAGTAGCAGCATCAACATCTTTTTCATAAGACTAATCGTTATATACAGTAGCAGCATCAACATCTTCAACCATGCGATTAACCTTTTCTTGGTTACTTAATCTATCCTTAGCCACATTTAATCATTATAACATATTTATTGCATATACATCAGCAGTCTACCCTTAGTCTATAAGCATATTGTCTATGCACATAAAACATATTAATATGCACCAAACATTAGCTCTTAGCATCCCTACTGGTGTATATGCATTCTAGCTATTTGATCTTTTTGCATTTCTAGCATTCCTATGTTCTGAAACTATTAGAACTTAATGTTCTTCTCAATATTACAAATTCATCAATGCAACAAAAGAAAAGTTAAGGAATTCTCTCTCAATATTATGGCTACCTCACTGGTCATGTTCACAATTTTCTACTACAACACCTTCCTCACTATCATGTAGCCTTCTTTAACATTGTTACAACTTCCTTTGTTGTTTTTGGCTGTCCCCAAATCCCATTGGATTCTAGCAACTGTTTGTGCTTTTGTTTTGACCATTTTTGCGTTGTTGCTCCCTTTTGTGAACTCTTTCCAGCCAAGCCCAACTTGACTGCTCCAAATTTCCAACTGGAACATCATATTGGTGTTGCACTTTTAGCATATGGCATATGTTTAGTTAATCTTTCCGAATTTTAACTTTTTGAGTTTCTTATTACTGATAGTGTTAGCAATTATATCACTTTAGCTTCATACTGGTATTGATCATATTAACCACTCTCTTATTCTCCTGTCAATCTAGCCTTAACCTTGACTTCATCAATCAACATTTCAGCACACTGTAATGTGACATTTATGTCTCTTCAGTTTCATATAGACTCTTCCAGAGTCCACCTTGTTTTGCATATACAATTCCACATAGATATGCTCTCCCTTTCCATATTCCTTCTAAATACTTCCATTTTGAAAATCTCTACACTTCTTTAGGTTATTATCCATTTATACCCTTGGAATGCACTCGGCATTCCCTACCATCATCTCTCATTCGTAATTCCCATTTTTCTTGCTAGAATCACTCCCTTGGTGCTAGATTATCTTCCAACTAACGCAAGTAGGCTTTGTTCCATTCTAAAATTTCTCTTCGCTTCATTGGGTAACATTTGTGAAGTATGTTTCTATTCACCAAGACCAATTCATACACAATGGAGTGCTTTATTACTCCATTGGCACCTTTAAAATGAATGGAAATTCATTTTCACTGTATTCTTTACACCTAGGTTGCAACTCATAGCCTACAACTCTTCTAGGCATACATACACTTACTTACAGATATGGTTTACCCATAACCTCAAAAAGTCCTTGTTCTCTTTTATCTGGGCATATTTACTTTGCCATACCAAACTTCCATCACTTCCTTCTTTGCAACAATTATTACTTATTTTTCTTTCTATATATTAGGATTGAGGAACTTCTATTACATTCTTCTGCATGTTGATATCTTTATTTTCTTTTTGGCTCGTTCTCTGCTTCTTGTTCTGATCATTATTATTTGGTTGCACACAATAATCAATTGCAGTATTTATGAGTCTTACAACTCTTCATTGCATGCTTGTATCTTCCATGCTACTGCTAATTATTTTCATGGGGCATCCAAATCCAACTAGCTAAGACTCCCTGTGACTCCTTATACTTGTCATTGTTCTTTGATTCATATAATATTCAACTACCATAGCCAAATAATTCAATAGCTGCTCTTTTGCAATTCAAATTGCATGTACTACTTGCAATTAGTATTTGCATGCATCCTTATTTAAGTATTTAAAACCCCGACTTCTTGGTTCCTTCATGATTGATCATGTTTTGTCATGCTGATATAAATTTCAGTGTGCATTAATTGTAAACATTCAAAGAGCATTTCTACTATTTTTCACTTTCCTATCCGCTGAAAATTGACACACAATTTTTTGCAAGCATTCACACATGTGAGACACTAATTTTAAATTAACACACAATTTTTTGTAAGCATTCACACATGTGAGACACTAAATTTTGGTCAAAGTGACCCTGGAAAACCCCACAGTTTTTTGGGGAAAACCGGGTTTCAAAGGAGGATTTTATTGTTTGAGAAAATTAGTCTAAATACTTAAAATAATCACAGTACTCATCTCCCTTAGTAGCTGAAGCATTAAATGCAAATCTGGAAATTTGTGGCCACTGATTTTTTTCAGATTTCCACAATTTTTATGCCCAAAATTTTCTTCCTCGAAATCAGTGCCAAATCTGCCTTGATTTCTTGCTGAAGATGTGCATCAAAAACTGTCCCTGAAGGTGACTGTTGTACCTTGAAATCTATGCCAGGCAGTGCCTCGATTTCTGCGCTGCCTCTAACAGCTGCCCTGAAATTTGTGCCTCAAATATCAGACCAGACAGCTGCTGAATCTCCTCGAATTTCATGCCTAGAAACCCTCGAAATTTGTGTCACTGTCTCAAAAATCATGCAGCCTACTCGAAATTTGTGCCTCTTTGCCTTGAATTTCATGCCTCCTGTTGTACCTCAGGGGACAGTTCTTGGCTGTTGTGGGGGAACCAGTCCCTGAGACATTTTGAGATTGGATAAAAATATTGAAATTAATGGCCGGAAGTACAGGCCATGAAGGCTTGTAACCAAAAGTTCTAGTTTTGAAACCCTAGCCTTCTATAGCAGAATGGCCAGAGACAACGAGAGTTGCAGGGTGAAGATGTAAAGCAGAAAATGAAGGAGACAAAGTTTTGGCACAGGGAATTAAGAATTTGCATTTCACTTCTGTAGAAAGAATGATGGATGAAGATGAAAAATATGAATGAGATTCTCAGATGTGGAGCGCTTCATTAAGGGCTTCAAGATTAATTTTTAATGATTGCAACGAAATTTTAATGAGTACCACGAAGTAAATTTATTAAAAACATAAACTAAATTCATTTTTTTTTCAGAGAAAAAAGCAGTATATCATTTATATTAAGATAATATAAAACCCTTCATGAGATACATAAAGGTGGCATGTGAAGCCACGATCCAAGATGTTTGAGAAGAAACTGTGGCAGATAGTCCAAAGATTCTCCAAAAAACACGCTGACATGAGACATATGCTATCATATATAAAGCAGAATTCAGGGCAATGCATCTTACACTGTCCAAGAGAGGAAAAACATATATGAATGCTGGGACACATGAGAAAATAATGATAGATGAAGAAAAAGAATATGAATGAGGTTCCCGGATGTGGAGCGCTTCATTAAGGGCTTCAAGATTAATTTTTAATGATTACAATGAAATTTTAATGAGTACAACGGAGTAAATTCATTAAAAACATAAACTAAAGCGCCAGCGGGCTTCAAGATTAATTTTTAATGATTACAACGAAATTTTAATGAGTACAACAGAGTAAATTCATTAAAAACATAAACTAAAGCACCAGCTGCATCTTACATTGTCTAAGAGGAAAAACATATATGAATGCTGGGACACATGAGAAAAACAATCCCTACAACACCAATGAATGCTGGGACACATGAGAAAAACAATCACTACAACACCAACGCTGGAATCAAACTGATATATATTATTCAGGCTTCCAAAAGATTCTGGTTTACAATACTCAGTCATGAAGACTGGCCTACCAACCCCTCTACTAAATTCTTTCCATCTTTTTATTTCCCCTTTCAAATCTAACTGATTAACTGTCCCAAAATTGGTTTCAAACTAATTCTTCTCTCAGTTACAAAACAAGTTCTACACAATTATAAAAATTGTTTTTTAAAAGACTTTAAAAAAAAATAAAATTACAATTTTTTTTAAATATTATATACATAAAACATATATAATATTTCATATTGGTCCTTTAATTATTTGGGTCTGCGAATGATCCAATCTTTTCACTTTGCATGCGGGCCCAAGTCTCTTTGACTGAGGGTGAATATCACCGTGGGTCCCAGCTGTTGTCACGCATTGTCACTTATCAAAACCGGAAACCACTTGCCGGAGTACCTTTGGCGTTTTTTGGAAAATCGAGGTAGTGCTTTCGTAATGATTTATAGCCATCGATCTGTTTGATAGGTGGTTTGGGAAAAACCACACCCGGAGGCCCTTCTTCACATAAATCCCGTGCGGTTGTGCTGTCGGGATTATTTTAATTTGGATGAAGAATAACCCAAGCCATCGATTTCTTTGAGCAACTAAATTTTCTTCAAGCGCTGTGCAATTTGTGAGTTTGTTGCTGCTTTGATTGCTCGTGAACGTACCAAGAAATTGTTGTTTATAGAGCTTATAAGAGGAAAATGATGGCACAACACCCATCAGCTCTAACCTTGTAGGTTTGATAAATTTTCGACAATATTGATGAATGGCCAATAAGCATTGACTGCTTAAAAATAACTTACTCTCGTAGGAATCCTCGATGCTCTCAATTCTTGCGTTCTCTGGTTCTTGTCTTCATCAAGCAAGTATGCAGGATGAACGGCCTCTGAATTACTAATTCGAAAGCGTTTACCTTCTGAACTAAAAACTAAACCAAATATAACATGACTTACTTTTGGATAGGATGAATCATTGTTATTAGGCAGCCAACCATCATACTTTGCAGCGCTAAAAACATCTCAAGAGTCAAAACACAATGATTGGCTAATATCTGTCACGTATATGATCCACTATACCTTCTTTTCATTAAGCCGTTACCACAGTGTTGTCATTCAATCATAGCATAGTTGAAGCCACCATCCTTCTTTAAAACAATTAATAGAATGATTTTCCCTAACAAAATGCCTTCAAGTCTCATCTGAGAATGAAATTCTCATTAAGTCGAATTCCAACAGAATGAGTCATCCCAGCTTGCAATACGTTTTTTGCAAAAACTGTCCTTGAAAGAACCTGTGAAATCTCTGGAACCGCTCAAGGATTTTGGAAAATTCCCACGGAGAAGACAATATGGCTCAATCTGCACAAAACCCAGTCCGTGGAATTTTGAAATTTATATTCGTTTGCCCGAAATTGAGCCCGGAATTCTTGGTCTGGAGATTCCTGCGTTTTCTGCATATGTGATTTCTGCTCCTGTTTACTTTTGAAAACCTGAGAGCTGCAAAAGTTGCATTGGGAGGTGGTTGGGAATCAAGGTTTGCACACAATTCTGGTAAGATGTGAATCACGATTCACTTCCCATCCTAGGATTCCTTTCTAACGAACATAAACCACTTCTAATTGCTTACCCTGTTCACTTGTTTTCTCTTTTAAGTTAGTGGTATCCTGCCCATTACAATGTCTGTTAGGAAACATTCTCCCAGACTTATTTTCCTCCATCTTCATTGTATGGAAACGCATCAATGCGTTGTCAAATGCACTATAAGTTGGCCATTTCTGTAGTCTTTAATTGAATACACTGGCTATAATAACGTTTGTTGATATCCTTGTATTGTGCCTGCTTCAGATCACTTTGTTCTTTGCAATGTTACTGTAATAAACTCCAATTGTTCCATGGCATCTGTTCAACTCAGAAAGAAGTTTCTCTTTCTCCTACAAACATTTCTTTAATTTTGTTTCCATTGCAGATAGCTCACCAACACTGGCAATTTTATTCTCCAGAGCTTCTAATTCTTGAGCTTTCCATATATTGCATTGGATGAATTGGTAGCATTGCATTAAAATAGAAAGCAGCTGCTTGCTGACACAAATTTGTTCTTGTGCAATCAAAAACCTCTGTTTTGCGCCCCACAAAAAGTATCTAAACATTCAGAGCTAAGATATATCAACATACTTTGGATAGTGCTGACATGACTACCTGAGGGACCTGTTTCTTCAATCTTAAAGCCTTCAAATATACTAATGACCATGGGACAGGAACACAGTTTAACACTACCAAGCCATGAGCAGTTTTGAAGCATGGGCAATAAATGTACTAACAATTTGATGTTTCTCAGCCACATAATAATGCAGTTTGTACTTAGAAGAAATTCCCTTTACAAAAGTATTCCATGAATGGCATTGAATGAAACAAAATCTCTACATGATGGGTTTATATTGTCAAACCTTGCAAGACCTCTTGAGGCGGAATTCACTACCTTATTGTTCATGGTCCAAATCCAAGAGGCAAAAATAAGCTACAACATCTGGCTCCAGCTGGGGACAGTGCTTTGATAGCAAAATGCTGAGAACTTGTAGATAAGTGGCCTTAGTTGGGCATGGAGTCACACCAAAACATAAATTGATCCCAATCTAAAATCTCTGAAAATTTCAAATTCCCTGAAACCTCTGTCTTCCAGGATCTTTATTCTTGAATTGAAAATGCTAAACTAGAAATATTGCAGCTTCAAAATAAAATGCTCACTGGTTGAGCTTATTTATGTACAGGTCTCTACTTATGTACAAGACTGAACTTTTTCAGGTGAAATCCACCTTCCAGTGGCACCAGGCCAACATTTGAGTACTAGACCTTGTGCCTCCATACTGCTGGAATTCAGAAACTAAAATTGGTATGCACCATAAAATATTTTTAGACAAAAAGTTTAGCACATACCCCAAAAATGATAATTGTTGCTGACCAAAGAAAAATGACATATAGTCAGCTACTAAATCTTCAAAGGAATTTTTTATCTGCAATAAAACTCGATTGCTTTTGCTGGAAAGCTTCTAAGCTGAAAAGAAAAATTCAAAGTTTGTGCCCCATGATGTTGATGTTTTTCATGCGATGCCAGTTATTGACAAAAAACTTTATTCTCCTGCAACAACACTTGAGAATCTGCACCAGGTTCTCCTTTATTCAGAAAATTACTAAAATCGTAATGATTATAATTATCTATCAGGCCTTCAAAGTGCTGTTCAGTTTTTGCATGGAGTTGCTCATTTAAATTCTCGGAATACTTGAATTCTTGCCTTTCAACAATATGGAAACCCTCTGCCTACTTTTTAAAACCCTTCCTTACCTCCAAACCTACATTTTCTTGTAGAGCATTTCCATTGTTTTCTTGACAAACCCTCTTGTCTTCTCGCCTTGAATTTGGAGTTGTCGCCGAGCACAACCTCCAAGTCAATGTCATCCTCCAAAAGGCTCGTGAAGTGCTCTCTAACTCCGGTCATATGGCAGGATGCTCCACTATCTATGAACCATGCACGGGAAGATGTGACATGAGTGGCTAAACTCACCACCAAAGCACACTCTAAATCAAACATAGCTGCAAAATCATCCACATCTGCTGAAGCTACAACTCCTTGTTTCTTCTTACCCTTCTTATTGGGACACTGAACAACATAGTGACCCATCTTCCCACAAGCAAAGCATTTCACTTTGCTCATGTCCTTCTCCTTAGCCTTCTGCTTCCCCTTCTCCTGCTTTGCTCCACTAGAAGACCCCTTCTTGATCTTCTTGCCCTTCTTTCCCTTTGCCGCAAGAGAAACATTCTCCTCTTCACCTCCCCCACCACTCTTGCTTCCACCTCTCACACTCCTGATCTCCTCTTGGATGAAATCGTCCCACATCCTCCTCCAACTAGGAAAGTGCTCCCTGAACACCAAGTCGTGGATAAAGCCATCCCACTTCTCGGTGAACCTATATAAGGCAATCCGAACCAACTGCTCCTTTGGAACAACCTCTCCAATGGCAACTAAATCATCCTTCACCTGTGAGACCCTGGTGAGGAAAGATGGCACACTGTCAGTCTTGGTCATTTTGGTGTTGCGTAGTTTTTGTCTCAATACCATCTTCTTGTTCTCATTAGAACTATGGTGCAAAGAGACCAAGGACTTCCACATCTGATATGCATATTTCATCCCTGAAACATGAGGGAATAAATGGTCCTTGATGGCATCTAGAAGGATCCTCTTTGCATTAAAATTCTTCTTGTTGAACTCCACCAACTAAGCTGGATCAATGGGTGCTTGCACAAACCCTTCAACAATATCCCACACTTCCACCTCCTCCAATAAAGGCATAATCCTCTCCTTCCATGAGCCAAAGTTTTCAGCCCCTGTCAATCTTCCCCATCAATCTGTCCTCTACTCTCAACCCAGTAGCCATGACCCCACAACCAACAAAATGAAGCAAATATAGAAGCTAGAACCTTCCTCCCTTTGAACTGCTGAAGTCTTTGGGTTTTTGGCAAAGTTTCAAAGGTATGGTTCACTGTTTGAAGACTTTAGTAGCTTGCTGCCCTCTTTATCAGCTGACTAAAAATGAAGATTTAAGCCTCAACTTGGCTCAACTTTGCTCTGACACCCTGTAGAAAAATTATGAACTGCACCCTTTACCCAGTTTGCATCTGTTGTTTAAGCCCAACCCACATGTTTTGCCATGCTGATATAAATTTCAGTATGCATTAATTGTAAACATTCAAAGAACACTTATACTATTTTTCACTTTCCTATCAGCTGAAAATTAACACATAATTTTTTGCAAGCATTCACACATGTGAGACACTAGTTTTTGGTCAAGGTGACCCCGGAAAAACCCCACAGCCTCTTGGGGAAAACCGGTCTTCAAAGGAGGATTTTATTGCTTGAGAAAATTAGTCTAAGTACATAAAATAATCATAGTACTTATCTCCCTTAGCAGCTGAAGCATTAAATGCAAATCTGGAAATTTGTGCCCACTGAATTTTTTCAGATTTCTACAATTTTTATGCCCATAAATTTCTGCCTCGAAATTAGTGCCGAATTTGCCTCGATTTTTGTGTAAAACTCAGCCTCGATTTATGTGCTGAAGATGCCTTGAAAACTGTGCCTTAAGGTGACTGTTGTACCTCAAAATATGTGCCAGAAAGTGCCTCGATTTCTGTGTTGTCCCTAACAACTGCCTCAAAATGTGCCTTGAATTTTGGGCCAGACAATTGTTGAATATCCTCAAATTTCGTGCCCAGAAAACCTTGAAATTCGTGCTACTATCACTTAAAAAATTAGGCAACCTGCTCCTCGAAATTTGTGCATTTGCCTCTAATTTTGTGCCTCCTATGGCCGCCATCCTCATTTTTTTTTGTGCTGTTGTAGTTGCCCCCTCCTTGGAATTCAAGCCCTCCTCTCGCTGCAAACTCTCTCCTCTTCCATGAAGTTTTCCTCTCCTCTTCTCCTCATCTATTTCTCTCAACGTGTGAAGTAAAGAATGTGCCTCCATTTTTCCCTTTTGTCTTCTTAGAAAAGATTGAATCCCTAAACCTAGGATCCAATGGATGAGATTTAATCTCCAAATCTCAAGATGTGTGGTTGAAATTAATTATCTCAATTGACCCCCCTCACACATTGGCCCCATTACTTAAAAGTCTCCTAGTACATTTTTCAAGGTGTGTACCTTTCTCTAATTTTCTCATAAAAATGATTTTTCAACTCACTTTAATATTAGAAAAGTACACTATGTACTGTACTTTACACATAAAGTCACTTTATAAAGTACAAATGACTTTAATATTAGAAAAAGTACATGGTACAACACTTTTAAGTACCTTTTCCACCTATGACATTAATTTAACTCATAAATGTCACCAAGACAAAAGTAATTAATGTGTCTACTAGGCTAAAAGGGATAAATGCCTAGTAACACCTCTCCTTGGTACTATTTCCAACACCTGGTAACCATCTACAAAAGGCCTTAACATTGTTCATTAATGGAATTCATTCATCTTGATATTAACATTGTAGTAATACGATTAGATGGATTATCCTTGTTGTTTGGTCCAACCTTCAACTTGCCATTAAACAACTATTTTCTTTATCATGTTTTTTCACCTCTAAATGTCCCTCCATGCCATCATATAAGCACCATTGTCAATTATTTGTAGCCTTCCTTGCTTAATTTGTACATCTAGTATGCACATCTATCATCTTGAACTCTTTCTCTCCAATTAAAATTGCTCTGGAAGTCTTCCACATTTGATAGTTGCATTGCTAGGTCAGCTCAAAGGCCTTGTTACCCACCAAAATGTGGGTAACCCCATAGGAGAAAACTTTTCTCCTACTTCGTACAATTAGCCATGCAACAACCATATTTTTGCTCAGTATATGATGATATGCGACATTCCTCTGGCATTTGCACCAGTCATACACCTCTCACCATTCGACATTCCTCTTGAAAGAAGGCGGGTCACCACTCGACAGGGGCTTTAACCATTTTGCAATCATGTGCTTTTACTTCATGTTTTGGGCATTCTAACATGAATAAAGGGGTGATCTAGATGATTAATTGATCTTGATTGTAAACTTATTCTCTCACCTTACTAGGGGGGTTTGCCTTTGGCCCTAGTCCAATGGGACCTCCTCTGAGGCCTTAAGGTTATAAGAGTGACACTACTTGGGAAAATTGGATTTAAGTAGCATGTCCATAACTAGTGCATACTTACCACTCTTCATCATTCCCATAATTTCATGTCCATCCTTCGAGTTAGCTATCATTGGTTCATGTTGAAAAATTGGGTAGCTATGGTCGGTATTTTCATTGGCAAAATGATGGAGAAACTTCAATTTTTTATGTTTAACCAAGTCGGCCTAAGGACAAGGCAGCCCCACATGTGAGAAATGACACCTCTAAAATCACATATAAATATGACTTTGTTGGAGATCATTTGGACACATTACATTGCACATCATTTCGATTTGAAATTGAAGAGGTTCATCCACATGTGAGGTGTTAAAGGAGGTTTCCGTTCTACGTTGACCAACATATATTCTTCTATTTGACTTTTGTTGACTTGGGCTAGTTTTATTTTGTTTGACTGAGATCTTGACTGTTGAAGGAGGCCGGAAATTGTAGAGATACATTGACCATCTTTCACTAAATTTTTGCTCTTGTTACTGACTCGTTGACTTGGGTTGACCATAGGTTTCACTGTGGCTTTAATCAAGAATTTTAGAGGCTACTTTGATTGTGGGTTTGACTAAATTTTGGTCTCATATTCTGAGCTGCCTCAGGCTGAAATTCGGCACTCTGTCGCAGACTGTGATTTTGACTAGATTTGACTTTCTTCTATTTCCTTTGAATGGATTTTGACTTGGATATATTGAGGTCAGATTTTGGAATCTTGTTGGAATATTCTAATGTACTATTAATGAACATAATTTCTTTGTAGACTCGAAACGTCGATTTAAAAATGGATACTATGGAATTCCAATAATCAATAATTTCTCTCATAAGGAAATATTGGTTGGGTTTTCCCCTTGTGGGTTTTGCTCTGGCTGTGAGGCTAATTTTGGTGTCTTTTGTCTCTTTGCTACTGTTTACTGTGATGTCAATTTCTCTATTGATGAAAGTATATCGTTGAAGTTTTTCATGTATAGTTGCTTAATGATTGGAATGCTAAAAGAAGACTGATTATATCATTAGAAGTAGTTATCAATTTTGAAAAACTATACTAGTCTTGATTGCACTAGAAAATCAACATGGTATTAGAGATTTGGTGAAGGGAAAGAGCTATGAGATCACCTTGAAGAAGCATTGAGAGCACCTTGAAGAGTTTGGGATTCTTCATCTTTTGATTTTGGTTGGTCATCTTCATCATGAATTCCTTCATGAAGGCAGAGAACAAGCTTGAAGGAGCTACTAATTACAAAGCATGAAAGGCTAGGATTGACCTAGTACTTGCAAGGCACAAAGTCTTGGGAATTGTTACAGGAAAAGTTACTGAACTAGCTGACCAAGCAGGAAAAGACAAATTTCAGGAAGATGACATCTTGGCAAGAAGCATCATTATAGATTTTGTTAGGGATCATCTAATTCCTTATATTGCTGATCATCAAACTTCCAAGGGGATGTATGATGCCATTATTGGATTGTACACTATCAACAGCATCAATCAATCTATAACTCTAATGGGTACCCGACTCAAGTCCATTGGTGAAGAAGCATCCGATAAAGAATTGGTAGTTGTAACTTTGGGTGGTTTGCCTACATTTGGGGATCCTTTTGCATCAAGCATTTGTGGAAAAGAAAATACACCTTCATTTGATAAGTTGTGGGCTATTGGCACACAAGACGAATCAAGTCTCCTTTCTAGAGACCAGAATGGAGATCCAAATGAAGAAGCTTTTGCAACTCATTGTAAGAGTAATAGAAGAAGACCAAATTTTGGAAGATTTCAAAGAAGTTCTGGTAGAAGACCAAATTCAAGATTTGCTCCAAGAAGGGAACCTACACCACAAAGAAGACCTCCTCCTCCCTTTCAAGATAGAAGAGATAGAAAAGATCTGACAAATGTTCAATGCTTTCATTGCCAAGCATATGGTCACTATCAAGGTCAATGTCCTCAAAGGAATCAAAGGGATGACTATCAAAGGAATGGAGATCGAAAGAGGAAAGGGAAGCATCATGCCTCTGCAACTGACCTTGATGAATCCTCTCATAAGAGGAGGCCTAGAAAGAACGAATCTGATGATGAATACTCATTTTATTATGCTTTTATAGGTTCCATTGCAGGTCATGATGAGATATGGTTGGTGGACAGTGGTGCCTCTAGGCACATGACTGGGAGTTGTGATCATCTCTTTGAATTGGTCGAAAAGAAGATTTCTCAAGGGGTTGAATGTGGAGATAATGGCAAATATGAAGTCAAGGTCATTGGTTAGTCAACCTTCCAATTGGAATCAGGTGGTAATGTATCAATTAACGACATTTATATGTTCTTGGTTTGAAGAAGAACTTGTTGTCTATTTCATCTCTTGAAGATAAAGGATATATAATTGCTTTCGTTGATGGAAAAGTTCTAGTATGGAAGGAGGAGGCCTCCTTTGAATCTGCCAAAGTCATTTGTGTGCAAATTGGAGGCCTATATTGTCTCCTTGGACATGCAATTCAAGCCTTGCTACACAACACCACCGATCTTTGTGAACTATGGCATCAAAGGTAGGTTCATGTTCATTATAAAGAATTGTCTAGTGTTAGCACTCCAAAATTTCTTTAGAAGTTGTTAAAGAAAAAAATGTTCAGAGGTAACCACAAACCAACTTTGGAGATTAGGATCTATCCTTCCTAATTCTTAGAGAGGGCTCTCTCTTTATGATTTAACTTTGTTTTAGTTAATTGATTTTAGGCTAGTTATGATTGTACTTGGGTTTTGATTTGAATTTGGGTGGTGGGATCACTTACTTAGATGAACAGAGGTTTGCTTTTACCATTGGGCTATGGGGTCAAATATCAGACAAACAGGATTAGATCAAGTTCTAAAAACAATGTCTATAGGGCAAGATAGGTGGGTTACTACAGATCTCTAAGATTGGATGGTGAAGTGGTCTTTAATCGGATCTAGGGAGAAATTAAGGGTTCCTTAGGCTGGATTATGAAGAGAATGATAGAGGTCAACCGGGATGGGAGAGCAATTAAGGGTTCTCAAATCTGGATATCAGAGGAAAACATATAAATGATTAACTGTGCAAAACAGAGTGTACTTAAACAAATTCTGAGTTAAATTTCCAGTTAATTCATTCAAATTTGGATAACATTTAAGTTTATGAAACACATAAGAAAGTAACAAAATCAGACAAAGAAAATACTTCATTGCAATAGCTCATCTCATGAATCCCGTAGTGCAATCTTTTTATTACTTGCTCCAGTCTGTTGACTTGAAAATTGGTACAATAACCCTATGGTAAAAGCAAACCTCTGTTCATCTAAGTAAGTGATCCCACCACCCAAATTCAAATCAAAACCCAAGTACAATCATAACTAGCCTAAAATCAATTAACTAAAACAAAGTTAAATCATAAAGAGAGAGCCCTCTCTGAGAATTAGGAAGGCTAGATCCTAATCTGCAAAGTTGGTTTGTGGTTACCTCTGAACATTTCTTTCTTTAACAACTTCTAAAGAAATTTTGGAGTGCTAACATATTGGCGACTATATTGGGGACTTCGATCCTCAGTCTGATAAAACTTTAAGGAAACCTTAAATTTCATCATGAGCCCCTTAAGGTCATTTTCAGAAGTTGTTCTTGAAAAGGTTCATAAAAAACAGTTAAAAAAGTTAAAATTTTGGCTCCTAAGAAGACTCACTTTACCTTTAATGAAAGATTTTGTTAAAGGTGTACCGGAAATCAAAGTTGAACATGATGAGGTTTGTAAGGGATGTGCCCTTCGAAAGAATGTTAAAGGAAGATGTACATCACTGATAGTAGATCTAAAGGAATCTTATATCTTGTGCACTTTGATGTTTGTGGGCCTATGTCTAACAAGACCTTGGATGGAAATTCATATTATGTCTCTTTCGTTGATGATTACTCTCGCAAAACATGGATTTATCTTCTAAAGTCCAAGGATCAAGTATTTGAAAAGATCCGTGAATAAAGCACATGTTGAGAATGCTACAGGAAGAAGGATCAAGACTTTGATGTTTGATAATGGAGGATAATATGTTTCCAAGGAATTGATTGTTTTCTATAGGGATGTTGGAATTAATAGGGAACTAATAGTTTCCTACTATCCTCAACAAAATGGAATTGTCGAAATAAATAATAGGACTATTATGGAAGTTGCCAAGGCCATGCTTCATGATCAAGAAATGCATATGTTTCTTTGGGGAGAAGATGCAAGAACAATTGTTTATGTTCAAAATAGATGCCCACATCAAATATTGGACTACAAGACTCCTGAAGAAGTCTTCACGGGTGAGAGAGAAAATGTCGAGTATTTAAGAATCTTTGGTTGTCATGTTTATGTTCATGTGCCCAAGGAGAAAAGGACGAAGTTGGAACCTTTCGGGAAGAAAGGAACGTTTGTTGGCTATAGTGAAAATTCTAAGGCCTTTAGGGTCTATGTTCCAGGACAACATTTTGTTGAAACTTGTAGAGATGTTATATTTGATGAGGATGTTTCTTTCTAGAAGTCGAAGGGTTCACACTTGGACTCTGATGATGAGATACATGTGGCTCTGAAGAATGTGGAATCGAAGTTTAAAGAACTTGAACCGATGGATCAAGACCCTCATGAAGAATTTGATGATCATGAACTTGTTGAATCTCCAAGAGCGACTGGACTTGAAACTAGAAAGAGACCTGCTTGGCTTGAAAGAACATTGAAGGAAGCTAAAGGACATGCTGCAAGGGAAAGTAAGAAGCCAAATAAGTACTTTGCTTACGCAACAATGATGTGCAAGATCATTGAGTCTGAACCATCGATATATGAGAAAGCAATTGAGCATCAAGTTCGGAAAGATGCCATGATCGAGGAGTATCAATCTATAATGAAGAATGATGTTTGGGAACTCATGCCAAGACCTGAAGGGTAGTCCTTTGCGTCTTCAAAATGGATCTACAAAATCAAGCATGCAGTTGATGGGAGTGTCGAAAAATACAAGGCAAGATTTGTGGCTCGAGGATTCTCCCAGAAAGAGGGAGAGGATTATGAAGAGATTTTTCTATTAGATTTGTCTTTGCTCTTGCTTCTATTGTAGGTTGGAAATTACATCAAATGGATGTCAAAACTACTTTTCTAAATGGCGTCATTGAAGGGGAAGTCTATATTGAACAACCTCAAGGGTTTGAGGTCCATGATAGAGATACACATGTTTGCAAATCGAAGAAAGCCATGTATGGGCTAAAGCAGGCTCCTAGTGCATGGGACTCCCGTATTGATGGCTATTTGTTAAGTCTTGGCTTCAAGAAGAGCGATGCGGATCCAAACTTCTGCTTCAAATTTGTTGAAGGAGAGCCCTTGATGTTGCTGCTATATGTAGGTGATTTATTTTTGATGGGAGTTGAAGTTCTGATTGTCTAGTGTAAGAGGGAGTTGGTTTATAAATTCGAAACAAAGGACCTTGGTTTCATGCATTACTATTTGGGATTGGAAATTTGGAAAAAGCCTGATGGAATCTTTGTTGGCCAAGGCAAATACACTATTACGATCCTTCAGAGGTTTGGCATGATGGACTGTAAGTCCATGGACACTCCTATGGTGACAAATTTGAAGAAGATCTGGGACTATGACTCTGATTTGATTGATCCCTCTATGTATCGTAAATTGATTGGATCGTTGAATTATCTTGTGAATACTAGGCTTGATATTTGTTATGTTGTGAACACATTGAGCCAATTCGTGGTTGAGCCATTACATGTGCATTGGGTTGCAGCAAAGCATATATTGAGATACTTGCGTGGTACCATTTAATATGGTCTGAGATATGCCTCTAATGGAGAATGGTAGTTGCATGGATTCATTGACGCTGATTCGGTTGGAAGCTCTGATGATAGAAAGAACACCTTTGGATTTTGTTTTGGCTTGGGCTCTGCTATGATTTCATGGTCTAGTAGAAAGCAAACTTTTGTTGCTCTGAGTACGGTTGAAGTTGAGTATATAGCTACATGTTCAACCTGTTGTGAAGTTGTGTGGCTTCGAAAGCTATTTGTTGGTTTGTTTGATCAAGTGTTGGAATCGACCATTATATATTGTGATAATCAAAGTTGTGTGAAGCTTTCTGAGAACCTGGTGTTCCATGATAGGTCGAAGCACATTGAGATCAAGTATCATTACATCTGGAATATTGTCCAGAGGGGAGCTGTGAGGCTCGAGTATGTCCCTACTAATGAGCAGGTTGTTGATGTGTTGACAAAGCCATTGTCCCGGATGAAGTTTTCTTATTTCAGAGAACAACTTGGAGTTGTTGAGAACCCCTCTCTGAGAGAGAGGGAGCATTGATTGTACAACATCATATGATTGACAATCTTCCTTAGGCCGTGTGCTGAGAGACCTATCGATTGGTCGGGAAGATTGTCACTCCCTTAGGTCAGTTGACCATGAGGCCAGTGAGTCTGGTCGGGGAGCTTGGTTCTCACTCTTAAGGCACTGAGTTTGTGATCTCTCCCTTAGGCTATGTGTCAAGAGACCTATGGATTGGTCAAGGAGATTGATATTGAGTTCTTTCCCTTAGGCTATGGGTCGAGAGACCTTGCTTGTGGTCAGGGATTGAGATGGGGATTCCTCCATTAGACTGTGAGTCAAGATACCTTGTTTGTGGTCGAGGAGATGTACCCTATTGATATGATTGGTTTGGCCTCATTGATTGATCCCACTTGTTGTGGTGGATGCTATATATCTTTCCTTATGATGAGATTGATGATCTCTCCCTTAGTCGAGAGACCTATGGATTGGTTGGCGAGATTGATCTTGACTAAAGAGAGACTTGTATTTGTGATCTCTCCCTTAGGCTGTGGGCTGAGAGACTTATGGATTGGTCGGGGAGATTGATCTTGAAAGAGAATTAAAAGTACCTCCCTAACTAAGAGGGAGTGTTGAAAAATTGGGTAGCTATGGTCAGTGTTTTCATTGGAAAATGGTGGAGAAACTTCAAATTTTCATGTTTGACCAAGTCGGTCTAAGAAGGACAAGTTGGCCCCACATGTGCGAAATGACACCTCCAAAGTCACATATAAATATGACTTGTTGGAGATCACTTGGACACATCACATCATACATCAATTCGATCTGAAATTGAAGAGGTTCAGCCACACGTGTGAAGGAGTCAAAGGAGGTTTCTGTTCTACGTTGACCAACATATATTCTTCTATTTGAATTTTGTTGACTTGGGCTAGTTTGCTTCTATTTGACAAAGATCTTGACTATTGAAGGATGCCGAAAATTCCAGCGATACATTGACCATATTTGACTGAAGTTGCGCTCTTGTTTCTGGGTCATTGACTTGGGTTGATTGCACATTTGAGTGAGGCTTTGACTGAGAATTTTAGAGGCTACTTTGACCGTGGGTTTGACCAATTTTCAGCCTTATATTCTGAGCTACCTTAGGCCGAAATTCAGCGCTCTGTTGCAGACTGTGATTTTGACCAACATTGACTTTCTTCTCTCCTTTGAATAGATTTTGACTTGGATATATTGAGGTCAGATTTTGGAATCTTGTTGGAATATTTTGATGTACTATTGATGAACAAAATTTCTCTCTCATAAGGAAAGATTGGTTGGGTTTTCCCCTTGTGGGTTTTGCCTTGGCTGTGAGCCTAATTTTGGTGTCTCTTGTCTCTTGTTCTATTGTTTACTGTGATCTCTATTTCTCTATTGATGAAAGTATATGGTTGAAGTTTTTCATGTATAGTTGCTTAATGATTGGAATGCTAAAAGAAAACTTATTATATCACTAGAAGTAGTTATCAATTATGAAAAACTATACAGGTCTTGACTGCACTAGAAAATCAATAATTCATTGGGATTGGCACCCTGATATCCTCATCCTTAAGTCAAGCCAAAAACGTTTCCGTGGAGGTTGCATTTAAAAGAAAGATAAACGCATAAAATGGACACAATGAAAAAAAGAAAATTCAAAATGCAAAAGATGGCTAGGACAATAGTTACCGTGTGGGAAAAAGCCTAACATGAGCTCTACGCACCTCATTAGCCATCACTTGGTTCCTAAGCACTTGATGCTCCATCACATAATAAGGAGCCCTTGCATGTCCCAACCTTGATGAGTGAGAAGCCAACTCATCATTAAGGGGTAAATCAATGCTATATCATTAAAGACAAACTTGGACACTTAAGCCATGCTTCTCATCAAAATATTATAAAAAATAAGTAAAAGGTGCACTAGAGGGGTGGAAAAAGTAGGCTGAGAAAAGGGGTAAATCATGCCTCCATGATTGATTCCTCCATACATCTATATACTCAGGATGATGGACCTCCATCAATAGGTCCTATGACCCTTGCACCCAACCATGAAGTGTTTTCCCTCTATTTCCATTGCTATCACAAACACCTAGGAATTGAAGGGTTGACCTTGGACATGTTGCCTCCCCTTAGGGGTTGAAAGCACCTAATAGGGTTGACCATCTAGCCACACCCCCAACAAGGTAAGGAACACTTTTATGGGACTTGGTCTATTTAGATATTTGAAGGTAATCCAAGTTTGAAGTGTTATTATGCCCTTAACAATTGAGTATGGTCCATTATGATGCATCTATGGTCATTGTATCTAGTGATTGGTAAATTTCACTTGAGTTTGAGATGGTTTAGCCAGTTTGTTCTTTATAGAGCAACAGAGGCCTGGAGGGCACACACTCCGTGCCTTCACTGCACATGATTCCCAGGCCGTACTGCACTTCTAGAGAGCAATGATGACCTTGTAGATGCAACGTTGCCCCTCTATAACAAAGTGTTGGGCACTTTGATGATCTCAATAGTTGATTGACATCTTAGAGCGTCCTAAGATGTTGAAATGTTGAGCTCACTTCGATTAGTATTGGCGATTTTTGATGATGTACCCAGCGGAACCAACATGCCCCCTAGCTGTCCTTAACACTTTTGATGGACATGGCTTGATCCAGAGTCTAGATGATGTTGGTCATTCCCAGGACGTTGAGGGCTTATACTACCACTTGGAGGCCCAACTCTCCCTCGAGAGTGTGTTGCGTCATCCTTCTAGCCCCGTTAGAGATGATGTAGGGTACCTAGAGTAGGGTTTTGACATATGGAGGCATCTTGAGGCATGACTTGAGAGCTTTCCCTCAAGGATTGAGTTGATTATGGTATTTGGACATCCATCTTGCCCATTCCATGCATTTTTAGATCATTTATTGCCCAAAAAGTGTGAATTTGGCAACTCAGGGTCAAAATCCCTCCATTGGAGAGCTTTCCTCATCCAGAGAAGCCCCTACTAGCCCTTGGAAGAATTTAATTTGGTTGAGGAAAACTATTAAGTTGAAACCTGCATGTGCACAAAAGTATAAGTCATCCTGGGCAAGCTAATTCGACCCCTTGAGACACATATAAATAGACCTCATGTCACATCACGTTGGAGCATCATCACACAAATCATTCTTCTCTTTGATTGGTTCGTACAACTCTGAAATTACAATTTCATCTTCACACGTGCAAAGGAGAGAAAGGGATTTTTAGTTGGCCAAATTCATCCTCTATTTTGGGACTTTGACCAATGTTGAGTTTTTGGACTTAGAGCTTGGTTTCACTTTGATTTTCTGATATGTTTGGAAGGCTGAATTGATTGGGAGGTTGATTGACCTTTTCTAGAGCACATCGACCGAAATTGTAGACCTAGGGTTTCCATTGGTCAAAGTTTGACTTTGACCAAATATGAAGGGATTATTTTGGGACTATTTTGACTAAACTTTGACCAACAAAGAAGGCCACATCTTTTGACTGTTGACCGAGCTGATTTGGAGGAGGTTTGACCATTGACTATTGACTAGCTAGGCTTGTTGTTGCTACTATTGACTTCGACCAAAATTGTAGATTTGACTTTTTGACCAGATTTGACTTTTGAGCTCATCATTGGATTGGATATTGGTTAGTTGATTCTTGGATAGTCAAAGGTTTGACTTTGACTCATTGATGAATTGGAAAGATGCATTGCTCTATTAAATATATGATGGCAATCTAATAGGAGAAGAATTTTGAAAGGGCTTTCCCCCTTGTGGGGTTTTTCCCTGGTCTTTGACCAAATCTTGTGTCTCTCTTGTTCTTTTTCTTGGTTGTCTTTTGTTGTATTTGGATTACTGTTCTATCTACAATTGCTTACTGTCATTGGAAGATTGAATTTATTGGATAAAGTGATTGCTAATTGAAGAAGAATTGTTGTAAGTGATAGTTCTAAGCATAGAACACTGGAAAATTAACAAAAAGGACATGACATCTTGCTAAAGGAGAGTTTCGACTCACACATGTGGGATTTTGTGGCTTAGTTTTGTTATGTTGAGCTATTGGGTTGGCTTGTAACCAATTTCTTCATGTACACTCAAAATTAAACTTGTTATAGGGATTTTAGGCTAATTATTACGAGTGATAGACCTCATATATATTAAGGATCACTCATTCATTCTTTTTCGTCATCACTCTTGAATTTCGGCCTCTTCTTGAGAGCTCGATTTAGCCTTTTGTAAACTCACTCCTTGTGGAGATGTGATCTTTATGGTGCTATTGCTATTGGCGATTGGCTTTTGTCCTAAAGATGTCTTTTTGAGATTGAAAGAAGGCTATTTCATGGAAGAATTGTAAGTTTTGTCGTAGATTTTTTTTTTTTCATGTAACTAATTATTTCTAAGGTTTTTTTTTGTTCCATGTCTAAATGCATACTATTTATGGAAAATCTTGGTTGATTATTGCATGTTAAATGTCTCATTCGTGGAATCCATAGGGGACCTCCTAGAGAGCTTCCCCTATTTAATTTCCCCCCTCACAATAAAGATATTTAGGGTTTGTACAAGTAAAAACAAGAGGTTTTCCCCCTTACTCCAAGCATTTGTCCATTATCTCTTGACTTAGCCTCAAGGACTCCATCACCCAAGTAGGAATAGGAACCAACATCCTTGGTATTGGTTAAAAATCTTGAAAACATAAATATCGTCCCTCTCTTTTATTCTCTAAGCCTTTCAAGGAAAGCTGCTAGGGTGTTCTTGCAGAGTCGAATTCAATTAGAGCCTTAGTAGATGGACATTGGAGGTAATCAACCTTAAATATAACCTTGCTAATCCCTTTGACCCAAAATCTAGCCTTTGCATGATTAAATTTACGCTAGAAGGATTGACGTCATCTTCCTCTAAGCAATTTGTGCCCTAGATAACCCTAACCCTAGCCAATGGTTCAACTTAAGGCTTAATTTGAGAGTTTTCCTTATTCCTTTGTTGATTTTACCTTTTGTAAACACTTTCTCTATTGCATTCATGCCTACAAACCCTTTTGTTGCTATATATCTTGAAATCTTAGGTCATACATGTCTTTTCTAGGCTCGGTGTATTAGATGTTATTCCATTACAAGAAGAATTGTGCCTTGGTCCATTGAAGAGTGCCTTCACCTAGCTTATATTTATATCACCTGTTGTACCTCTGAGATAATAGTGGTTAGCTATCAATGCCAGAGCATCTAAGATAATTGTTTTGGGGGTTTTTGTTTTAATTTGGAAGACCAATGAATAAAACAGATGTAACACTATAATGCCTAACCTTTTGAATAATATTAATCCCAAAGTAGAGGGCTGCTATAAAAATTCACACAGTGATAAAGCTTGAATAGTGGTGAGCAGAAACAAAAAATAATATGATTATTATAATTTTCAGACAGAAAATTAAACAATCATAAGTATGAAAACCTTTGACTGATGTTCAGAAGGTTCAAGAGAATATGCTTATGCTTACAACAAGATGCTGATGATTTATTGATTTAGAGGGAATTAATTAAATAGACAGTTCATTAATCCATTCTCTTTAATGATTATCACTTCAGAAGCTTATAGGAATAGATTGAGACACAATTATTCCTACCTAGGTATCTCTGTAAGACATAAGAATATGAAGAAAAACATAATGTGTAATACTGGAAAAACTTACAGGAAACACAAACTGTGTAAAACTGAATTCAGAATCCTTTGCTTTGTATTAAGGGTCCAGAAAAGCTAGTACATCAAATGTTTACAAATGCTTCTTCAAGGGTGAACTCTCTTTCAATGGTCAACCTGGTTCAATGGTGAACAATGAACCCATAATAACTTGTAAGGAGAGTTATTTATACAATAATAGAACTAAGAAAATATCTTAAACTGTTTAAGGATTTATTCTAGGAAAATGAAATATCTTCATGTAAGAAGATAGAGACAGCTATTGAATTGCTGCTTGCTGTCCCTATTATTTAGGTTCTGCTGGCTTTGGTCTTTGATATTTTGCCCTTTAAGCTGTTTGTCTGTTTGATCTTCACGTCGGAAGTCATATACACTTATGACCTTTCATCCGATACACTTTAATATGATAATCTTTGACCTTATTGACTTGTCAATATCCTTTACTGTGCCTTTGTACATTTCAAGTTTTTACTGTGTATTTCAACAGTAAATCATTTAGTTTTTTATGCTTAACATCAGGTAGTTTGGATATTGATCATATTTTTGTCTTTTAACTGTGTAAATTGTCTGTTTTAACATTTACTGTGTAAATGATTTCTTCTGCTCTGTCTTTGGTTTAGACTTGATTTCTGTTTGTACAGGAAAATCATTTGAATTCATTTCTCGAGAATCTGGAACAAACAGGTTTTTAACTGGTATAAAAACCGTTTATCTAGTCTCTTAGTCTTCTGCTAATCACCTGCAAAATACAACAATTGTTAAGAAAAACACAGGTTGACAGGGAGGGCCACAATGGCTTCATTTGAGTTGAAAGGTCTATGGATGGAGTCTGGAGCATTTTCAGGAGGTAAATAGTGGTTAAATCGGTTGCAGAGGCTTAGGGTGGCGTAGGAGGGTTATACAGGTTTTACTGTGTAAATGGATGAAAAGAGCGAAAGTGAGGGTTTTCGCGTTTAAACGGGTAAACGATTAACTTTTTAAAATTTGGCGCAAAGTGAACAATGGATGGTTTTACCATATGCGGGGGAGCGGTTTCGGAGGCTCATCGCACCGCTTTTGGCTGTGGGGTGGTTTTTCTCCGAGGGCACACGAGTTAACGTGGGAATGCCACGTAACCATAAGGGGCCCGAGCAAAACCACGAATTTCGCGTGCTCTCGGGCGAGTAAAGGTTGGAGATCGGGAGCGCGCGATATTGCTGTTGGTCGTTGGATCTGGGAGTAGATGATCAGACGGCTATTGCGCAGTCGAGATGCATGAAGGGAAAAAGCGCTGAGATTAGCGGGGCTCGGGAAATAATTAGAAAGGATTTGTAATTATTTTTATGAATAAGCGGGGTTTAAACATAAGTGGGTTAAAGAAGTGGGACCAAGGTTAACGACGACGAGGGGAATAAAGACTTAGGTTAAGGGGGTTTTAGGGAATTTACAAGGGGAAAATGATTTTTTCAAAGGGAAATGGGTTTCACACTAGGGAAAAGGGGTTTTGAGTAGGAGAATGAGTTTGGAGGGTAAATTGCTAGGAAAATGTGTGAAACCAAGGGAAAGGGTGAAAATGAAGGGAAAAGGTGAAAATGAAGGGATGATGAGGAAATTAGTAAGTATGTAGTGGGGGGTGAAATGAAATGAGGGGAAGTTAACCAAATCAACTTGTGAACATCTTTTCACTTTCATAACTGCTCTTGCACACTAAAACACATGATCAAGCATGTTAAATGTACTTCTGCAACTTTTCTTTTACCTATCCATTTACTTACCCTAACATTTTCTCTTCACTTAATTGGGTGCATTTAGGCTGGCAGACCCTTTTCTTTTGAAAAGCAAACTATCTAATTCTAACCTTATAACATCCAAGGGCTCAGATTAAATTGATGAGCTCCTTATTATTCTCTACCTAACTATTGATTTGCCAAGATTAAACAGTTTGGCTAGATCTTTATTCTCTAACTATAAACATGAAATTAAAAGCATGAACTAGTCAAGATTAAACTTTTTGACTGTCATGGGTTGTGGCTTTTATGACAAGCTACACACAACCATTATTTTGCGTAATAAAGTAAAAGTACTGGAACTTGGACTTGCACACTTTTAGAGTTTATTGCTTTTTGCTTTTCTCTCTAACCTAACATTTTATTTTTGCCTCCATTTTTTAGGGCATCTATTCTAACATTTTCTTTGATATGGACATGTTATCAAGATATTTCCTAACATTTTTTATTCAATATTCTTTTTGTCCATATCCTAGCTTAAATTTTTTTGAAAAATATTTTCATTTTTTGACCAATTGATTCTAATTTACCAAAACCAAAAAATGCTACAACATCACCTTGAGCCATATAATCTAGAATATCCTTTAGATGATCACTGGGAAGCCTCTATTTTGGTGCAATTCCATTAAAGAGCATAAGGAAGATTGCTTAGGTGAGAGTGGAAATCTCCGTTATTGTTGCAACAAGGTTTGGCGAAGTAGATTTGAGGCAACATTTCTGGCGTTGCCAGGGAGGATTTGAGTCAGCCTCCTCAAAATTTGAAGTTTAAGCTTCATTAAAATTTGGAGAGAAAAGCTTATAAATAGCAACATAGATCCTCTACTGGCGACTCCAAAGTTTGATCCATATATTTCCCCTAGTAGCTCATCTGACAATACCAAAACTCCCATAAATGAAAGAACTACCCACAAGAAGACTACTGATACTTCCACTTCTCCCATAGTTCTTAAGACTCTTGTGGTTAGGAGAATCTTTGGGGCTTCATCCACCACTGACACCATGGTTAACCATGGCTCATTGTTTCATTTAAACAATTGGATGTGAGTGGCTTTGCTAATGCTCCTCACAAATTGCTTGATAAATATGAGGAATGGTTGCATATATTCAATGGTATTGATGTAATAACCGAAAAACACATGCATGAATTCTATTGGGTTGTGGGTGGAAGGTTGATAGAAGAGGAAGATGTTGTTATGATGTTGCTTTCCTTGTCCTTAAAAGGGATTACTATGGATTGGTACCTAGATTTACCTGAAGGAAACCTTTTAGAACTTGGACCTTTTCCATCAAGCATTCAAGAAAAGATGCGCCATGGTTAAAGAAGGCATACAACTCTTAGATAAGTTCCAAGGAGCCAAGAAACTGACAATGGGACTATTAAAGAATTCACACAAAGGTTTGATAAATTTCTCAAGGAAGTCTCTCCCCTATATAAGACTACTGACCATACTATCCTTGAAAGGTATATAGAAACTTTCCTTGGACATTTGTCCTATGCCCTAAAAAAAGGGGGCCTAAGTCTTTGGAAGAAGCCAAGGTCCTAGCTGTCAAGATTGAGCAAATTTGAGCTCATCCAAAATTGATTTTCTTGCTACTCAACGGCTAAAGTTGAAGTCAAAGCTAAGCCTAGAGCCCATGTTGACCTCGCCTTGCAAGCATTTGCCCTAAAGTTTGACAATGTTACTATTGATCTAATGCAAGGACAAATGACCATGATGAACAAGCTCTTAATTATGGAAAGGGAAAGGGGAGCTTGTTAGAATTTTCCTCCTAAACCACAATTCAATAAGGAAAGGCCTCCTAAAAGGAAACCTTTCAATGGAACTAATGTCACACAAAAAAGTATGCTCAATACCCTTGCCCCAACCAATGTGGTTGGCTTAGAAGTGCCCTCTTGATGTCAAACCTGTAATGAATTTCATAGTCAAGAGGAGTGTCCATATACTCAAGTGGAAGAAAAGGAAAGGCTAGAGAATCTCCACATGATTAATGACAATGCTCTATTTAATACCTTGTTTGGAGAATCATTATTTTCTCAACAATAGCATGAAGAGACCACTGATGAACCTATTAGTGATCATGATGAGCCAATCATGGTTGTTGAAGAGGGAGGGAGATTCAAGGGGTTACACTATTCTAGGAGAAATAATGATGAAACTTACCCTCAAGTAAGTGCTAGTAATCTCCCCCAACAGAGGTGCTAGGTCACCCCCACCTCCTAGGAACATCCAAAAAAACCAGTGCACCTATTCCTAATATGTCCTTGGATTTTGATTTGGGAAGTGTTTTAGCAAAGATAAATGTGCAAGTGCCTCTTTTGGAGTTTGCGAAACTTTCACCCCAAAGAGGGCAAGTTAAGATAACATTCAACCTTGAAAAGGAATCTGAGGACCGTCCTATGATCCTTCAGAATATGTATAATGACAATAGGAATGGAGGGCATGCACCTTTCTTTTTATCCTTAGTGATAAATATTTTATCTTACACAATTGTATGCTTGAATCTAGTGGTTGTATAAATGTAATGCCTTTAAGAGTCACGAATCAATTGGAAATGAAGATCACTAGACCATATAAGAATGTGTGTGGCTTTGACTCAAAGTCTATTCCTGTGTATGGCTTGATAAAAGATGTTAAAGTGTCATTGACTGCTAATTACGATGTTTTAGTACTAATGGATATTGTAATCATTGATGTTCTGGATGCTTGGGGTATACTCTTGTTTAGAAAATGGTGTGCCTCTATAGGTGGGAAATTACAAATGGATCTATCATATGCTACCATACCCATTGTGGATGGGAAGCCATTCATTCTCTATAGAGAGCCACCCATGCTTGACCATGTTGAAGACACAAAGCCGTTCGCTTTTCTCACTCCCATTGGTAAAGCCAATACCAGTATACCTCCCAAAGACCTACACTTGAAGGAAAAACACTTTGAGCCAAAGATTGTTGATAAACCCAAGGAGTTTGAATCATCAACAAGTAATTTCTGTCAAATAAAAAATGCCCATATGAACAAGAATAAGAAACCAACATTCCAAAATAACAAAAAGAAGCAATGGGTTTAATGACAAGGTGGAGATTTTCAGGTTGGTGACTTAGTCCTTGTTGATAACAATCCACTTGCATTTAGGGTCCATGGCAAAGTAACGGTTGGATATTCCTATATTGCAAAACTTGATTGTGAACTCTTGCCTTCTCCTATGGGAGGCAAGCACCTCACTTTGTTTAATGAAATCTGATGCATTTGCATTTATGTAGTTGCATTGCATTTGTTTGTTGCATTATTGTGTGTGCATTCTACTTACTCATTATTCATGCTGATGTGTTTGCATTCTAGATTAAATTGCATTTAGCTAACCTTTTCTTTTTAGTATGGTTTAATATATCATATAAATGTAAGGGTGATGATCAACACCCTGAGCACATGCTAGCAAACAAGTTGATTTGAGTGTGCAAGTAACAAGTTTGCGAGCCGAGGGATTGTTGGGGTTCTCATGAAATCCCCGTTCGAGCATATGGATCATGCGTTTTACGGTGAGCACATGTCCTAGAGTTGGAGCTAGATGTTACCCACTAAAAGTGGGTAACCCCATAGGAGAAATTTTTTCTCGTACTTTGGATAGCTAGCCAACCAGTAACACTATTTTTTCTCAGTATATGATGATATGCCACATTCCTCTGCCATTTTCACTGATCATACACCTCTCACCATTCGACATTCCTTTTGAACAAAGGTGGGTCACTACTCGGTAGATACTTTAACCATTTTGCAATCGTTTGCTTTTACTAATGTTTTGGGCATTCTAACATTGATAAAGGGGTGATCTATATGATTGATTGAGCTTGATTGTAAACATGTTTTCTCACCTTACTAGGGGGGTTAGTCTTCGGCCCTAGTCTAGTGGGACCTCCTCTGAGGCATTAGGGTTATAGGAGGGGCACTACTTGGGAAACTTTTATTGAAGTAGCATGTCGATAACTAGTCCATACTTATCACTCTTCATCATTAACATGATTTCATGTCCATCCTTTGGGTTTGCTGTCATGGTTTTATGGGATTGGCACCTTCATATCCTCATCTTTGAGTTAGGGCCGAAAACCTTGCTGTGGAGGTTGATGCAGCTAAAAGAAATATAAAATCATAAAATGGCCACAATAAAATCAAAATGCAAAATATGGTCGGCACAGTAATTAGTGTGTGGACAAAAACCTAGCATGAGCTCTACCCCCCTCATTAGCTATCACCCTATTCTTGAGTGCTTGATGCTCCATCACATAGTAAGGAACCCTCGCATGTCCCAACCATGATGAGCGATAAATTGACTCATCATTAAAGTGTATATCAATGTTTTATCATCAAAAGCAAGTTGGGACACCTAAGTTATGCTCCCCATCAAAGAATTATCAAAAAGAAGTAAAAGGTGCACTAAGGGGTGGAAAAATTAGGCCGAGGTAAGGGGTAACTCATGCCTCCACGATTGCTCCCTCCATACATCTATACACTCAGGATGATGAATCTCCATCAGTTTGTCCTATGATCATGACATCCAACCATGAAGCTCTTCCCTTCTGTTGCCACTTCCATTACAAACACCAATGAATTGAAGGGTTGACCTTGGAAATGTTGCCTCCCCTTAGGGGCTGGAAGAACCTAATAGGTTTGACCATCTAGCCACCCCTAATAAGGTAGGTAACACTTTTACAAGACTTGGTCTACTTATATATTTGAAGGTGATTCCAGTTTGAAGTGTTATTATGCCCTTAACAATTAAGTGTGGTCCATTATGATGCATCTATGGTCGTTGTATCTAATGATTTGTAACTTTCACTTGAGTTTGAGATGGTTTTGCCAAGCGGTCCTTTATAGGCTAGCAAATGCCTTAAGGGCACGCACTCCATGCCTTCACCATACATGATGCCTAGACCGTACTACACTTCTATAGAGTAGCGATGACCTTGCGGATGCAGCATTGCCCCTCTGTACCAAAGCATTAGGCACTTTGATGATCCTGACAGTTGATTGACACCTTAGACACCCGCAGATGTTGAAATGCTGAGCTCACTTCGCTTAGTATTGGAGATTCTTGATGATGTACCCAGCAGACCCAACATACCCCTACGCTGGCCTTGGCATTGTTTGATGAGAATGGCTTGATCTAGATTCCAGATGATGTTGGTCATCCCTAGGATGACAAGGGAGGGCTTATATTACCACTTGGAGCCCCAACACTTGAGAGATAATATGCCACATCATCCTTCTAGCCCCCTCATAGATGATGTAGGGCACCCAGAGTTGGGTTTTGACAAATGGAGGCATTTTGAGGCACGACTTGAGGGCTTTCACTTAAGGATTGTGTTGATTATGGTCATTGGACATCCACTTTTCCCATTCCATGCATTTTTAGAGCATTTATTACCCAAAAAGGGTATGAAATCTTGCTAATGGAGAGTTTTGACCCACATGTGTGGGATTTTGTGGCTTATTTTGGTTATGTTGAGCTATTGGGTTGGTTGTAGCCTGTAACCAATTTCTTCATGTACACTCAAATTTAAACTTGTCATAGTGCTTTTAGGCTAATCATTAAGAGTAATAGACCTCATATATGTTAAGGATCACTCATTTGTACTTTTTCGTCATCACTCTTGGATTTTTGCCTCTTCTTCACATCTTGACTGTAGGAATTTACAGGGTAAGTTCCTCAGACAGAACACCAAAGGACACCGCTCACAAACAGATCACAGATCAATACACCAGTATTTTGACGTGGTTAAAACCCTCAAAGAGGGAAACAGTCCACGGCCTGAGCCAATGTGGCCACTTCAGGCAATTTATTAATAAAAGAATGAAAATTTACATATGCTTCTCTCATAGACAGATTACCCTACAAATGATCCTCCATGCTCTTTAAATAGAGATCATGGACCAATCGGGTGTTAAGCCACGGATCAAGTGTCGGTAATACCGAGGAGAGAATGAACCGTCGGATCACTACATATCATGACCGTCGGATTGTAAGTTACAAAATGTACATAGTAAAGAAACACACTTTACCTAACTCTATACCTAACTCTGTACTGGACCAAGTTGTACTTAACTATTTCCTATGTGTCGGAATATCCTAACATCCCCCCTTAAGAACAACTTGGGATAGGATTGAAGGATTTACAAATATGACACAATAGGAGAAGGAAGGAGGCACTAGAGCCTATCCCCCCTTAGTGACAACTTCCTGAACTCCAACTATAAATCGAAGTTTAGTGAACTTCGCCTCTGTGAGAGCCTTTGTAAAGATCTTTGCAACTTGATCATCTGTTGAACAATATTGCACTTCAAGAACATGGTCGTGAATGAGCTTTTTGATGAAGTGCATGTGCAGTTCAATGTGTTTGCTGCGCTGATGTTGGACTGAATCTTTGCATAGCTGAATGGCACTTTGATTATCACACCAAAGTGTAGTCGGATGCTGCTGCTGAAATCCAAACTCTGACAGGATCTGACGAAGCCACAAGGCTTCCTTACTAGCTTCTACGTCACCACGATATTCTGCTTCTGCTGAAGAAAGAGAAATGGCACCTTGTTTCTTGCTAGCCCATGTAATAGGTCCTGAACCAAGAGTGAACACATAACCTGCAATAGACTTTCGATCATCAGGGTCACCAGCCCAATCGGAATTAGTGAAACCAACCAATAGAGGAGATGCTTCGGCACTGTAATGAATCCCAAACTGAACTGTACCTCGAACATAACGAAGTATTCTTTTAGCTGCTTTCCAATGACTTTCACGTGGGTTTTGCATAAACCGAGCAACAAGGCCAACAGCAAAGGAAAGGTCAGAACGAGTATGGGTTAGATACAAAAGTTTTCCTACAAGTTGACGGTATAAGGTAGCATCAACTTCAGGAGAAGTACAAGTGACTGAAAGTTTGACTCCAGACTGAAAGGGAGAAGGGGCTGGCTTACAGTCTTCCATGTGAAAGTGGCGTAGAATATCACAGGCATACTTGGACTGAGAAAGGGAAATACCTTCCTTGGATTGCAAGACTTGAAGACCGAGAAAATAATGTAAGTGTCCTAAGTCTGTCATTTCAAACTTCCTTTTAAGGCTAGACTTCACATGGTTTATAAGGTTGGGATCACTACCAGTCAGGATAAGATCATCAACATAAAGAACAAGAATGATAAGAGACTTGCCCACTTTCTTGGTGTAGACAGTATTGTCAGAATGATACCTAGAGAAGCCAGATCCTAAAAGAAAGTTATCCATTTTGGCATACCAAGCTCGAGGAGCTTGCTTGAGACCATAAAGGGATTTCTTAAGCCGACATACAAGGCTGGAGTCTGTTTGTATAAAGCCAATAGGTTGTTCCATATAGATTTCTTCATGCAAGTCCCCATGCAAGAAGGCAGATTTAACATCCAACTGATGGACTTCCCATTTGAAAGAGGCAGCAAGGGAAAGAACAAGGCGGATAGAGTTCATTTTGGCAACAGGGGAGAAGGTTTCAGTATAGTCAATGCCTTCAACTTGTGAAAAACCCTTAGCAACAAGACGAGCTTTATGTTTATCAACTTTCCCATCTGGTCCATACTTGGTTCTGTAAACCCATTTGCATCTAACAAGTTTTTGTCCCTTTGGTAGAGGAACAAGATCCCATGTATCATTTGCCAATAATGAATGATATTCTTCATTCATAGCTGCTTCCCAATCTGGATGGCCTGAAGCTTTTGCAAAGGTGTCAGGATCATAATTCACTGAAGCTTGAGCCAGTAAAGAAGAGGCTCTCTCGAACTGAGAACGTGTACGTCGCTGATCTGTAGGATCACCGGCAAGATCACCTACTGCATCCCGAGTAGCACGGACCCATTTTGGAAGCTGAGGAGCTGAAGGAGGATCCTGAGAAGGTGGGGGAGGATTTTCATCCTCGCTTTCATCATCTGAAGAAGAAATATTTTCAAAAGTAGAAGAGATAGGGAGAGGTGGCACATCCGCCAAACTAGGCTCGCAGGCCGATATATTTTCATCAAACTTTACATCTCTTCTAATGATAACATTTTTGGACTTAAGTGGAATAAGTCTACATCCTTTGACATCTTCAGAATATCCAACAAAAATGCATTTTTCACTCTTTGGTTCTAAAGCTTTATGTTTCTCATCTGGAATATGGGCCCATGCTTCACTTCCAAAAACACGAAAGTGACTTACATCTGGTTTGTTTGAGCTCCATGCTTCTTCTGGAGTGATATTCTTTAAAACCTTAGTAGGAGTGCGATTTATTATGTAATTTGCACAGTTAATTGCTTCTGCCCAATAATTAAGACTAAGTCCTTTAGATTGAAGCATACAATTAGCCATTTCCTTTAAGGTGCGATTCTTCCTTTCAGCTACACCATTTTGTTGTGGAGTATATGGAACAGTATGTTGCATTTGAATTCCATTCTCAGTGCAAAAGTTGATGAATGTGTTTTTAACATATTCTCCGCCATTATCAGATCTTAGCTTAAGAATTTGATGTCCAGATTGTTTTTCAACAAAGGCCTTAAAGGCCAAGAACATGTTAAATACTTCACTCTTGAGTTTTAAGAAGTATACCCAAGTGCGTCTGGAGAAATCATCAATGAAAGTTAAGAAATACTTGTAGCCAGAGAATGAAGCAACTGGAAGTGGACCACATAAATCACTATGCACGAGCTGTAAAGGGGCTGAGGCGTGCCAAGAGGCACGTTTTTCAAAACTGTCCCGATGATGTTTTCCGAGTACACATCCGGAACAAACACCATCTCTTCAAGATACCATTGGAAGACCTGTCACCATATTTTCTTTACATAGATTCTGAAGAGAGCGATAGTTTAAGTGACCAAATCGCCCATGCCAAAATTTGCTCACTTCATCATTATGAGCAACAAATACTGAGGGAAGATTTGATGACCCAAAGTTGTGAAACTTATACAACCTTGTAGAATCATCAGCAATGCCAATAGCTAAAATCTGTCTAGGATCTCTTAGGTCCTTAATTACAACATCGTGAGGTGAAAATTCAACGATTTTACCTTCACCTGACTGGGTTATTTGATATACAGATAGAAGGTTGCAGGATAAGGTTGGAACACATAATACATCATTAAACTGACCATTGTCTAGATGAACAGTTCCAGTCCCTACAACACTAAGAGATCTATCATCACCAACATATATATTTTTGGTGTTACAATCATTTAAAGAAGAAAACATGGCTTTGTTTTTGGCCATGTGATAAGAAGCTCCAGAATCAATGAGCCACTCATGAGAATGAGAAGAAGAAGATACATTTAGTGCATAGCCAGACCAAGATGCTTGACAACCACATGCAGAAAGTGCCATTCCTGAAGATGAAGTTGAAGTTGAAGATTGCTCCAAATGGATGTTATGCTTCTTCATTGCTGCTTCCAAGGCTTCTATCTTCTTAAAGCATTTGGATTCTAAGTGGCCATCTCGATTACAAAAGTTGCAATGTCTATCAGTCTTCTTCCCTTTGTTTTTATTTGTCTTATCATTTTTGTTAAGATGATTTTTCATTTTGAGGCTGAAATTGCTTAGGACCCTTGTTTGGTTTAGGACCATTCTTTTTAGGATACAACTTCTTAGGATTCTTTGGATTTGGTTGCTGCTGGGCGGCTAACGCTTTCTTAGAAGAGTTTCCAAGATGAAGAAGACCAAGGTGTAAGAGTTTTTCTTGTTCTCTTATTAAAGAATCACAAAAGGAATCAAAGGAAGGGAACTTGTAGGTTTGTCCTTGAGAAATGAAGGCTTCTCTTGTAGAATGGAAGGCGGAAACAAACACAGAATAGGCTGGTCCCAACTTAGTAAGAATGGAGTAGATAAGGTTACTATCTTCTTTCTTAACCTTAACACCTTCCAAGAGAAGTCTAAGGGTCTTGAACTTGGACAAAAAATCTTCAATGCAAGAAAAATTATTGGGGTCCAATGTAAGCAATTCATTTTCAAGTTGATGGGCTTTAAGTTCATTTTTAATTCCGAAGACTTTAGTAATTTTTTGCAGTGCTTCATCAGGAGTATCAAGTTCTGCAATATGGAATCTAAGATCTGGAGAAATAGACATCCCTATCAACCCACGTGCTTGGTCTTCCCTATTTTCCCATTTAGCTGCCTTATCTTCATCTTTCGGTTTGGTCTCTTGGCCTGTGGCTATTCTGTAAAGACCTTTACTTCTAAGTAAATCCACAATGTAGGACCACCATTGGAAGTAGTTAGTGCTATCAAGAATGACTTGGCATGGACTTTCCATTTTTAACAAAAACTGAAGCTGTAGATGCTGAAACTAAGTGTACCAATGGAAAGAACTCGAAAAATTAGGCCGTTTAAAAAAAAACGGTTCTGAAAACGGCTTCCTGATGAAGAAGTTATGGCTTTTTGAAAAAAAATTGACGAAGTCGCCAACGAAGTGCGGGAATGTGTGGAAATGAAAAAAAAATCCGCCCCCACAAAATGGAGACTTGAACCCAAGACCTCTACTCTCATAAATTAGCTTTGCACCAAGTGAGCTATACAAAAAGTTTGAGAGAGAGAGAGGGGGGGGGGGGTGATGCTTTGGGTTGCGTGCTTGCTTTGAGAAAGCTCTTTTTCCCTACAAAACAAAAAACAAAAAACCCAACACGGACATACAAAAAAAACGAACCTTGTGGCTCGAAGTTAGCTTTAGCCGGAAACTAAATATTTTCAAAAACGAACCTTGCGGCTCGAAGTTAGCTTTAGTCGGAAACTAAATATTTTCCTCAATGTTTCTGATTTTCCGAGATCACACTAAGGCGCAGCGGAAAAGAGCATACGCATGAGAAAAATCCTTCCTTTCTGTTTCTGATTTGCCCAGATCGCACAGAGTCGTAGGGCAAAGAGCATATGCAGAAATGAAAGGTATAGATCCGGTAATAAAAAAAGCTAAATAAACCGAAAACGAAATAAATAGAGAGAAAATAACTGTAAACTGCAAATAAACACTGTATACCTCCAGATCTTAAAAATGACGCAGCTAGGGCTATCGAAAACCTTTTCGCGTGAAACGAAAGGGGTTCCTCACTGGAACAGATGCTCCCAACACAACAGAGCAGTCCTCTCGGCCCGAAAGCAGTCAGAAACAGTAGATCTAGGAAACGGCAGTCGGATGCAGTTCTACCGGCTTCAGATTTGGATCACCAATGGACGCGACCCTCAAATAGATCTGATACCATGCAGGAATTTATAGGGTAAGTTCCTCACACAGAACACCAAAGGACACTGCTCACAAACAGATCACAGATCAATACACCAGTCTTTTGACGTGGTTAAAACCCTCATAGAGGGAAACAGTCCACGGCCTAAGCCAACGCGGCCACTTCAGGCAATTTATTAATAAAATAATGAAAATTTACATATGCTTCTCTCATAGACAGATTACCCTACAAATGACCCTCCATGCCCTTTAAATAGAGATCATGGACCAATCGGGTGTTAAGCCACGGATCAAGTGTCGGTAATACCGAGGAGAGAATGAACCGTCGGATCACTACATATCGTGACCGTCGGATTGTAAGTTACAAAATGTTCATAGTAAAGAAACACACTTTACCTAACTCTATACTAGACCAAGTTGTACTTAACTATTTCCTATGTGTCGGAATATCCTAACATTGACTTAGCCTTGGGTGATGTGATTTTTACTTTGCTATTGCTATTGAAGATTGGTTTTTGTCTTGGAGATGTCTTTTTGGGATTGAAAGAAAGGGTATTTCATGGAAGGATTGTAAGTTTTATTGATTTTCATGTAATTAATCATTGCTAAGGTTTTCTTTGTTCCATGTTTAAATTTATACTATTTATGGAAAATATGGGTCAATTATTACATGTTAAATATCTCTTCCTTGAAATACATAAGGAACCTCCTAGAGAGCTTCTCCTATTTGATTTCTCCCCTCACAAGAAAGATAGTTAGGGTTTGTACAAGTGAAAACAAGAGATTTTCCCCCTTACTCCAAGCATTTGTCCATTATCTCTTGAACTAGTTCTAAGTACTAAATAAGCATTGGCATCCTTGGTGTTGGTCACAAATCTTGAAAACATAAATATATTCCCTCTCTTTTATTTTCTAAGCCTTTCAAGGCAAGCTACTAGGGCATTTTTGTAGGACCAAATTCATTTAGAGCATTAGTGGATCAACAATGGAGCTAATCAACCTTGAATATAACCTTGTTGTTCCCTTTAAATCAATATCTGGCCTTTTGCATGATTAAATTTACCCTAGAAGGGCTGATGTCATCTTCCTCTGAGCGATTTGTGCATTGGAAAACCCTAACTCTAGCTTTGGCTTCAACTTAAGGCTTAATTTGAGGGTTTGCCTTATTCTTTTGTTGATTTTACCTTTTGTAAACAGTTTCTTTGTTGCATATATGCCTAGACACCCTTTTGTTGCTACATATCTTGAAACCCTAGGACATACGTGTCTTTTCTAGGCTTGGTGTATGATATGCTATTCCTTTACAAGAAGAATTGTGCCTTGGTCCATGGAAGAGTGTCTTCACCTAGCCTATATTTATATTCCTTGAACCATATAATCTAGAATAATCTTTAGCTAATCACTAGGAAGCCTCCATTGTGGTGCAATTCCACTAGAGACCAGGAGGAAGATTGTTGAGGTGACAGTGGCAATCTCCCTCATTGTTGCAACAAGGTCTGGCTTTTGCCTTGTGAGGCCTCTTACAAGGCCTGCTAGATTCTTAGACAATAGACCCTATTCCTATAACTTTCAGAAACAATTAGATGCGTCTTTTGAAGCTTAAACTTTCTATCATGTTTTCTTTTGAGTTACATTTACAATAGCTATAACCATGCTCAATACTATGCTTTAAGTTGAAATTTAGGCCTCTCTGAAGTTGCCATTTCTATTTGGTTTTTGCACTTTCTCTCCCCCCGCCCCCCCAAACACACACAGATATCCTTTATTGTAACGTAGCCCAATACCCTCTATGCGTTGTTGAGGATATGCAGTTCTTTTTTAAACCACCACATTTACACCAGTTTTTTTGCTTTGGTACCATAATTTAATGTACAAAATTGCATAACTAAGTTGTAGCCAATGTTTTTACATATAATTTATGGACAACAACAATTTTGCGATGGAAATACATTTCCCATAAACAATTATTCCACAACCCATGAGAACATTCAGCCATCTCAACGTAGAAAAGATATTTTTGCCTATACATTGAATAATAACAGTTAGTACATGGCAATTACAAATTTACAACATCATTCATATGCATTTACCAGGGTATTCATATACAGTTCTTCCACATACATATAATTACATTCTCTTCATAATTATGGCCCCTTTTGGCACACCAACAAGGCCATTTATCTCAAATTGGCATGGTTGGAAATTAACTTACATGATAAAGGTATAATAATGCCCTTTGCAATATAATATATGGCTTTAACAACGTATAGTTCTGAATATAAATCATTACTCAATAGCCTAGCATGCATTCTTGATCCTATTGTCAATTTCCAGACTTGCATCTTCAGGAAAAAGCACAATAATTCTCATATACAATAGGAACAACAATATTAAACATCAAGACATTAGTATCAAAGTTGATAATTCTTATTAGTCATCAATTGCACTTAGGGAAATAGCTTCATGGGAGCATTTTCCACCTAGCTACAAGCACTAGCTTGAGTAGGTACCAATCCCATGCCAAGTAATGAAACAACAACGGGGAATTTACAGGCTGTAAGGATAAGATTTCCTCACTTGGGCCAATTAATTATTTAAGCCATAGGTTTTACCTCAGCCCATGTTTACAACAAGATTTACAGCTAGGGAACTTACCTTTTAGTACATTAATTCTACAACAATCCCATTTTCCAACCTCTCTTTCCCCCTCAGATTTGCAAAGCACAACAGGACTCTCTTCACCGCAAAATAGTTCCTCAAGCTATCCCACTTCCCACCGACACTACAATGTGAGATGGCCAGGAAAATCTCCAATGTTGGAGCCAGGAAATATCCTCTGTAGCAATTACGAACACTCACGGCAATTGTTTTCCACGTACATGCATAATAACTAGACTTATTGCAACAGCATACCTCTAGGCACAGTGCAGTGTCAGCACTAATAGAAAAAAGACCAGCATTATCTTAGTGTATACGAAGGTTCTTACTATGTAGTATGTACCGACATGGTAGCATTCTCCTCCGTTGTTTAGCATACCTGCATCTTCGACTACCAGCACCTCTTTCAGCATATGCACATTGTCTCTAAGCAATACCCGAATGACATTCCCTTCTATGATTCCCCCCCTCAAGGAGAGAACAAATGAATTATTTTTCCCAAAGGTGGAATTAGTCCTTTCCCAAGGCTTGCATGAGTATATGACTTGCATGGAAACCACATTCTCATTCGTAAAACTGGAAATTAACCTAAAGTTAATATATAAAGGATATGAAGGCTTGGGAGCTATACACTTGGCAACTTCAATAAAATATTATTTTCTTTACCACCCCCTATTTCTCGTCTCATTATTTCATTGTCCTCATGGTGCTCCAAGGGAGATATAACTCCAAGTATACATTTTTATATTATTGTTATTTTATATAAATTTCAAGATAAACACACGTAAACCACTTACCCACTTACCACATATTTACCTTTTATAATCATGCTTGTAGGGGGCATTAAATTTTTTGTTAATTTCATTCTAATAGAACTTTTTAATTGAACTTGGATTCTTCGCATAGATTGGAAGCTTATTTGTGTAATAGTTCTTGTTACTGTGGGTAGGCAACAGAGTTCAACACATATGCTGATATAGAAGCAGTCTACGATTGTCTAAGAAGAGACTATGGAGTAAGGCAAGAAGATTTGATTTTGTACGGACAGTCTGTTGGAAGTGGGCCCACATTACACTTAGCTTCCCGTTTACCAAGGTTAAGAGCTGTTGTTCTTCACAGTGCTATTCTCTCAGGCATTCGTGTTCTCTATCCTGTAAAAATGACTTTTTGCTTTGATATCTTCAAGGTAAGTTAATGGCATTTCAACTTAATTGTATATGTGGAACTATTTAATTAACTGTTTCATATACTTAGGAGTTGGTCAACTTCTGGTTTATAAAAAGATGTCCAGCAATTCTGAGCAAGGATGACCTTAAATGTGCAGAATATTGACAAGATTCAACTCGTCAAATGCCCAGTACTTGTCATGCATGTAAGTTCTTCTTCTTACATGCTAAATTGTCTTTACAATAGTAGCACTCCAGTGTGTATTAAAGTGTCATTAGCCTGGATAAGTACGAAATCCTAAGTATAAACATATTGCTTCGGTAAGTATTCAATATTATTAGTCTGCTGTTATTTTTCATATTCATTAGCATCTCATAATCTATGTTTATTGCATAGCACAATCAAGAACCTTGTTAAGTCATCAGTTTCATATAGAAAGAATGTTGCAGCACTGGCTTTTGAAACCGTGCAATGGTGACTTCATCCACTGCAAATTAGAGTTTTTTGTTGGTTTTTGACAATAGTTTATTGAACATTATCTGATTAACTGCCCCATAGCCAAAAAAATTGTTGGCTAGTTCAACCTTAATGTCTTGCCACAGTTTTCAGTTTCTGTTTTGATAGTTGCTGAAGAGTGAAGTTCTATAATGGTAAAATAAAATTGAACATGGATGGTTGAGGGCTGGGAAGGGCACGATATACAGTGGCACTCATACAAGAAATAGATTAAACTTTGTATGGCCACAAGCAATGAAACAATGAGGTAGTGCTATGATGACCTTCATAATGTCTAATGTATTTTATGGATTTCAATTTTACTAATTGCAATATTCATGGTACAAGTTTCCCTTTTTTTATCTCAAAGGTTTAGATTGTTAAGGAATTTCTCCTTATCTTATATCTCGATACCATATTGGTTTGTTATTCTGTCTCCTTAATAAAATTTGTAAACTTTGACTTGAGAAATTCAAGCTTCCTCTTGATGGATTCCTCAAAATTTGAACATCTCTGCAACCTATTCCCTAATGTTGTGAATAAGAGAATCATTCTCCATTGGAAGCACAAGCTTGTGTAACAAATGAATGGTTATGTTTCAAAGAAATATTTTTCATGCATCTTCTTCATTCGAGAGAAATGACCATCTTCTGGACTTCATCTTAGATTTGTTATCATGCATGCATAAAATGCTCTCCCTAAACCTTTTCAAATTGATGTCTGAAAATCCTATTCGATATATTTTTGGGCACCATTCCCTTTTCCCTCCCGCTTTTAGCCAAACTGGTTTATGCTTTCCATCCATTAGTCTGGTTATAATCCTCCATCTTTTCTTTCGTGTCTGGGCAGTTCCTGGCAGGGTGCCCATGCTTGTAACAAACCCTACAAACCAAACAATTTTATTGGAATCAACAGCTTGTCAAGAGGCGAAATCTAGGAGGATTAGATTCACAAAGGCTGGCAGTTTTCTTCCAAATCAATATCCACGTAGATCTCAGCATATTATATCGCCAAAGGGCAATCTGAAATCTTGCTTTCTCTCATTCACTGAATGTCATCAGGAATTTTCTAAGGTAATTCAAATTGATCAATCTAGTCAATGTGACATCCCAAAACTTGAATGGAAAGATAAATAGCATTGTTTTTGACACCAAAATCTCATCCAGTGTAATGTTCCAAGCAAGGCTTCTAGCGATATAGAGAAATTTTCAACTTTTTCCAAGCAAATGTTTCCAAAACATATTTGCAAATTTCTTTAACAACTTTCTACAAACAGTTAATGAGCAAAATCTGGAAAAAATATTTCAAGAATCCATACACCAGTCTGTCAATAATTTGGCACATAAATTGGAAGAGGCAATGTCTGATCTTTATTAAAACAATTTTTCATAGATTACAACTGGGAGAAAAACACATGGGAAACCTTCAGATCTCAAGGTGAATGCAAGCAATTTCTCCAAGAGAGCTCGGCCTTCTCAAAATATCAACTGCTAGAGAAACAAGACTCGGCGCAATGGTGTTTCCTGATTCTGCTAGTGAAGAATCACACCAAGAAATTACACACAGCTCCCCAATAACTGAACGGCCACTTCTGATATTGAAACTGTAAGCTACAGCCAAGCAAATAATCAGCTTCCCTGAGAATCCAAGTGCTGGAAATGATTATGAAGCAGATACACCAGAGGTTCTATCCTTCCCTTGTAGACAGAGATGGGAATGGATGATTCGATTCTCCCTTGATCAGTCTGCTCCAGTGACAAGATCGTAGCCCAATGGATATTATAATTGGAGTCAGCCTTTCAAATATTCAATGTTCCCAGGTTTGGCAATAATTTGGCCTCAGAAATTAAGGTCAGTGCACAAGACTTTTGGCCTCCTGAATCATTGACAATGCAAAAATGATCTTGGCCTTATAAACTCACTGCCAATGCATCAAGAATGCATCCTCATATAACTCGCTCTCTGACTGTTGGGATGGCTGGAGAATTATGGCAATTTGGCTCTTGAAAACCCTTGATCCACCAGAAGGAATAGTACGGCTCCCGGCATACACAATCGATCTCAATGTAGGCCGCTCGATCTGATACCACTGGCTGGAAGAAGGTAGTTCTCGGCCTCTCTTAATTTGTGTTGCTTCCAAATAGAAGTTTCGGCCTTGAACATTTCTGGTCCAACAAGAATCGACTCCTCAATCCCGGCACTTTCCTCTCACAGAAAACATTTTCACCCTTGGAGTAAAATGAATAATGCTGCTTGAAAATAGCTCTTGGCGCTGAGAGATCTAACACTCGAATGGCAAGGAAACACCCCAGAATTTGCCTCTCTAATATTGTTATTGATCTCCTAGAAGAATTATTGCACTCGACCCTTTGTATTGAAGAGGCAGACCTGCAAATACAAATTATGATGCGAACATTCTCCTGCAACAGATTCGATCAGATCTCAGAAATAATCAAAGGAGGAATTCCACTAGGGTGGCAAGTGTTGTCCACCGAAGATGGAAAGAATCTAACTAGGGTGGCAAAGATCCACCAAAGCTAGTGTGTGGGTCTCACCAAAAACCCTTGAAAATGAACTCACTTGAGCTCCTTACCAATAGCAGATGATATGATGGAATAGACTGATCGATCATTGAGCTCCCTTCTCCTTTTATAATCTTACATAGAGACCTTTTCAAGCTTCCAGATCTTCTTTTAATATTATTTTATTGAAGAAGTCACTTTTCTCTTTCTAAGTGACTTTTGGCCCTTTTTAAAAATAAAATACTTTTTGCCTCTTCTTTTATTTGTTATTTACCCTTTTATTTAATAATAGCAAAATTGGGTAAATTTCCATGGATCTCTTAGATTAACTTTTCCTTCTCACTAGCCTATTAGGAGATGACTAGGCAAGCGGAAGTCATGTCTCTAGCTCATGAGATAGGGGACATTACAGTCCTCCCTACCTGAAATTGCTTGCCCTCAAGCAATTTTAGTCCTGGATGCTGCAATATTTGTTCGCCCTCCCATGTAGCATCTTCTGAAGGCAAATCTTTGCAACGCACAAGGTATTCTTTGATCACTCTGCTTGTCAACCTTCTTTCGCATACCTCCAGAATCTCCTCAGGAATTAATACCAAATGTCCCTCCTCATCCAAGGGAGGTAGCTCGGATGAAGTGACAACCTGCTGTCCAACTGCCTTCTTCAAGCAAGATACATGGAACACATTATGTATCTTACTTCCTTCTGGAAGCTCCAACTCATAAGCCACCTTTCCTATCCTCCTGACGATCTGATAAAGTCCATAAAACCGTGGTTTAAGCTTTTCTTCACTCTTCTACTTGAGGGATGATTGGCTATATGGATGCAGGCGTAAGTAAACTATGTCTCCCACCTTGAAGCTCCGCTCTATTCGATGCCAATCTGCATATATCTTTTGCTAATTTTGAGTTGTGCGAAGGTTGTCTTTGAGTGCTTTAAGATGTCTTGGCACTCTTGGACCCAATCTCTAGCCATTGGGGCCCTAGTGTCTCCAAAAGCCATGTCCACAAAGGATAATGTATCATAGCCATAGAATGCCCTGAATGGTGTCATCCTGATTGACATGTGGTATGAAGTGTTGTAGCAGTATTCGCCTAGATGTAGCCACTTCACCCATGCTCTCCGCTGCCCCGAGACATAATTTCTCAAGTACCCCTCAAGCCACTTATTTACTATCTTCGTCTGTCCCTCTGTATGTGGGTGATAGCTCGTACTAGGAGTAAGTTTTGTGCTCACTAACCAGAACAACTCCTGCCAAAAATCTCCCATAAACCTACTGTCTTTGTCACTGATTCTGGTCTTGAGAAGACCATGCAGTCTGAAGATCTCCTAAAAGAATAACTCTGCTACCTAGGATGTTAAAATCCTAGAGGGAATCGCGAAGAAATGGGCGTATTTTGTAAACCGGTCCACTACCACATATATGCAATCCTTGCATTGCACTGAAGGCAACCCTGTAATGAAGTCCATAGAGATGCTTTCCCATTTCTGCTCTAAAATAGGTAGTGGCTGCAATAGACCTGTTGGGTGTGAATGCTCCTTCTTATTGTGCTGGCAAATGTTGCACTCACGAACATACTTCTGAAGGTCCAACTTGAGGCTTGTTGTTGTACAAACTAGCAGGCCTAGTATATAGGCTAGAACTAGAGGGCACAACAACAATTTGGGACAAAGGTCCACAGTCATGACATCCTATGACCCCTTCTCTTCTTGTATTTTCACCGACAGGAGGAGTCCCAATAACCCTCACCTTTGATCAATGTGTCTATAATAGGGTTCGAAGTGAGGCAAGGATGGTTCATTTAATGGAAAGGCTCAATTGACGTGTGAGCTTTCGGAGAAGCTAGAATGGATTTCCATGAAAAACCCCTTGAGAGAAAGACTATATTAGAGCTAGGGTTGGAGTATGTGATGGGATAGGAGTTCATCCAAGGTCAATGTAGTCAAGAGAAAAGGTTTTGAATGATGTGCTACTAAATTACAAACCTTAAGGAATCCCCAAGTCAAAAGCAACATCAAGGGTTCCCACTTAGTATGATGGCTAGGGCATCAACTATCTTGAGATTCAACCGTGAGATTTGCCTCAAATTTGGCAGAGTGCTAGAGGAAACACCAACGCAAAAGCTCGTCCAATTGGTTTTGCGAGAGCTCACTCCAAATGAAATTCGTACCAAGCCCTAGAGAGGCTACCTATCCTTGAAAGGACTAAGAAATAGGATGAGAGATAAGGTGAGGATAAAGATTCTTCGATGAAGATATGATCACCAAGGATCCCAAACCTAGTGCCTTGTCAATTGGGAGAAATGGAGTCAAGAGTTACTTTGATCAATAACTTTTCTCTATCAAGTGTTGAAGAATGTAACTAGGTTGGGTCTTCATAATTGTACTTGAAGTCAAAATGTAATATATTTGTCAAAAGAAAGCAATTTTTTTAATATTATTGATTTAATTGACTTGTTAAAGCATGGGTTTCATGCTTGGGTCAATTGTTATAGGTCAAGCCTCCATTGTAGGCTTTAGGATTATTTATTTGGGTCAAAGTCAATTTGTTTATTGGTCAAAGACTCCTCCATCAAATTCTCCTTGATCATCATCAAGTCAGCCTCCTCAAAGTCTCCTTCAAGTCTGCCTCAAAGGAATAATCATCAAATGAACTCATGTTGGCCTAAAACAAAGACGCATCTCTTCGTGATCCATGTCGGCTCATTTAGGATGGACATACCACTATATATACAAGCCTATGATCTTCACATTCCACTAACACAGAAGCTCAGATTTTAGAGAAGTTTTCGGTGATCACACTGAATGTTTTTAGTGTTACTACAATCTCGCTGCTATTATATTTCAATGCAAAATAAGAGATTAAGTCTCACCACAGTGCCACAGTCTTAGTAAAGGATTTTGGTGCCATGTTATCACAGGTCTCGGTCTAATTACAGTGGTGAAGATCTCGATATTTTTACAGTGATGAAATCGTGAGGAGGTCTCGGTGCATTATAGTGATGGGGTCTCGATGCATCTACAATGGTGAGATCTCAATATAATTATAGTGATGAGATCTCGGTACTATCTCAGTGAATTAGGTTCGGTACAAGGTTTGGATGCTATGACAGTGATAAGGTTTCAGTGTTGCCACAAAGACAAGAATTCGGTACCCTCTCAGTGACAAGGACTCGGTGCTCACACAGTGACATGGATGACAAACTGAAGAAGATCAAACACAGAGATGAAGGATGACTTGATGGAGGGAGTCTAGTCTAGTTTGTAAGGGTCTTGGTTGTCTCATCTTGAATCTACTGAAGGAAGAATTTTAAGCGGGTTTTCCCCTAGAGTGGGGTTTTGCCTTGGCAATGTGCCTACATCTTGTGTTCTCCTTTTATTTGTTTGGCATTAGTCTTGATGATAAGAAAAGATAATTCGAGAAGAACAAATAATAATAATGAAAAACATCACAAGTTAATGTCAAGATGAGAGAAATTGTTTCACTGCCACTCTATGGATTTCTCAACATCAAGGAGACCTATGCAACTTCGCTAGCCCTAAGGAGGAAGCTACACAACTACAACAGATATTTATACTTCGTTGACAATTATTGGTGGAGTTTCAAGGTTGCAATATGCAAAACAAGCCTCTAGGAACATTCATTCACATTATCTATGAGTAATGCATGTAGTACATCCAACAATCCCAATGTTTATTTATTTAATATATTTAATATATATATATATATAAAAGTCAGGTCCTTAATCTAACTAACTTTTATTTATATATTTATTTAATATATTTAATATATATATTTATATATATAGATATATATATGGATATAAGTCAGGTCCTTAATCTAACTAATTCCCATACAAGTCACGGTTTTTTATTAAACTAATAGCGTAATCATCATCTCTTTCTTATATAATCTAACTAACTCCCTTTAAATTATCATTTTGACTTTTTGACTACAGTCCCTAAGTCAAAATTAGCCGTTGATCAAGATAGCCGTTGGAGGCTCTGCTCAGACTATTTAGCATGCAAAGCTGGATCTGTTTCTTCAACTTGTCCTGACGATGAGCCACACTGGTTGGTTCGAAACGCGTCGACAAATGTCTCTCTTTATGTGATTTACGCCGAAGTTCTACTTATAAATATTATGGATCACAGAAGCCTCAATTCAACAATCCCAGTGTTCTCATAAATTCACATCATTAGGGCACATTCAAGAGCATGACATAATATTCCATACATTAGACATGTAACAATGTAAAGATGTAGTATTAAAAGTCACTTACAAGATAATGAGAATATATCCATCAAAAGTCACTTACAAGATAATGAGAATATATCCATCCATATTGCAAAGAGAAGCTCCAAGACAAGATAGCAATATTTCCACACATCAAAATGCATCCAAAACATCCAATTTTGTCCAACAATTGTAGGTCCTAATTCTTTTTACAAGAGAAGTCGAAATCCAAGTGATTATGAGATACAAATGAGGCTCTCCTTTATTTATATGAGCTTTACAAGTTCGAATTAGCCTAATTAGCCTAATTAAGCCCCTAATAATATTTTAATGTGCAAATAACATCTCTTTTGGTGACAAGCCCACCAAATAGCTCAATAAGTGAAACATAAGCCATCCCAAGAGGGCCAAAATAGTGCCAAATGGAGTAAGAAGGGTTGTTGGAAGGCCAAGATGAGTCCTCTAAGTGCCATGATGAAGAGGAGGGCTCCATAAATCATGATCAAGAGGGTGGCCCCTTGATTTCCAAGCAAAACATCTTGTGGTGCTCCCAAGTGGCTGTGGGGCACAATTAATGGTCTCATGGGTCTCCAGTGGCTCAATAACAAGTCGATGCTCCATTAGTGAGGGCTAGAAGATGATACATGCTCTGTTGTGTTTCTTCAGATGAGACAAAACCCCATTTGGGCCCTGGATCAGCTGCTAAGTATTGGGTGCAAATGTGTGGCTGACTAGGAAACATGGTCCAAGTGCATCATCATCCCTATATGGATAGGGAACGAACAAGTAATGTGTGGTGCTGAAGAAGCCCATGTTGTGGCAATCAATGCTTTGTTGTGGTGGAGGCCCATGGCTCTCAACGTTCACCCTACAAGTGCCATTATGACCCTCTTGAGGGCTTGGATCCCGTATAGGGAGGCTAATTCCAAGATGGAGGCCCACCTGCATTATTGCTACAATGAGGGAATCCCACACCATGGGTATGTGAATGTATGAGGGAGCAGTCGTGTTACATGAGTTACGTCGACCTTTGTTTTTCCACCCTTCTTGATATGCCTTTTTCCTTCTATTGATTTTTCTTTCTTTTACTACTCAAGGCTCTAGGGGATGAGAGCATGATGTGTATGATATAGCAGTGATTACCCCCTAAGGTTGGGTAGTTCATCGCCCACCAGGGGTTGGGAATATCATGGGTTCCTTAATGATGCAGGGAGCACCCATAGGGGCCCTAGGAACTAGGGTGATGGCCATAGTGATAGGGTGTAGAGTTTGTGTTAGGCTTGTGCCCATGTGCTAAATTTTTATTTCTCGACCATCTTTTGCATTTTGTGGTACATTTCCTGTTGTAAGTGGCCAAATTATGCTCTTAACTCTTTTTAGTTGCATCAACCTCTGGGGCATCGTTCCAGGCTCGACCCAAAGTGTGGACAAGTGGAGGGGAGGCTAACACCTTGTGGACCCAATGGACAAATGTGGATCCGGATGGGAAAAATGTAAAAAGAGCTTGTAATGAGTGAAGGGGAGCGAAATATATGGTGTCAAGAAGTGGGACCACGCAACCGAAATTAGGGTTTCCCATGTAGTGCCACTCCTAAAGCTGTAGCCCATAGAGGAGATCCCACTAGACTAGGATACAAGATTGACCCCCAGTTTGGGACAAGGGAATAAGAGCACAACCCAAGCCCATTCTTTCCGCCAAATCCCGCCACTAATTCATGCCCAAACGTGCCCAAGAAAAAGCAAGCATAAACACCCAATAACATAATGAAAAGTCATACCTTCGAGGTTGGAAGGCCCATCGTCTAACATACGATCATAACAAATAGGTAAGGGCACACAATGGCTGGCTTAGGTGGTGGAGAATGGTGGCACATCGAGCTCTTTGGTGGTTGCAAGGGACTGCTGACTGTTGGCTAAAGACAAATCTAAGAGAAAATTTCTCCTATAGGGGTCACCCACTGGTGGTGGGTAACAAGGCCCTTCCAAAAGAATCTCTCCCTAATCGCCCTATAGGTTTTGAGGTAGCCTGGATGCCCTGCAAGTGGAGAATCATGTACAACCTATATCAACTTCTCCTTCAGCTGCGATTTTGGTACCAAATAGACTTTGTCCTTGTAGTAGATGATGTCCTGCACCACCTTGTATCTACCATCTTGTATTTGTCCATCTAAGATCTCACAAGCCATCTTGTTCTTGGAGTACTCCACCAATAGTTGGGACTTCCAATGCAAAGATGAATCCATGAGGGAAAATACTTCATACTTTCTGGATAATGCACCTGCCACCACATTATGCTTTCCTTTGACAAATTCAATCTCAAAATTGTAAGCTTATACCTTGCTCACCCACTTCTGCTGCTAATCATTTAGCTCATTCTGATCTAGGAAGAATATGAGATTGTTATGACCGGTTTTGACTTTAAAACGGTTACCACCAGATACGGTTTAAATTTGGCTATTGCATGCGTGATAGCGAGCATCTCTTTGTCATATATGAAATAGTGATGCTCATAGTACCTAAGCTTCTAACTCTTGAAAGAAATAGGACGCCCATTTTGCATCAATACAACTCCAATCCCTTCACCTGAAGCATCACACTCCAAAAGAAATGGCTAAGGAAAATTAGGCAAAATTGAAACATGGCAAGAACTCATTACCTCCTTAAGTTGCACAAATGCCTTATCTGCAACATCAGTCCAAGAAAAACGTTATTTCTTAGTCGGATTTGTAAGGGGAGCTCCCAATTGTAAAAACCCCTTGACGAATCATTTATAGTAAGTGGGGATACCCAAGAAACCTCTCGGCATAGTCACATTCTTGGGAGTGGGCCAATCAATGATAGCTTGGATCTTGTCCTAGTGCACCTTTACTCCTTCCCCTCCAATCACATGCGCCAAATAGAGCATCTCTGTCAAATGAAACTCACACTTGGACAACTTGGCATAAAATTGATGCTCTTCCAAGATCCTTAATACCTCCTCCAAGTGCTATAGGTGCTCCTCCCAAGTCCTGTTGTAGACCAAGATGTCATCAAAGAAGACTAGCACATACTTGTGTAACTGCTTGTTGAACACATGGTTCATACAAGACTGGAATGTAGCAAGTGTGTTGGTCAACCCAAAAGGCATAACCAAAAACTCATAATGGCCATAATGACATCTGAAAGTTGTTTTAGGAATATCCTGCTCCCTGACTCTAATCTGATGATAACCCAAGGGAAGATCAATCTTGGAAAAATATTTAGCCCCTTTTAATTCATCAATCATGGGAATTGGGTATTGATTTTTTATTGTCTTCTTATTCAGTGCCTTGTAATCGATACACATCCTTAGGGACCCATCCTTTTTCTTGATTAGGACCACCGATGAAGCAAATGGGCTAGAATTAGAGCGTATATGGCCTAGTCTGAGCAGCTCCTGAATAGTCTTCTCTATCTCATCTTTGTATGCTCTAGGGTGCTTGTAGGGAGTGGTGATGACTTCCTAGACGCCCTCCTCCAACTCAATGATATGCTCAAAACCTCTGTTAGGTGGTATCCTAGGTCTAATGTCCCCAAACACCTTCTAGTAATTCTGTAATAGAGTTGTGATGTCCACTGGATACTGCTGGCACTGATTCTCTGGTCTCTTCTCTGACACTCTGCATTCTACCGCCCACTCAATGTCCCCATGTCGGAAAATTTCTTCGATCTGATTTAATGTCATTGTCTTGGGAGGGTAGGTGTGCATGCCTCTTAGCACCACCTTTTTTCCATCCTTCATAAACTCCATCTCCATTTGCTGGTGGCTTTTGGTGTATCACCCAATAATGCTAATCCATTGGACTTCCAATACTACATTACTATCAGGGACGGTAGTTACGGAGAAATCATATGTAACAATATAGTTTCCCATTGTCAAACTCATTTTGGGAATCATCTTGTTGCATTGCATGAACTTGTTTCCTGCAATGGCTATAGAGAATCCCTCAATCTTTGTGGTAGCTAATCATCTTCTAGCTACATAGTCAACAACATTGAAATTGTGGCAAGCCACACTATCGACAAATACTATTGCCTTTTGTCCTTGTATGGTTCTCCAAATCTTGAGGGTAAGATACCGAGGAATGCTTGAAAGTGAAGCAATGATACCACTTTTTTGTTCCCCTGGTTGTGGCTCATCCTCCACTTCTCCAGGCTCCTTATGGTCCTCCTGCTCATCTCCCTTGTCCTCTCTATCAGAGAACACTCAATATAATGAGCCTTCTCCTTTGCAGTGCATTGATGCCCTGGTGCCCATGGTTCTTGGCATGTTGAACACAATCTCCTTCTCCTGAGATCTCTTTTAGTCTCCACATCCAACGACTTCTTCCCTACCCAATTTCTTTGAGGAGGTCTAGTATCCCTTCCCTTAGGTGGGTTTGACAGATGCCTTGGTCATAGGGATTGCATCCTATAAATCCCTTGTCCTACTGACTGCATCCTGTAAATTAGTTGGTCTGTTAGATCTTACTAACCCTCGTAGAGGTTCAACCAAGCCCTCAACAAAGAGTATAATCCTCCTAGCCTCTGACAAATCTGGTAGCACGACTAACAACTTCAAGAATGATGAACTTTAACAGCAGTGGCCCCTCCGTGTAGGGTAGTAATTTCTGAATTCAGGCATCTGTGATCCATATTGGTTTAAGAAAAAACTTTCGGTATAAATCACATTGATATGTGATTTCTACCGAAAGTTTTTTCTTAACTTCAAGAATTTTGCTATGTAATGCTCCACGCTACCATTTTGCTTGAGTTGTGTGTGCTTTCTGAAGTACAACTCCGGATCCTTTGGGTCAAATCTTTCTACTATTCTTTGAGCAAACTCCTCATAGGAAATTATGTTGGCATGGCCCAAAGTGGTTAAACCATGGTGCCACCACTCATGTGCTTCTCCTTCCAAATGCAAGATGGAAAATTTAATTGCATATGCTCCTGTCACCTGATTCAACTGGAAGTAAGCGTTTAATTTTTGAATCCATGCCCTTGTAGTACACTTAGTAGAACCATCAAAGTTTGGAAGGGTCAGCTTCCCAACAGTTCTCTGCAATTATGTGTTATGTGTAGTTGTTCCTCCTCCTTTGCCTTTGTTACCATTCTTCAGAAGACAAAAGTCTTTGAAGGTAATGGCATCTCGAAATTCTTCTCCCATAGACTGGTATTCCTGAAAATAATCACCAAATGGCGTGTCTTCTTGATCAACAGGTTTTGATGGGGTGGAATGCAAAAATTTTGGCTTGGTAGGATGAGATACACCACTATAATTTTGAGGATGGCTTTGGGGATTAGTAGCTGCCATATTATAAGATGTCCTAACACCTTACCCTGCATAGGAATCCCCATTGCTGCCCTTATTTTGATTTTTCTGCCTTATCTCCTCAACCATTTCTTTTTGTCCCTTTGCTAAGTCATTATGGGCCTTCAAGAGGCTCTGAAACGTTGCTTCTTCTTTGCTCAATTGAGTTCTAGAATCTGCCATTCGAACTTCCCTTGATATTGTGAGATCCCCTTCTTTCCGCCTTGGTTAATTTGGTTTTGGATCTATAGGCAGCTCTCTTTCTCTGCTCCTGTACCTGTGCCCCCTATAAGTCATGTTATGAAAATATTTAGAGGTAATGTGCCTTGACCCCACAGCTGGCCAAGAACATGCTCTGATACCATTATAATGTTCCAAGAAAATTTCAACTTTTTCCAAGCAAATGTTTCCAAAAATATTTGTAAATTTCTTTAACAACATTCTACAAAGAGCTAATGAGCAAAATATGGTAAATATATTTCAAGAACCCATACACCGGTTTTTCAGTAATTTGGCACATAAATTGGAAGAGGCAATGTCTGATATTTATTAAAACAAATTTTCATAGATTACAACTGGTAGAAAAACACCTGGGAAACCTTTAGATCTGAAGGTGAATACAAGCAATCGATCCAAGAGAGCTCAACCTTCTCAAAAGATCAAATGCTAGCAAAAAAAGACTCGGCCCAATGATGTTTCTTGAATCTGCTAGTGAAGAACCACACTAAGAAATTACACACGACTCCCCAATAAGTGAACAACCACTTCTGATATTGAAATAGTAAGTTACAACCAAGCAAATAATCGACATCCCTGAGAATCGAAGTTTTCCAGTCACATGACACGAGGACGCGAGACACGGAGGACACGTAAATACGAGTATTCAATACGAAACGCAGCGACCTGGAAACAGGACACAGGGGACATGTTTTATATATATATATAGATATATACCGAAATATAGTTTTTTATCCATATTAAATTGTAGGTTGCAGCTTATCTAATCAAATTAAAATATAATTACTTCTCAAAGTTCATAGTTCACTTTAAAAAAATAAATAGAATCAAAATTTACTATTTAGAAATTAGAATGTGATATGCTTGGTCTTGATTCTTGAATATTCAATGTTCATTGTTCATGTACAACTTACAAGCACATAAGAAAATAACTAAAGTCTAATCCTATTGATTTCTTCTGCCCCTCTTGTGAGAAAATGCCACAGCTTTCCCTTTCCCTCTAGATGTAGATGCTGGTGCTGGTGGAGTTGGCAGTGGAGTTTGCTATGCTCTAGAAGCTGAAAAACTAGAAGTAGGAGCTATAGGGAGGTAGACCACGTCCTCTACTGGTGGCAGGGGTAGCCCGAGCAGGTGATGTCACCTGGAAACATTACAATCTCCCAATCCTGAAATCCTGAAAAACTGATAAGTCTGCTGCATTTTGAATGAAATCTAAAATTCTACTTTCTCCATATGAAATCCAATGAGGCCGGAACCACTCTCAAACATCCTGAGTCATTTCATGGTAATGTTAAAAATTTAAGTAAAAGGATGAAAATGAAGATTAAGGAGAATGTCACTTTTACTTTAAGAATTTAACATTACCATGAATAGCATATCAATACTAGGGCCTAGACTTGATCATTAAGCTGCCCCACTCAAAAATTATTTGTTTCTTTCAAAAAAAATTGCAGCTTATGCAGGCAACGTTTTCTACCAACGAAATACGCGTTTTCCAAATTCAGGACACGACGAAAACCGGCGAATACGTATTCCATTTTACAGGACACGATAAAAACCGTATTCGACACGTATTAGGGCCGTTTTCGTGTCCAGTACGTAAAATACGGGACACGGGAACCTAGAGGACGTGTCCTGTGACTTAGGCTGGAAATGATTATGAAGCAGATATGCCAGAGGTTCAATCCTTCCCTTATAGACAGAGATGGGAATGGATGATTCGATTCTCCCTTGATCAATCTGCATCAGTGACAAGATCACAACCCAATGGATATTAGATTTGGAATCAGCCTTTCAAGTACTCGATTCCCCCAGGTTTGGTAGTAATTTGGCCTCAGAAGTTACGGTTAGCGCATAAGACTTTTGGCCTCTTGAATCATTGACAATGCACAAATGATCTTGGCCTCCTGAATCATTGACAATTCACAAATGATCTTGGCCTTATAAAGACACTGCTGATGCATTAAGAATGTGTCCTCATATAATGCTCTCTCTTACTGTTGGGACAACTGGAGAATTATGACAATTTGGCTTTTGAAAACCCTTGTTCCACTAGAAGGAATATTATGAATCCTAACATACACAATCGATCTCAATGTAGGCCACTCGATCTGATACCACTGGCTGGAAGAAGGTAGTTCTCGGCCTCTCTTAATTTGTGTTGCTTCCAAACAAAATTCTCGTCCTTGAACAATTTGGTCCACAAAAAATTGAATCCTCATTCCCGACACTTTCCTCTCACACAAAACATTTGCACTTGGCCCTTGGAGTAGAATGAATAATGTTGCTTGAAAATAGGTCTCAGTGCTGAGAGATCTAACACTGGAATGTCAAGGAAACACTCCAAAATTTGCCTCTAATCTTGTACTCGATCTCTTGGAACAATTATTGCACTCAACCCTTGGTATTGAAGAGGGAGACCTGTAAATACAAATTATGATGCCAACATTCTCCTGCAACAAATTCGATCAGATCTCAGAAATAATCAAAAGAGGAATTCCACTTGTGTGGCAAGAGTTGTCCACCGAAGATGGAAAGAATCTAACTAGGGTAGCAAAGATCCACCGAAGCTAGTGGTAGGGTCTCACCAAAATTGCTCGAAACTGAACTCACTTGAGCTCCTTACCAACAGCAGATGATATGATGGAATAGAATGATCAATCATTGAGCTCCATTCTCCTTTTATAATCGTTCATTGAGACTTCTTCAAGCTTCTAGATCTTCTTTTAATATTATTTTATTGAAGAAGTCACTTTTCTCCTCCTAAGTGACTTTTGCCCATCTTTTAAAATAAAATACTTTTTTCCTCCTCTTTTATTTATTATTTACCCTTTTATTTAATAATAACAAAATTGGGTAAATTTCCATGGATCTCCTAAATTAACTTTTCCTTCTCGCTAGCCTATGAGAATAGGGCTAGCAAAGTGGAAATCATGTCTCTAGCTAATGAGATAGGGGACATTACATCCAATTTCTCTCTAGGAATGGTGTTAAAGGCTTTTTTGATATAAAGAAGCAATACCATAAATTTGTCTCTATTATGTGGTTGTGATACACTTGTCTATGATGGAGTGCTCTGGATAGAAACCTACTTGATTTTTAGCTATTTTGCTCTTGTTGTCACAAGATCTAGCAAGCCTTTGAGAGGGAAACCCTACAAGGTGTAAACTAGAACAAGAAGCAACGATGGGGTAGCGGTTTGTTGTCATCATAACTAAAACCCCCTACTCTTTACCAATTTTCACTGATGGTAGGAGTCCCGGTAGGAGAGAGAGATCACTTATGATAGGTATTCTAGGGTTAATGTGTGAAATGATCTCACTAGGAACCCTTCTAGAAAGGCAAAATTTAGGTTCAAGGTTTCACAAAGAAGCAATTCACTTTCTATGAAGAGACCTAGAAATAAGGGGATATGACCTAGGGCTTGGTAAATTTGATGAGTGTGGGAGCAACCAAAGGTCAAGGGTAGGAGAAAAGGTTTCTTACAATGTATACCAGTTATGCCAAGGCTCATGAAACCTTCAAGGAAGCCCTTAAGTTGAAGGAAGGAGGACAACGGTTTCCCTCTTAGGCAAACAATTAGGGCAAGGAAATTTATGGATGAAATTGAAGCGGATGCCCACCAAAAGAATATATTTTGTGGAAAATACTGTCCTCTTGATGTTTAGGTTCTCCAACCACCTAAATTCCTCTTGCCTAGGGATTCACATCAAGCCGTAGTTTCCTAACTTAGCCTTGAAAGGGCCGAATTGAAAGAGAGAAAATTTGGATAAAATTTGAAGATGATCACCAATTGATTGGACTAGTACCTTGTTCCTTGGGAATATGGAGTCTAGGATGAAAACGATTAGCCAAAATTGTTCCTAAGGAGGCCGAAATTTGATGCACTAGCAATCAAATTTCAAGCATTTACCCACTCAATGGAAAAATGGAGTTTTTATGGGATAACTACTAGGAGTTCACCAATAGGACAATTCATCACATGTTATGTATGAGTAATGGATGCAATATTCATCTAGATAGCAAATTAATTAACCCTCAACAAATTAGGGCACAATTTTAGCATAATCTAGAATCAATAATTCCATACATTAGACATCAATAAATAGATATTCAACCATAGACTGCACGTACAAGATAACATGCAAGATTTCCATCCATTAGACCAAAAGATAGCTCCAAAGAATATCCAAGATTAGATCCAAATATCAAAATGCATAGAAATATCTCCAAAATTCCACTAGAAAGCAAGTTTGAGTTCCTCTAAGGAGGTCATAATTCCAATGTGTGATGATGAGAGATCACAATGAAGTGATCTCTAATTTATATGACTAACTAGTGTCTAATTAAGCCTATAATCCCCTCAAACAATAAAATAATGGGCAACTACAAGCAAGGTCACAAGCTGACCTTGTAGCTTTCATTAAGACACAAGTATCTCCACACGTGTGAGTTGAAGTAAGCAAAAATGATGATGTCATGCTAGCGGATTTCCCTTCTAGGGCCTGTGTTGGGTTTGTTAGGTGCCATGACAACTATAAGGGGCCTCCAAAATTGTGATGGGGTTGGCCTCTAGATCTCTGTGAAAATCATCCCGTGGACCTCAAATATGAGTTTAGGGCACAAAACTGGGTCTCATGGGTCTCCTAGTGGTGTGAATGCCTAATTCTACTCCAACGTTGTGTTGAAAATAGCGAAGGAATGGATTCCTTGATTTGTGCCTTAATTCAAGCAATCAAATTTGTGATCTTCTTAATCATGCACGAGTTCCAGTGATGAGGATGAGTTCAAGAAGCAATTTGACTAGTGTGAGTTTGTGGAAGACTAAGTTAATTGTCTTCTAGTGTGAGTTAAATTGGGAACTGAATGAACATGTGGAGTTAGCCTCCTAAATTTTAGGAGGATCCAGTTAACTAAGTGTGTTGACTTTTGTTAACTAGAAAAGCTCCAGTTCAACTCCTAATTTAGAAAACTCACTAACAATAGCCTAATCAAAAAGCTTATAAGGAGATCAAAGGCACACAATTGATCATTCAATTCTTGAGCATGATTTTGTGAGCAAGAGATCTTGTGAGAGGAACAAGCAAGAGGATTTATCTTGTACGAATTATTCGAGGAGAATTCCCTTGGGACGCAGATTAGTATTCTTGCAGAGATGTTTGAAGCCTAGTTCAAGGCTGAGAGACTAGATTGCATTCTCTATTGAAGCAGGGTTATTTTTAAAAGATCTCTAGCCTATTTTTCTTCAATAAAATCCTCAAGCAAGCGAGGGTTTTCCCTGTTGGGCTCCTTAGAAAAATTATGTTGTTTTTGTGAAATTATTTTTGTTCTATTCTGCTGCTATTTGGTAGAGAAATTGAGTCTGCGTGAAAAGAAAAAATATTTTCAGATTGTTCATAACAACGGATCATAATTTTGTGGAAATTCTACATGGTATCAGAGCTGTGAATAGAGATCAATCAACACATAGTCTTCAAAGATGACAACTCACATAGGATTGGGATTGTGAGAGTAGGATAGATTGGATGGCTCTTCAAATTTTGGTGTTTGAAAGGTTTGCATATTGTTTTGTTGGATGAGTTTGGGCTAAAAGAATTTGCTGAGAAAGGTGTTGCAGAACCTTCAGATCTAGACGAGTTGAGGCTCTTCCAAAGGTAGATGGACAAGGCCAAAAGAATGATCTTAGATGGATTTCGGGATCATATAGTTCCTCATGTTGCAAGTAAAGATACAACTAAGGACATTTGGGATGCCTTGGTCAATCTCTACCAGAACTCTTCAGAGAACTGAAAGATTGTCCTCCAAGAAAAGTTGAGTACAATCAATATGCACAAGGGTGAGAGTGTCACTGCCCATCTCACCAGAGTTTGAGAAGTTTGTGATGAGCTAGCAATTGTTGGAGAGAAGCCTATAGACACAAAGTTGTTAAAATTGGCAACTAGGGCCAAATTCCACTTTGGACAGCTCATTTGCTGTAGATGATGATTGCATTGAATTCCTTCTTTTGAGAGGACCAAAATCGACCTAAAGATCATCAAATTTCGACAAGGGAAAGTGTATTTTTGAATATAAGCCCACATGTGCATATTTGATTAGGTTGGCCCTAAGGCAAATTGGACACCCTTGGAAGGCTATAAATACAAGTGACCTCTACCTCATTTGGACATCATCATATGACATTCTTCTATTCTCTTTCTTGGTTTTGGCTCGCACAGGTATGAGGCAAGTCCGCAGAGGAATGGATTCGCATGAAGGTGAAATTGCAGGGTTCAAAGCTCACATCTTTGTTTCGGGGTTTTAGGTCTCAGTCGAAGGCATGGCACAAAGAAGTCTCGGTTATAGCCGCACACTGGCCAACTCATCTATGCGAATGAAGCCTTTTAGTCGCTTGCACAAAATGTCCTCCTTGAGGCTGGAAACTAGGGTTTGGTTTTTCAGTTGTCTGAAGTTTTTTTTCGTTGACCGCAGTGTTCGACAATTGATCGCAGACAATGACAGTTGATTACATGCTTTTGAATCAGGGTTTTGAGTATGAGCATGGTTGGGTTCATTTCATGGATATTGTTTAGTTGATTTTTACTGGATAGTTGTATGAATGAAGATATGGAGCATTGTACTCTCTTTTGTTGAATCATTCGATGACAATCTAATAAGAAGAAGATTTTGAAAGGGTTTTCCCCATAGTGGTTTTGCCCTGGTCTCCGACCAATACTGGTTTCTCTATGTGTGAATGTTTTTCTTCTATTGTTCCTTTATGTTCCGTTGCATTGATGATGATGATATTGTTCTTTCTACGTAATTGCATATGTTGTTGAATAATGATGTAAATTTGAATAATGTTATGATGTTATGGGGTGAATTTAATATGTAAATGAAAAAATGCAATTATCAAAGCAAAGAACAATATAGCCCTAAGAAAAATTAACATGATATCGGAGTTGGGTTGAAAAAAGTCATGGAGATCACCCTTATGATGACACCATTGATGGAAGCAAGAGAGGATGGAGGAGACCTAAAAGAATTCTAGGGTTTGAAGGAAACCCTAGGCAATTTGGTTATTAGGGTTTGATGGATACTATGAGGTTAGGGTTTGGAAGAAACCCTAGTTTATGGCAAATATTTGAGATATGCAATTTAGAAACCCTAGCATGACTAATGTGAAGATGTTCAAGCACTTGTGTCAGATTTGATGAAGCCCTAGATGGGATAGTCTCTATTAGGCCTGGTTGTTGATAAAGTTGGTTGAAATATTGAAGGCAACATTGTTATATGGACAATGGACAGTGATGGCTCTTGAAGGTTGGTTCAAGAGGGAGATGATCACCTCTCATTGAAGATAAGTACTTTTCGATTTATGGTGCTCCTTTATGTCTTTACTTTTGTTTAGACTTATGGATCTGATTATTGTTTTGATTATTACTTATACTTCCTACATGTATATTTGAGTATTTGGATGCTTCTAACCTCCTGATGAGTTGTCATAAGTGAATCCTTCTTGAGGATCATGCCATTGCAGGAAGAGAAGAACTAGTGTTGGAAAAGGGAAAGAGGGACTTGATGAAAAGTTGTCAAAGCGATACAATTGCCTATGCCAAAATAAGAAGGTGCATAGGTATTTGAATACTGCAAGGTACATATGGTATTGTTTCAATGCTATGTTTCAGCTGCAATATTAATGGCAAGGTAAGCCCTAAGGTATGAAAGGAATGTCACCTTCACAAATGGCTCATGCATACATATGAAAGTGATTTGGATTCATAATGAGATGATGCATTTAGTATTTAACAAGTAACTTACTATCAAGTCATGGTAAAGCTACACAGAGACATTGATTTTTGATATATTGATGCTCTTGATATTTGGTAAGCATATTTCATTTTAGACATGATGGATTACCTGATCTCGTAACGAAGGCTAGTACAATGATTCTAACAGATGGTAACTTGATACTACTAACAATGTTTGTGATAAGCATGGTAACCATGATGATAGAAGTGTAACAATGGGATTGATATTTAGGATCTTTTGTTGACCGTGGTTATGTTTTGATGTGCTTAGTAATTATGGCATATGGTAAAATTGAATGCCCTGACTTGATGGATTGAGTTATGTGACAAACAAGTAATATTGTGTTCATGATCTTTGAAGTATGATGTTGCACCTATCAGCTGCCCTAATCATATGACTTATCCCTTGATGAAAATTTGATGTCATGTTCATGTGTGATGATGAAGTAGTTGATGCTGACATGATACGACCATGATAAATATGTGATATAGTCTGATTTTATGATCTACCATTCTGCTAATGCATGACAATATTATGATAGACAGATTGATGACGTGAATAAAAATGGTTGAAGGCGCTGCTCATTCAAAGGGAGAATCTCTCCATAAGATCCCTACACCTATTATCATTTGCATTATATGTATAGAAGATTCTTTATTGTTGAAGTAAGATTTATGGACATGAATAGACAAATATATGATATTGTTGGTTTGCAACAAAGTTCTGGTCTAAGAAGAAAGAGTTTTCCTTACTCTAAGCCTCAGTCGCATGGAAGCAAGCCTAAGGGTGCGACTGTAGCCTCTCAACCGCACAGAGGAAGGCCTATGGGTGCGATTATGCCTGTAGGACACAAAAGTGAAGCTTTGTGCATGAAATCAGAAGTTCACCTGAAGGATGTCAGTCCTACAAACATGGAGTAGACAACAAAAAGTTCTATGAGCAAGGAAGTTTGAATGTTTGACTTACTATAATGTGAATATGTTGACTAAACTTGTGTTTGTAGGTGACTGGGATATGCATATCAATATGTCATTATGATTTAACCATTGAGGCTTGTGTATGACAGTATTTGATAATAGTTGCAAGGGTTTGACTAGATTTGGCTGATTGATATAGATAAGCAGTGTTTGGAGTTTTGACATGATGCTTGATAATGATTTAGAACTTTGACTTGATATTGAGATATGTTTTGGGTTGTAGATCTCACTGTGATAGCAAATTTGGGATTTGACCTGATGACTAATGATTTGATTTGACGACTGATGATTTTCCTTGATAACAATGCTATATGGGCATAGTGACTTTTAGTGACTTATATTGGTATTCAATAGATATTTTGTGTTGACATCATTAGCTTTGACACATTGGTTGAAGTATAAACAATTGTGATTTAGTATGAAGTAATCTCACAATAAATGGATGGAACCTACATGACTTATCCTTGATGTATGCATTTGCATCTAGTGATAGAAATGATTTATATTATGATCATGAGGATGACTTGATGAAGTTTGGTTTGACATTGCTTGGTAAATGACAATTTGTTGACATGACAATAGATAAAAGCCATAACTTGATATTTGGATGTAAGCTCTACCTGTCACCTGGTCCAAAGAATTTGTGATATTCATAAGTTTGATATTAGTTTTGATCTGGCTTCTAAACTTTGATAAGTTGACTTAGTTGATTTGATTGCACAATATTGATTTATGTAAGGCTGAGCATATTGGTTTGGTAAAGTGTTATGTTTGCAGAAATCATTGTATAAATCAAGCTCCGCGAGCCTGGTATGTCCGTATTGATATTTACCTAGTGAAGCCAAGAAGATGTGTCGATCCAAACCTCTACTTCAAAAGTGGTCCAAGGTATGACTTTGATTTTGGTTTTTATATACTGATGGTCTATTCTTGATAGGTAATGAGCCTTTGATGATCAAAGTAAGAGGGAGTTGGCTTCTGAAGCTCGAAATAATGAATCATGGCATGATGAATCGATTTCTGAAGTTTGGAAAAGAAAATCTATATCGTGAAGCTATTGAAGAGTTTTTGGAAAGTGGAAATGAAAATCCTTGGACACTCTGATTGAATTTCAAGAAGTTGTGAAGAGATATTGTTGAACTTGACTTGGCAATCGATAGTTTATTGAAGCATTGATGTTCCAACACCCGTTCGTATATGTTGTGCATAAAACTTGAGTAAATTCATGATTGAGCTGCTTCATGCACATTGAGTTGCCACCAAGCACCCTTCGAGATATTTGCATGGGACGATCAATTTTTGATTTGAGATATTCATCCTACGATATGTGACTGCATGGATGTACTGATGTTGTTTGGGATCATTATTGATGAGTGCATCTGGGTGCTGCCTTAGTATGAGATCTTCCATGATATTTTGGATGAGAGGTCCGTAGCTTTAAGCACGACGATTGAGTACGATGTTGCTAACATGGCTAGCTGTGAGGCTGAATGAAGAAGCTATTTGGAGAGTCGTTTGAGCAGGTTCTGGATATGACAGGGGTACATTACCCTAATAACGAGCGGATGGGATTGACAAAGAATCTCATATATAGTTGGGACTGAGATACCTTCATATATTGAGACAATGCTACTGTACGAGACAAGCTTAGGCTTGTGGTTGGCACCTTCGTGAGAAGGAGGATGACTATGGTATCCTTTTTGTGATATATATATATTTTTGTTCTAATATAATATTTGATTTGATGTCATGTATGAACACGAGACCACTGCTTTTGAGACATGATGATTACCAAATATGAGCATGATGATATGTTGTTGATCTACAGAGAGCATTGCTGATCGAGGACACTGAGCCAACTCTTCCCCCCTGTTTGAGCTCCCAGGGTGTGGAATTGAGATGGAGGGCTCTTGGGGTTGAGGGATCTCTAGACAGTAGGGCCGTAGATGTTTCTCCCCTATCTGTTATCCATAGGGTTGAAGATGTTGCTCCCCTATCTTGGTCTTTGCAGAGTATACCCTAGTTGGCATCATATCCACAAGCCGAGCTTGTTGCGGCTGCCCTTCCTTGTCTGGCCAACGGGTTGAGGAGGCTTGGGGCATGTGATCCTTACCTTTTGGTAAGTCGGGTATCTAGCCCAAGCTCGGATTATGATGCAAGTGTTCTACCACATGACTCTTGAGGGTCATTATTGGGAAGATTGGCAGGCAATAGGATGGGTTGAGATGTGCTCCCCTATATCACCTATTGCTCGATATGGGGTTGTAGATGTTTAGCTCCCCCATGAGATTCCGGGATGAGATATGCTCCCCGATGAGGTTTTAGGTTGAGATGTACTCCCTGATATGTTTCCTGGTTGAGATTAAGCTCCCCGATGTTGTTTTAGATTGAGCTAATCTCTTTGATGTTGACACGGGTTGTAGATTTGGCTCCTCGTTGATGTTTCCTGGGTGGTAGCATTGGGCTCCCCCGTTGGCAGTTATTCCGGGTGGTAGAAGTGGCTTCTCGATGGATAGAGGGTGGTAGATTGAGCTCCTGTTCGATGTCAAATTCTTCTTCTTTTAGATTCGAGAATGTTCAACATATGAGCGGGGACAATCAAGAAATAAGCAGGAATAAGCAAGAGACGAATTGAGATGAACAATGAAAACACGTGATGATGAGATACTTGATATTGGATATGATTTGATGATAGGATACACATGACATGATGCATGTGGAATTCTCCCTAGTTGAGAGGGAGTGTTAAAATTGGCAACTAGGGCCAAATTCCACTTTGGAAAACTCATTTGATGGAGATGATGATTGCATTGAATTCCTCTTTTCGAGAGGACCAAAATCGACCTAAAGATCATCAAATTTGGACAAGGGAAAGTGTATTTTTGAATTATAAGCCCACATGTGCATATTTGATCAAGTCGGCCCTAAAGCAAATTGGACACCCTTGGAAGGCTATAAATAAAAGTGACCTCTACCTCATTTGGACATCATCATGTGACGTTCTTCTATTCTCTTTCTTTGTTTTGGCTTGCACAGGTCTGAGGCAGGACCGCGGAGGAATGGGTTCGCATGAAGGTGAAATTGCAGGGTCCAAAGCTCACATTTTTGTTTTAGGTCATTGTCGTAGGCATGGCACAAAGAAATATCAGCTATAGTCGCACACTGGTCGGCTCATTCGTGCGACTGAAGCCTTTCAGTTGCTTGCACATGTCCTTGATGCGACTAGAAACTATGGTTTGGTTTTTCAGTTGTCTGAAGTTTTTGCTCATTGACCATAGTGTTTGGCAGTGGACTGCAAATAGTGAGTTGATTACAGACTTCTGAATCAGGGTTTTGAGTATGAGCATGGTTGGGTTCATCTCATGGATATTGTTTAGTTGATTTTTGTTAGATAGTTGTATGGATGAAGATATGGATCATTGTACTCTCTTTTGTTGAATCATTCAATGACAATCTAATAAGAAGAAGAATTTGAAAGGGTTTTCCCCATAGTGGGTTTTTCCCTGGTCTCCGACCAATCTTGGTGTCTCTATGTGTGAATGCTTTTATTCTATTGTTCCTTTATGTTCTGTTGCATTGATGATGATGATATTGTTCTTTCTACATAGTTGCATATGTTGTTGAATAATGATGTAAATCTGAATAATGTTATGATGTTATGGGGTGAATTTAATGTGTAAATGAAGAAATGCAATTATCAAAGCAAAGAACAAGAGCTAGTGTGTGTGGATTTGGATGAGTTTACCAAAGATTGGCATACTTTTGTTAATAGTATTACTGGACGAGATAAGTTGCCGGATTGGGAATGCCTATGGAGTGACTTCATCCAAGAGGAGCTAGGCCCAAGCTAGTTGAGACTTCTAGCAACAGTTGCAAGGGTTCCATGGTTGAGAGGGAGGAGGAGAATCTTGCTCTTACAAGTAAGGTCAAAGGAAAGAAAGGAAAAGGGAAGAGTGAAAACAACCAAAAGGGTGACAAGAAGAAGACAGATTTGAGTAAGATCAAATGCTTCCATTGCCATACTTTTGGACACTATGCTTCCAAGTGTCCTAACTGGAAGAAGGGGTCGAATAAGGAGCATGTAGCTGCATCAACTGAGGTAGATGAGTTTTCCTCTCAGTTTGAGAAGGACTTCTCGTTGATAGATTGCATGGAAAGCTCAGTAGGAATTGGTACGTGGTATATTGATTCAGGAGCCTCTTTCCATATGACTAGAAATCGAGAGTATTTCAGCTAGCTAGATGAGAAGGACATGCAGTTGAATATTGAGCTTGGAGATAATGGCAAGTATGCTACCAAGGGGGTTGGTATTGTCAGCTTTGAGAGGGAGTCAAGTAATACTCTTCATCTCAAAGATGTTCTCTATGTTCCAAGGCTGAAGAAGAACTTGGTTTCAGTAGCTATCCTTGAGGATAAAGGATATGATGTTACCTTCAACAGAGGTAAGGCTTACCTCCAGCACTTGGCTTCTGGATGTAAGAAGCAGATAGGTGTGAGGGTGAAAAACCTCTACAAGTTGCATGTAGAGATTGGTGCAACCTTGAGCAACAAGGCAGGATGTGCAGATGTAGGTGACCTTTGGCATAGGTGCATAGGACACTTGCATCATGGGGCCCTGAATTTTTTTCAACAGATTGGCATAGGATTACCAACAAGAGGCCTTTGACAAGGGTGGAGTGTGCAAGGGGTGCACGCTTGGAAAGTATGCTAAGTCTTCCCTCCATGGTTAGGACAACATAGCCAAAGGGATTTTGGAGTTGGTGCATTCATGTGTGCGTGCTCTTTTCTTCTTCATCATTGATGAGACACAAGGATTATGTTACTTTCATTGATGATTTTTCTCAGAAAACTTGGATTTACTTTATGAAAAAGAAAGATGAGGTCTTAGACAGGTTCATGGAGTTTAAGGCCTTGGTAGAGAAGCAAACCGGAAAGAAAATCAAGGCAGCGAGAAGTGATAATGGTGGAGAATAAATCTCCAATGCCTTCAAGGAGTTTTGTGCAAAGGAAGGTATTAGGAGAGAGTTGATAACACCTCATAACCGTCAACAGAATGGGGTGGCTGAGAGGAAGAACAAGAGCATTGTTGGAGTAGCTAGGGTTATGTTGCATGATCAGGATCTGCCTAGGTTCTTGCGGGCAGAAGCATGCAACATTGTGGTATTTCTGCAGAATAGGAGTCCACACAGGATGCTTGGACGAGTCACACCAGAGGAGGCTTTCATAGGAAAGAAGCTTGATGTTTCACACTTTTAGATCTTTGGCACAAAGGTCTACTATCATGTGTCCAAAGATAACAAAAAGAAGTTGGATGCCATAGTAGAGAAGGGTATCTTTGTGGGGTATAATGAAACATCTAAGGCATATAGGGTGTATCTTCCAGGACTGAGGAAGATAGTTCTCAGGCGAGATGTGAGATTCCAGGAGGCTCAGGCTTTGAGAGTTTCCTTAGAGCACGAGCAAATTACAGTACTTGAGGAGGATCTACTCGTTCCCAAACAGGAGGCACAACCAACACCTCAGAGTCGACCACAACCATAGTCTAGTGGCAAGAGGGTGGCACAATAGGATGAGGAGGACAAGCCAAGCCGAGAGCAGATAGAGCCAAGAAGGGTCTCTTTAAAAGTACAATGACTCTATTGACTCAGAATAAATCTTAGAAGTCCTCAATGGGGACTTCGACCTAAAACATGGTGAGCCAAGCATGAAACCCATGCTTTAATAAGTCATAATAATAATAATAATTCTTTTCTTTATTCTTTTGACAAGTACATTGCAAGATGAATCAAATACATTAACACCACCTAACAACACCATTCTTTGTTATAATATTTGTTGAAGATCTGTACCATGTATGATCGCCATTCAAATGACCAATTAAAGTATTTTGTGGTGATCATTGAGATCACCGTTTGTTGGGTACTCATTAATGTGAGCTTAGTGATTCAATTCTCTCTCCCCTGTTTGTTCTTGGGTGTCCATATGCCCTATTGAGTTGGCATTCATATGAAGCTCCATCGTTCTCAATCATCTACCTTAGCATCTTTGATTTCTTATTATCTCTTGTTAATCGTTACGACCTCCTTTGTCCTGTGATGTTTGGTCATTATTGTCTTCAATGATTAAGGTTTTGATTATTTGGTAAAACTCTCGCTCCCAAGGATCTTGCCATCTTGTCACTAGGATTTCCACTCTCCGGTCGATAGAAATGTTGATGTCATGAACCGAGGGCCTCCTACGGTCACAAGGCACCTTTTGAGATTACTGTGATGCCTCGAGCGTGTGTCACTGACATGTTTCACTATTTCCTAGTGTAACATAGTGTTACTTCACTCAGAATACGCCTCACAATGTAACTACTCGTGTTGTTCGCTATATTTATATTAATGTGCAAAATTCATCAAACATAGAGCAATAATAACACTGTTACGTCATCTTCAATTAACAAAAATTATGAACACCATATGCAAGATAACATTATCGTCATAAGCATGCACAATTTCAATGGAAATGCCCCTCTGGGATTCTGCTTTTATTGGAAAAGTATATGTACAACAACTACCCAAAATAATGGCTCGATTCACCAAAAATTGAAGCCAAAATTACAGAGTGTATAAGGAAATCCAACCACAAAAATTTGATGACCTCATTGGGCCACCCTACCGCAAGTCACCCCGTCATCCTTTGCAAGTCGTCTCCACCCTTGGGTTGGTTGGTTTGGTTAGCTTGTCCTTGTCTTTGGGCCCTACCCTACTATAGACTCGAGCCTCATAGTTAGCTCCCTTCTCGTCTCGCAACTTGTCCTCCTTCAAACAACATATGCGAGCTCTCCTCGTCCCATTCAGTCCTCCCTTGACCCATTCGATTATGTTTTCTGATTGATCTTCATCCCGTCTGGTTCCATCATACACATACTTATATGGAATGAGGTCTCCCTTGTGCGCTTTGTTTCTGCCCATTGTGCAGGTTGACTCAATCGAGCTAACGCTCATTTCACAAGTGATCTCAAATTTCATTCCGTCGGGTGCCAAATTTCATTTCCCTGGGCACCAAATTCCCTTCTTGTTGACTTGCTCGCACCCAGCTAACACCTTTGGTCCATCTCATCTCAGGTGCCTTCAACATGTCTCGCCCAAGTCATCGCAACGAACACCAAATTTCATCTCGCCCATTCGAGGGATGCCCAATTTTGGCCCACTCATCTTGGGGACTTGGCCCACCACTATTCCACTAGGGTGCCCCCACTTCGAGCCAATTCATCTCAGGTCGACCTCGTCCACTTCTTGGTCACTCGTCTAGGGGTGTTTGTGTCCATATCCTGGAGCATCCATGTTGCTCCTCATGGTGTCATCCTGGGCCTCCTCACCCATCATTAGGCCAAGTTGGGTGCTCGGTCTCCCACATCCATCATGCCACCAAGCTGTGGACATGCGCTTAATGGAAAGCCCAAGTGTCGGTTTTTCAACACCTCATGTTGGCGCACTCTCACCCAACATCCTTTTTCCTCACATTTCTTGCAATATCTTTGTCACAAATCATGCGATCGAGATGTCGCCCATAACACACACCTCGGTTAAAGGCACACCCAACTCGAGGGCCTGATATCCTCCCCCACTCAAAGTTATTGCAATCCCAACAATAGTCCAATTGCAATCCTCTAGTCATCTCCTTCTGAATCTCATAATCATGATGAAGTTTCTCCAGATGATATCTCTGACTACATTTATGGAAATCACTCCTTAATAGAATTAGTTGGATTCCCTCATGAGGCTTGGTTAATCAAGTAGCTAATCTGATCATCACACCAAGCTCCATAAGAACTCATGTATCACAATGCAATATCCTCAATCTTAGATAATCATGACTCCACCAATATGTTGTTGTAGAGGTACCACCCTAGGTACCCTCATAGTCTTGGCTTCCCATCTGACTGCAACAACGAACCATCTCCTCATGGCTTAATGAGATGAATAGGAGTGTTGGTCAAGGTGACCTCCAATCGCATCTTTCATTTGATTTCTTAGAAGCATTCCTCCATACTTCCTCGTCATGTAAGTCAGCAAAGGAGGATATAATCCTATCCTACCCTCTGCCTCCTTAACAAGTCTCTCAAGCTTTGGATATTGTAGCCAACCTCTTGGGCTCAATGTTGATGTACCAACCTCCTCCTTGGCCTCAACATACCAAGGCACCTATCCTTGGTCACATCGTCGAACCACTGCTGCCATCTTGGTCTCCTTATTTTCTTGTCTTCTTCTCCAACTTCTCTACTCTCTCTGTCAAAGCGGACAAGATGTTTACATTTCGTGAGAGAAGGGCCTCCACATCACTATTGCTCGAGTCTCTACATGTAGCACCATAAATTGTTCATTCTCGAAGATGGTGGCCATCTTCACTGTTGTATTCAAGTCTCCTCTCTAAATCTTCACTATGATCGGCACAGGTCTTGATAGAATGAATATATGCCCCATATGAGGCATAGGGACAACTTTTTCATCAATCAAGAACTCTTGCCCCAACATTAGGTCATAGTCATCAAGCTGCACCATTGTAAGGTCCACGTTTTCCTGCCAATCTCCCATGTAAACAGGGACACCATCAATTGATCCAGTTACCCGCATCTCTAGAGATGATAGCCTTGAAGAGGCCTTCTCAAGCTTGATCATAAGACCAAGTTTCCTTTCTATTTTTTTCACAAAGTTGTGGGTAGCTCCACTGTCGACCATCGTTGTCACCTGGATGCCTCCTAGTTCTACCCCAACAAAGTCCAATCAAGTTCTCTCCTTACCCTTGATTTCTGCTTTCTCCTTATGAGAAGATATTGTTGTTAGAAAATTAAAAAGGCAAAAAGATTTTCTTATTCTTGATAATCACTTGTGATGTTCTTGATTTGTTATTACGATTCTTTATGTCTTCTTTCTTTTAGTTCATCAAGCAATTACCAAAGCAGTAGTACATAAAACAATGGATACCAGATGTAGGCACTATGCTAGGGCAAAACCCCCCTCGAAGGGAAAACCCAGTCAAAATTCTTTTCCTTTCACTAATATTCTTTGAGACTCTTCACCCTAGACAAAGACCAAACCTTCCCTCCACACCAAGTCAGCCTCCCAGATCTTTGACCTCTATTCCAGCAACTTCGACTATGTAGCAGCTTCCAGAATGAGGCAACTTCTGACATCAACGAAACTTGGAAGACTTTGATCTGCCAATCTAGGACATGAAACATAGAGAGAGAGGCACCAAAATTTCGTTTTTCTTCTTCTCCTTAGACTCCACCAAACTCGCACTTCTTTTGGCTTCCCGACTTCATACTTTGCACTTCCTCCATCTTGAAGAGATATCGAACTTCTTGTGAGAGTGTGTGCTCCAAATGAATTCAACTTTCTTGTATTTATAGGCTCCATGTGAGGTCGAATTAGCGTCCTTAGGCCGACTTGATCTCTTCTAGGGCGACTTGATGTGGAGGATACATAAATTACATTTGACTCAATACTTAACCTTTTTACATGATTCAAAAGACCAAGAAGGGTCTCTTTAAAAGTACAACGACTCTATTGACCCAGAATAAATCCTAGAAGTTCTCAATAGGGACTTTGACCTAAAAGATGGTGACCTAAGCATGAAACTCATGCTTTAATAAGTCATAATAATAATAATAAAAAATATTTTCTTTATTATTTGGACAAGTACATTACAAGATGACTAAAATACATTAAATGAAGATCGAACCTAGTTACATTTTCCAACACTAATAACAGATAATGGTAGTGTTAGGTGGTGAATCAAGAGTAATGGGAATGATTACTTCAATGTTTTTGTTGTTGTTGTTTTAATTCAAAACTAGATAGGATTTAGTCTTCTCGTTATATAACAATTTATTCAACTATAAAATAGTAGAAAATACTCTGTCTAATCCAAGAATATGCATTGAGCTTTATCCTAGAAGGCCGAACATACCCTTGGATTATGCATCATGCTGTTCTAATGACGGAAATGATTAATAAGTTGAAAGGGTTGGTCCTTTTTCTTATATAATAGTTTAAATAAAAAATTTATAATTAAATTTAATACAATAAGTTTGTTTGTCTACATGTTTTAGAGTATTTTTTTCATCCTATGATATAAGAAGATGAAGTAAACTAGCATTTAAAAGTTAAAATTCAGTTAAAATAATTATGGATCAATGAAATTGTAAATATGAAATATATAATATAATAAGATGAAATAAACTAATATTTTAAATTTAAGATTTAGTTAAAATAATTTTGGATTAATGAACTGTAAATATGAAATATTAATATTGTCAAGCTTATTTATAATAAGGATATTTAAAAAAATATCTATTTATTTATTAAAAAATATTTTTATTAATGCAGTTGTCTATAATGAGACTTTTTGGAAGTTTTTCCAGTGGGTTTTTCCCATCAAAATCCGGCAGCAATTTATTGAAATCGCAAGTTTGATAGCTAGTTTCTGCACAATCAAAACATCCCAAGGGTTTTTCAGGGTGCTGAATCCAAATATGCAGTTAAAAAACCATTTTAACTGCAACAAATCAAGATTTAACCTCAATTTCTTCCGTTGGATTCCGTCACTGGAATCTCCAAAAAGTGACATTATAGACAACTCCTTTATTAATTTAAAACTAAATTATAATTTTGATAAAAATTAACGTGTATATAATGTAACCCAAACAATCAAATTTGTAAAATATTTTTAATTTTCTTGTAACAAATTACCAAAATTGAAAGGTCACAACAAGCAACAAAAGCATGAATAATCTCTGTTTCGTAGGTTTTGGATTTTTAATTCGAGCAAAGGAGGGGTATTTATCCAAGCAATTGAGTCCAAGAGAATTTTTACTCCTCCAAGCCCTTAAGTCTGAGAATTTTTACTATGGAAACTTTGATTTCTGGATTTGTTTTCGGTAAGTTCAAGCTCTCGAATCCAAGCAAATGGGTCTCTCGGAACCCCACATGGAAACTTTATCTTTTGTAGGTATCTGTAACTCCAACATTGGCATATTGCGTTTATGGTGCTTCAGAGAATGTTAACATCTTGCTGCCTGTAATTTAGGCTTGGTTTTATTCTTTCCATAAGCTCTAAGTTTGCAACATTCTGATTTGGCCTTTTAGAATTGAGCAGGTTGTATTTTTCTCTTGCATTGCAAATGGCATAATGTTTATTCACAAAAATTTTAACTTAGTTCCCTGAATCGTTCACCAGGGAACCAACGATGAGATAGTTGACTGGTCCCATGGAAAGCGACTGTGGGAGCTATGCAAGCAAAAATACGAACCTCTATGGATCAAGGGTGGTGGACACTGCAACTTGGAGCTCTACCCAGAGTATATCAATCACTTGCGCAAATTTATTCATGCAATGAAAACGTTCTCAGCAGCCAATAACTTCAAACAAGTACAACAAATGCATCGACAACCACAACAAAACTGCTAATGATTTAGTTGATGTGGCTGGCTTGCCCTTCCCTGTAAATGAATTTGATTGCCTTGTTAAAGCAAAAAATATTGATCACAGGAGGTTTTCCTATTTGAAGAGCTTTATTGGTTTGTATAGGGGTGATGTGTTTCTGTGACGAGTGTGGGAAAGACTCAGAAACCTTCGGATCCATGTTCAATTTTCTTAGGTTTTCTTCGGGGTTTCCTCGCAAGGCAACTTGCTGTCAGTAAAGGTAAACATCTTGAAATGCTTTATAGTTTTTGAGGAGATACTAGAATGGGCATTATGTTTAAATGCATATGCATCATGCTAGCTTTGTTTATATCGTCACGATACACCTAGATATTTAGATTTCTTTCAGATATCTTAGGATACGTCTGAGCAATAGCATTATATTTTTACAGTCCCCGAAAAAGGGGGGAAAATGGAAATATGTAAAATGCATAACTGTTATGCGAGATTTTAATGCATTTGTAGATAATCCTGTAATTGTCTGAGACTTCTCAGACTGCGTCGTGTACTACTATATCCCAGGCATTATGAATGTGTGATTCATTGACAATTGATTATATTTAAATTACACCATACTTTGCCGATGGCTGGCATGGAATTTCTGTACTAAAAGGTTAGGTAGAAAAACTAATTCTCTTAACGTTGAGGTTGATCATGAAAAGGAAAACAGTTCACAAATCACGAACTCAATGATTTAATCTACTATTAGCAAAGTACTTTGGCTTTTGGTTTCAAGTGAGCAGGTACAGATCGTCATTGCGTTCTGAAAAGCAGGTACAGATTGTCATTGCGTTCTGAAAATGCCCAAGAAGGGTCTCAAGCACTTTAAAGGTGGCATGAATTAGTTGTTACAGGCATCCTTATGCAGGAATCGGCAGTTCTGCCCCTATGATTTATTTGGTACCCTTTTCAAAGAGCAGCAAATCTGTTTTTTCAATTATTGCTTTTCAAACTGCATATTTATTATACTTAAAACATTGGCGAATCTCACTATTCTCTAATATGCAAGCTATAAAATGTTTATTGATGTATTTGTAAAATTATTCAAATTTATGATAATTTTATATATACTCTCTATATAATGTTGATGATTTTTAAAGTAAAATAATTTTATATTGTAAAATTTGGGGGAATCATTTTTATAAAAAATTGAAATTGGTAAATATTTTTTGTGGAAAAATCATGGAATATTAGCTCACTTATAAATACTAACCCCTAAAATTTTCTATAAGACTAGTTTTGCTTTTTTATAAAGTGCTTCATATACCATTAATATAAAAAAAAAAATTGCATCTTATAAAAAGAAGGCTGCAGTGAAGCCACAACAGGCTGGAGCTGATCGCTGATAGGCACAAAAACCTAGCTTGTCAAAATCAACTATACAGGGCTATCTAGATTTTAGATCTATATAATACCACTGTCCTAGCAGAAAGCATTAATCACATTAAGGAAAGAAATAATCATAATTAGGGCCAGCTGGATAGAGTTAATTGTCATATTGTGATGCAGTGGCAACTAGACCTACATTAGGAGGGTCTGTGTCCTTGGGTTCATCCTTCAATGGCAGGCTCATGATTTGCCACTATAAGCTCCCATCCATCATTACCTTATTTGGGTTCTTTAGGATGTTGTAGTTCTAAGATGGCCAAAGGTATGAGTCAAACTAAGGAGGGTTGGGCCCTTTTGGTGAAAGGCATCTGTATTTGTTTTCTTGGCACTCTTTGAAAACTCGACTTATAACCAGTGTTCCACGGGGACGCGTCCCCCAGGGTTGGGTGCACGCACCCCTCACACCCGAGACATGGAGTCTCTTAGGGGTATGTTTCCCCACGCACTTGGGACGGGGAGTCCTTTGGGGGTGCGTTTCCCCACGCACTTGGGACGGGGAGTCTCTTGGGGGTGCGTTTCCCCACGCACCCTTTTTGGGGAGTCTCAGGGAGACGTAAGGGGGTGTGTTCCCCAGTGTGGGAGTCTAGGCTCCTAAAAAAGGGTGCGTCTGGGCATCCCGTTCAGTGTGGGAGTCTAAACTCCCCAAAAAGGGTGTGTTTGGGCGCCCCCCTTCAAAAGGGTGCTTCTGGGCATCCCCCTTTAAATTTGTCTAATAAGATCCAAATTAAAAATTAAAAATTAAAAAATCAAAATCAAAATTAAAACTAAATAGAACAATTTTTTTTTAAATAACTAAAAGTCTAAAACCTAGGTTCAAACTTTGAGTTATATAAATCTTGTGTTCAAACTTTGAAAATATACTAGTATGTTTTGCTTTCAATTTAGATTCTAGAATGATGAATGATGAATTTAATTTTTAAATCAATGTAGATTGTAGAATGATGAATCATTGAATGATGAATGATATGGATCAATGTATTTGAATATTTCATTAATGATTTTTATTTATTTTTATCGAATTCATGGTATGTATGAATAATTCAATAATGAGACTTGAGCGTGTCATATGAATGATGTATGTATCAAAATGAATGATGAGGATGGATCAATGATTCAAGTGTGTATTTAATATTTTTATGCTTTCATTATTGAACAGTGAACAATGAATATGAACTTGAATTATATATATATATATATATATATTCGATGTCTCCCCGCACCCTTGAAATTTCCCTAAAATTTGAGGGTACTCCCACACGTCCCCCCTTCGCGTCTCCCCGCGCTCACGTCTCCCCACACCGGAGTCTTGGTGGAACATTGCCTATAACCAGTGTTCCACGGGGATGCATCCCCCAGGGTCAGGTGCACACACCCCTCGCATCCGGGACGGGGAGTCTTTTGGGGGTGCGTTTCCCCATGCACCCTTTTTTGGGGAGTCTCGGGGAGATGCAAGGGGGTCCGTTTCCCCTGTGTGGGAGTCTAGACTCCCCAAAAAAGATGTGTGTGGGCACCGCCTTCAAAAAGGGGGTTTCTGGGTGTCCCCCTTTAAATTTGTCTAATAAGACCCAAATTAAAAAATCAAAATCAAAACAATTAAAAAAATTTAAAATTAAAACTAAATAGAGCAAAAAAATATTAAATAACTAAAAGTCGAAAACCTAGGTTCAAACTGAGTTATATAAATCTAGTGTTCAAACTTTGAAAATATACTAGTATGTTTTGCTTTCAATTTAGATTCTAGAATGATGAATGATGAATTTAATTTTTAAATCAATGTAAATCGCAGAATGATGAATGATATGGATCAATGTATTTGAATATTTCATTATTGATTTTTAATTATTTTTATCGAATCTCATGGTATGTATGAATAATTCAATAATGAAACTTGAGTGTGTCATATAAATGATGTATGTATCAAAATGAATGATGAGGATGGATCAATGATTCAATTGTCTATTTATTAGTTTTATGCTTTCATTGTTAAATAGTAAACAATAAATATGAATTATATATATATATATATATATATCCACACCCACATCTCCCCACACGCGAAGTCTTGGTGGAACATAACCTATAACGTACTAGTCTTGATGAGAAATTGAAGCCTGAGAATGAGTAGTGGGTAGGAGAATGCCCTTTAGAGAGCTCATGTACAATTTGTGTTGGTCAAATAGTTCATCCATGCATGTAGGTGAGTTAATTCTACATCCACTTTACATGTAGGCATATGTAAATCTCGTATAGCACTGTGTATTAGGGAGAAAAACATTCATTTCTAATTTTTTAAAGTTTATATAAATGAAAATTTTAATATAATACCAAGCAGTGTGAAAATCAATGATTCATGGGAAGCCATTTTTATTTGTAATTGCTGATTCTGATTCTGGGAATATTTGGTATTAGACCAACAAAAATAAGTCAACTTTCTGATATGTACGTCTATTTTGGAATATTTTCAAAATAGCAATCGAATTAAATTCAACACCCATGGGAGTGAATCTCTTGTTAGAGGGACCTCCAAAGTAATCTGCTCTGATTGTAACATAGTTAAGATGCCCACTCCCAGGCTGATTGGGCGTATTTACTACAAAATTAGATTCGATTCTTTAATGGTTCGTTCTTCCCACACGGGGCATTTGGGATGAATCATTCCCGAACAGTGCGGGTATTGCCCTGTGGGTAGAACTCCATGCTGTAAGTACTGAATAAAACAAGCTTTTTAAGCTTAAGGTGCCTCTTTTATCTGGATTGGAAACTCAGGTCTTTTCCAAACTTCTGAGTGTGGCATCCAAAAAGAGTTTCCTAGATTTTTGATTCTCCAAACCTTTTTGAGTGTAGCTTCTAGAAACTGTGGCAACCACAATATTCATTTGCAAAGCCTTTTTTTATCCAAACTTTAATGGTCAATGCCTTATGGAAATCTTTAAAGAGATATTTAAGATTTTATATTTAAAGTTTATAAAGATGTATATATTTTATCTTTTTAAATTTGGCGGCTTAAGAATTTGTAATTTTTTACAAAATAGATTTGAACCTGTAAAAATTTGTAATTTTTTATAAAAAAGTAATTGTATTTTTTTATTAAAAATAAATATTCTTAACCATTAAACACATTCAAACTATTCATAATTTTTACTAAAAAAACAAGTATTTTTAACCATTAAACACATTCAAATTATGCATGTCATCCTTATGTAAAAAATATATGTCATCCTTGTATAAAGAATATATGTAGTGTGGTCTTTGTTTTGCAATTTCTTTGGTACTAATAGTTAAACTCTCCTTGTGGGCCTTCTTGGCATCAAGTTTTCGCCGATGAGTGCGTCTTTATTGCATTATCTTAGGGTATATTCCAAAGTCTGCAGTTGTATTAGTTGGATATATGCATAAGAATATTAGCTTGCTGACATTCAATAATGGGGCATAATAAACTGTTTTTAGGTGGTCCATGTAATTCATTTTATTATTATTTTTAGGTGGTCCATGTAATTCATTTTGCAGAGGTAAATTTACACTTGATTTGGTATTTGGTATCCCAGCAAAATATCAAAATTCCAATGGAAGGCAAATTGAAACAACACCTCTTTTGGTTAACAAGATGGGGTTGGTAGGGGTCATTCTAACAATCAGAGTTGATGATGACATATTTAAATAGAGAATGATGATCAACTTAAACTATTATTAATAATGCAAACTCCAAATACCTGGAGATGACGAGAACTGTGGATGGAATTCATTTCCTGTGGAACTGATAACCATAGCAGTTATTCCAAAACTTTAAAATCTTGTTGATGCTTGATTTATCTTTTCAAGATTTTTGAAAGCTTAGATTTGACAAGTATTGAAATATTTGTATAAAATATGGAAACTATTTCTATTTGAAAACTCTGATTTAAAATTCCAATGAAGGATTTACAGTGCTATTTAGGTAAGATATTTGCTTACATGTTATAAATCGAGTTTTTCAAATCAGAAGATATTTTCATATTTTTGAAAATTTTAGGGTTAAGGGATGGTTATAAATTACTAATATACATCTATTAAACTTTATATTGAATATCTGAAGGAATTACACATATTCAGCCAACACTATTGCAATATTTAATTTTAAGTTTATTGATAATATTTTTTTTCACTTTTAATTGTTTTATACACAAATAAATTTATAAATCTATCTTAATCTTAAATTTATAATTAAAATAAATTTGAAATTAAAATATACATATATATGTCATGTGTCAACTTTATATATATATATATATATATATATATATATATGAGCTTTATGTTGATTACAGAGGGAATTACTCATTTCTCAAATTCAACAATACAACATTTTAATGTTTTAACTATTATAAATTTATAACCTTCAACTACTTTATATACCAACCTAGATCCATCTTAATTCTGGATCTATTAAGTGTTGAGAGGGATTAGATTTTTCAAGGTGCAAACATTTCCTCAAGTTTTGCACTAAAAAAAGAGGTGATTTGATCCCTTTTGGCGCTTGATAGATATGGAGTTAGGATGGATTTAGATGGGTTTATCTATTAATATTGTGCCATTAAATATGCTACATTAGAGAAGACTACCATGGAAAAAACAATGGGTTGTCAAAGTCACAGAGTCCAAAAACCGTTGGTAATTTCACCGAGTCAAAATGCTTACATAATACTACATCTCTTCCATATTGGATTGGATTGGAGAGTGCCTCCATTTTGGTTGTTAATGTTTATTGGATTGGAGAGTGCCTCCGTTTTGGTTGTTAATGTTATTTTAAACGCAAAATATTAACTTTATATTTAGCATTGAAAGAACTACACACTGAGTCAAAATGCTTACATAATACTACATCTCTTCCATATTGGATTGGATTGGAGAGTGCCTCCATTTTGGTTGTTAATGTTATTTTAAACGCAAAATATTAACTTTATATTTAGCATTGAAAGAACTACACATCACCCTCACAACGACAAGTAAAAAACACCTATTTCTGAATGATGCAGGAGCATTTGGTTAACAGGGCGGAGATAGAAAGAAGGATGACATGGTTTCTGAGGAGGACAGAGGACATAGCTCACAGAACAGACAACATGTCTGTTTCGTCTTTATTTTTAATTATTTTTATTATTTGTTGTTGTTTTTTGCTTCTGTTTAAAATGCCTAGAATACTGTAACGAGTTCTAATTAGGAACAATAATATTAGTTAGAATCATTAGTCCCTGAACATTTATTTACTATTGTAAAAAAACAGACAAAGGGAAACAAGCTAGCCATGGATAAATGTCAAATATGAAATAACTGATGTAACTGATAATTGACTAACTGACAGCAGTGATCTAACTGCCTGAAAACAATGTACAAGAACGAGAGAAAGCAAGCCCATAGGGGTTCAACAGTAAGAAGAGAAAAACAAGGAACAAGAATAAATATATTTGCATCTTGTTTTCCAGTGCACAAACAACTCTTACGTGCGTCCTCAGAAAATAGAGACTGTACAATTCCATGCTGTGTTTATAATTCATTTTTCTTTCATGTACAAACCCATTACACATTCTTGACAGACTTCGAACCAGCAGAAGGACAAACAACCAAACGAAAGGTGACACCAACCAGCACTGGACACGAGTTACAGTGCCCAGACAAATGCAGTTACAAGGTATGCAAACGAAACTGAAGGTGATACAAGTTTACTTTCCGCATATAACTAACAATTCATCTCAGCATAAATACAAATAATAACAGTCCATCTCAGCATACGAATTAGTGTTCAACACAGCTTCAACCCTACCTAGTTCACAAGCCTAGGGTTTGACAAAAGTCATGAACACAAGCCGCGGCGAGGACTATTCACTACAGTAGCCAACAACCTAACCAACGACCCATACAAGAATCCATTATAGTCAAGAAACAAAAACAAATCTACCTGGAAGATATCTCGAATAGCCGGACGCCAATGCCCTCGACCCAGTGAGCGGCTCTACCTGTAAAGAGACGAAAGGAGGAAGGGTTAATTTCCAACCCTTGAAGAAAAGCAGGAAACAGAGAAACTGAGAGGAAAAATGCAGAGAGCAAGAGCAAGTAACCATACCTGAAGGTGAGCCATGACTGCGAAACGAAACCCTCGAACAAACAAACCCTGCTCACAGAGGGGCCGAGTCATTAGAGTCTAAATAAGCTGTGGTGAAGAAATCTAGCATGAAACGAGAGCTTACCAGTTGAAATAGCCGAGAGCCGAACAGGGCAAGCTGCGAAATCCATCAAACTTGGAGGCTGTCGAACCGAGAGTGTAACCAGAATGCCATTAACTCATAATGCTCAGATAACTGTGGACTTTTGAGAGAAATGACCAGACAACACCGAGACAGACGACAACACCAGTGGGAAGCACCAAACGACAGAGGGACAAGCATACAAGTGAACAGAACGAACTTACCAAAGTGACACCAGACCGTCGGGGCATACAAGCCGGACCAGGAGCAACAGAACCGCAACCAAACATTTGCCATACAGCACCCGAGCAGGCAGGAACCGCATAGTGTTTCACCACAGACCATACAACAAACACAAAGGAAAAATCGCAGAGACTGTAGAGCCAAACCACTGGGTAACAATAATAACCCAAAGGGCGCGAACAGGGTAAAACCCAAGCGGAAACTTTCCAGGATCCCGAGGAGGACAGTTGTCCACCGATAAGACCACCCCAGTACATGCCAAGTTGATTGTAAATCAAACTAAAATTAATACCAAATCAAACGTATACTGTCCGGTTCATAGAATTGTTACACATCAGCTAAGGTGAGGCGGGACCACGTGGGCTGGCCCCATCAAGTGGTATCAGAGCAACGTTTTGAGGAAGTAGAGGAAGATGGAAGTACAAAGGCGAGGACGTGGAAGAGGTGCACGTAGAGGAGCAGATGAAGGATTGAGAGAACAGCTGAGAATCCTTACAGCTCGCTTAGAAGCAGTAGAGGCGGGTAGGCGACGAGACCCGGAACTTGGGGATGACAGTGAAGACGAGGCAACAACTGTTACAGATGGGTCAGAGGAAGAAGCCCCAGAGTTGAGGCTGTTGCGATCAGTTCTATTAGCCAGCAGCAAGCCCAAACCGGAGATCCCTAACTATGATGGTAGTCTGTCCGCGGATGTCTTGTTGGATTGGGTGAGTGAATTAGACAAATATTTTGAAAATGAGGAGATCGGTGAGGACAAAAGAGTTAGATTTGCTGTGACCAAGTTGAAAGGACACGCTGCCCTATGGTGGGATAGTGTCCAAGCGGACAGAAGGCGAATGAACAAACTGCCGATAAGGAAATGGCCAAGGATGGTGGCAAAACGGAAGGGTAGATTTTTGCCTAAAGACTACCAGGTTGAACTTCATCGGCGAGTGCAAAATTTAAGGCAGAAAGGTATGACTGTACACGAATACACAGAAGAATTTTATCGTGTAAATTTACGTGCTGGTTATACGGAGGATACTCCCGAAAAAACAACAAGGTACGTGAATGACTTAAGAATGGAAATATTGGATGAGATTAGCATTCTATTTCCCCGGAGTGTTGAGGAAGCCTTTCAAAGTGCTGTGAAGGCGGAGGAAAAAATCAACAGGAGACAGAACAACAGGAGAGGGAGAGGAAATGGCAGAGGACAAGGATAGTCCTATGGCAGAGGGAGAACTGCCGCAAACAGCGAGGAAGTGATCCGGATTTTAAACAGGAACGCAACAAATTACAGAGATAACCATAAATACAGAGATGCGATAACCATAAAAATAGAGATGCAGCGGAAATAATACTTCATTTCATTACTGTAAAATATTGAAATATGCTTACAAACAGAAATGGAAAGAAACCAGCTAGGGCGATGGTAGCTTATCTCTGAGAAGAGATGTGGCGGCTACATGCCTCTGAACTGTTCCGAACTGTATTACAATGAGGCTCGAAGGCCTATTTATTGTTGAGAAACAATGGAAAACCCTTCACATACCGAAACCTAACCCTAGAAGATGAAACGCCAAATTGTGGGCCCCGTTTGGGTAAATTGGTACATCAATTTCCCGGGGTCGTAACTTTGGCATACGATCTCCGTTTGACGCGTACGATAGCTCGTTAGAAAGATCTATCCGAGTACTACCACTTTGGGGGGGGGGGCAACATAGGGCTCGGTCGCCCCAGAATTCCAAAAAAAACGTCGTTTAGGGCCTCAAAACGGCTCCGGAAGTTCAGGACCCGAAAAAACTGCTAAAAATAGTAAACTGTGCTACAATTAAGGAAACTGAAAATGCTGAGAAAGACAATGGTGGGGGTCCAGGTGGACCTGGCAGGTGGCCACCAATATCCACCTGGATCATTCCTCCCCCCTTAGGAAGCAATGGTCCCCATTGTGTTGAGTTCCTCCATCTGTTGAACTTGTCCTGCAATCTCTGATGTGTCCAGTGATGGTGGGAAGCATGGTCGACGATGGTCCACATTGAACATTTGGTGCAGGCGAAGGAATGGAGGAATGATGTGCTCCAAAGCATTGTTCCCCATAGCCTTGGTACTGCTGTAAGGACCATGTCGGTGTGGTCTGAGCTTCTGATGGGTTCTGGTAAGGCGTTCTTTCTGTCGATGCCACCAGACATTGTTGCCCACCTGAAACTTGTGTGGTACCCCTTTGGGTGAGGAGAAGTTGTTCCTGTGTTCTGTCATGACCGTATCCCTTTTCTGCTGCTGCTGTGTGGAGGAACCCTTTGCAGGGGTCATGGATGTAGCAACGATCTTCCCCTTATTTTGGGAGTGAACCAGACAGATGAATTTCCTGGTCTGTGATATGAGCTTGCTGCCTTTCTTGGTAGTGATCAAGGATGTGGCAGTAGGTGGGGCTACCTCTGGTATCCTGTATAATGAATTATTCAAAGAAATAATGACAGCACGAGGCCTTGACTCATACACAGCATGTCGCCTCCATAAGTATGGCTGGCCTAATAGTACATCACAAACATCCAGAGGTGTAACATCACACAATACCTCGTCTGTGAAGGGTTTGATGCTGTAGGGAAGGCGGCACTGCTGGCGAACTTTCAGATCTCGTCCTTCATGAAGCCACCCGATACTGTATGGCTGTGGGTGTGGTGTAGTCGGTAGGCCCAACCGCTTCACGACCTCTGCTGAAACCAGGTTCTTTTGGCTACCACTGTCGACAATGAATTGCAGCGGTGAACCCTTCACCCACATCTGTGAGTGGAAAAGACGCTCCCCCTCCTCTGGATCTTCGGGCTCATTTTTCTTGATCTTGGCAGTGGCAACAGTGGCGCTGGGATCCGCATCAATGATCTGCTTCCCTTTGCCATTCCCCTTGTCGGGTTCTGGCTCAGGGTCAAAATATGCATCTGATTCGGAAGCCTTCAACTCGGCGACCAACCACTGCTTGGTTCGACACTCACTTGTGTTATGAGTGGGACTCTTGTGGAACTCACACCACTTTCCTGTGTCCTTCTTCGGTTTCGTGGTGTTGTTCTTTTCTTGTGGCTTTGACGGGTTATCTTGGGTCAGCCCGCCTTGGCTTTGTCCTTTGGGCTTCGGATTTGTAGATCCAAAGTCTCGCTTCTTCTGTTTGAACTTTTGCTCGATTTTGACAGCGTATCGGTATGCTGTGCCGAGTGAGGAGATGTTCAAGAACACCATCTCTTCTTGGATGTATTTGTGCAGGCAGCCGCGGTATTTGAGTACCAGATGCAGCTCAGAATCTTTGATACCCAACTGTGTGCGAAGGGTATGAAAAATGTTTGTGAACTCCGGCACATCTTGGTCTCGTCCCTGTCGCAGTGTGGTCCATTTGATGTATTTGTCCTCATAGCTTCCGACAGGGTAGTACTGCTCTTTGATGGCATCCCGGAAGTCATTCCAAGTGGGTGCGGCTGAAAATAGTGAGCCTGTATTTTCATCCTTCTGCTCGCAGTAGGTTTCCCACCAGTCCTTGACGTGGGGGGCTGCTTTGAGAAGAGCAAAAACAATCTTTTCCCGACTTGAAAATTCATGAACAGAAAAATACCCATCTAGCAGATTTAACCATTTATCTACGGCATCTGCGTCTATTTGACCCTCGAATATGGGGATTTCAAAATTAACTTGTACCTTGAAGGGTGTGGCATTTCCAGAGTCGCTGTTGGAAGCCGATGCGTCGCCTCTGGGTAGCCGCTGAAGGATCTGCGCAAAGCTATCCATCATCGCGTTCCGTTGTCGCTCGAGGGCTTCTTCGAGCAAGATTTTGATAGGATCTCCTGCCCCCTCGTCTTTCTTCTCATCCGCCATGGGAGGCCGTCGGGATTTTCGAGGCCGGTCTTGCAAAGGTTCGACCAGTTCAAGCCCTAACTCCTTATATCCCGACCTCGTTGGGGACATGCAAAGAAAAACAGAGAAAAAGCAGACCGCTCTGATACCACTGATCCGGATTTTAAACAGGAACGCAACAAATTACAGAGATAACCATAAATACAGAGATGCGATAACCATAAAAATAGAGATGCAGCGGAAATAATACTTCATTTCATTACTGTAAAATATTGAAATATGCTTACAAACAGAAATGGAAAGAAACCAGCTAGGGCGATGGTAGCTTATCTCTGAGAAGAGATGTGGCGGCTACATGCCTCTGAACTGTTCCGAACTGTATTACAATGAGGCTCGAAGGCCTATTTATTGTTGAGAAACAATGGAAAAGCCTTCACATACCGAAACCTAACCCTAGAAGATGAAACGCCAAATTGTGGGCCCCGTTTGGGTAAATTGGTACATCAATTTCCCGGGGTCGTAACTTTGGCATACGATATCCGTTTGACGCGTACGATAGCTCGTTAGAAAGATCTATCCGAGTACTACCACTTTGGGGGGGGGGGCAACATAAGGCTCGGTCGCCCCAGAATTCCAAAAAAAACGTCGTTTAGGGCCTCAAAACGGCTCCGGAAGTTCAGGACCCGAAAAAACTGCTAAAAATAGTAAACTGTGCTACAATTAAGGAAACTGAAAATGCTGAGAAAGACAATGGTGGGGGTCCAGGTGGACCTGGCAGGTGGCCACCAATATCCACCTGGATCAGGAAGGCAGCAGTTCCAGAGCTTCAGGGACAACAGAGAAAGGAGAAAGCACCAGAGGAGGTCGGCCATATCAGCGGGGATGAGGAAATGGCCGCGGAAGAGGGACTAATGTCCAGTGCTACAGGTGCCATAAGTGGGGGCACAGATCCTTCGAATGCCCAGAAGCTGAGCATGCGGGCCAGCGGGGAACACTTGTTGCACAGCCTGAGGAAGCTGAAGCACAACCCCGGGAGGTAGAAAACATGGCAGAAACAGGGGAAGCTTTGATTTTAAATAAAGTACTGTTGAAACCAGCCAAGGAGGTGGCTGAACAGACCCAGCGAAAAGCACTGTTCCGAACAGTTTGTAAATCACGTGGAAAGTGCTGTAAATTGATAATAGACAACGGAAGTACAGACAATTTGGTTGCCACCGAAATGGTGGAAAAGCTGGGACTGAAGTGACTTAAACACCCCACACCTTACAGGGTGTCGTGGCTACAGAAGGGCCACCAGTTATTAGTTGATGAACAGTGTGAAGTTGAATTTCGCATTGGCAAATATCACGACACGGTGGTCTGTGATATTATGCCAATGGACGTGTGCCATATACTGCTGGGAAGACCGTGGCAGTATGATTGGAAAGTGACACACGATGGGAAGACAAATTGTTATAAATTTGTGAAAGATGGGATCAAACATACACTTGTACCCATCAAGGAAGAGGATGCAGTGGAACCGAGCGAAACAAAGGCACTATTAATTGGAGCAAAACAGTTTGTGAAGCAGGTTGAGGAAAATGAGGTCAATTATGCAATTGTGAGGAGGATGAAGCCGATGTTGCTGAACACAGAAAAATCAGAATTGCCTAAAGAAATTCAGGAGCTGTTGAAAGAATTCCAAGACATTGTGGTTGATGATTTACCTGATAAATTGCCTCCCAAGAGGAGTATCAGCCATCACATTGACTTTATACCGGGAGCAAGCTTGCCAAACAAGGCAGCGTACAGGATGAGTCCGAAGGACAATGAAGAAGTTCGCAAACAAGTGCAGGAGTTGCTGGATAAGGGACTGATCAGAGAAAGTTTGAGCCCCTGTGCAGTACCAACAATACTTGCACCTAAGAAGGGTGGAGAATGGCGAATGTGTACAGATTCGTGGGCCATTAACAAAATCACGATTCGATACAGATTTCCCTTGCCCAGAATGGACGACATGATGGACTGTCTTAGTGGGGCAGCTTATTTTACAAAAATAGATCTGAAGAGTGGTTATCATCAGATTAGAATTAGGGAAGGAGATGAGTGGAAGACAGCATTTAAAACCAATGAGGGACTGTACGAATGGATGGTTATGCCATTTGGATTAAGCAACGCTCCTAGTACCTTCATGAGATTGATGAACGAGATGTTAAAGGAATTTATTGGCAAGTTTGTGATAGTTTATCTTGATGATATCTTGATTTTCAGCAGAACGAAGGGAGAACATCTTCAACATGTTCAAAGGGTGTTAGAGAAGTTACAACAGTACAAACTGCTGATAAACTTGAAGAAATGCACTTTCCTGCAGAAGGAGCTGGTCTATTTGGGATTTGTGGTTGCAGAAAACGAACTGAAAATGGACCCAGAAAAGATTGCAGCAATTATAAACTGGCCGTCACCAAAAAGCTTATTTGAGGTACGTAGTTTTCATGGACTGGCAAGTTTTTATCAGAAATTTATTAAAAATTTCAGTGAAATCTGCGCACCAATGTTAGAGACCATCAAAAAGGCAAGTTAATCTTTTTGTTGGACCAAGGCGGCAGAAGACAATTTTCAGCTTTTGAAGCGGAAGATCACGGAGAGGTCAATCTTGAGACTGCCCGACTTTAATAAACTTTTCCAGGTTCGATGTGACGCAAGTGGAACAGCTATTGGTGCTGTGCTCAGTCAAGAAGACAGACCAGTAGCGTTCTTTAGTGAAAAACTAAATGAGAGTCGGCATAAATATTCCTCATATGACAAGGAATTTTATGCAGTGGTCCAAGCTTTGAAACATTGGAGGCACTACCTACTGGGCAATGAGTTCATTTTGTTTTCTGATAATTCGGCATTACAATATGTAATGCAGCAGCACAAGTTAAACCATAAGCACGCCAAGTGGGTAGAATATTTGCAGAGTTTTACTTTTGTGTTAAAACAAATAAGTGGGCAAGCCAACAAAGTGGCAGATGCTTTGAGCAGGAGAGCCTTGCTCCTACAGGAAAGCAGCATACAGGTGATGGGATTCGAACATCTGAAAGATTTGTATCAGACGGACACAGACTTCAAGGAAGCTTTTGAAGCCTGCCAAAATCCCGTATTGAGAAATGCAAGCCCATGGTTAGATTATAATTTACAGGAAGGATTATTGTTTCGAGGGGGGCAGTTATGTATCCCGGACTGTTCAATGAGGGAGAATATAGTACGGGAGAAGCATAGTGGTGGATTAGCAGGACATTTCGGGATCAAAAAAACTTTGGAGCAAATCAGACATTTTTACTATTGGCATAAAATGAGCAGGGATGTACAAAGATTGGTAAACCGGTGTAAAGTCTGCCAACTGTCCAAGGGACACAGTCAGAACACTGGACTTTACACACCACTACCCGTTCCAAGCAGGCCATGGGATTCGGTCAGCGTTGACTTTGTTCTCGGACTGCCTAGAACACAACGGGGGTATGATTCGGTAATGGTGGTGGTAGACAGATTTTAAAAAATGGCTCATTTTATTCCTTGCCGGAAAACTAGTGACGCCACGTATGTGGCACACCTGTTCTTCACGGAAGTTGTTAGATTACATGGCTTACCCAAAACTATCATTTCAGACAGGGACGTAAAGTTCACTGGACACTTTTGGCGCACCCTGTGGAAAAAGTTGGGCACACAATTGAATTTCAGCTTTGCGTATCATCCGCAGATTGATGGACAAACGAAGGTGGTGAACAGGAGCTTGGGGAATTTATTGCGGAGTTTGACTGGAGAAAATTCACGATTATGGGATCGAGCTCTTGCCCAGGCGGAATTCGCCTATAACAATTCACCCAATCGTAGCACCGGACTTAGCCCATTCCAGATTTTGTATGGCATGCATCCTTGAGGAATACATGAACTGCGAGATTTGGTAAAGCTGGAACGGAGGAGCGCAAATGGGGAAGATTTTGCAGAAGCCATGAGCGAGCTTCATGAAAAAGTCAAACTAAGGTTGCAGGACAGCGTACAGAAATACAAACAGCAAGCAGACTCAAAACGACGAGAGGTGCATTTTAATGTTGGGGACGAGGTCCCTGCGCATCTGCGCCGGGAGCGGTTTCCTAAAGGCACATATAACAAGTTAAATTATAAGAAAATTGGTCCATGCAAGATCCTACGGAAATTTTCAGCCAACGCTTACAAGATTCAGCTGCCACCGGACATAGGCATATCACCTATTTTTAATGTGGCAGATCTGTTCCCATATCACGCCTAGACAGAGGATGATAGTGCGGTACAGCCAAAACGGGACACCCAGTTAGAAAGCAGTTCTTGGAAGAAACAGTTACCTTCGGCCCGGACCCATGAAATTGAAGGGATCCTCAGCACCCAGGTAGCCAAGAAGACATGCAGGAAGGAATATCTGCGTTACCTCGTCAAGTGGAGAGACCGTCCAATGGAGGACAGCTCGTGGCTCGACGCGGCACAGATTCAGAAGGCTGGTTATTCGGTGGAGGAACTCATGGAACAGAGCCATGAAATTTCTTTTACCCCGGAAGCCTGATGCAGGAGCATCTGGTTAACAGGGCGGAGATAGAAAGAAGGATGACATGGTTTCTGAGGAGGACAGAGGACATAGCTCACAGAACGGACAGCATGTCTGTTTCGTCTTTATTTTTAATTATTTTTATTATTTGTTGTTGTTTTTGGCTTCTGTTTAAAATGCCTAGAATACTGTAACGAGTTCTAATTAGGAACAATAATATTAGTTAGAATCATTAGTCGCTGAACATTTATTTACTATTGTAAAAAAACAGACAAAGGGAAACAAGCTAGCCATGGATAAATGTCAAATATGAAATAACTGATGTAACTGATAATTGACTAACTGACAGCAGTTATCTAACTGCCTGAAAACAATGTACAAGAACGAGAGAAAGCAAGCCCATAGGGGTTCAGCAGTAAGAAGAGAAAAGAAGGAACAGGAATAAATATATTTGCATCTTGTTTTCCAGTGCACAAACAACTCTTACGTGCGTCCTCAGAAAATAGAGACTGTACAATTCCATGCTTTGTTTATAATTCATTTTTCTTTCATGTACAAACCCATTACACATTCTTGACAGACTTCGAACCAGCAGAAGGACAAACAACCAAACGAAAGGTGACACCAACCAGCACCGGACACGAGTTACAGCGCCCAGACAAATGCAGTTACAAGGTATGCAAACGAAACTGAAGGTGATACAAGTTTACTTTCTGCATATAGCTAACAATTCATCTTAGCATAAATACAAATAATAACAGTCCATCTCAGCATACGAATTAGTGTTCAACACAGCTTCAACCCTACCTAGTTCACAAGCCTAGGGTTTGACAAAAGTCATGAACACAAGTCGCGGCGAGGACTATTCACTACAGTAGCCAACAACCTAACCAATGACCCATACAAGAATCTATTACAGTTAAGAAACAAAAACAAATCTACCCGGAAGATATCCCGAATAGCCGGATGCCAATGCCCTCGACCCAGTGAGCGGCTCTACTTGTAAAGAGATGAAAGGAGGAAGGGTTAATTTCCAACCCTTGAAGAAAAGCAAGAAACAAAGAAACTGAGAGGGAAAATGCAGAGAGCAAGAGCAAGTAACCATACCTGAAGGTGAGCCACGACTGCGAAACGAAACCCTCGAACAAACAAACCCTGCTCACAGAGGGGCCGAGTCATTAGAGTCTAAATAAGCTGTGGTGAAGAAATCTAGCATGAAACGAGAGCTTACCTGTTGAAATAGCCGAGAGCCGAACAGGGCAAGCCGCGAAATCCATCAAACTTGGAGGCTGTCAAACCGAGAGTGTAACCAGAATGCCATTAACTCATAATGCTCAGATAACTGTGGACTTTTGAGAGAAACGACCAGACAACACCAGTGGGAAGCACCAAACGACAGAGGGACAAGCATACAAGTGAACAGAACGAACTTACCAAAGTGACACCAGACCGTCGGGGCATACAAGCCGGACCAGGAGCAACAGAACCGCAACCAAACATTTTCCATACAACACCCGAGCAGGCAGGAACCGCATAGTGTTTCACCACAGACCATACAACAAACACAAAGGAAAAATCGTAGAGACTGTAGAGCCAAACCACCGTGTAACAATAATAACCCAAAGGGCGCGAACAGGGTAAAACCCAAGCGGAAACTTTCCAGGATCCCGAGGAGGATAGTTGTCCACCGATAAGACCACCCCAGTACATGCCAAGTTGATTGTAAATCAAACTAAAATTAATACCAAATCAAACGTATACTGTCCGGTTCATAGAATTGTTACACATCAGCTAAGGTGAGGCGGGACCACGTGGGCTGGTGGTGGGCTCCAGAATTGTAGCAATAATGCTACAACTCCTAGAGCTTCCTATCTCTAATTTTATCAACCCGGTAGTTCGTAACAAACTTGGAAGCGACGGTGCTGTATGCACAAGTACTAGCTCTTGTCGCAACTGTCACTTGGTCAGCTGGCACAAGTCCGCTAGAGCTCAAGCCAACTTCTATATGCTCTTAGAAGAAGCTTTCTAAATGATGGACGAAGGCTATCTCAAAGGAAATTGACCTACTTTGCAATAATGAACTGAAAGCCAACAAAACAGGGAAACCCTAGTAAACCCTAATCTGATTAGTCTAATCTCTATAATGCAATGGTGGGAGTGCAAACTTCTAGAAATGGTGCCATTACTTCAAGTGATATGAGATGCATGAATTTAAGCTACTTCTACTGAAAAGAACATTGTTTTTGGATTTTTGCTTAAGTGGTTGGAGTTATTACGATTTTGCTTCTTATTAGGGTTTGACTGTGCAGGGGTAGTTCGAAGGAAAGAAAGCTTGGGAAAGGTCAGGAGGACTAGGAGAGGTTCCAGAGGATCCAAAACATCATTCCATAGAAGTCCACAACGTTCAGGTACTCGGCAACCGAGGTTACAGGTTTCTACAGGATGTCTGCAGGGGATCCTACAGGAAGCTTGGGATTTCTACAGGAAGTCTGCTAACTTCTACAGGATGTTCTGTGGTTGGAGTTTTGGGTGTTGGAGGAGTGGAGGAGTGGTACGGGTGGATAGGTAGGATGGAAAGGGGGCTTATGATGGCTCAGGGACAGAGATATGAGATGAGGAAAGAGTGCTTGCAGCTAGTTGGTGAATGGAAGGTTGGAAGCAATGAAAAGTCCAAAAAGATGGAGCTACGTGAACAGTGGAAGTGTTGGAAGGAAAACGATCTGAACAGAGGTTGGGTAGGTGGCTTTAGACGCGGTTGAGAAGAAGAAGAAGATGACAGAGTGATGCAACGCAGTGTAAAGGAAACAAATATGCACAAAACCGAGAATTCATCAACTTATCCTAACTATGTTATTAAATCAACGAACAACAATGTATACTTCAGAGAAAAATCGTGCATGGAGTTGGAATGAGGAAATACTGCTCAAGATCAGAATGCATGGATGGATCTACAATTGAAATGACTGTGTTGCAGCTCGAATGGAAGTGTATGACTGCGTTTTTTTGGTGGCTGGTACGGTCTACACCCCCAATCTCTAAACAGAGATGGCAATGAGTGCACTGTCAGCCTTTTCTTGGAGCTCTAATGAATGCTGATCCTCCTACTCTAATCTAAGCAACTAAAAGCACTTGAACCATAAACTAATCCTACTCAATCACATAAAAGAAATCAAATCAGCAGACTGTAATTTCTAAATGCATGTCAAAACAGAGGAATAAAGTGCTGAAAAGAAAGACAAGTAACAATACAAGGAAGAGGAGGTCTATTGCTCTCAGGTTGGGCCCTAACCTGAGAGCTATAGCTCCCTTAAAAACTCAGAATTGAATCAAAAGCTGCCTGTCTTTATTGAATAATCATGAGTCTAATGACATGCCAAAACTGGCTTACAAAGAGCAAAAACCGAGCTGTAGCTCGTGCTTAGAAATTGCAACAGTAGTTCAAAAGTTCAAAAAGCTCCTATCAAAGGCCACGACATTAATATTTATACATGATGAGGATCAAGCTGGCTTCCTCAATTAATGGAGCTCGGCTGTCCAACTAAAAGTAAACTGCTGTTCCTGTAGAACCCGTTGGCTGCCTTTAAGCTCGGTGGGGAGAGCTGTTGGAGCTCGGAGTTAGGGTGGAGATCACGAGGGAGGTCATTTAAGGCTATAGACAACCTCCCTATAAACCTGCAATGCCACCTTTGTTGTCTCCTTGTCTCCTTCTGTGTGGTCTTTGCTCCCTTTAATGCCAAAAAAAACCTGAAATCATCATGTATTAGCCACATAGATATAATGCCTGCCCTTCTTCCTACAAATAACACGAATATACCAAGAAATGAATGCATAAGTGATAAAAGATGAAGGGTTGAGCAAGGTAAGTAGGTCAAATGAGCCCAATTTGTTACCAAAAATTGGGGCTCATCATCACCCCCCAGCTAAAATATTTGCTCATCCTTGAGCAATTTTGCCCCAGCTCCTTGTCCTTGGCCGAGAACTAGGCTCCGGAATACGCTCTTTCTTCCCTACTCTTGGTGGCTCTGCCTGTTCTGCCCTTGGTGGCGATGAGGGTGTCGCTCCTTCCCTCTTCTCTGTTTCCTTGACCTTGAGCCGGGCTTTTGAAGCCGATTGGTCTATCCTTCTTTTCCAAGTAGTTGCTTTTGGGCTCCCCTTCTCGTAGGTGACCGATATCTTCGAGGGGGACCTCTCACTGGGTGAAGTAGGGGCATCCCCTGTAGTGACTTGGCTGCTGGATGGGGGCTGTGGCTTGCCCGTCTTTATTCTCGAACTTCTTCGAACTTCAGAGTATAGAGGGGTCTCCCTCTTTCTCTTTTCTTTTGGCTTAGGTGGCGTGCTGAGGCCAGCTAGCACAGCTGCTGCCTCTCTTTCACGAATATCAGCCTTCTTCTCCTTGGGTTTCACCTTTTCAGGGCTTCCTGTAGAAGACCCTGTTTTAGCCAATTTCGGGCTTCCTGTAGAAGACCCTGTTTTGGTAATTTTCGGGCTTCCTGTAGAAGCCCCTTTTTCAATAATTTTCGGGCTTCCTGTAGAAGACCCTTTTTCTGTTTTCGGGCTTCCTGTAGAAGCTTGTTTCTGCTTTCCTGTAGACACAGGTGTCACCACCTTGGCTTGCTTTGCTGCATGGGTTTTGCTTTTTGGTTTGGTTGCTGATGAGGTACTTGTGCTGATGTGGACCTTCTCAGCTTTGTCCGTTCTGCTCTCCAACCTTTTCTTCCTTGCTGACAAGATGGGTGTGTCACCTTTTTCCTCAGCATCATTTTTCTCGTGCTTCCTCCTTTGTTCTTTCTTCTGCACTGTGGTCGGGGTCTTTTGGCCTATTTCTTTCTTTTCCGCGGTCACTGCTTCTTTTTCCTCACTGCTGGAGGAACCACTTTCCTCGGTCAGCATCCTTATGTCTCCATCTCTTGTCAAATTTCTGAATGATTCCCATGGGAGGGGAACCTTATATGAATGAAGCGCATCCTCCACAAGAAGTTTGATCAATCCATGGTGGGCTACCTGATCTGGTATGCCTTCTTTTAACTTTGTGGCACACTCAATTAGAGACTGTAGCAGGAAATAAGGAATGCTCAGTTTGTTTTCTACAGGAAGATCAATCTGGTGTCTCAATTCAGTGAGCAACCTGAAGTGATACGCGTATACGATGCTAAAACGGTCTTCACAGGTTATATACTTCATGATTTGCAGGCTAACTTCATTCCATGGTGGCAGCAAGCTGGTTCTTCGCACCCCATTTTTGTCCTCCGTGAATTCCTCCTCAGGTGGAAAGAATTCTTTCTTTGCCTGCTGGCTCAACTTCCTTTCTTCCTTATCCCATGGCAAACCCATTGGAAGTTCAGTAATTCGACTGATATATTGCGGGGTGAGCTTGAGGCTTAGGCCCCTGAAGCTCACGGTGGCCAGTGTTTTTGATTTCGGCCTCAAGGCTTGTAAAAATTCTTCTGCCACTTCGTCGTCATGACCCTGCAACTTGTCACAAAAGGATATCCATTGTGCCCGTGTGAAGAGCTCCACCACCTCCTAGTTTTCTCTTAATTTTGATGAATCAGTGGGTTCCCGTCTAATAAACCCACCCGGCATGATAAAAACTGTTGCTAGAGGTGGCGAATGCAGAAGAAGTTTAGCTTATTGGGACAGAGCGTAGAATTACGCTTCCGTCGTGCAAATAATCCACAAAACTTATCCCTGAGGACCTTAACACAGTTTAATTCACTGACATCCTGTAGAACGACAGTCTATGCACAGCAGACAACAATTTCAACCATTTCCTACAACCAGACTGTAGACGACGATTCTGCCACCTTTAAAAACCAATTGCATGGAGAGTTCAGGGTTACCTTTTTATCTGCCACCTTTTTACGTGAGGAACCCGCCTTCCTGTAGAAACAGCTTTCCTGTAGGAGCAGCTTTCCTGTAGGAGCAGCGCGTGATTCTTGGGGAAGACTGCAGTTGGTCTGCGCTCTCGGTGGTGCTTCTCAGCCGTTCTGATAGCCAAAGGCTCGGAGTTTCGAACTGCAGAGGGATCTGAATGTTCACTCGAGGTTCAAACGGCGAATGATAAATGCATGCGGCCAATCTAGCCGATTAGATTTGAATCGGCGGAATCCGTGGCGCGGGGGTGAGCTGTCCCCGCCAGACCGTTGGATGACGTCGTTCCATCATTTATCTGCGAGTTCACTTACTACCGCATCATCCCTCCAGTAGATCCGCCGCCGTTTCTTCTGCTAAATCCGTTTTTCCCGACGGGGATTGTTCTCACGTGTGTGCTGCCCATTCCTTTTGTCACGGCCGCCACCCAAACATCTGACTTGGACCATTAACCGGTCGACGTGGCCAGTCAACTGGCCATACAGCCGCTCAACCCATTCTCTTCACACTTTGCAAACAATTCAAAGTAAAATTCATGCAATCTGACGGAAGAAAGGGTCGAGACACTTACCTGCGCGGCTGCAACACGACTTTTCGGGTTTTGGACGATGATGAATGGATCTATCTGCTGCTGGTGAATTTGCATAGGCCCGGAGGTTCACGTTTACAGGCTGCCGACGATGGAGTCGATGCTTGGCTGCATGCGTCCGCAGTCATTGCATATGGCCAGCGCTGTGAATAGTATACACTCTAGCGGGCTCAATTGTTACAGGTCTCCTGCGGGATGTCTTGTAACAGTTCTTCCTCCTTGGGTGCATGCTGCACGACGAAGGATCTGGCCTCCCGATCACGCTCCCAGGGCTTCTGGATGACTAGGACGGATATGGTATGAGATCTCAGCGTTTTTTTCATTTAAAAATTGCTTTTTCTGGATAACTCATCGATCTGCTTTGCTGGTGCAGGTAACTTCGTTGCATGTCGACAAGGATGGCAGGACGAGGTGACAACAATGTGCAAGGGAGATAACAATAGCTTGCATGCGTCCAAACCGATCCTTAGTAGTTAGATCTCCTCATAAGATGGATTCTGGGCCGTCCTGAACTTCTACAGGAAGTTTCCTGTAGAAATACAGAGCTTCCTGTAGAAAGGTTGCGTTTCCTGTAGAGAGTCTGCACCTTCCTGTAGAAAATCTGCATCTTCCTGTAGAAAATCTTCGTCTTCCTGTAGAAAATTTGCGTCTTCCTGTAGAAGACTCAAGCTGTAATAAAATTGCACATACCTTGGAGAAAATGAGTATTCTTGGAGGAGGTGCTGGTCAGGTCTCCTGACTGCATGATAAGGATCCTGGACTTTGAGTTGAGAGGTTTCCTCTCCTCCATAGAACACCTGCAACCTGCATGCAATTTTACATTATGAATCTGCTGACCTTGTTTTTTTCTTCTTTTTTTTTCTTCTTTTTTCTTTTTTCTTTTTTTTGAAAGATAACAGGGGCGCCTCATTGAGGTTTTCACCCTTGCCATCTGCCTTAAGCGCCTCAAAGAGGTTTTCACTCAAGGATCTTTTTTCAAATCTCTTTTTTTTTTTCTTGAAAGACAATAGGGGCGCCTCAATGAGGTTTTCACCCCTACCACCTGCCTTGGGCACCTTAGAAAGGTTTTCACCCAAGGATCTTTATTATTATTATTATTATTATTATTTTTTTTTTTTTTAGATCTTTCAGAGTATGCCCAAAGGAGAGGCAGAACCCTTCTGTATGACCAACACTGATTTCTCCATAGTTTTGATGAACTCTTGTCTTGAGAGAGGCTTCCTGTAGATCTTCAGTCGATGCCCATTGACAAGCATGGGGATGGCTTCCTCATCAATGGTCCGAATAAGAACAGATCCATTGTCATGACATGTTTCCACTGCATATGGTCCTAGCCATCTGGTTCTCAGCTTCCCCTTGAAATCTTTGTATCTGGAGTCATACAACAAGGCCCAATCTCCCGGCTGAAATTGCTTGTCATGGAGATGTTGGTCATGCCACACCTTTCTCTGAAGTTGAACCACTTCTGAGTGAAGGAGGGCCTGCATTCGGTGCTCATCCAGTCCATTCAGCTGCAATAACCTTTCTTGTTGTGCATGGCTGAGATCTAGGTCCAGCTGAGCTGCCATCCTCAAAGTGTTGTATTCAAACTCAATGGACAGCAAAGCTTTCTTTCCATAGACCAGCTCATAAGGTGTGAAGCCGGTGGTGGTCTTCTAGGTGGTGTTGTAAGCCCATGTGGCCTCAACCAGGCGATCTGCCCAGTTCTTTCTGCTGCTGCTCACCACCTTAGTCAAGATCCCTTCTAATGCTCTATTGGTGACTTCCACCTGCCCATTTGCTTGAGGGTGATAGGGGGTGGAAGTCCTATGATTGATCTTGTGGTGAGCTAGTAAGTCTTCAACCAGGTTGGATGTGAACTGGCTCCCTTGATCGGTGACCAGCTCTCTTGGGTAGCCAAACTTGTAGAAGATGTTTTCTCTTAAGAACTCGGCCACCTTTTCTTCTGTTGCTGCTTTGATTGCTTTAGTCTCTGCCCACTTTTTCAGGTAGTCAGTACACAATGATGTAAGACCTTTGCCTCGAAGGAGGGTTGATTGGACCCACAAAGTCCATGCCCCACTTCTCAAATGGCTCAAGAGTCACTTGAGGTTGGAGAGGCATCTCATCCCTTTGAGTCGGTTTCCCCATTCTTTGGCATTGGTCACATTGGCTGATATATCTTCTGACATCTTGATGAAGTGTGGGCCAATAGTAGCCTGCCTGCAGGATCTTGAAGGCAGTCCTCTTTGCTGCAAAATGTCCTCCACAAGGCCCATCATGACAGGTGAGGAGGATATCAAGGACTTCCTCCTCCCTTACACAACGCCTTAAGATCTGATCGGGGCCAAGTTTGAACAGATTGCCCCCGATCCAAGTAAATGAGGCACTTTTTCTGATGATTCTGCTCTTCTCTCTTGAAGATAGGTGCGGAGGGAACTGTGTTGAAACAAGGTAGTTTGCTATATCAGCAAACCATGGAGAGAGTGCTGAGATAGCAAACAGATGTTCATCGGGCATCTGGTCATCCACTGTTCCATCCTTATCTGCAGACAAATCCAATCTAGATAAAAAGTCAGCAACAACATTTTCTTTACCTGGTTTGTCAACAATGGTCAAATCAAACTGCTGCAACAAAAGTAACCATCTAATAATACGAGCATTCACATCTGGTTTATTCATTAAATATCTAATTGCAGCATGGTCTGTATGTACAAATGTTTGATAGCCAGTGATATAGTGTCGGAACTTGTTCAGTGCATGGACCACAGCCAAAAACTCTTTCTCAGTTACAGTGTAATTCAGCTCAGCTTTGGACAAGTTTTTACTAACAAAGTAAATGGCATATGGAAGTTTTTGTTCAATTTGTCCTAAAGCTGCACCTATGGCTTTGTTCGAGGCATCAGTGTGGATGTGGAAAGGTAGGGCCCAGTTTGGACCTCTCAGGATTGGGGCTGACACCAAATTGTCCTTTAATTCATTCAAAGCCCTCTGACAATCATTAGTCCACTTAAACTCCACATCTTTTGCCAACAGGCCAAACAATGGCGAGGCTAGCTTGCTGAAGTCCTTAATGAATCTCCTGTAATACCCTGCTAATCCTAAGAAATTCCGAACATCCCTTACCTTTTGAGGAGGTGGAACCTTCTTGATGAGAGCAATTTTGTTAGGATCCACCTGTAACCCTTGGCAAGAAATGGTATGACCTAACACGGTACCTTCAGTCATCAGGAATTCACATTTTTCAGGACTAAGGGACAGGTTCATCTCAATGCATTTGGTTAGGACTTTTCCCAGATTGGACAATGCTTCCTGGAAGTTGGCCCCATAAGGAGTGAAGTCATCCATATAGATTTCCACTGCATCATGGACCAGCTCCGAGAAGATGCTCAAGACAGCTCTCTGGAAGGTAGCAGGAGCATTGCATAGCCCAAAGGGAAGAACTCGGTAGGCAAAGGTACCCAAAGGACAAGTGAAGGTGGTCTTATCTTGGTCTTCTGGGCTGATTTGGATCTGGTTGTACCCGCTAAACCAATCCAGGAAAGAGAAGAACTTCTTTCCTGCCAGTCCATCCAACACTTGATCTATGAAAGGTAGAGGGAAATGGTCTTTCTTGGTAGCTTTGTTCAGTTCTCGGTAGTCCACACAGATTCTCCACTTCCCATTCTTCTTGGGAACCAATACCAGAGGGGACACCCATTCACTATCGGAGATGGGGTAAATGAATCCGGCATCCAACAGTTTTTGCAATTCTTCCTTGACAATGTCCTTAAGGGCTAAATTCATTCTCCTCTGAGGTTGCCTAACCGGTTTACAACCCTCTTTGATGTATATGTGATGGGTACAGACCGAGGGATGGACTCCTTTCATCTCCTTATAGCTCCAAGCAAAAGCATCTAGGTGACTGGCCAACAGGCTACACAGCTCCTTTTCCTGGGAAGGAGATAGGGAGGAGCTGATCTTTAACGTTCTCCCAGGGCCGAACTCCACATTTTTGACTCTGGGAGTGACAGGGTTGGTCGTACAAAGATCCACTAAGGTGCTGGCTTGGGCATCCTCCACCAATTTCTCTAAGGAGAGTGCACTGGAAGGTGGATTCTGGATCAAGGTCTCAATCAAGTCATCCTCGGTTGGGGGGTCTCTTCTAGTGGTATCTAGGGTGCACAAAGGTGCTGAGTATACTTCATCCTCTTCTCCTTCCTCCAACCAAAGTGGTAAGTCATGCTCTAAGGAAGGTTGGGCAGGAGGGTATAGGACTAGCTGCTTGGACAAAGGACTATTTTTGATGGTCATATTTCCTGCACAACTTATGTAAGCATCTGCGGTGGCTAACCAAGGCCTTCCCAAAATAAGAGGATATCCAGTAAGCTTTGCCTTGGGTTGCAGAACCAAGAAATCTGCAGGGTATTCCCAAGAGTCGACAGAGACCAAGACATCCTCCATAATCCCTTCGGGAGTCACAGTGGAGCGATCTGCAAGTTGCAACTGTCGAGGTCTTCCTCAAGGAACCCTGAAGATTGAGTTTGAGCATGGTATCCCTGGTCATCACATTAATGGCGGCCCCCAAATCAATCAAAGTGTGAGGTATGATGATGCCATTGATGTGGACATCTACTACAGGACTCCCAGGATCTAGATACTTTGGGTAGATGACTTGTCCTAACATAAGGTCAGACAGTTGTCCTAAGACATTGATGGTTGAAGCATCTCTCTTTCGCCTGCCTGGGTGTTTGAAACACTTTTCCTTAATCAGTTTGTTGTATATTGGCACATCCTTGATGGCTTGGAGAAGTGGTATTTTTACACACAACTGCTTGAGCTCACCCAGAAGCTCATCCTCCTCTGGGTTGGGTTGTGTGGTGGCTGTTAGTCTCTCAGGAAAGGGTGGAATAGCCTTTGGTTCACTTTCCTGTTTATCTTCCTCATCCTCTGGGGGAGGTTGGCGATCTGGAAGAGTCTTTCCAGATCGAAGATTGATCTCCTGGATCTCCACAGCATAAGTAGGGCATGATGTTTCCCCAGTGTATACCTGCTGGGCCTGTCTATTGTTGGGGTTCGGGTTCGGTTGAGCAGGTATTTGAGGTTTCCTTGGAGGAGCAGGAGGTAATGGTTGAGGTTGAACTGGTGGTGGAGGCAAAATGGCAGGAGGAGTGTTGTATTGGGGCCTCCACCCCGACTGAGGTGCATTCCACTGAGGCTGAGGCTGGGCATGTGAGTGATAAGAATGAGTAGTGGGTTGAGTAGGGTACTGAGGTGGATAAGACCATGGAGGGGGCATAGACCAGGAAGGATGAGCAGGGGAACCCCAGGAAGGCATAGGAGTCGATTGGTTGGGGCTGTAATAAGCTTGAGGTGCCCCTTGCATCCCCTGCTGGTAAGGTCTAGGTCCTTGTGGCCTCCTTTGGTTGAGGTAATAGAGAGGTTCAGTGGGAGCTTCTGTCCCTTGGTACATGGCTTTAAATCCAGGTAAGGTTGGACATTGGTTTGTGGGATGGTCCTCCTCACAAACGAAACACACTTCAACCGAATGCAATGGACATTCGTTCTTAGGGTGTCTCCTGGTACATCTAGGGCAGAAGATAGCCAAGGCTCTCTCAGCTTCTTCCTTCTTCTGCTGGATCCTAAATGTGTCCAGCTGCATGGCAATGGTCTGTCTCACCTCACTCTTAAGATCTTCCAATTGATTTGCAAACTCATGTTTGGAGAAAGGGACACTAGTTGAGAGGAGGTTTCCTCTACCTCGTTTCCGAGCTGCCCTGGAGTGGTTTCTAAACACAGTCTTGATGTCCTCATAAGGCAGTTGGTAAATGTCCCCCCCAGCTAACATGTGAAGGGTATCTAAGAGGTCTTCAGGGACTCCTCAGAGCAGGACCAACTTGAGGGATTCAGGGTCAAGTGTGCACCTGGCCCGCTTATAGCTAAGTTGGAACCTCTCCTCATAATCCTCTAAGGACTCATCATTTCCCATGGTCATCCGAAAGATTTCTCCCTTGGTTTCCTTGGACCTACAGTAATCCCTGTACTTGGTATTGAAAGCTTGCTGCATCTGAGCCCAAGTAGTGATACTATTCCCAGGTAAGCCCATGAACCAGCGTAATGCTGCATCCTTAAGAGTGGAAGGGAAGAGTTTCAGCTTCTGCTCATCTTCAGTATAGTCATAGGTTCTACAAAGGACAACAAAATCAAACAGGAAGGTATCAGGATCTTCAGTAGTCAGTCCATGGAAGTGAGGTAAAGCGGAGGGGCTAATGTTCTTCATTTTCATCTCTCCATTGGTCTCTCGGATGGGGAAGGCACCTTCTATTCTCTCATCTTCTCTTCTATTGTCAGCCATAGCTTCAGATGGGATGGTCTCTAATTCTTCTTCTGCTATAGGATCTTCGTATATCTCAGGAGGTTCACCTATAGGTTCTTCTGGATCACTGGCACCGAAGAAGAGAGAAGGGTGACTCAGTGATGTGGTGGGGGTGTTGGGTAAGAATTTGCCTGTTTTATCTCGATTCCTACGAGGCATGAAATGGAAAGAATTTTTTGATTGCTTTTGTTTTTTCTGTGGTACCTGCAAAACTGAAACAGATTGATCTACAACTAACTATAAAGATGCAGAATTAAATTGAAAGCAGGAAAGAACTAATCTACTTTGCTCAAATGAAATTGCTGGAATGGAAATGCTAGTCTACGCTTGCATAATTGAAACACTAATCTACGCTTGCAGAAATGAAATGCTAATCTATGAAAGCAGGAAATGCTAATCTATGAAAGCAGGAAATGTCTATGCTACTTTTGCAGAATGGAAATGAAATAAACTACTTAGCAGAAGGCAAGAGTAAGAAAATAGAAGAAAAGCAACAATTACTAATACTCTGACGCGTCCCCGGCAACGACGCCAAAAAGATGGTGGGCTCTAGTATTGTAGCAATAATTCTACAACTCCTGGGGCTTCCTATCTCTAATTTTATCAACCCGGTAGTTCGTAACAAACTTGGAAGCGACGGTGCTGTATGCACAAGTACTAGCTCTTGTCGCAGCTGTCACTTGGTCAGCTAGCACAAGTCCGCTAGGGCTCAAGCCAACTTCTATATGCTCTCAGAAGAAGCTTTCTAAATGATGGACGAAGGCTATCTCAAAGGAAATTGACCTACTTTGCAATAATGAACTGAAAGCCAACAAAACAGGGAAACCCTAGTAAACCCTAATCTGACTAGTCTAATCTCTATAATGCAATGGTGGGAGTGCAAACTTCTAGAAATGATGCCATTACTTCAAGTGATATGAGATGCATGAATTTAAGCTACTTCTACTGAAAAGAACATTGTTTTTGGATTTTTGCTGAAGTGGTTGGAGTTATTACGATTTTTCTTCTTATTAGGGTTTGACTGTGCAGGGGTAGTTCGAAGGAAAGAAAGCTTGGGAAAGGTCAGGAGGACTAGGAGAGGTTCCAGAGGATCCAAAACATCATTCCATAGAAGTCCACAACGTTCAGGTGCTCGGCAACCGAGGTTACAGGTTTCTACAGGATGTCTGCAGGGGATCCTACAGGAAGCTTGGGATTTCTACAGGAAGTCTGCTAACTTCTACAGGATGTTCTGTGGTTGGAGTTTTGGGTGTTGGAGGAGTGGAGGAGTGGTACGGGTGGATAGGTAGGATGGAAAGGGGGCTTATGATGGCTCAGGGACAGAGATATGAGATGAGGAAAGAGTGCTTGCAGCTAGTTGGTGAATGGAAGGGTGGAAGCAATGAAAAGTCCAAAAAGATGGAGCTACGTGAACAGTGGAAGTGTTGGAAGGCAAACGATCTGAACAGAGGTTGGGTAGGTGGCTTTAGACGCGGTTGAGAAGAAGAAGAAGATAACAGAGTGATGCAACGCAGTGTAAAGGAAACAAATCTGCACAAAACCGAGAATTCATCAACTTATCCTAACTGTGTTATTAAATCAACGAACAACAATGTATACTTTAGAGAAAAATCGTGCATGGAGTTGGAATGAGGAAATACTGCTCAAGATCAGAATGCATGGATGGATCTACAATTGAAATGACTGTGTTGCAGCTCGAATGGAAGTGTATGACTGCGTTTTTTTGGTGGCTGGTACGGTCTACACCCCCAATCTCTAAACAGAGATGGCAGTGAGTGCACTGTCAGCCTTTTCTTGGAGCTCTAATGAATGCTGATCCTCCTACTCTAATCTAAGCAACTAAAAGCACTTGAACCATAAACTAATCCTACTCAATCACATAAAAGAAATCAAATCAGCAGACTGTAATTTCTAAATGCATGTCAAAACAGAGGAATAAAGTGCTGAAAAGAAATACAAGTAACAATAAAAGGAAGAGGAGGTCTATTGCTCTCAGGTTGGGCCCTAACCTGAGAGCTATAGCTCCCTTAAAAACTCGGAATTGAATCAAAAGCTGCCTGTCTTTATTGAATAATCATGAGTCTAATGACATGCCAAAACTGGCTTACAAAGAGCAAAAACCGAGCTGTAGCTCGTGCTTAGAAATTGCATCAGTAGTTCAAAAGTTCAAAAAGCTCCTATCAAAGGCCACAGCCTTAATATTTATACATGATGAGGATCAAGCTAGCTTCCTCAATTAATGGAGCTCGACTGTCCAACTAAAAGTAAACTGCTGTAGACTGCTGTTCCTGTAGAACCCGTTGGCTGCCTTTAAGCTCGGTGGGGAGAGCTGTTGGAGCTCGGAGTTAGGGTGGAGATCACGAGGGAGGTCATTTAAGGCTGTAGACAACCTCCCTATAAACCTGCAATGCCACCTTTGCTGTCTCCTTGTCTCCTTCTGCGTGGTCTTTGCTCCCTTTAATGCCAAAAAAAACCTGAAATCATCATGTATTAGCCACACAGATATAATGCCTGCCCTTCTTCCTACAAATAACACGAATATACCAAGAAATGAATGCATAAGTGATAAAAGATGAAGGGTTGAGCAAGGTAAGTAGGCCAAATGAGCCCAATTTGTTACCAAAAATTGGGGCTCATCAGCTGGCCCCATCACTCAAATTATATTTTTTTCACTTTTAATCACTTTTATTTCTTTGTATAAAATTGATATAAAATTATTTTATTAAGGTGGATGATAAAATATTTTATTTATGGTATACATGGGTCCAATTTTTTGTTATTATATTTTTGTTTAAATGTCACATAGCAACTCTATATCAAATATGGAAGGTATTATACATTTACTTCATACTAAGAAGTAAAATGAAGGTATTGGCGAAATAATAATTTATTCATTTTAATATTTTTTATTTCTTATATATATATGTGTTTGATATAAGATTCCTTCTTCGTAATGGGAAGTACAAAGGAACAAATATATGAATGAAAAACAATTATACTTTCAATTATAATATCTTTTTATGTAAAGTTAATATAAAGCTATTTTACTTAAGGTAGATATTAAAATATTTTATTCACGGCGAGTATTGAGATATTCTTTTGGTTATTAATGTAATTTTTAAATTACACATATCAACATCATATTTGTAATAACCCTTTTTACTGCAACCCGTATATATAAATATCACAGTGTGAGTTTTGGGACATTTTGTAAATTTATGTGAAAACAAATTGATGGCTCGCTAAAGGAAGGGGCACGAATCCAGTGCTTTGGGGAGGTTGTGTGGGTTGTTTGGATTGCTTATGGTGTGCTATGGGCAAGCCATACCCTCCTTATTTATTTCCATTAACTATCACCCTGACCATGGGTTTCTTGTGCTGACGGACTGAAGTTTCAGAGTGGGAAACAAGGGTGGAGGACAATGCCCATACCTGTCCTCTCCTCATAGATCGAGACAAGGAGCGGTTGTCTCGGGAGGAAAAAGGAAGAGGAGGGTCAACAATGAAATAGACAAGAGAACACAAGAAAAGATACATGAATAGATGATGCAGAGAAGAGCATAAACAATATATAGGAGACAGAGAAAAACACCTTGTAGAGAAGAAAATAGTTAGGAGTTGTTGGAAAAACTGAATTGCATTGGATTGTCCCTGAGCTTGTGCTCTGATTTTTGGGGTGTCAACCCTATATTATTTTCTGGAGGCCACTAGATTGAGTCTAATTGTGAATTATTAGTGGGCGGTTTTGTGGATGACAGATCACTGTGGTGCTTGTTGTATAACTAATAAACCACTTGGATAAGGAAACCTAGGCCACTGTGGTGCTTGCTAAAGAGATGTTAAACCACTTGGACATTGGATTACAAACCCCTGTATTGTTTTCTATGAAAAGATAGTTGTTAAACCACCAAAATTGTGGATTCAATCTCTTGGAATTGAGCATTATTCTTGTTAGGGCCTTGGGTGAAGCCCTATGATTGAACTCAGAGAGTAGGTGAGTCAATGTGGTGCTTGTTGTAGAGCTAATAAACCACTTCGACAAGGTAGCCTCTGTGGTGCTTGCTAAAGAGTTGTTAAACCACCTGGACAATGGAGTACAAACCCCTATAGTGTTGGATATGAAAAGACAATTGTTAATCCACCTGGTTAGTGAACTCCATCTCTTGAGTGTTTGACCAAGCCTTGGTGTGAAATTCCCTTGTGCAAGAATATCCCTCCGAATTTGTATCCGGATCGGGGGTGGTTAGCTGCAAGAGAGATTACGGTGTAACTGGCCTATGGTCAAGTGGAGAGTTGAAGTCCCTCATTCAGTTGCCAACCATTTCAGTTTACTTAGGTAAGTATAATGGTTTATCCATATTTGGATTATGGATTGTGATAGTATTTTTTATGCTAATGACTAATATGTGGTTTTGTATTACTCGTGAAAGAAAGCTTGATATTACTATCATATTCATGGTTGAAAAGTTATTTGATGTATCTATGGTGATAACAAATACTTGAACTGTGGTTATTGCCGTCTTCATGAATTTTATGATATCTTATATGTTTATGACTAATTGTTTGAAGTTTACTTTGGACTAACCAACTATCTTATAAGTTCTCAGTTATATTAATAGTTGGAATTGGGCGGATCATTGCCTTCCTCGTAATTGTGTTGGAAGGTCCTTACCTTGTGAATGTTATTGTAAACTTTGAATCTTCTCAAGTCTCATTGTTGCTATTGTTTGGATCATGACTCTAGTTATTTACTCAAAATTCATTATGTTAATGAATGCATGTTAAACTTCTTAAGAGTGAGTTGCAATCCTGTGTGAGTGGGTTGCACACTGATGTTATTTGTTGGAGGTCAAGGATCAACCTCAATTAACACTTCTCGGGAATTTTGTGTTTGAGTTGTCACCCTTGCCTTAAGGAATTTTTCAATTATTTCTTAATTTTATTTGCCCTTAGCGTGATTGCAAAATTCGGTGATCCGGGGGTCCATGTTTGGTAATAGTTCCTTTGTGTGTAGGCCAAACCTCATATGGGAAAAAGCTTGTTGTCAGATGTCACCCATATCTGGTGATTCAACGTTTGGAGCTGGAAAGGAGTGGTTACTTTGTAAGTGGCTTAGACCTCATTTCGGCTGGATACCTCCTTCTAAGCGTCTTCCACATTCGGGACCTAGGGATTTAGAGGTTAGCAGGGTCAACACCATATGTGCATGGCTAGATGTGATCTGGGCTACATTACATTCAAGTGGGATGTAGATCTAGGATCCAACCATCTGGGGGTGTTGAGGCATGTCACGAAGGTGAAACACCTAGAAGGGTGGTAGCCAAATATAACGATGAGTGTCAAAATCCGCAGATTGGGGAAGATTCAATGGACCCTTCTCTATGTTGACATGGTAGTGTCACACGGGACACCACGTGGATTCCATGTGGTACGTGGTGGGCCTTGCCTCGTTTTTCCCCTCAAGTATAAATGGATTTGGTGATCCGACCATCCAGGAGTGTCGAGTGGTAACACAACATTGATGGGCCAGATGAGCCATGGGAAGATATAATGGTGAAGTGCCATAAAACACCATGGGCGAGGATACGGTGGGCCCCATGCCTGCATTGTTATGGCAATGACATGTGGGACACATAGGGACCATGTGGATGCCACGTGGAAACTCAATGCTAACATGGTCTAATACAATTGGTTAAACTTTTGAGGGGCGTAACTTTTAATCTAGGAGTTGGATTGAGGTAAATTTTTATCGTTGGAAAGCTCTTGATGAATTGAACGTGATGCTAACATTTGTTTTGAGATTTGAAGACTTTAGAAAAAGAGGTCTTTGCAACCTCGTCTTCCATAACAAACCTTGGGGGTTGGGTTAAAATAAACAAGTAACACCTTCCACACCCCGAGATGTGACAAGGGGGTGAGAGGGGCTATTATAGAGTGGCATCGGATATTAGGTTCAACACTAGACCTTAAGAGGCTTGCGGACAAAATTTAATACAAAAAAATTCAATTATTGCATATGCTAATTTTCTTTGGATTTGCAGCTGGTGTGGTTGTTAACCTTGATGGGATGCTTACATGTATTTTTATTTTATGTGATTGACATGGGTTTATATTTATTGAACAACGTCAATTCAACATACTTAGTGATGACATACCAAGGTAATAAATTATTATATTCATGCTAGATTTAGTTAACATGTGTGTGTGTGTAACATCACATAAGAAGACACAAATTTAAATCAAACAAATAAAGGAATGAGAAATAGAATAGTATAATACACCATGGATAGATCCCAACATAATTAAGAAGAGGACTTATTTGGGAAGAGGACAAAGGAAAATTCCCCTAATTGGATGGACACCCTAAGAAGCTTAAGGGATGAACTGAGAAGTTGTAAGACAAATAGTGAAAGGATTGTTAGAGCTCAAGAAAAGCAAGAAGTAAGTGTAGTGATTTTGCAGATCTTGTTAGATTTGCAAAGGAAAAAGTACCACGAGCTTGGTGCCAATTATCTAGGTAGATACAAATCCAAGAAAATTCCATCTGAAATATGGTAACATGGATTGGAAACTAATAGAGTAGAATGCAACAAAGTCAAAGAAAGGACATAGATCAGAAAGCGAAGGAAAAATGAGAGGAGAAACTCCACTCAACACTCCAGAAAGAAGGGCAGACAACCATGATCAAATATCTAGTGCTGCATCTAGAAGACGCCACCAACAAAGGAGTGAGGAAAGCTTAATGCCAAAGGAGTTCAAGAAAGCCAAACCCCCTATCTTTGATGGAGAAATTAAGAAGGCTAAAGAGACATAAGCCTAACTATTGAGAATTAATAAATATTTTAGAGTCCATGACTACTTTGAAAACATGAAGGCCAAAGTAGCCATTTTCAGCTTTAAGGGAAAAGATGATATATGGTGGGAGGATTTGAGAAATCTCAAGGGCATTCGAGAGAAAGAGTAGTCATGTGGAAAATTTGAGAAATATTTTCGTGAGAAGTACCTATCTGGGAGGTACTATGACAACAAAGTTAAAGAGCTATGAGCATAAGCTAGGACAACTTACTACGGATGGTGATACCAACATATTCTTTGAATTGTTGAGGTATATGTCATACATTAGAGATGAGAAGGTGAAAATTCAAAGGTACCTCAGTGGGTTACTACAAGCTTACTAAGATATAATTGAGTTTGATGAGCTAATAACCTTAGAGGACACCATCCAAAAGGCCAACCATTCCTACGATTAGCCTGAGCATAAGGTTGGTTTCCAAACAAATTGGAAAAAGAGAGAGAAAGCCAAATTCAAGGGAAAAGGGCCGAAATCCTCAAGATATAAGCATGAAAGGAGAGATGTGGATTTCACCACTCCTTCCAAGGGTGTGTTCCAATAGAATTTCACTACTACCAATAGAGATTGGTCTACTAAACTAGTGAGAGAGGAGGTCAAGGGGTTCAAGAGAGAACTGTTGCGGTGTTGCACATGTGGAGAGAACCACCTGTGGGAGGATTTTCCTCACCAACCACATAATAGTAAAAGGTTCTACAATTTGCAAGAGGAAACAATGGTGGATGATGTAGATCATTGTGTGCCTCGAATTTATGTTGTGTTGGACAATAGGCAGGCAAACCACCAAGCTTTAGTAGTCGAAATGGAAGGTATGGTTGTTAACCAACCTTTTTGAATTCTAATTGACCTGGGTTCTACTTTTAACTATATCAACCCAAAGGTTGCAAATAAATGTGCTTTACAAAGGAAAACACATGAGAAATTATGGATGGTTCAACTAGCCATGGGAACAAAAGGGCAGGTGACAAACTTAGTGGAATCGTGCCCAATGGATATGAGTGACATGTCCACTACAACCACCCTTGATCTCTTGTTGTTGGGCTCGTATGACTTTCTAATCGACATGGATTGGCTAGCAACCCATAGAATCAAAGGGGATTACTACAAGAAGTCGTTGTAGTGCCTCAACAATGAAGGTGAGGAAATGACGCTTTAGGGAATAAGGGAACTTGTCACTATTAGGAATATGTCAGTGTTGCAAGTAAAAATATGCAACAACAAAGGGTGCAACTTGTACATGGTCCAAGTGACGAGTGAGCCAAAAAGCATCAAGGATAGAATGAAATCTCACCCGGTGTTAATGTAGTTCAATGATGTGTTTCTTGAGGAAATAATGTGACTTCCACCCATGAGAGAAATTGACTTTTTAATCAATTTTTTTCCTGGATCAGTGCCAGTCTTGAAAGTCCCATATTGCATGAGTATACCAGAGCTAGTGGAGAAAAAATTACATCTGAAAGAAATTTTGGACAAAGGGTATATCAAACCCAACATGTCGCCCTGGGGAGCCCCAATGCTATTTGTAAAGAAGGATGGCACATTGCGGTTGTGAATTGATTACCGATACTGAATAAATCTATAGTGAAGAACAATTACCCATTGCCTAGAATTGATAACTTGTTTAATCAGCTGAGACAGACAACAATGTTCACAAAAATAGATTTGAGATCTGCTTATCATCAGGTTCAAATTAAGGACAAAGACATCCACAAGACAACGTTCAAGACAAGATATGGACACAATGAGTTTGTGGTGGTGCCATTTGGGCTCATAAATGCCCCTACCACCTTTACGTGCCTGATGAAGAATGTCCTCATCCCATATTTGGGTAAATTTTATATTGGTTTTCGTGGATGACATCTTGGTCTACTTGAAAATAGAGAAGAAATGAAGATAATTTCAAAGTGGTATTGCAATTGTTGAGAGAGCATAATCTCTATGCCAGGTTCAACATGTGATTTCTTCCAATCACAAGTTAAATACTTGAGACATCATTTCCAGGGAAGCAATGGTTGTAGATCCCGATAAGACTAATGCCATTATGGAGTGGCCTACTCCCCGAAATGTCACAAAACTTAGGTCTTTCATGGGATTGGCTATATATTTCCGATGACTCATTTGAAATTTCTCAAATATTGGGCATCTAATCACAACCTTACGAAAGAAAGGGATTAAATTCCAATGGACATCAGAGTGTGCAGTTTGCTTTGAGAAGCTCAAGCATTGGCTCACACATGTACTTGTCTTGAGAATAGTTGATCCAGAGAAGGATTTCTTAGTTTGCATAGATACCTACAAGGAAGGACTAGGTGGGGTACTCATGTAAGATGGACATGTAATTTGTCATGAATTGAGGAAACTAAATGAACATGAGAAGAACTATGTCACTCATTATTTGGAGCTTGTAGCAATAGTGCACACATTGAAAATGTGGAGGCACTACTTACTTGGGAGGAAGTTTGTGTTGATGTCAGATCATGGAGGGTTGAGATACTTGTCTGACCAGTCCAAGTTAAATGCAATACAAGTCAGATGGTTGGATTTGATCAACGAATTGAATTTGATATAAAGCACATTAAGAGAAAAGAGAACAAGGTAACAAACACACTTATTAGAACTCTACAAGTGGCTCACTTGGCAGCCATAAGCACTTGTGAATTTGACATCAAAGAAAGAATCAAATAGGCATTGCTACAGGATGGGCATTACTAGCATGTGAAGGAATGCTTGTAGCAAGAACTAGAAGGATCATTGAGCAAGAATTACATGGTCATTGATGATGGTATGTTAAAGTTTAAGGTTGGATGGTATGTTCCTTGTATAGGTGACTTGAAGAAGCTCATAATGGATGAGTTTTACAAAAGACCTTATTTAGGTCATCTTGGTTATCAAAAATTGATAACAACCATGAAGAAAATGTATTATTGGCTGGGCATGAAGAAGGAAGTTGTTGATTAAAATTTTAGGTGCCTACAATATCAACAAGTTAAAGTGGAATGTATGCACCCAATTGGATTACTACAACCAATATCAATTCCTAAGTGGAAGTGGGAAGTCATATCTATGGGCTTCATCATAGGATTACTGAAAAATCCCAAACAACATAATGCTATAATGGTGGTAGTAAACAAGTTGAGTAAGACAACTCACTTTATAGCTGTCAAGTCCACCCATAAAGACATTGACATAGCTCAAATTTTCAGGAAGTATAAATTTAGATTGCATGGCATACCCAAGAAGCTAATTTCGGATCAGGATTTTAATTTCACATCAAATATTTAGATTTCACTGTTTGTTGGTTTTGGAAACTAGCTAGCTTTTAGTACAACATATCATCCCCATACTAATAGAAAAATTGAAACAGTGAACATAATTGTAGAGGACATTCTGAGGATGTATGTCATTCATCAACCAAAGAGGTGGAAATAGTTCATGCCATTAATTGAATTTGCATACAACAATAGTTACCAAGGGTCACTGGAGGTGAGCCCTTTCAAGGTTTTGTATGACATAAAATGTATTGCGTCCATTAGCTAGGATGATCCAGTGAACAAGATGGTTCTTAGAGCTAACATGTTGATGGAAATGGAGCAAGAAGTGCTCAATATTAGGTATAACTTGAAGGAAACCCAAGATAGGCAAAAAATTTATGCAAATCAACAAAGAATGTCCAAGGAATTTTGAGTGGGAGAGCATGTATATCTCCACATAAGACCAAGGAAAATTTCACTAAGAGTGGGGTCTTGTGCTAAGTTGGCACCCAGATTTTGTGGACCATTTCAGATTCTGGAAAGAGTAGGGTCTGTGGGTTATAGATTGGTCTTACCACATATAGTGAAAGCACACAATGATTTCTACATTTCTTTGATTAAGAAGTATGTACGTGGCACTAATAACGTTTTGGATTGGTCTATGATATTGGTGGAATTCGAGGGAGAATTCCAACCAAACCACTACGCATCTTATACTGAAGGTAGAAAACACTCTAGAATCGAGTAATAGGGCAGGTCAAGGTGCACTGAAAGCACTTGGGACCAATGAAGCAATCTAGGAAATGGTATATCAAATGAGGGTACTTTTACTTGTTTTTGTTTACTGTATAAACAAATGTAAGAGTTGTAAATATAAAGCTCAGTGTTTGTAATTTTGTTTTCTGTCTATAGAACATCATGGATGGTGCTCCCTTAAGGGGGTGGGGTCTATAAGAACCCTTTTTACCACACCTTGTATATGTGAAAATTTAAGACATTTTGTAAATTTATGTGAAAACAAATTGATGGATAGATGCAGGGAGGGACATAGATCTAGTGTTATGAATGGGAGGGTTGGGGACGAGGGTTGCATGGGTTGTTTGTAATGCTTGTGGTTTTCCAAGAGTAGGCCATAACCACCTCATTTATTTCCATTAACTATCACCCTAACCAACGACATCCTGCACTAGCAGGTTATGAAGTTTTTGAGTGGGAAACAAGGGCAGAGGACAATGCCCATCCTTATCCTCTCCTCATGGATCGAGACAGGGAGTGGCTTCTAAGGAGGAAAAATGAAGAGGAGGGTCAATGGGGAAATAGACATGATACATGAACAAAAGATGCAAAGGAGGGTGCACACAACAAATAGTAGATAGAGAAAAACACCTTGCAAAGAAGAAAAGAGGCAGACATTGTTGGAAATATTGAACTGGAATGGACTATCCCTGATCTTGTGCTATGATTTTTGGGGTGTCAACCATTGATTGTTGTGTGGAGGCCACTAGAATGCGATTCTAAGACTCAATGGTTAGTGTAGAAAATTTTGTAGATTCACAAGCTCATGCAATTTACTAAAGCACATGACAAGAATCTACTTCTACTTTCAACCAACGGAAGCCAATAGATCGATGAAAACAATAAGAACAAGAAGAAGATAAATCAATGACACATAACACAAGATGCATCTGGGGAAATCCATTGCTCAAAACCTCGCTATCTGTATTTCATATATCAGAAATATGAGTGAAGATACAAAGCTTGTGCTCACTAGAACAATTCCTCACAAGTATGCTCAACTCTCAGAGCTCACAAGTGAGCTCTTGGCCAACACTTAGCCAATTCTACAACTCTCCAAGTCCCTATTTCCTTGCGCAATTCCTATGGCTATTTATACCATATTAATGGGAATCCAGTGCTTCCAAAACTGCGCAATCCAAACTAGGTCCAGTTCTTGATTATAGGCATGATATATACAACTCAATAGATCATACAAGTGATAGTACACTATCCCTGCACTCTAGTCTAAACTGGATCTTTCTCTAAACTGACATGCATGAGTTTCTCATGAGGAAATCTTCAGTTAACTAGAGTAGCACTAGTGGACGCATTAGTGCACTAACTGACTGTTAGTTCTCTATAAGTTCCAAAAACAATTTAGAACTAATTTAATTGAACTTAACTCAGTAAACTGAGTGATCTAATTTCCAACTCAATTTAAACTCATATTGGACCCCTAAAACTTAGGGAGAATATATACATGAATACAGAAATACTTCCAACTCGAAATTCCTAATCTAATTAAGTTAATTAAACTTAATTAACTATTTACAAGTTGCTATGAGAATAGAATTTGATTTTAATTCTCAATTTAATTCAAGGAAAAATTAAACTGGAATTTCTTGTTGTCATTTCTCAACACTCCCTCTCAACAAGAAAGGGATTATCATCTACCCTGATCTTGTCTTTGTGAAACTTGAATTTACATCTTGACAATGCCTTTGTCAAAATGTCAGCATCTTGCTCCTCCGTGGGAATGTACTCTAACAACATAATCCACCTCAATACACAATCTCTGAGATGATGATATCAGATATCAATATGCTTGGACCAATCATGAAAAACTAGATTTTCAAAGAGTTTGATACAACTTTGATTATTGCAGTAAATCACAATTGGATCCATCTGCTGACCAAACAAACCAACCAGGATCTTCCTCATCTAGATGGCCTCACATGTTGCCTGACTTACAACCATGTACTCTGCCTTTGCTGAACTGAGTGCAACCGATCTCTATTTCCTGTTGTACCAAGAAACTGCCGCTGACCCAATACTGAAGATCCCTCCTGATGTGCTCTTCTTGTCGGATGGACTCCTTGCCCAATCTGCATCGGTGAAGCCTTGAAGCTTCACTCCCTCTGTCCGTCTGTACCATAATCCATACTGAGAAGTGCCCTTGAGGTATCTCAACACATTCTTTGCTGCCTTCCAATACAACTTGGTAGGCCTAACCATCGCTTGACTAAGCTGGTTAACTGCATAACACATATCCAGTCATGTGTTCACCAAGTACATGAGTGAACCCACAAGTTTCCTGTAAACAGTAGCTTCCACTACTTCCCTTGAAGTAGCATCCTCCTTCCTCCAGTTACCTGCTAGAGGAGTCTCAATGGGTTTGTTTCTCTCCATGTGGAATCTCTCGAGTATCTCATTGGCATACTTGCCCTGAGACATAAGTAACTCCCCATCTCCTTGCCATACCTCCATGCCAAGAAAGTAATGCACGAGCCCCATGTCCTTCATCTCAAACTCTCTTTCAAGGTCCTCCTTGCAAGATTTGATCAGCTGATAACCTGTTAGTATGAGATCATCAACATAAAGTACAATGATCAACAACTTACCTTCCACCACTATGTGGTATAGGTTCGCATCCGCTTCACTCTTCGTGAAGCCCAACCTAGTGAAGTAGATATATATCATGGTGTACCAAGCACGGGGTCTTTTCTTTAGTTCCACACAACGCTCTCTTGATCCGGCACACATGCGACTCATGGTCAAAGGTTTCAAAACCTTCAAGATGCTCTATGTACACCTCTTCCTCAATCATGCCATTAAGTAAGACTGTCTTCACATCCATTTGATGTATCTTCCAACCCATCTGTGATGATAGTGCCAATATAGATTTGATTGACGTGTGCCTTGCAACAGGAGCAAAGGTCTCATCATATTCAGTCCCCTCTACCTATGAAAAGCCACAAGCCACAAATATAGCCTTATGCTTCTCCACACTACCATCTGTAGCTTGCTTTACCTTGTAAAGCCAACGGGAGCTCACCACTAACTTATCCTTCGGTCTCAGGACCACATCCCAAAAACTATTATGAACTATGGAGTCATACTCCTCCACCATGGTATCAACCCAAACTGGCTGCTGCACTGCTTCCTTAAAGGAAGATGGTTCTGTCAAAATGCATTCGCCCATAAGATCTATGTATCTAGAGTACCTCTAAGGTGACCTCCTCTGCCTGCGTTGAGAAGTGGGTGCTCCCACATTCTCCTATGCATCATCCAACAATATGTCAGCCTCTCTGGTGCACTTTCTTCCCTCTATGGAAGAATATACCTAAGTGGATGTCTCCACTCCCAGATCCTATGCATGTGGTTGCTCCACATCAATCTGAGGCTCCTCAACCTTAGGAGCTAAAATCTCCTCATTTGCATGTAGCTCAAGCTCCCTCTCAAGGGAAGCTCACATGGCCTTCTCCTCATCGAATCTGACATCCTTGCGAACCACTGTCATCCTATTGGTCAGCAAGTACACCTGATAGTTGTGAGGTGTATCAGTGTATCCCACAAATATCCCCAACTATGTTGTCGGCTCAAGCTTCTTCCGTGCATCTTTGGTCACATGGAAATATATCGATGAACCAAAAATCCTGAAGTGACCAACATCTGGCCTCTTATCGGAACAAGCATCCTCTGGTGTCTTCATCTCAAGTATTCGATGTGGGCTACGATTCCGAACATAAACTGCTATGTTGCATGCCTCAGCCCACAAGTGTAGTGGTAGGCCCTGATCATGCAACATTTCCCTTGCTGCCCCTACTATGATTCTGTTCTTCCTCTTGGACACCCCATTCTGTTGAGGGTTATGGGGTGCTGTCAACTCCCGTTTAATCCCTTCTGCTGCACAAAAGTTCTTAAACTCATTTGAGACATACTCACCACCATTATCAATCCGTAAAGCTTTAACCTTCTTGCCCGAATCTTTCTCCACCAATGCTTTAAACTCACAAAACTTTGTGAAAGTTTGATCCTTTTTCTGCATGAAAAATATCCAACATTTACAAGAATAGTCATCAACAAATATAACATAATACCTGTGTTTGTCCATGGATGTTGTTGAGAATGGTCCATAGACATCTGAATGGACTCTCTCTATAATAGCCTCTGCTCGACTCTCTCTGTCATGAAAGGAATACTTGGTGTATTTTCCCAAAGTACACCCCTTGCATGTATTAACTTGCTCAGGCGTACCTTTGGGAAGCCCGGTAGAGAGATGCTGCAATATCTTCAAAGCTCCATGATGCAAGTGGCCCAATTGCCTGTGCCACAACTGGCCAACGTCTCAGCTCTGCACCCTTTCTGCTTTTGTGCTAGAAGCAGCACACTCCTCAACCTCCAAGTTATAGATAATCTTCACTCGAATCCCTATCTTCTTTACTTGACCCGTGGCTATGTGTCGAAGGGATGCCTTTCCTTTCAAGAAGATCACATCATAGCCTCTATCATCAAGCATGGAAATGGATACCACGTTCTTCTTCGGCCCGAGCACATACATAACATTCTTCAAGGTGAGTGGAGCCTCCTTATCCCTCTGAAAAGTATTGTGCCCAATCCAGTAACACTATACTTCCCGTCGTCACCCATCTCGATATGCATCTGGAGATCTTTCTCCTTTAGGTCACTGAATAACTCTTTGTCACTAGTCATGTGGAATGAAGCTCCACTGTCTAAGTACCATACACTTCCCATCATTAATGAAACCATGCATGCAATGAGGGAAAAGTCCAATTTGAATTGACAGGCCAAAGCCTCACCCGCCGCTCCTCCTTAGGACTTCTTCTTGGACTTCTTGAGTGGAAAATTTGTAGAAAAATGGCCCAACTCATGACAATGAAAGAACTTAACTTTCGTCATGTATTTCTTCTTACCTCCATGATAAGAATCTAATTTGGAATGGGAAGCTTTCCCTTTCCCCTTCTTCACCTTAATCGCTAAGGAACAATTCTCTTCATCATCAGTGTTTGATGAAGAGTCATCCCTGGTGTTCCTCCTAATCTCCTCCTGCATCAAATCTGACCACAATCATTCCCAATCTGGCAGCTTCTCCTGATCGTTGACATAGTCCTGATAACTATGACAACTCTTTGGGAGTCCTAGAAGAGCAAGACTCACCATATCATCCTTGGAAACCGTGATTCCAACACTTCCAAGTTCATCACGACATTGAGTGAACTTGGTCAAGTATTTTGGAATAGTCTCACCTTTCTCCATTTTGATTTTTCGAAGTTTGTCCTTCAATGCCAATTTCCTTTGGTCACTGCTGTTTTGATACAAGTCCGTCAATTCTTTCCACATAGCATACGAAGTTTCCTTTCCATGGAGAATCGAGACAATGTGGTATCTAACTCCCTCAAGGATTATCTGCCTTGCCTTCGCCACACACTTCTTCCATTCGGCCAAATTATGTGCATCTGATGCTGCTGGCTTAGGAATTTCTTGATCAATGAATTCCTTCAAGCCATTATCCTCTAGAACAACCTCCATCCTGTCCCTCCAGGCTATAAAATTCGAGCTTCCTTCCAAGGCATACTTGAGCCACAAACCATAGAGCGCCATCTACCTATCCTGAAGTATGTATTGGAAATTCAAATTTCACCTGTAACCCAAAACTTAAAAATTTGAAATCTCCTCTACCATACTATTCTCAGCTCCAATACCATGTAGAAAATCCTATAGATTCACAAGCTCATGCAATTTACTAAAGCATAGGACAAGAATTTACTTCTACTTTCAACCAATGGAAGCTAATAGATCGATGAAAACAATAAGAACGAGAAGAAGATAAATCAATGGAACATAACACAAGATGTATATGGGGAAAGCCATTGCTCAAAATCCCCCTATCTGTATTACATATATCATAAATATGAGTGAAGATACAAAGCTTGTTCTCACTAGAAAAATTCCTCATAAGTATGCTCAACTCTCTTAGTGCACAAGCAAGCTCTTGGCTAACACTTAGCCAATTGTTTAGCTCTCGAAGCCCCTATTTCCTTGCGTAATTCCTATGGTTGAATAGCCCATATTAATGGGAATCCAGTGCTTCCAAAATCGCGCAATCCAAACTAGGTCCATTTCCTGATTGCATGTATGATCTATACAACTCAATAAATCATACAATTGATAGTACACTGTCCTTGTACTCTAGTCTCAACTGGGTCTTTCTCTGAACTAACATGCATGAGTTTCTCATGAGGAAATATTTAGTTAACTGGAGTAGCACTAGTGGATGCATTAGTGCACCAACTGACTGTTAGTCCTCTATTAGTTCCAAAAATAATTTAGAACTAATTTAACTGAACTTAACTCAGTAAACTAAGTGATCTAATTTCTAACTCAATTTAAACTCATACTGGACCCCTAAAACTTAGGGAGAACATATACATGACTACAAAAATACTTCCAACTCAAAATTCCTAAGCTAATTAAGTTAATTAAACTTAATTAACTATTTACAAGTTGCTATGAGAATAGAATTCGATTTTAATTCTCAGTTTAATTCAAGGACACATTAAACTGGAATTTCTGTTTCCATTTCTCAACAGATAGTGGGAGGCTCAGTGGATGGTAGATAACTATGGTGCTTGCTGTATAGCTGATAAAACGCTTGGACAAGGAAATTTGAGCCACTGTGGTGCTTGACAAAGATTTTTTAAACCACCCAGACAATGGATTACATATCCTTGTAGTGATTGTTATGAAAAAAATTGCTAAACCACTAGAACAATGGATTCAATCTCATGGAAATGAGAATTATTCCCATTTTGGCCTTGGGTGAATCCCTATGATTGAACTCAGAGAGTAGTTGAGTCATTGTGGTTCTTGTTGCATAGTTGATCAACCACTTGGACAAGGTAATCTGAGCCACCATGGTGCTTGCAAAAGAGTTGTTAAATCACGTGGAGTGTGGATTACAGACCCTTGCTATGAAAATATAGTTGTTAAACCACCTAGACAATGAACTCCATCTCCTAAGCATTTGACCAAGCCTTGGTGTGAAATTCCCCTATGTAAGAATCCCCCTCAGACTTTGGATTCGGCTCGGGGGTTGTCAACAACAGTAGAGATTGCAATATAGCTAGCCTATGGTCGAGTGGAGAGTTGAAGTCCCTCTTTTAGTTGCCAACCATTTCAATTTACTCAGATAAGTATAATGGTTTATGCATATATGGATTATGGATTGTGATAGTCATTTCTATGTTAATGACTAATATGTGGTTCTACATTACTCTTGAAAAAATTGTTGAAATCACTATCATATTCATGGTTCATAAGTTTTCTTATGTATCTATGGTGATAGCAAATGTTTGAATTGTGTGGTTATTTCAATTTTAATGAATTTAAGGATATCTTATGTGTTTATCACTGATTGTCTAAAGTTTACTCAAGACTAACTAGTGATCTTATAATTTCTCAATTATATTAATTGTTGGAATTGGGTCGATCACTACCTTTCTCATGATTGTGTTGGCAAGTCCTTACCTTGTGAATGTTTTTGTAAAATTTGAATCTCTGCAAGCTTCCTTGTTTGTACTATTTGGATAATGACTCCAGTTATTTTCTAAAACTTCATTATGTTAATGAATGCATGTTGAAATTCTCAAGAGTGAGTTGCAAACCTATGTGAGTGGGTTGTTGATTGATGTTATTTGATGGAGGTCAAGGATTAGCCTCAGTTGACACTTCTCAAAATTTTTGTGTTCAAGTTGTTGCCCTTGCCTTAAGAAATTCCTCAAATTTCTCTTAATTTTATTTCCCCTTAGCATGCTTGCAACATTCAGTGATCCAAGGGTTCAAGTTTGGTAAGGAACGGTTCCTTTGTGTGTAGGTCCGACCTCATCTGGGCTAGAGCTTATTATCATATGTCACTCATATTCGGTGATTTGAGGTTCAGAGTTAGTAAGGAGTGGTTACTTTGTAAGTAGGTCAAACTTCATCTGGGTCGAATACCTACTTTCAAGCGCCTTCGGCATCCAAGATTCAATGATTCAGAGGTTGACGGGGTTAACACCATACATGCATGAACATATGTGATCCAGGATGGATTACATTCAAGTGGGAGGTAGATCCGTGATTTAGCCATTTGGCGCTATCGAGAGGTGTCATGAAGGTGAAATGCATGGAAGGGCATTGACCGGATATAACGACGAGTATCGAAATAAGTAGAGTGGAGGAGGGTCAGTGGACCTTGCTTTATGTTGACTTGGTAGTGCCACAAGGGCCACCACATGGATGACAAGTGGTATATGGTAGGCCATGCACCAAATTTTCCCTCAAGTGCAGATGGATGCAAAGATATGACCATTTGAGAGCGTCGAGTTGTAATGCAAAGTTGATAGGCCATATGAGCCACGAGATAGATATAACAATGAAGTGTGGTAGAAAACCATGGGTGGGGATTTGATGGGCCCCTATCATACGTTGTCATGGAAATGTCACGTGTGTCATGTCGGGACCATGTGGATGCCATGTGGTATCTCAATGTTGACGTGACCACTAATACAATTGGATAGATTTTTGAGGGGCATAACATTCAATTTGGGAGTCAGATTTAGGTAAAATTTATATCGCCAAAAAATTCTCGACGAACTAAACATGATGGTGGACTTTTTTTAAGATTTGAAGGATTTAGAAAAATAGGTTTTTGCAACCCTATCTCCATAATAGACCTTGGGGGTTTTCCAACTCAGCATGGTTGCGGCTGTACTGGATAAAAATCAGTAGATGGGTGAACTTGAGATGATGCTACATTGGTGTAGAACCTCTAAGATACCCTCTTCAGCCTTTGCAGACCTCCCAACTAACTGATCACAACTTGCGCAACACTTGTGCAACATAAGGGAAATTTTGAACTTGTATTGACAACTCTCGCTCCAAAATTATTATGAGTGAAAACCAACCATCTAAATTCACCTTGCATTACCCAACATACTTAAAACCTTCAAAAACTTCGAATTTACAAATCGAGTTTCAAAAAACTTTAGAATTCAGTCAACAAGGAATTGTGGAAAATGGGTCTCCAAATGACACCTGTAATTCCCAAAATGTGACACTTGTGCACAAAATGAGAGAGGTTTTTTTCACTTGGCCCATTCTCAACACAAAACTATTTTTGTTTTGAAAAATTCACTTCCATATGTTAGAAAAATGTGCTGAAAAAAATGACTGAAACATGAGGAAAATATAGATTTTTTTTTTTTTGAAAAATAACCTCCAAGGCCATTGCATATCTCCAAAACCATAACACCTATGCATAAATTGAAAGATGTGTTTGTTCTTTGGCCTGTTATTGGAAAAAGCCTCTTTCATTTTTTCAAAATTCGTTTCCACTTGGTCAGAAAACACTTTTGAAAATGATGACTAAAACAGTCGGTTTTGCAGAAAATTCGTAGCAGAGTGTGGTAACCTTCATATTTCTGATTGTTGCCCACCATCAGCAACTAGATCTGAACTTTGATTATTTTTTCCCAAATAAGATGGAACCTTTTGTTCCCTGACAATGATGCCAATATGTTAGCACCCTGTAATTAACCTCTAGGCTGAAAAAAGGATCACATGGGTAACCACAAACCACTTTTAGGCTAAGGTCCAACCCACCTAGCCTTGGAGAGGGCTCTCTTGGTAGGTTCTTCTATTAATCAACTAGATGACTGATAGGATCTAGATTTTAGGCTGGTTATGACGATCAAAAGATGATTTTGAGTTTGATTTATTGAAGGTGGGTGTAGAGGGCAAAACTACTTAGAACCAGATCACATTGATAGATCCAAATGAATAAGGGACAATGTGCACTTGAAACAGGGGAAAGAAAGGCACACGTATTGACAATCAATCAAAATGCGTTGTAGTGGATGGATGAGTAAGATGAAGGAGAAGATGACTAATTGAGCATCAAGCCAAGGATGAGTTCAAATATGTAATAGAGGAAGATGATACACATATGACTAGTTCAATTAATCATAACAACATATTGAATTCTGAAAATTCCCTATTCAAACTTGATCATGAAGAAATTTTACAATATGAGATGATATATATAAGCACAAATCTGAAAGAAAATACATATCATACACAAGAGAAACACATACCAATAGATATGACACAAGAATCATTGTTCAGAATGCAATTGCCTTCTATTCATTTGGAGAGAAAGTACAAGTTTTTAGAAAGGTATAGTCTTGCCTCTAGCACTCCAACCAAAACCATTTTTCATGTCCTTTGATCATTGAATACAACAAGGAATTCAAAATTACCAGTCTAGGTGGTCAAATTCATTGCACATAAGTCTAATAGGCTAGATACAATGCATCTGTAGAAAAGAAAAACTACAATATTGAAGCTATCACAATTTAGAAACATCAATGATTTAAAACTTAAAATAGTTTAGAAACATCATGTCTAGAGACTCAACTAAACTAAATTATCCACAGTTATCCAACCACTAAAATCACTTCTAAAAGGTCCCAAAATACAAATTTGTAAAAATAACCATGACTGATATACTTGCGCGACAAAGAGTTTTCCAAATCAGCATGGTTGCAGGATGTACTGGATAAAAATTAGTAGATGGGTGTGCTTGAGATGATGTTGCGTTGGTGTAGAACCTATGAGATACCCTCTTCAGCCTTTGCAGACCTCCCAACTGACCTATCACAACTTGCGTAACAAAAGTTGAAATTTGAACTTGTATTGAATCCCGCTACTCCAAAATGATTATGAGTGACCAACAACCATCTACGTTCACCTTATATCACCATGTCCATGCTTTCAGAACTTCAAAAATCCCACACTTCACCAAAGTGAGGGACCTTTGCAACTTCTAATTAGGGCTAAAAGACCCCTTTATGACATGAAGATTTACAATGAGCTTAACTCATATGACTCTTTATACAATGAGCCTTTAGACTATGACATTTGGTGAATCATAGGCTAAAATTGAAAAAAAAACTCCAAAACGAAATAGTAAGATAGACAAACACTTTGATTCCTAGACTGTAGGACCCTAACATTGGATCCAATGGGGATGACAACCTCCTAGTGAGGTGCCAAGAACATTGCAGACTAGTAGCCTAACCATTGGGCAATGGAGTCAAACAAAAAAAGACTAAAACTCAACTGACTGATTGATTACAAAGCTGAAAACTTTAAAGGAAATAAGAAATTTGACAACACATCACCAAAGTCTTAAGGCCTTCTCCTTGGGCTTCAAACATTAATGATAGCTATCCACACTTAGTGCAGATATATATACACTCATGTGAAATGATCCCTCCAATGTAGCCATTCAAGCAAATGGATACTTGACAATAGATGGCATTTGGCTTCTCCATGTAGAAAGAAAAATTGGGAAAATGGCGACTCAGAAAATGGAAACTCAAACTTTCCACTGAAAACCTCTTCATGATCCATAGATACAACATCGTTCTTCTTCTCTAATGACTATAATAGACTAGCCACATGATCTTGAAGAACATGGAAAATTACTTATTGTTGACTTGGAGAAAACGAAATATACCCTTCCCTTAATGATTCCAACAGATCAGCAAAAGAATCTTCAAAATCATGATTAGTTACCTTTACTTAATGATCGGAAAGAAGAAGGAAGCAGTGTTTCAGAAACTCAAGACTATCTTGGAAAGAAATGGGATCAATCTGTTCATCAGTCTTGCCATGTACGTCAAGGAAAGGAACAATGTGTTCTTGAAAATATTCATTTGAAGCAACCATATCTTGAAATTATAACAAAAAAGTTTATGAATGACCCTTCATGTATATCACTAAGAGTGTCATCTTGGCTTTAAAAATTTTTGAATGTGTCAATTCAAGAGATGTATAATCATGAATAGATTTTGCACTATCCAAGGAGTCCAAAACATTCTTCTCTTCATTATCCTCTTGTAATGTTTGATAATTATTTTCTACCATAATTACATTGTCAGAAACCTCCACACATGCCAATTCAAAATTCCGATTTACACAAATCTGCTCTTGAAATAATGCTTCAGAAAATGGATGAGCCGAAGGGAGTGATGAATGTCCAAAGATTCTTCTCTTCATTATCCTCTTGTAATGTTTGATAATTATTTTCTACCATAATTACATTGTCAGAAACCTCCACACATGCCAATTCAAAATTCCGATTTACACAAATCTGCTCTTGAAATAATGCTTCAGAAAATGGATGAGCCGAAGGGAGTGATGAATGTCCAAAGATCCATTTTCATGCATTTCATCAGAAACCTCATCTTGGTATTCACAAACATAGTCTTGAAATAAAAACCCATAAAAAGAACAATCTGAAAAAACAAATGAATGACTATCTTCATACTTTTGATCATACAAATATTTACAAGCATGTTGCAAATTTTCATCAATTTCAGAAAAAGAACTTGATTGTCATCATTTAAATCCTACTTAGTTTCCTTTTCATCCAATATATCAGCCACCATTTCTTCTTGGTAATGGAAAGGTTTCTCGTTCAAAAGCTTCTAAAATTTCTTCATCCATGAATTCTTCATCACCATAATAGTTTTCCAGATTTTGAAAGAAATCCTCAAAATGGTCACAACAATTCCCAACCAATGACAAAGAAGGATGCGATTCTTTGTATTTCTCAAAAAACACTAAATGAAAATCTTTAAGGGAATACAAGCTCCCAGGTGGAAAACCTTCATACCAATATCTCACTTTTTCCTCCAAGGTAGCATGTGAAATTTGACCAAATGAAGAGAAACATAATCTCCTTTCCGATCTTTGAATTTTGGCAAATAAGTTTTCCAATCTACATGAGGCATGTGATTTGGAAAGCTAGGCATATGAGCACGATTCATAGGCACATACCTCGTAGCTGAATTCAATTTTGGCCAATAGAGTTGTTAGTAAAACCTTGATTTCCGAATCCTGCTATCAGTGGAGTCTTTGGATTAGGTTAAAAACATATTGGAGTCATCAGGTGAATGGTTCAATTTTCATATGTCTAACTTTTGTCCACCATCAACAACCAGATCTGAACTTTGATGATCTTTCCCGGAGAAGATGGAACCTTTTGTTCCCCGACAATGGCGCCAATATGTTAGCATCCTGCAATTAACCTCTAGGTTGAAAAAATGATCACACGGGTAACCAAAAACCACTTTTAGGCTAAGTTCCCCCCCCAGCCTTGGAAAGGACTCTCTCGCTAGGTTCTTCTATCAATCAACTAGATTATTGATAGGATCTAGATTTTAGGTTGGTTATGATGACCAGAGGATGATTTTGAGTTTGATTTATTAAAGGTGGGTGTAGAGGGCATAACTACTTAGAACCAAAGCACATTGATAGATCCAAATGAATAAGGGACATGGTGCACTTGAAATAGTGGCAAGAAAGGCATACCTATTGGAAATCAATCAAAACTCGTTGTAGTGGATGGATGAGTAAGATGAAGGAGAAGATGACTAACTAAGCATCAAGCCAAGGATGAGTTCAGATTTGTCATAGAGGAAGATGATACACATATGACTAGTTCAATTAATCAGAGCAACATATTGAATTATGAAAAATCCATTTTCAAACTTGATCATGAAGAAAGTTTACAGTATGAGATCATATATTTAAGCACAGATTTGAAAGAAAATACATATCATACACAAGAGAAACACATATCAATAGATATGACACAAGAATCACTGTTCAAAATGCAGCTGCCTTGTATTCATTTGGTGTTATGAAACCAAATCACAAAATAGAAGAAAGAGATAGGTCAACGACTTAAAATGTAGCCTCTTCGAGGGGGAAACCTCCTTTACATTACACAAATGAACAATTCTTGGATGATACAGATGACAATATCTCCTTTCTATATATAGGAGTCTAAGGGGTCACAATATAATCATAGCTGACATAACAATAATAATTTAAGGGCACAACAATAACAATAGTGGGCTTCTATGGGGCACAATAATAACAATATGGGGACAACATGGGCACAACAATAACAATAAGGGGTACAATGCAATAATAATAAGGGAATACACTAGTGTTATAGGGACCTAACATGCCCCTCTCCTTCAAAAAAGTGTTTTCCTCAATGCTTGAGTAGTTCTTGGATGCTTCTGTATAAAATTCTCATCCTCCCATGTAGAATCTTCAGTAGGTAATCTCTTCCACTTGATGAGATACTCTGAAATTGATTGTTTTCGCATCTATCGAGTTCTTTTTTCTGTGAATGCTTCAGGTTCCAATATGATTTTTCCTTCCTCTTCAAGCTCCGAAAATATTTTTGAACTAGGAGCTTGTCACCTATAACCTTTTTTAAGCATGAAACATGGAAAAATTGGTTCACTCGGGAATATGAAGGAAGTTACAATTTGTATGCCATAGTACCAATCTTTTTCAACACCTTGTACGGACCATAATATTTTGGCGATAATTTATTATCCTTCTTATTTTTCTTGAGGGGCATTTGTTTGTATTATTGTAGCCGTAGAAATACATAGTTACCTACATCAAAACTTCTTTCGCTGCGATGTTGATCTGCCTGTTGTTTCATTCTATTCTGCGCCAAAGTGAGGTTATCCTTTAAGAGTTGGAGAACTTTTTGTTGGTGTTCGATGTGATGTTCCACTGCTTGAACCTTAGAATTTTCTCTTAAATATGATGTGATGGATGGTGGATGATATCCATAAAGTGCCATAAATGGGGTCATTTTTTCTGCAATATGGAAGGAAGTTTTATACCACCATTCAATGAGAGGAAACCACTTGACCCATTGTGTCTATTTATCATATACAAAGCAACATAGATATCCTTCCAAACATTTGTTCACTATCTCAGTTTTCCCATCAGATTGAGGATGATAAGATGAGCTATGAGCTAACTGAGTACCTAGATGTTGGCTTGAGGGGGCTTGACCCAGGTTCGGAGTTAATTAGCCAAACAAATCCCTACACTACTGGCGCTTTCGGCATCAGCCCGTGGAACATGGACTGAAGTCTCACCTGAAGCAGTATGGGGGGATGTTGGAACCAAGTTTCTGCACCCTTGAGATGTCTGAGGTGTCGATTTAGTCCAACTGTGCCTACCTTCGTGCAGGTCACTTCACGCACTGTCCTGACCTTGAATACCTTCACGATCTATTATAATCACGTTTCGTGCAGCACTAACTGTGGGCTGAGATGCTTTTGCGCTGCTATGGCAGCGTCCTGCGCTATTTTCGCAAATTACACTGCGTATCTTACTTATCTTCTTAAAGATATTAGTTAACTTCACGTAAACATATATGCTATCTTGCATTCACTTATTCAACACATTCATACATATTTGCACATCATATAAACATTAAAAGTGAAATGTATATTCAATGTAACTGATGCATAAAACAAGAAATAAATATGCAGAATGGATATGAAACTTCTCTTTATTAATGCTCCAACTATTACAGAATAGACTCGCCCTGCGCACTCAGCTGTAGACTAGTAGGTCTCTACGCACTCAGCTGCAGAGCCTTCTCCTACTCTACGACCCAAAACTAGACTTTACACTTCAGATATGACTCAATTCTTCATCCTTATCATTATCATTCCATGATCTATTCATCTATTAACTACTTAGAGCCTTTCTCTATTTATACAATCCCATGGTCCGCGGACCATGGGTAGATCTCTACAACTGACATTACATTAAAAACTTGAGGGCAAACAACCCTATGACTCTTTTACAAACTATGCGCTCCGCGCCCACAAAATGTGGAGTCTTTACATCGGGGTTACAACTTTTGACCAAAATCTGGGCTCTAAGCCCCAAAACTTCCCTTGGGGGATCTTGTGCCCAACACGCCCCCAGTACAAACATCATGACTCGCCCTCAAGTCACTTTGTCGGTGTGGATATATTTGCGTGAAGACCTCCCAACTCTACTTGGATCACTACAAGATTGGCAGTGCATTGAGCGGTTCCTGCTGCACTTCCTAGACGCGCTGTTCAGAGACCGATATAGCTGAAATACCTCCCTGAACCTATTCTTGTGTTCCTTGCATCTGCATGAGATTTGCTTCAATAGAGGTGGTAATGACGATGCCTCAACAATCCATGGTGGTAAGCACACCTTCAAAATTGTTTCCTTATGTCGAGCAACATCCACCTTCTCCTTGAGCACTTTCGCATATTGCATCTGCGCGAGCCTCTGTGTAAGGGCAACCGTCTGCGCGGTCCATTTTACTTCATCATATTTCTGTTGTAGCTCGTGTGCCTATGTTTCTAGGCAATGTATGGTCGGGTCATTTTGCAAAGTGGTGAGAACCTCGAACGACTCGAATAGATTTGTGTAGTGTTTCACTGCACTGTTGACCTCCGCTATTGCTACTGTAATTGTGCTAGCGCGCTGTTCCTTGACCTCTGGCGGAGTTGAAGGTTGCACCTTCAATTGTAGTTTGACTATCTGGAGGTTCAGTTCTAGATGAACCTTGTCCATCGCTTCTTTTGCCTCGCGCACCACTATTGCGAGTTTTCAGATGCGCACATCCGTTGGTTCCTCTGCTTGGATGGCCAGCTCCGGGACCATCTGGTAGGCTTCGTCAACCACCTGCACTAGCTGTCGGTTCTGTGCCATGTAGTTAGATGGTGGGGTAACCTGTGTACGCCTTAAAACGATTGCCATTGACTTTTCCTAGGAAGAGTTCTCCATTTAACTTTACTAACTGCACCCGCCACCATCTGTGATCTCCTTAATAAAATATGGTCCCAGCCAGTGCATTTTGAGCTTCCCTGGGAATTTATTGAACTCACTATCATACAACAACACCAAATCATTCACCTTGAAGGTGCAAAACTTAATATGTCGATCGTGCCAAGCCCTTTTGCGTTGCTTTTGGACCCGTTGGTGAAATCCAGCCAAAAATCGTTCTTCCTCGAGCTCCTCCAAATATGCGAGCCTCTCCTCCAGGGTTCCACGGTCTATCATACCTATGAGCACCGCTATGTGTAGACTAGGCATGATGTATTCCATAGGCATTACAACTTCCACTCCATAGACATTACAACTTCCACTCCATAGACAAGCCTAAAAGGTGTCTGTCTCATCAGTTTCTTGCATGTTGTCCTGTAAGCCCATAATACTACAGGTATGCGCAGGTCCCAATCACTTCGCTGCACGTTACATACTTTGGTCAGCACGGTCTCCAGTACTTTTTTGAACGCTTCTACTGTCCCGTTAGCCTGCGGGTGATGCGGTGTGATTTTCTGATGATACACCCGAAATTCTTCCGTTATCATGCTGATCGTCTCGTTCAGGAAATGTGTACTACGATCGCTCATCAAGATCTTTGGACATTTGAAACGCATCAATACATGTTCAAATAGAAACTTCACAGCTGTCACAGTCGTGAAATCGTTTACTGGCTGTGCTTCTACCTAACAAGTTAGGTACTCTGTTGCAGTGATAATATATCTCACACCTGTCTTTCCTTGAGGTTTGATAGGTCTTAAAAAGTTGATTGCCCACTTTTCAAAGGGTTGCAACATCATTTGTGGATTCAAAGTCATCTCATACCTCCGCGATGGTTTACCCGTTCTTTGACATACATCACAAGCTTTGCAATGTGCTTTTGAATCCTGATGAAGGGTCAACCACCACAATCCTGAAAGGAAAATCTTCTGCGCGGTTTCTCTCCCTGCATAATGTCCTCCCGCAACACCCCCATGAGCGTCCGTGAGGATATTGATTCATTCAAACTCAGGTACATACCTTCGCAGTACCTCATGCACACCTCATCATTCCCATTCTTATATAGGTGCCCTGCAATGACAGAGAAATCTGCCGCGCGCACCACTAGTTCCTTCTTCTACTGGACAGAATACCCTTTTGGCACAGTTCCAACCGTGAGAAAGTGAATTATATCTTCAAAATGTCCATCCACTATGCGCATAGCAAAGAGTTGTGCGTCGAGTAATCCTTCCTCTAGACTAGTAGGTTCCTCTCTTGTCTCAATGCGTGATAAGTGATCTGGTCCCGCGTTCAATTGTCCAGGCTTCACAACAACTTCAAAAGCATATTCTTTGAACAATAAAAGCCATCTGCATATGCGCCCCCCCAACACAGGCTTATTGACCAGGTACTTCAGCGCGGAATGATCTACATACATCTTAAAGTAACCTCCTAGCAAGTAGTGTTGATACTTCTTGAGCGCATATACCATAGCGAGTCCCTCACGTTCAGTGGTGGAATAGTTCTTTCTACTTTAGATAATCTACGACTCGTGAACGCAATAGGGTGATCCAGGCCTTCTCCACCCTCCTGTGTTAGTATTTCCCCTAGCGCTATACTTGATGCGTCAACATGGACATGAAACTCTTTCTTCCAATTCGGGAAGACCAGAATCGACATAGTAACCATCTTTTCTTTCAATACATCCAAGCTTTTCTCACAGTAATCGTTCCAGCAGATCGTGACATCCTTTTCAACAGCTTTTCCATCGGTGCGATGATCTGGGCATAAATTTTGATGAATTCCTTGTAGTACCCCGTATGCCCCAGAGTAGCGTGCAAATATTTCACATTTCGTGATGCTTCCAAATTCAGAATCACCACGCTTTTCGCGGGGTCTACCGTCAGCCCTTGTATACAAACCACATGCCCCAATAGGTTCCCAAAAGGAATGAGAAATGTACACTTCTTGAGGTTGAGCGCGATTTGGTATCTTTGGCATGTATCCAACATCAAGTGCAGGTTCGCTACATGGCACCTAACCAGCCCAAATACAGTCCAAATGTCAAAATAGACCTCCTAGAACTTATGAATATATTCCCTGAATGCCGCAACAACTACGCGCAAAAAGATAGCAGGGGCATTCTTCAATCCAAATGGCAAGACAGTATATTGAAAGCAACCCCACTTAGTCGTGAAGGTTATCTTACTCCTATCCTCCGGTGTGATTTTGATTTGGTGGTACCCTGAGAACCCATCAATGAAAGAATATGCTTGCTGACCGCCTACATTGTCTAACACCTCATTTGTGAATGGAGTTGGGAATGGATCATGCACACAAGCGTCATTCAACTTTCAGAGATCCATGCATATTCTTATTTTTCCATTTGCTTCTTCTTTTGTACCACCATCAGGCTCACCCAATCAGATTCGTCCACAGGCTCAATGACGCCTGCCATGAGCATTTTGTCTAGTTCTATGCAGACCTTCTCCTTGTATTTCGGATTCTTAACTGGCTTCACGTCGAGTTTTAACGTGATCTTCATTACCCCTAAATCTTTAATTATTCCCTTCAAATCCGTAAACTTAGTCGGGAATAAGTCCTGATATTCGCAGAGTAATTCAATGACCTTATCCACCGTCAACCACCCCAATAGTCTCCAATCTTCGCAATTTTAGGTTCTGCCTCCATACCAATATTCACCTGCTTAGTATTCACCGGCGCAGTTATGTTAGGGTTCTCAATCTGTGGTCCCTGAACCTCGTGGTGGCCTTCCGTCTCTGGAATGTTAATTTTCCACGGATCTTCGTCTTATTCTTCAACGATTACATTATAACATTCCAGCGCGCAACTTAGCTAAGTATCCCATTCAGGATGAATCGATTCTATCGGCTTCTGTGGTATCCTAAAGATGGCTGCTTTTAACTTTTGTAGTTCTTCATCAATACTGTCCCAATCATCCTCAAAACTAAAGGTCATCACGAACCCTTCACGTAGAAAATCCCATTCACCTGTCACGTGGCAGAGCTCTGTTTCTATATACCAGTTCATGGGTATAACATCCAAGGTATGACAGAAAAGGTGTACCCACTCAGGCTGTGGCTTTTCCCCATAGGCCTGTGTCCATAGGGCCAGATGTGTGCGTGGATCATCCTGCCCATTGTACTTATCTGTCAGTTGCACCCTAGGCTTTCCAAATCGTAAGCGCGTCATTCCCCTACACTCGCGCCAGTCATCAAAGCTCCTTTTGTGCATACCCACCACCTCACGGGCTTAGCACGCAGTATCAAATCCAAGGCCTAGAACCGTTGCTTTTCTAGAACCTCCCTTTCAAGTTTATTCAAGAAGGTATCTACCTGACTTAGACCATCATAAGTAGGTAGGTCTCTTACTTCTGTCGATACACAGCGCAACGACCTTGTCATCATATTACAATTCAGTGTAGTTACCTCATGTAAGCAATTCTACCATCTCTCCATCTCCTCGTCTGAATCCGAAGTACAGGAGCTTGCGCTCTCCCATGCAATCCGCCCATTCGTGGTAGGATTCACCCAGTCCTGGTTTCGTGCTATTATCTTATAGATGCAGTCCAAATCATCATTACTTTCATAGTCGCGCACTAGCTCCATATAACACGGTCCTTCAACAGGGTCCAAGGGTATAATTACACGTAGTGACTTATTTTCAAAAATCAGTTTTCGCTTTTTCAGATTAATCACCCTATTCATGTCAGTGGCCCAATCAATCCCTAAGAGCGTGGGGTAAGGATTTCTGTCATCAACAATCTCTATCACTTCAAAGTCTGCTAGCGCGCTCGCTCCCTCAATGTCCACGGTTATTCCCTGTAATCACCCCATGGGTATTATTTTCTGTTGGTTCGGCATTCGCAGTTGAATAGGAGACCACTGTAGCGTAGGTCTTCCCATTCGCTCCCATGTTTGCTTCGGCAAAACATTCACATCCGATCCTAAATTTAGGATAACTTGATCCATATCATATTCTTCGATCTACGTGGTTAGTCTCATTTCTCTTCTCGTTCTTGTCTTATGTTTTCCGATCTTCCTGACTACGCGCGGTTCTCCTGGCGCGGTCCCAACACATCTGTTAATGAGTTCCTATAACCCTTTTATAGCTTTACTATCACACAATAACTTAATACATGTTTCCAAGAACGTTGTGAGCATGGATGGGTCGATCTCCAGCTCTAGCCTATCTTTGCTTCCTGAAGTGGAGGCATCAATGAAGCTCTTCTTAGCTTCCACGAAGGTTTCCTGAGTGCGTTCCAAATCAAACTCCACTTCTTTCGCTGGAGCTTTACGAACCAAAGTACTATCTTCTGGTTGTTTGCCTTTGTCATCTCCCACCATGATTCCACTTCAGAGCACAATGTTTATATTCGGATCTTACTCGTGTGGCTCAGACCTCATCATCTGTAGGTTCTGAGTCAGGGGAGGCGATAACGTTCCTTTATCGCGTATCCTAGCTATCAGTGTAGGACAATCTTTTGTCTCATGATCAAACAAGTTGCAATACAAATACAACGGGCGCATTGGATTTGTGCAATCATTGGCATAATGTCCTGGCCCTCCGCAATTGTAGCATATCAACTCTCCGTGACCTCTTTTAGGTCCTCTTCCACCTCGGCCTCATCTGCGCCCTTGAAATCCTGTTCGTGCCATTCCTACATTCTGGTCAAGGGGCCACATTTCAGCCTGAACTCTGTAGGTGGGAGTTCTATCCATCATTAACTCATAGCTTCTACAAGTGTTCTCATCGTGGCCCACTGACCTACAAAAGTTGCAAAACAACTGTTGTGAATTTTGCGTGTATTTCTGTAATAAGTGACAATTGTCCATGGTATGTTTTCCTGCTATTTGAAAAATCACGTACCACAAAGCAGGTGCCGCGCTAGGTCTTGCTTATGCTTCTAGTCTTAAGGGCATCGACCCTCCTCCTGCGAGGTAATTTGTGAAAACCGAGCAGTGGTCCTTGTCATGACCCTGACCCTTGCATTTTACGCACGACACCTCTTTGCGCACTTCTTGTCGAGCTGTCCTGTCTTGTTTTAGACTCTGCATCTCAAGGCATAAATTATTCAATTGCGCGTGGATATGTTGGACTCCCAAGTTAGGATCCTGCATCGGGGTCTCATGTAACCTCATCGCGATCTCTAAGGACTTTGCCTGAGTCGTTAATTTCTGTTGCGATAGCGCACTTCTCATATGTGGCGTTAGCGATGCTACAGACCATTCGCGATGTTGTCCATCCACAGATTCATATTAGCTTCGCGAACTGTACATTTCAGCCTCTGATCTAGCTCCCAAGGAGTCTCGCCTGGTAGTATTGTGATCTCTTTGAATCCAATGATTGACTATGCTTCAGACTTCGGTCTGCTAAATTCTATGTCTAGCAATGCTTAGATATCCACGATTCCCACATTTGGATTATCACTGGAGTTCTTAATATACCATGTCAGCACATGGTCCTGCAAGGCACTAACTAGTGTCACTTTCTTGATATTGTCATTTGTAACTCCTTGCGCTTCCCATACAACCCTTACCACGAACCAGAATTGGTCTGGATCCTCATTTCCCAAACCCTTGAACACAAGCAACTTCATTGTGCTTGCCATATTGAATCGCGGTGGTGGTGGAGGTGGTACAGGTGAAGATGGAGGTGATGGTGGTGAAGCTGGTGGCGGTGTGGGTGGGGGTGGTATTCACGGAATTCTTTGCCTTATCAGATGGATCACACTTCGCAACAAGAACTTTGTGAGCTCTTCCTTGTCCCCTCACGGAGGTGAAATCAAGGGGCTAGTTTCGGGTCCCTTACTTCCTTTGTTCCTCTAAGATTTTCCACTTCGCGTAGCCCAAGCATCAAGGTAACTACATGACTCTCTTTTTGCACAATAGCATTTTAATCCAAGTATTCAAAGAATTTACGTACTTACCTCGCGGTCCCTTGAGAAAGCATCGCTCTGCCTCGCTATAGCTGACTGAGGTGTCGACTGCGAACTCAGTAATGAATCCTCCTATAATCCAATCAAGCTAATGATCAACGACGCACGTGATCTTATCCTCTGATGCTTCCAATCTTTGCAATACCTCTCGGGTCCACACAATAGCATTGTCGAGTGTCCACCTTCCTTGGCTATCTGCTAGCTTCGCGATCCAATCGTACAACTCAGTAGGGAAAGAAGCGAAGAAGATTTTGTGGATATCTGTGTACAGGTAGCAGTCTAACCACTCTTATTTTGTCAGTTGCAGATTCTTGTTCTCCTGTGCTACGAACTCGTGAATTATTTTGTCCAACCAACCTTCAATTTCCTTCTTAGTTGGATTCCAATGATACGACATCAGACCTCTCTATGCAGATTCTGGTCCCGGCAATAGAACCATTTGTTGGCTTGCGGGGGCTTGACCCAGGTTCGAAGTTAATTAGCCAAACAAATCCCTACACTACTGGCCCTTTCGGCATCAGCCCGCGGAGCACAGACTGAGGTCTCACCTGAAGCGGTATGGGGGGATGCTGGAACCAAGTTTCCGCACCCTTGAGATGTCTGAGGTGCCGATTTAGTCCAACTGTGCCTACCTTCGTATAGGTCACTTCACGCACTGTCCTGACCTTCAATACCTTCACAATCTGTTATAATCGCCTTTCGCGCAGCCCTAACCAGGGGCTGAGATGCTTTCGCGCTGCTATGGCAACGTCCTGTGCTATTTCCCCAAATTACACCGCGTATCTTACTTATCTTCTTAAAGATCTTAGTTAACTTCACATAAACATATATTCTATCTTGCATTCACTTATTCAACACATTCATACATATTCACGCATCATATAAGCATTAAAAGTGTAATGTATATTAAATGTAACAGATGCATAAAATAGGAAATAAATACGCAAAATGGATATGAAACTTCTCTTTATTAATGCTCCAACTGTTACAGACTCGAATCGCCCTGCACACTCAGCTACAGGGGTCCACGCACTCAGCTGCAGAGCCTTCTCCTACTCTATGACCCAAAACTAGACTTTACACTTCAGATATGACTCAACTCTTCATCCTTATCATTATCATTCCATGATCTATTCATCTATTAACTACTTAGAGCCTCGCTCTATTTATACAATCCCATGTTCCGTAGACCATGGGTAGATCTCTACAGCCGACATTACATTAAAAACTTGAGGACATACAACCTTATGACTCTTTTACAAACTACGCGCTCCGCACCCACAAAATGCGGAGTCTTTACATCAGGGTTACAAATTTTGACCAAAATCTAGGCTCTAAGCCCCAAAACTTCCCTTGGGGATCCCGCGCCCAACACTAGACAAGAAAATAATTCTGTCTAGAAATTTCTAGTGAAAATAGGATCTATGTCACTTACAATAATCTTTGGGTTTCCATGTAGCTTTTGAATTGTTTCCATTAATGGAGTAGAAACTGTACTGACTTTAAATGGATCATATAATGCATAAAAGTGTGCATACTTGGTAATTCTATCAACAACCACCATGATGACACTGTTTCCTTCGGACTTGGGTAGCCCTGTGATAAAATCCATTGAAACCTCCTCCTAACGTTGAGTTGGAATGGATAAAGGTTGTAATAGACTTGGGTATTAATTGTCTCAACTTTATTTTGTTGGCAAACCAAACATTCCGCCATCAAATTTTGAATATCATATTTAAGGCCATCCCGAAAAAATTCCTTCTTAACCTTCTGGTAAGTTTTTAAAAATCCGGAATGCCCTCCTAAGGGAGATGTGTGAAATTCCCTAAGAATCTTTTGTTTGAGTTGGGACTTCTTACAGAGGTATAAGAGATCTTTGTACCATAACAAATTATTTTTCTAGCTAAATGTATTAGATGTATTATTATCTTGTTGCAACTTTTGAATGAGTGCCCACACTTCTTTGTTATTCTTCCATTCATCCCATGCTTCGTTTATCCAATCTGGTTGGATAATAGAAATGGTACAAAGCAATGATTCCACATCCTCATCCTTTCTTGAGAGTTCATCTACAACAACATTTTGCTTCCCTTTTTTGTATATGATTTCAAAGTCATAACCCAACATATTTTTGCCCATTTTTGCTACTCTTCTAAAGATAATATTTTTTCTAAAAAGTATTTAAGACTATCATGATTTGTTTTTACCTTGAAGTGTGTTCCCATTAGGTAAGGTCTCCATTTCTTAAGTGCATGTAGTATTTATTGCCAACATTTCCTTCTCACAAATAACTCTGTGTAAGTATTTTCCTTTGATTGGATGACTTTCGAAAGCAATGAGTCTTTCTTCTTGCATTAAAACAACACCAATTCCATTTCCCAAGGCATCACATTCCACAATAAAGGTTTTTGTGAAGTCTAGTGTAGCTAAGACCGGTGTTTGGCACATTGCCTCTTTAAGATGTTCAAAGGTCTTCGTTGCTTCTGGAGTCCAAGAAAATGCATCTTTCTTTAGTAATGTTGTTAGAGGTGCTGCTATTCTCCCATATTTCTTAACAAACTTGCGATAATACCCTGTCAAACCGAGAAATCATCGCAGATGATTTATGGATGTGGGGATTTTCCATTCCTTAATGGATTTAATTTTTCTAGGTTCTACCTTAACACATTCATGAGATACAATATTACCCAAATATTCCACCTCTTGTACTCCAAAGAAACATTTTGAGGTTTTTGCATATAATTATTTCTCCTCCAATAGTTTGAGCACTCTATCAACATGTTGAACACGATCCTTCCAAGGCTTGTTGTAGATTAGTATATCATTAAAAAATACTAACATAAATTTTCTAAGGAAGGGTTTGAAAATGGAATTCATCAAACCTTGAAATGTAGAAGGTGCATTAGTAAGGCCAAAAGGCATGACCAAAATTCATAATGACCCTCATGAGTTCTAAATATTGTTTTCAGAATGTATTCAGTCTTCATTCTGATTTGATGATATCCTGAACGAAGTTCTAACTTGGTGAAGTAAATTGCTCCATGCGATTCATCCAATAATTCATCAATGAAAGGAATGGGGGATTTATCTTTAATAGTGAGCTTGTTGATCTCCCTATAATCTGCACACATGTGCCATGATCCATCCTTCTTGTGCACCAATACTACTGGAGCAGAGAAAGAACTTTGACTAGGTTGAATTATACCAGCCTCTAACATTTCTGCAACCATACGTTCAATTTCACTTTTTTGGTCATAAGGATATCTGTAAGGCCTGATGTTTTGAGGAACACTTCCTGGAATCAAATGAATAGCATGATCATGATCACGAATAGGTGGTAGGCCTTTGGGAGTCTCAAATACCCTGGAATGATTGTCCAAGACTTTTTAGAGATTCGGAGAAATAGATGATTCCAATGTCAGAACCTCTAGCAAACATAATTGTGAAATTATGCCTCGTTGTTCTTTCTTTAGAAGCTCTGTCATGCCGTTAGAGCTGATTATCTCTCCTGGTTTCCCTGTGATACCCCTTAATTCAACTTCCTTTCCTTCTGAAACAAATTTCAAGAAAAGTTCTTGAAAATTAAAAGTTATCGTCCCCAAAGATTGTATCCATTGGACTCCTAGTACAACATCAACACCACCCATTGGAATGGAAAGCATTGGACTATTCAACACATATTCTCCCATGGATAGATTGATATTATGGAACTTTCCAGAGCAATTTATGGTTCCTCCATTTGCAACCATCACTTGGCACTCTGGGGCCGGATATAAGAAGCAATTCAATTCCTTGGCTATCTTATAATGAATTAAATTATGGGTACTTCCCGAATAAATCAACACTATTACCTTTTTCTTCTTGATATGTCCTTCTATCTTGATAGTTTGAAGAGTGGTAATTCTGGACAATGCATTACAAGATATTTTCGGATTCATTTCTTCTTTCTCTAGGGTTTGTTCCTAGTGTGTATCATATTCTTTTGATGTTTCTTGTTCATTTTCTTCCTCCTCTTCACAATCTATGTAAAATAATTTCTTCTCAGCACACTTATGACCTTTAGTGTATTTGCTATCAAAAATGTAACAAAGCCCTCTTGCTCTTTTTTATTCCAATTGTTGTGGTGTCAACCTGATAGGTTGTGGAAGGCTAGGGGAAACAACACTTCCATATTTATAGTTGTGAGTCGTAGGCTTCCTTGTTGCCATATTTTTTTTTTCAATTTTTCTTGCCAACCTGAATCCCTTCTCCAATGAATCAGGTTCCCAAATGTGAACCTCATGTTGGATGTTATCCTTTAAAGTCCCTATGAACACATCAATACTATGCTCCTTTGGAATATCTTTTACCTTTATATTTAATTTTTCGAAGTCCTCAATGTGATCCACCATTGAACCCTTTTGTTTGAGATTTATCAATTGGTTAAAAAAGGTGTTTCTTTTTGTATCCTCACAATGTGCTATCATTTCTTCCATAAAAATTTCCAAAGTGACAATTTTTTTATGAGAGCAAAGCCATCAGTACCATACAAACTGATTGGGTTTCAAATATAAAGTTGCAATGCATACCTTTTGTTTGCTTTGCACATTATGGAGATCAAAATATTGCTCCATCTGTAGTATCCATGTTACAAGATCCTTGCCATCAAACTTCCTCATATCGATCTTTCGAACATGGAGGGTCTTCAATCCAACATTAGAGTCTATGAAATCATGACTAACATTTCTTTTTTTCTCATCACGAGTTTCCTTTACTACCCTTTTGCCATTAGTAAGCATTTCTTGTAGCAACTTTGTCAAATCTATCTTCAAATATTCCATGTTTCCTTTAAGTTTTTCTTCTATACCATCCATATTAGCTTCCATGCCATCCATATTAGCTTCCATTCCATTCTTTAAACCATCCATCTTAGCTTCAGTTACTTTTTGTGAGAGCGAAATTTGTTGCACTTGGTCTCGTAATTTTGATATATCATGTTGCATTTCTTCCTCTTCTTCATGTGTCATAGTAGAGATTTCAGGTTGCTTACTAGGTGTTTCCATTTTATTTCTTTGGGTCATCAATGAATAATAATTATGCTTCACAATGCCCTTTGAATCACTTCAAACTACTTTCTCAAACAAGGCTTATGCAAATTAAAAAAAAAAACTACTTGTATGGGCTTGATCTTGAAATACCTGTAACTCTGTAATTTTGGATCTTGAAGTTTTGAAATTGTCGCTTGTGATAGCCCTCTAATTCTTCTTCCCAACCCTGCAAGTCTGATAAAAATTGGATTCCCGAAAAAAGAGTTATGCCCAATCTCCTGCAATGACCTAATTATAGACTAGTTCAGTAGAGCGAATTTGTACGATGTGCCACATGTCACTGTTTCGACCTTAGGTTTTGAAAACGATACCCAACAAACTAAAGTCCATCTTGTTGCACTAAAAATTATCACCTTGACATTTTGAAATCTGTGTGAGTCTATCACTACTCATACTTTCCTCCTTTGCAAGTCTTAAGCCTCAGTTCTTCATGTCAAGCCTTGAAAATAAGAGAAAGCCCTTAAAAGTCTCTAAAACTCTGGTTCCGCACTTTCTCTTAGCATTACCTGTGGTCACGCACCTAAAGGTCATGTCTCCTACGTACATGATCGCTCTATCTCTGTGTAATGGTTGCGGACCCCCGTAAAAGTCAAAAAGGCGCAAATACATTCTTAAAAACTCACTTTGAGTCATTTCTAGAAGCTTCTGGAAGGAATCTTGAGGTGGCAAGTTCGCTCCTTTAAAGTTCATGCATCCCATACCTTAAGGAGCTAACCCCTTGATGTGAGGAGCTTATCCCTTTGAAGGAGGACTCTATCCCTTCATAGGTGGACCTGTAACCTCCTTCCTTTGCACTATAAAATGAAGCATTGGGCTGGTTACTTGGGAGGTTGAAAGCTGAATATTTTTGAGGTGAAATGTTGTTGGAACTTAGTCTTCCTAATTGAGCTTTTGTGAGGAAAGATTACATACCTCTTTGACCTCATTTAGAAGAGTGTGAGGCTTGTCAAAGTAAAGGAGATTCCTGTTTCAGACCCTGGGAAGAGCTTGTACAACATCAAGGCACCAAAGGTTGTAAAGTTCTTCTATTTTCAAAGTTAATACAATCAAGTTTATTTTTCTCAATAAGTTGTGTTTTGTGGTTTATTTCATGGATTCCTTGATCACCATGATGAACATGATTTATTATATTAGCTATGCAGGTGTTATTTGATGTGTGCTTGTTTGTGATTGTAGGTTCTCAAAAGGAAACTCTTTCAGATGATTGAAGGATGGCTGCCACAAACTAGAGTTGGACTTAAGGTAGGGTCTAAAACACCTCTATAGATTTTATTAATGAATCGCAATATGTTTAGAGAAAGGTAGATTTGCTTGTCCTATTTGTTGCTAGATATCTTTTGATACTAGGGAGATCGACCTTGTCCGTAAGAACGATTTATCCGGCCAACAAATTGGCGACTCCACTGGGGAACTGAATTTGGTTTTTGGTTTTCCTTTTTCTTTGACTTGAGAAACTTGTTCTTGTTTCTGGTTTTTGCTTGATGTGTGTGGGATTGGGTAGTTTTTAGGATCTGGATTATTTTTTGATTTTCCGAAGTTTACAGGGAACTTCTTCGGACTTTTCCTTTAGTACACAGAGCGGTACCGCATCTGGTTCTACTGGAAGCATGCGGACCCTGTTAAATTTTTGAAAAACTTAAAATGTTTTCTTCCAGTTAATTTTAGGTTTTATTTACGACTGTTAGTGTCTACCCAGATCTGCATGTGTTCTGTCAAAAATCTCTTGCAAGTAAGTTCCATTGGCATTTTTGTTTTAGATGATTTTCTAGAAGTTTTGCATGCCTGGATTGGTTTTCACTTGGTCTTTGTAGTGACTCAGAGATTAGAAGCCTACGAAACCTTAGATTACCCTGGTCCTTTTTGTCTTCTTGATGAGTTTGACTGGTTTGTGAAATCTACCCTTGGTGAGAAATATATTTCGTTTTCTCTTTGAAAAGCTTTGAACGAACTTGCTTATAAGTTTTGGATTTCATTTTTATAAAAGAAAACACATTTGGATGTTTTTTTTGATTGATTTGTTTTTCTGAATGAATTAATCCTTAGTTTACTGAATAACTAAGTAAAATGTCCTCAAAAAGATTTTAAGCTTTTATATGTTAGGTTTTTCAAGTTTTCAGATCTCAAAATTAGCTTTTTAGTTTTGAGTGTTTTCTAGAACTTGTAGGATCTCTTTTAAAAGAAAATTGTTTTTGTAGTTTTTGTGTGTTGAAAAAGAAAAGGAATTTTTTGTGAGCTTTAATCAGTAGTCTCGTTTTGAGTTTATTGAAAAATACAAAAGATTTTCTTTTATTTCTATGTTGAAAGAAGGATTTGTTTCTAAAAGAATTGCATTGTCAACTCTTTCTTTTAGCTAGAAATTCGTTGAAGGAAAAACGAATTGTTTATCATTTTAGGTGCATTTTTAGTGTTTTTGGAGTCGAGTCTTCACACCATCAAAGTTTCATTTCCATACCTATTGACTTAAGAAATAACCCATAAAAATAACGCTTAAATAAAATTGATCTAGCAATCTTTTTTATTTCTAGGGCTCTTATCACCAATATAGCTTAGGCTAGTATCTTGGAGTAGGGAGTAATTAACTCTCCAAGATAGTTAAAACAAACAAGTAGCTATATCTTGCAGTAGGAAATAAATCCAATTGTAATTGATATAATCTGGGAAGCTCCTCTTAAAGGATTCAATCACGAGATCATGTCCGAACCTTTGAGACAATCAAGTCTGTCTCATTGGGAAAGATAGAAGATTTGCACGTATTAAAAATGGTAAACCTCAGATTAACCATTGTCGAGGAGCCTAGGGTCACTTGTTGGTAAACCTCAGATTGATCATGTCGAGGAGCCTTCAAGGGGATTGAGCTTTGTTACTCTGCCCTTGCACGTAGATCAGATCGTAGACTATTCCCCCAGTTGTATTTGTTACTATTGGTAACGTTAGTGTCCATAAACTTAAGATTATTTCCTAAGGTGACGGTGAAAGACGGGTCTCACTGTACCTGGAGTAGATGTCGACTAGACTCACTTGGACTCTTTGGGGGGTTTTCTTCACTCGAGATGGTTATGTGAAGAAACTTGTGCCAGTCTGTTTCATTAAGCAGGTTGTCGGGGTAACTGTTCCAACTGCCCTTTTTGTATTGAATTCTACGACGTTGGATTTCATCACCAACTAGTGTTTTTAGTACGGGAAGTTACTGTTTGTGTGTGGTTTGAATTCTTAGATTATTTTAGGCATGTGATTCACTTGTTTGTTTCTTTAGAGACTTTAGGTGCTTTTATTGAAATTTTCTTTGTTTGCGTGTGATTATTTTCATCCTACACCTAGAGATTATTATCCTTGATCAATCATGTCAAGACAGTCATCCATGTTTTCCCAATCACCGGAAACATTTTTATATGGCGGTCCTACTGTTCCTTTGGGGTACCAGTCACTTTCTGGTACTTTTTTAGGAGCAACTCCTTGACCGACTGAACATCAGTTATCACCTGGTAATAATGGAACTAAAATGTTAAACGTAGAACAAATTTTTATGATGTCTGGTAGTATTCCAAACCCTCAACCTCAAGGTAGTCAGTTACTGCCTGGGGGGAAAGGTAGTCAGTTACCGCCTGGGGGGCAAGGTAGTCAGTTACCGCCTGGGGGGCAACCTCAAGGTAGTCAGTTATCACCTGGGGGGCAACCCCAAGGTAGTCAGTTTCCACTTGGAGGGCTACCTCAAGGTTTTCAACCTTCAGGATAGTACATACCCCAAGGTCAACCCCATATTCCTCAGGATGCTTATCAACCCCAGAATCAGTACGTGCCTCAGGGTTATCAACCTCAAGGTCAGTACCCAACTCAAGGTTTCCAACCGCCTTCTGGTCAGTCATTTTTACAAGGAGCTGGAAATGTACCTCCTAATTATTAGCCCTACGTTCAACCAGGTTATGGTCCTCCATATGTACAACCTTTTATGGGTCCCAGAATGAATATGGTGTGGGATCCATCTCAAACTCTACAGAATTTGCAGCCTAATGTACAGTTACCTTATCAAGCTGGATAGCCTTTGGTTTCTGGTCCAACCCAACAATATGTCCAACCTACGGTTCAAACATCTGCATTGGGTTTAGTTCAGTCGCCTGGGCCTGGCTCACCTCAGACTCCGCCTCGAACTGCTACTGCAACTGCTGTATTTTCTGTTCAATCTACCACACTTATTTTTGGAGTATCTGTAGCTCTGGTTTCTACTATCCCTGCATCAGTGTCAACTCCTCAAGTCTTTGTGCGCCAGTCAGGACCTACAGTTCAGACTTCGGTCCAGATGCCTGCAGGACAAGCTGGTCCAAGTACAATTGCCACGAGTAAATCGTACTAGGGACAATATCAATTCGGTCCTACTGTACAAAATCCAACTTATCAGTATCAACTGTACCCTGGCTATACTTATCAACAGCCTCAACAACCCCAGTTTGGTCCTGTTAATCCTATTTTCTCGGGAGGTTATAACATTCCTAATGCAAATCCGATTCCAGGTTATCCTGGTTATCCTCCTCCTGGAGCTGGTCTCATTACACAAGGTTTTCGTGAACCTAACTGTCAGTTACCATTTATTGCAACTTTGGATTTACCTGATTTGTCACGTCTTACGAACGATTCGATTTACTATCTTCCGTACTGGCCACCAATGCCTAATAAGTTGCCCAGTGATATCCCGAAGTTCGAGGGTAAGTCAGGAGAGGATCCGTCAAATCATGAGATGACTTATCACCTCTAGTGTGCATCTAATTCAATTATTGATGATTTAATTCGCTTACGTCTTTTTCAAAGAACTCTTATTGGTCTTGCCGCCAATGGTACATTGAGTTACCACGAGGCTCTTTTTATAATTTTAGTCAGTTAGCCACTTCTTTCTTAACTCATTTTCAGTTGCTTGTCAGATACGACAATGGCACGAAATTGTTAACTTCACTAAAGCAATCCACGTCCACATATATTTTTTATCATATTCATGAATGGCGACGTAGAAGGCGTTTAGTGAAAGTTTTCATTCCGGATCAAATTTTAGCAGAATGGTTCGTTAAATCATTGTTACCTAAAATCACTGAAGATGTAGCTAAGGTAGGAGTTGCCACTGAAGAGCAAGTCATTGCTCAGGCTCAGTACCTTGACCTCATTTATACGCAGTCAGGTACTTTACACGAAAAAATCCCTAATCTTCTGAAAACTACAACTCCTTCAAGGTCTCATGCCGCTAATGGTATCATTGGTTCAGTTAGTACTAAGAGCAAGAAGAAACCTTCAAAGAATTCTTCTCCTACAATAACTTTACTTGATTCCCTGAAAGGAGATTCTTCCACTGAAGTTTCGACCGACATCCATGTCATAGATTCATCTACGACCAAATTCAGTAGTAAAGAGAAGGGGAAGAACAAAAACAATCAAAATTCAAAAGATAAAACAAATAAAAATGAATCTTTTGACAAAAAACGAAAACCTCGCTATCCTTGTTTCATCTACGACGAGGATCATTTTACTAAAGAATGCCCATATTGAGCAGAGTTTTCGAAATTCGTTAAAGGTTCTCAAACGCCTACTGTCTTGAAGGATCCTTCTCCTACTCAAGATAGTAAAGCGGTTGCTTCTTCCTCGAATACCTTGGAAGAACCCATTATGATGATGTCTCATGTCAGGATTGCAACACGATCACAAGAATATGGATGTAACAATCCTGTTGATGGTAAAGAAGTAGAATCTTCTAATTCAAACCCATCAACTCCACCTCCTCCTGGGTCTGCTCCACTACAAATTGAGAAACCCAACCCAGAATTAGTAACCAAACCGCCTGCTAAAGGTATATTTCAGAAATTAGCTTTCAATCCATATGCAAAAGCTGCTCAGAATTATAACATTGTTGAAGACTTAGCCATTGCCCCTTCAGCAATGTCGGCTTTGGAAGTGCTGCAATCATGCCCAACACAACGTAAATTACTATTGTTGGCTATAGGAGCTATTGATCTTTAGGATTCGAACCTAATAATCTTCGATTTAGAGAATAGTACACCCCGCCTTCCTCATCAAATGGCTTTCCAGATTCCAATGTTAGTAAAAAACAGACCTTGCTTTCGGATTGTAATTGATGAGGGAGCTTCTATGTGTATTATGTCGATCTAGTGTTGGAGATCTCTTGGTTCTCCTACACTCAATTAGTCTCCGACAATTCTAAAGGATTTTGATGGCCGAGGGTTCCATCCTTTTGGTATTTTGGAAGATTTACCTATAGGGGTAGAAGGCAAAACTGTAAATCTAGATGTGGAAGTGGTTGATGCCCCTCTAGATTACAACCTTCTTTTGGGTCGCAGTTGGTCTTATGCTATGACTGCTATTGTTTCATCAGTCTTTCGGCTTGTTAAGTTTCCTCATAACGGAAAGATCGTTACGATAGACCAGCTGAGTTATTTCTCATTTGACCCAGCCTCTACTGAGAGTGTTCAGCACGTCGGTAAAAAAACTATCCCTTACAAGGATGTTGGGGTATGATTGATTAAAGACGCTAGTTTACTAGGAAATTTTTCCGTCCCTCCTCCTAATGTATCACCTTCTATTCAATCTATTCATATGATTTCATTGAACATTATTGCTTTTGATGATCCTTGGATCGATTCCGAGGTGGATTCATTTGATGGCGTGATGCCTTTGAATCCCTTTGAAATTGCATATTAGTTGGTACAGTCATTTTCTGGTTCCTGACGTATCGGGAGGATAGTTTGTTCTTGTCTCAACCTCGTTAAAAAATGAAACAAGGAGTCATGAGCATAGTTCCTGGTCTTGTGTCAAGCTCGTTAAAAAATGAAACAAAAAGTCAGCGAGGATAGTTTCTTCCTGTATCAACCTTGTTAAAAAATAAACTAGAAGTCTCAAGCATAGTTCTTGGTCTTGTCTCAAGCTCGTTTAAAAAATGAAACAAGGAGTCATGAGCATAGTTCCTTGTCCTGTGTCAAGCTCCTTAAAAAATGAAACAAGGGTTTTGAGGACAGTTCTTTTCATGTGTCAACCTCATTAAAAAATGAAACAACTCCCTTTCCAACTCGATTCTCTCCAAGATCTCGAAAGTGAACCTTCATTCTATCCACCTCGTTGAATGCAATGAAGCTTGGGGGTCATGTACCTTGTTTTGCGTCATTATGCTGGGGGCATGTGAACTTATAACAAGCATAGTTTTTCGTTTCAAGCTTGCGTAAACATGAAACCGAATTCAAGCAGAGTTCTCTATGGTTCAAGCTTGTGTAAAAATGAACCTATACCCGATTTACATCTCATGATTGCCGTTTTTATCCGCTAAATTCTGTTAGATGAGCCTTGGTTGTTTTCATTCCATCGCCCCCATCTCTTTGGCTGATCATATGCTTTCACTTGGTTGTTTACCCTTCCCGAAGGACCGCATCTATGAGTGGTTTTATTAGCCAGCCTCTTAACCATTACATGTTTTGAGCAGTTCCTCCATTGTCGGAACCACTTGCTACCCTTTATACCACTCGCTCCTATAGGACGAGTCCTCTTTAAGCTCTTTTTTGACTCGTAAAATATGAAAAGATTGCCGCGTTTTTCCTTTTTAAACTCGTTAAAACAGAATTAAAAGGACGGTCCACTTACAACGCTTTTTTGACCGTATAAACATGAAAAGATCGCCGGACTTTTGTCGTTTCAAGTTCGATATTGGTTATAAAACGACGTGTCTTTGATCACTTTTTTACTTTTTCGGATCAAGGCCACTAATTATGAAAAGTACTCCTTGATCGTAATGGTCAAGCGGTTCTCTCAAGTATTATTTTATACTTTTTCAAGCTTGGGAGACACAAATTTATGAAAAAGGACATCCATGGAGTTTTCTTAAGTTTTTCTTCTAACTCCCTGAAATTCAAAAACATCGAGTTTTTCCTATACTGGGCTCGTTAAACTTTAACAGTAAAGGAACTGTTCAATTTTAAACAGGAACGAACCACTCCTTCTTAGCGTTCGAATTTTAAACTAAGTTGGACTCATCCGAAGGATGAGCTTACAACCAAGCAAATGTTATCCTCCTCAAGCTTGTCAAAAATAAAGAGGTACTTGCCAGAAATGGTGGGGGAAAAGAGAGAAAAATGAACCTGTTTGTTATACTTTGTCTTTTAGAAAAGCAGTCAACCACTCTTGAACACGACACTTTTTGTTCACCTGGGTTGGGAAATCCTTTGCCTAACAGTTAATCAAACCATATTGAAAGCCTTCAGCTGGTTTCTGGGTATTAGCTTTGGGTCAATTGTCACCAAACCATCTGTAGTGTTGTTATGTGTTCAAGAGGTCAGTTCAAATAAACCATTCATCTGCAAAATATCTGTCATCCATCTTGACCATCCCTGAGTTAGTCCTTGCCACATATATTTCTTCAAACTTGATCTATGATTTCGTGTTGTGGGCCTGCCTACGACAGATCGCTTTCTATCGAATTCAGCTCATTATCTAGAAACATGATCTAGAAATTGTCAATACCTTGGAATCTGCATGCCCTAATGGCAGGTTTCTCACCTTCGACGACAGGTTGCATCATTGACCTTCGATCAAAGGATTCTATGACATGTTCGACATCAGCTCATCTATTCACATTTCATGGATTGTACTGAGTACTTTGAGAGCCATTGACATTACTGGTGGTTTTTCTCACACTTGCTAATAGTTCACATCATTGACTAGTAATCAAGTGGTTTCTACCATGTTCACTTCGACACATTCATTCACATGGATAGAATCGTACTAGTTCGGGAAGCAGAAATCAAGACCCTGGATCTAGTTTCCACCATCCAGGTTGCGAGGAATTTTGTTATTCATTATACAGTGGACTATTCATAAACAGATGTCTACGCCCATACTGTGTCTACATATGTCTATACTTGTGATGTATTACAAAATCATTCCTGTATTAGAGCAGTTTAATTAGTTTTCTAGTCAGTTTTCATCTGAGTATGGGAATGCCTACCTCAGCGATGATATGTTCACACACACACACACACACACACATATATATATATATATTTTGTATTGAATTTTTTTATAGGTTCCAACTAGGGTATCCATAGGATGATTTGAAAAAGTACTTCACTCTTCATACATGAAAGACTTCTATTTTCATCTATTACAGACTTTGCACTTTAGGGGGCAATCTGTTGCACTAAAAATTGTCACCTTGACATTCTGCAATCTGTGTGAGTCTATCACTACTCATACTTTCCTCCTTTGCAAGTCTTAAGCCTCAGTTCTTCATGTCAAGCCTTGAAAATAAGAGAAAGCCCTTAAAAGTATCTAAAAATCTGGTTCCGCACTTTCTCTTAGCATTACCTGCGGTCCCGCACCTAAAGGTCATGTCTCCTGCGTACCTAACCTCTCTGTCTCTATGTAATGGGTGCGTACCCCTGTAAAAGTCAAAAAGGCGTAAGTACATTCTTAAAAACTCACTTTGAGTCATTTCTGGAAGCTTTTGGAAGGAATCTTGAGGTGGCAAGTTCGCTCCTTTAAGATTCATGCATCCCATACCTTAAGGAGCTAACCCCTTGATGTGAGGAGCTTATCCCTTTGAAGTAGGACTCTATCCCTTCATAGGTGGACCTGTAACCTCCTTCCTTTGCACTATAAAATGAAGCATTGGGCTGGTTACTTGGGAGGTTGAAAGCTGAATATTTTTGAGGTGAAATGCTGTTGGAATTTAGTCTTCCTAATTGAGCTTTTGTGAGGAAATATTACATACCTCTTTGACCTCATTTGGAAGAGTGTGAGGCTTGTAAAAGTAAATGAGATTCCTGTTTCGGACCCTGGGAAGAGCTTGTACAACATCAAGGCACCAAAGGTTGTAAAGTTCTTCTATTTTCAAAGTTAATACAATCAAGTTTATTTTTCTCAATAAGCTGTGTTTTATGGTTTATTTCATGGATTCCTTGATCACCATGATGAACATGATTTATTATATTAGCTATGCAGGTGTTATTTGATGTGTGCTTGTTTGTGATTGCATGTTCTCAAAAGGAAACTCTTTCGAACGATTGAAGGATGGCTGCCACAAACTAGCGTTGGGCTTAAGGTAGGGTCTAAAACACCTCTATAGCTTTTATTAATGAATCACAATATGTTTAGAGAAAGGTAGATTTGCTTGTATTGTTTGTTGCTAGATATCTTTTGATACTAGGGAGATTAGCCTTGTCCACAAGAATGATTTATCCGGCCAACATATCTAATTTCTGTCACCTTTTATGAAATTTGAATCAGATGCTCAAAGAGAAAGTTATGATGATTTTCCCAAGGTGACCTGTTTGAAATACAATTCGGGAGCCTCCAAAACCCCAAATTCCTCAAATCATATCTCCGAAAACGTAGCGAGCCATGATATGAAATTAGGTCAGGAGGTTTATCATGATTTCGTCGCAAATGGGTTTTAATTTCATCTTCTAAATCTTCATAGAAAACAAGTTATAGCTAAAATTCTACGATGTCCTATTTGAAGCAGTGAAACCCTAGAATCCAAAGCTCTGATAACAATTGTTATGCAACGGGTTCACAAAATAGAAGAAAGAGATAGATCAAACACTTAAAATGTAGCCTCTTAGAGGGGGGAATTTCCTTTACATTACACAAATGAATATTTATTGGATGATACAAATGACAAGACCTCCTTTCTATATATAGGAGTCTAAGCGGTCATAAGATAATCAGAGCCGACATAACAATAATAATTTAAGGGCACAACAATAACAATAGTGGGCTTCTATGGGGCACAATAATAACAATATGGGGACAACATGGGCACAACAATAACAATAAGGGGTACAATGACAATAATAATAATGGAATCCACAAGTATTATAGGGACGTAACATTTGGAGAGAAAATACAAGTTGCAAAAAGGTGTAGTCTAGCCTCTAACACTCCAACCAAAACCATTTTTCATGTCCTTTCATCATTAAATACAATAAAGAATTCAAAATTACCACTCTAGGTGGTCGAATTCATTGCACAAAATTCTAATAGGTTAGATACAATGCATCTGCAGAAAAGCATGAACTACCATATCAAAGCTATCACAATTTAGAAACATCACTGATTTAAAACTTAAAATAGTTTAGAAACATCATGTCTAGAAACTCAACTAAACTAACTTATCCACACTTATCTGACCACTAAAATCACTTCTAGAAGGTCCCAAAATACAAATTTGTAAAAATAACCATGACTGATATACTTGAGTAGCAATTATGCAGTAGAGTGCAATAGGCTTCCAAATCAACATGGTTGTAGGCTATACTAGATAAAAATTAGTATATGGGTGTGCTTGAGATGATGCTGAGTTGGTGTAGAACCTCTGAGATACCCTCTTCAACCTTTGCAGACTTCCCAACTGTCCGATCACAACTTGCGCAACATAAGTGAAATTATGAACTTGTATTGACATCTCCCACTACAAAGTGATTATGAGTGACCAACCAACCATCTACATTCACCTTGCATTACCCAACATACTTCAAACCTTCCAAAACTTCGAATTTACAAATCGAATTTCAAAAACCTTCAGAATTTTGTCAGCAAGAAATTGTGGAAAATGGGTCTCCAAGTGACATATGTAATTCCAAAACTGTGACACTTGTGCACAAAATGAAAGAGGTTTTATTTAATTGGCTAATTCTCTATACAAACCTATTTTTGTTTTGAAAAATTCACTTCCATATGTTAGAAAAATGCGCCGAAAAACAATGGTTGAAACAAGAGGAAAATATATAATTTTATATTTTTGAAAAATAGGCCTCCAAGATCGTTGCATATATCCAAAACCATAACACTTGTGAATAAACAGAAGGATTATTTTGTCTTTGGTCTGTGATTGGAAAAAACCTCTTTCAGTTTTTCGAAATTCATTTCCATTTGGTTAGAAAACACTTTTGAAAACGATGGCTAAAAAAATCAGTTTTGCAGCAAATTCGTAACATAGTGTGGCAGACCTCCATGGTTGATATGGTTACAGATGGTTTTGTGAAAGGTTGAGTGTGTATATCTACTTGAGATGACCTGGTAATGATATATCACCCTCTGAGTGCTCCCCTCCATGCTTGCAGACCTCCAAATGGTTGTTCTCAGTGTGTGTAGCAGAAGTTGAAATTTGAACTTGTATTGAATTCTGATGCTCTAAAATGATTATGAGTGACCAACCACCATCTATGTTCACCTTATATCACCCCGTCCATGCTTTCAGAACTACAAAACTCCCATGTTTCACCAAAATAAGGGACCTTTGCAACTTCTAATTAGGGCTAAAAGACCCCTTTATGACATGAAGATTTACAAAGAGCTTAACTCATATGAATCTTTATACAATGAGCCTTTAGAATATGACATTTAGTGATTCATAGGCTAAAATTGACAAACAAACCTTCAAAATGAAATAGTAAGATAGACAAATACTCTGATTCATAGACTATAGGACCCTAACAGGGGTCAAGTTAAAACAAACAAGTATCACTTCCCATAACGTGAGATGTTACAAGGGGGTGGGAGGGAGTGTCACAATATTGAGCATGAAAAAAAATTACATACCCTCATGTCAGATTGTAAAAAATTTCCTCTTGGTGCAATCATTAATTATTTTAAACTACAAATTCCCCACTAAAGTATAATTTCCCTCGTAAAAATGTACAATTAAAATCCGTAAGTTTCTGTCTATCAAATCTCTAAATTTATTTGGTCAAAATTGAATTAGTTGCAATCATTAATTATTTTAATTTTCAAAATCCCCCAATAATATGTAATTTCCCTCATAGAAGTTGTAGAGTTAAAATCAATAAGTTGCTACCACTCTAATTTTTGAATTTACATAGTTGTTTAAAGTTAAAGATGTTTTAATTGAGTTTTGAAAAGGCCAAAGTCTTCGTTGATATTGATATCATGTAACCACCTCTAATTTCATAGTTAATATATTTTTAGAATAGGAAAAATCAATATTTTATTAATGTTAAAACTAACTGTTTTATGATCTGAATTTGATTATTTGTTAATAAATCTTTAATATAATGAAATGTATCATATACATAATGATAAGATCTGGGGTTATTGACTAATTTGTAAATTAATGTGGATATTCCAATGAAATATTTTTCATAACATTCTTACAATATTAGGAAACATCTTATTATACTGTGTTTTATTAAAATTCCAAATTTAATGTTACTTGTTTAATGCATGAAATACTAAATAAACTAAAAAAAAATGAAAGAGACAAGTAAATAACTCACCATCCACACAAGGCTCACAAGTTATATCATAGGAAAACCCAATATAACAAAAACCCAATTAAAAGTTGAATCTTGTGCTCTACTATTTACTTCTCAATTACGAATTGCAATTGCAAAGAAAGGGGCACTTACTATAGAGTTTACATGGACGTTGTGGCCAATGTGGTTGTTACATGTTCTTTTACTTCCTTTGTCTTACTTCAATATCCCACTTTCAATGTGTTTCTATTTTATGAAACAATATCCAATACAACATGAATGAAGCCCCTTCCTTTATCAGTGGCCTTATATTTAATATAACTTGATAATCATTTAGGTTTAATATTAGGGATTTTCCATGTCTTAAACCCCAATTAATGTTAGTGCTTTGGATCTTATATAATTTTCTTGAAAGTCCACATTTGACTATCTCCACATGTGTGAGTAACAAAAGTCGACATGGCATCCACTTGATACATTGGTGGACAACATGATACATCAACTTATGAGAGGCATACACATATGAACTTCAATTGAGGTGATATTCCTCGGTATACGATCGCGCGCTGTAACTGGGAGTCTTATTACACCTAGGGCCAACTTTGATTCACCAAACCCAGGTTCATCTCGTGCAGTGATTGCGGACTCGTACAAGGTCCTGGCCCTTTATTTATTCCCCTCAAAGAGTTAGAGTTCGGGAAGATATGAAAGGTAGGTCTGAGCTCTGCGAAGGTAAGGATCTTGAGTAGATGGTTTATGCATCAGATACCCTTATCTTCATAGAGCTAGCTCAGGTAAGACCAGGATGTTGAAAAATTCTTGAAGTGTGGAACAACATTGAGAAGTTGAGATCTAGGCTAGAAAATTTTTGATTCCAAAAATGACCATTGATGTTTGATAAACATGGTATATCAACATAGGTTGAACAATCTAAGGAAAACGTTTGCAAAAATAGATTAAAAATCAATAAAAAAATATATTGTGTGTTTAAATCTTGTAGAAAGGGAAACAATGGATGACCCTAGCTCACACAATCACTTGAGACGATATATCAATGCAAATGGAAAATAATTGACATATGAGTCTCTTACAAGCAATTATTAGCAAAATAACCCTCTATACTCTTTAAATAGAAATAATGGACCAATCAGGTGTTAATCCACATATTAATATAACTGTTAGTATCAAGGAGAAGATGAATCCTAAAATCATTTCATGTCTAAAACATGGTTTTGACCATCCAATTAGTTAATTATAATGCGTAATAAATAAACACATTAAGTAAATATACATTAGACCATGTTGATCTTAACTACTAAGTGTCTAGATATATCAAAATCTCCCCTTAAGAACAACGTGGGTAAGATTGAAGAATTTACAAAAGTGATATGATAGGAAAATAAAGGAGACAATAGAGCCTATCCCCTCTTAATGAAAATTTCCTAAACTCCTAACATAGATCGAAGTTGGAAAACTTATTTTCTATAAAAAACTTTGTGAAAATATGTGTAACTTGATAATTTGTACAAAAATAGTACACCTTGGGAGTGAAATCTTGAAGAATCTCTCTAATGAAGTTCATGTGCATCTTAATGTGTTTACTAGTGTTGATGTTGAAGTGGATATTTAGCGAGCTAAATGGCACTCTAATTGTCACACCTGAGTGTGGTTGAATGTTGCTATCAGTTTCCAAACTCTAAAAGGCACTGTTAAAGCAACACAACTTAACTTTCCCCAACTTCTACTCAATACTATGCTTCCATTAAAAAAAAGTGTAAGGGCACATTTATTCTTGCAAACCCAAGTGATAGGTTTAGAACCAAGACTTAAAGCATATTCTGTAGTAGAATTTTGATCATCAAGGTAACTAACCTGATCAAAACCGCTTACATAGCCCAACAAAGGAGTCCCCCCTATGTTGTAATATTTCCCAATCTGAATTGAACTCGATATATGCTGAAGTATCCTTTTTATTTCTTTCCAATGGCTCTCATGGGGTGTTTACATATATTTTGAGCAAAAATACAAACAACAAGGAAAATATCAAGACAGGTATGACTCAAACACAAAAGACTACCAACTAACTAACAATGCAATGTGGCATATACTTTGGGTGTAGCATAGGTGGTAGCAAGTTTAAGTCTACATTGGTAGAGAGATAGGGTTGGTTTACAACTTTCCATGTGAAAACAACAAAAAATTCACATGCATACGTAGACTGGGAAAGGGAAATTTCTTCCTTATTTTGCAAGATTTGGATGCTAAGAAAATAAATTTCATAATTCTATCATTTCAAAATTCTTCTTAAGGATTAATTTCTCATAGATTAAAATTTTGGGGTCAATACCAATGACAATAAGGTAATCGAAACAAATAGCAAGTATTATGAAATGCCTACCTATTTTTTTAATTATGTGGACATTGGGGTTAGAATGACATCTAGAAAAGTCGGTGTTAATAAGAAAGGTACCCATTTTTAGTATACCAAGTTCGAGGATCTTTATTAAGGCCATAGAGAGAATTATTAAGGTAGTAAAAAGGTTGGAGTCATTCTAAATATAGCTAGGAGGTTGTTCCTTCTAAATTTCTTCTTATAAATCGACATGCAAGGAAACATATTTAACATCCATAAGATGAACCTTACATTATATAATAGCAATGAGGGCTAGAACAAGGTAGTTGAAATTTATTTTGGCTAGAGGGGCAAAGGTTTACTTATAATTAATTCCTTCCAATTGAGAAAATCCTTTGGAAACTAACCAAATGTTATGCCTTTCTATACTTCACTTTGATGAATACTTAGTTCTATACACACATATATGTTTAACAAGTTTTATTCCTAATATCCCAAGTATTTTTCACCCTTAAGGAATGATATTCTTTGTTCATTATTATGTCCAGATTTGGATGGCAAATGATTTATACAAAGGTTTTGGATGACCATGAGTCTAAAACTTCAACCAAAATGAAGGAGGCTCACCATAACTATGAACATGGACAATGTCAATACGAAGGATCAATAAAAATATCATTGATTTCTCTTCATGTTGTGGAAACCCATCTAAGAAGCTTTGGTGTTGGTGCAAGTTCATGTTCAATAGACCCAACTAGAGGAAGGTGAGTAAGTGGAGGTGGATTTTCACCCTCATTGCCATCATCTAAAGCAAAAAGCAGAATAGGAGCATTAGTTGAAAATTTGGGAATAGAAGACATCACAAGTTTCAAAGATGGCTTACATGCCAAATATAGTAAAATGATCGATTTAGGCTTGTAGGCCAAGGTACCTTCATCAAATTTAGCATCTCTCCTAATAATAATCTCATTGGAATGAGGTGGAATAAGTCTATAATCTTTTACTTCTTCAGAATATCCAACAAAAGTGTACTTTTCACTCTTAAGTTGTGATTATTTCAATTTTGATTAGGAATGCGAGCCCATATTTCACTACCAAATATACACAGGTGAGTTTTATTTGGTTTAATTTTACTCAATGTTTCTTTTAGTGTTTATATTTTGAAGCCTTTTTGAGACTGTGATTTTTATGTAATTTTTGCAAATGATGGCTTCCCCCAAAGAATAAAGATTCAATCCCTTAGATTGGATCATACAATTTTCCATTTCCTTTAGTGCATTATTCTATATCTCGATGATTCCATTTATTTGTGATATATACGTAATAGTATGTTGTATGTTTATTCCCTATGTAGTGCAGTAAGTTGTAAATTTGTTATTAATATATTCAACTCCATTATTTATTCTTAACTTCTAAAGTTGATGTTTTGATGCCTTTTGTACAATTTCCTTATAGCCCAAAAATATTTTAAAATATTCACTTTTAGCTTTAAATAAATAATCCCAAGTGAATTTGGGGAAGTCATCAATGAAATTCAAGACATACTTGAACCCATAGAAAGAAGCAAAATGAAGTAGTGCACACAAATCCCTAGAACAAGCTATAGGGGGTCATTGCGTACTAAGAGGCACATTTGTCAAAATTTTTGCAATGATGTTTGTTGAGAACATAGCTAAAACAAACACCATATTTGCAAGAAATAAGAGGAAAACCAATCACCATACTATGATTACATATTTGTTGCAATCAGTTATAGTTTATATGCCAAAGAAATTATGCCAAAGTTTGCTCAAGTCATCACTATGAGCAATAAAAACTAATGGAAATTATGATGACCCAAAGTTGTCAAATTTGTAGAACTTGGTAATATCACCAATAATTCTAACTACTAGGACTTGCTTAGGATCTTTTAAACCATTAATTATATAACAACCCAATATTCTCAATGTTCTTTGAGGATATAAGGTACTCTTTTAACTACCCAAATTCACATTAATTTTCACATTATTACCATATCATATTGTTCAATTGTTAACTAATTAACATACAAATGGATTTCAATACAAATTTATGCAACATAATGTAACCATTCAATTATCCATAAGATCATAACTTATAAATGTAGGATAATACAAGTAGTCAAAACTAGACATATTAAAAATTAATTCTAACTATGACATAAACCATAATAATTTAGCATTAAGTTAATACAATTCATAAACACTTCCACAAAAACTTATGTGTTTAAAAGTTATTGTTATGAAACCAACTCACAAAAGATAGAAAAGAGAGATCAACGCCTTAGAATTCAGCCTCTTCGAGGGGGCAACCTCCTTTACATTACACAAATGAACAATTCTTGGATGATACAAATGAAAAGACCTCCTTTCTATATATAGGAGTCTAAGGGGTCACAACATAATCAGAGCCGACATAACAATAATAATGTAAGGGCACAATAATAACAATAGTGGGCTTCTATGTGGCACAATAGTAACAATATGGGCACTACATGGGTACATCAATATAATAAGTGGGTTGTACTAATAACAATAAGGGGTTACACTAGTAGTATAGGGGCCTAACATGCCCCTCTCCTTCAAAAAGTGTTGTCCTCAACGCTTGAGTAGTTCTTGATGCTTCTGTATAAAATTCTTGTCCTCCCATGTGGAATCTTCAGGGGGTAAGTTCTTCCACTTGATGAGATACTATGAAATTGATCGATTTTGTAGTTGTCGGGTTCTTGTTTCTGTGACTGCTCTAGGTTCCAATATGATTTTTCCTTCCTCTTCAATTTCTGGCAATATTGTTTGAATTGGGATCTTTTGCAACTTTTGAATAAGTGGCCATACTTCTTTGTCCTTCTTCCATTCATCCCTTGCTTCGTTTATCCAATCTGGTTGGATAATAGAAATAGCACAAAATAATGCTTCCACGTCCTCATCCTTGAAGAGTCTTCCCATTCGGTAAGGTTGCCATTTTTTAAGTGCATGCAGTATTGCCAACATTTCCTTCTCATAAATAGCTTGCTTGAGATGTAGCATTAAAAATACCCAATCACCTACATCAAAACATTTTTCACTATGATGTTGATCTACCTGTTGTTTCGTTTGATTTTGCACCGAAGTGGCATTATCCTTTAAAATTTGGAGAACTTCTTGTTGATGCTCGATGTGATCTTTCTCTGCTTGAACCTTTTTCTTCTTGATATGTCCTTCTATCTCTGGAGTTTGAGGAGTGGTAATTTCTTCCAATCCTTTACAAGATATGGTCAGATTCCTTTCTTGATGCTCAATGTGATCTTTCACTTCTTGAACATTTTTCTTCTTGATACGTCCTTCTATCTTGCTAGTTTGAGGAGTGGTAATTTCGACCAATGAATTACAAGATATGGTTAGATTCATTTCTTCTTTCTCGATGTGATCTTTCACTTCTTGCACCTTTTTCTTCTTGATATGTCCTTCTATCTTGAGAGTTTGAGGAGTGGTAATTCTTGCCAATGCTTTACAAGATATGGTCTGATTCATTTCTTATTTCTCTGGGGTGGGGTCCTGGCATATATCCTCTTCTTTTGATGTTTCTTGATCCTTTTCTTCCTCCTCTTCATATTCTATGTAAAATAATTTCTTCTCAGCACACTTATGACCTTTAGTGCATTTGTTATCACAATTGTAACAAAGCCCTTTTTCTCTTTTTTCTTCCAATTGTTGTGGTGTAACCCTTGTAGGTTGTGGAAGGCTGGGAGAAGTAACACTTCCATCTTTATAGTTATGAGGGGTATGCTTCCTGGTTTCCATAATTTTGCTTTCCACTATGTCACAAAGCCCTTTTACTCTTTCCAATTGTTGTGGTGTTTCTCTAAAGAAGGTGTTGCTCTTTGTATCCTCATAATGTGCTATCATTTCCTCCATGAAAATTGACCACGTAACAAGTTGTTTACGAGAACAAAGCCCTTCATACCATAAAAATTGATCCGGTTCTAAATATGAAGATGAAATACATACCTTGTGTAATAGTCGTACAACATGTAGATCAAAATATTGCTCCATTTGAAGTATCCAATTTATCGGATCCTTGCCATCAAAATTCCTCATCTTGCTTTTTCTTGATTTTAGGAGCTTGAACTTGAAACGACTATAACTTTGTACTTTCGGATCTTTAAGTTCTAAAATTACGACCTGTAGTAGCCCTCTGTGTCCTCTTTCCAATGCCACTAGTCTGATCCAAATTGGATTCTCCAAGAAAGAGTTATGCACAATCTCCCAAGATGACATGATTATAGACCTTTCCAGAAGAGCGAACTTGTATGAAGTGCCAAGTGTCACTGTTTTGACCTTTGGCTCTAAAAAATATATATAAGAAACTAAAGTTCGTCATCTTTCTGTACCTTCTTACGAAATTTCAATCCAATGCTCAGATAGAAAGTTATGACGATTTTCCCTAGGTCACCTGTTTGGAATGTAATTCAGGAGTCTACGAAAATACCAACTTCCTCAGATCATATCTCCGCAACTATAGCGCGAAAACCACTGAAATTTGGACCCGAACTTCAGTGCGATCTCTTCTCAAATGGGTTTTTTTTTTTTAGCTTCTGAAACATCCAAGAACAAAAGTTATAGCGAAAATGCCACGATGACCTGTTTGGAGCAGCGAAACCCTAGAATCCAAAGCTCCGATACCAAATGTTATGAAACCAACTCACAAAAGATAGAAAAGAGAGATCAACGCCTTAGAATTCAGCCTCTTCGAGGGGGAAACCTCCTTTACATTACACAAATGAACAATTCTTGGATGATACAAATGAAAAGACCTCCTTTCTATATATAGGAGTCTAAGGGGTCATAACATAATCAGAGCCAACATAACAATAATAATGTAAGGGCACAATAATAACAATAGTGGGCTTCTATGTGGCACAATAGTAACAATATGGGCACTACATGGGTACATCAATATAATAAGTGGGTTGTACTAATAACAATAAGGGGTTACACTAGTAGTATAGGGGCCTAACAGTTATCCACCAACTGACTATATAAGAGAGATGTTCCACCCAATCATAAGCTTTCCACTACACCAGTTCCCTCTACAATAGAGAGAACCTTTGAGTCGAGGCTATGAATCCATGAGGGCCAACTCTTCCCATGGTTAATTCTATTTTTCTGATCACCACACCAAATTCTCAGATTCATATCCCAATTCCCAAGTTCATAATCAATAATTATGTTATCACACAAAAATTGATCACCTAGTCAAAATTACTAGGTGGACCGAAATGTACCATGTTAGTACGAGTTTTACACATTAAAATCCACTTTCACCTAAGGAACCACTTTTCCTAAGTTATTTCCATTAATTTACCCATTTACATGAGAATAACCCATGGATTTATCAATTTTATGGTATTCTCATAATTTTACCCATTTATTTGAAGATAATATAATTATTTTCACTCGTTTTATTTATTCCACATAGAAATAAGTTAATAAATCATTTATTTATTAATTATTTCTAAACATTTTAACCATTATCATAGAAATAATTTATTAAATCCTTATTTATGAATTATTTCCAAATATTTGACCCTTTTCAACTACAAATAATTCAATAAATAGTTCATTTATTAATTGTTTCTAACTATTTTACCTAGTCAAATCAAAATAATCTAATTAATCATTTATTATGGATTTTTTTCAATAATCAAATCAATAAATCATTATCTTTGAGTTAGTTTCCCAAATAAAGGTCATTAACCATTATTTTGTATATTTTTATCTCACAAAAATAATAAAATACCAAAATTTTTTAGATCTTGATTTGGTCCAACAAATATTTTTTAATATTTAACCTCATCAAATATAGTAACCATTTTTATTATAAATAAGAGATGTTTTTCTCCTCATTTCACATTGACCATTATCATCATCCAACTTATGATCTCATAATATCCAAAATCTTCTCACCAATTGAGTTCATTTTATTTTTTATTTTTCTTCCCTTTGTTTCACTTTCCCTTTTAGAAAGAGAGGGATATATTTTTGTAGGTACATGATTCACAATGAACCTCCCAAGGAGTAGGTCTATGGAACCATTCTTCAATAGAGTTATTCACAGGTGACATCATTTTAATAGAAAAAGCATCATTGGGTTTACATTTGGAGTTTCATTGCACATTATATTGTTGGACCAAATATCACACTAAGAGGGGGTGGGGGGGGGGGGGGTGAACCAATGTGAGAGAAGTTTTACCATTTCATAGCCTTTCATAATCAAACAATCATAATACAGTGAACCACAACCATACGAATCATATCAACATGTAAAAAAATGTACCCTAAGGCTATCAACACATCAAGAAGTCATCACATCAGAGAGACACAAGCTTTTACGCGTAAAACCATATGGGATAAAAACAAAATCCTTCTTCCTTTTATCTTCAATTCATTACATAGCTGTTTAGGATTTAACCTGTTGGAGGAAACTACCCCCAATATATGAAAACTGCCACTTGGGATGGGCTACAACATTTGAGGCACCAACCTCAAAAGTATGCAAACAACTGCTCATTGTAGGCTACAAACTGATTGAGGCACCAACCTCAACGATGAGAAGGCTTTGAACTTCTTTAGGATCCAAACTAATTGAGGCTCCAACCTCGATGATGAACAATATCCAACCTACTCTAGACTCCAAAATTAGTGGAGGCACCCACCTACTTCTTCAAACCCTTGTGGACCTTTCTTTCATATCATTCTCGAACTAGATCCGTTGTCATCATCTATATTTGTTAATCGCTAAATCATAAGTAAGGTCACAATCTACAACCACAACTTGCAATTGTTGTAACTATAATCACTATCACATCTTACAACCATTGTCACTGCAATCAAAACTACTTATTCAAACACTGTCATAATCAGTCATATCAATCACTGTTATTGGTTGTCAGAATATTTCCCATGCTTTGCTCCAACTAGTCCATCAATTTGATCACACAAACTCCTTCTTGGAACCAATTCTTGCCATATTTCCAAAACCGCTACAACTTGCTCATAAACCCTCAAAACATATAAAAGAGATCATGGCCATCAAATAAGTGCCAACAAGCCATTACATACCTTTGGTTTCATCCATCTATAAGCCTTGATCACCATGCTTCTTCCAGAATCCAATTTGAACCAATAATGAGCCCAAAAACTCAAAATAATCATTTCAAACTATATAATCAATTAACCATTCTACATAATTCCATTTTTTGTGTGCATTAGAAAAAATGGTTTTCCTTTGGTGTCGGTGCTACAAAATGCTCATCTATGGTCTATTTAATTATTTGACAGAATGATGCTTATTAGGAATTTTTTTTGAACCTAATCACTGCCAAAACTTGAACCTGTGACCTTAGCTTACCCACAATAATCCCATATCAATCACGCTATCTGACGGAGCTTGTTATACCATGCTCTTTATATGAATTTATTATAAAGTTCATTCCATATAGGTCGTGGATCAGACTTGTGATCGATGTCCCTTTGGACAAATGTGTTAGTTTGATTATATCACTCTTACTCGCCGATGCACAATCAACTCAATGATTACGACCAACTCAATAGTAGTCAAACCCTGGTGCTTCCAATCCTTCGTCAATACTGGATGTTGTTATGAATGGATCTCATGCCAAAGTTACCACTGATCTCTCTGCTATACCATATTGATCCTTCACTACATAGTCATAAAACAAAATACCTCTGTGATATCTCTGGCAACTGTAGTGTAAAGGTATCACCAGAATTGGCGTTTCTCTCTGCCAAATAAAAACTAGATCAATGTCATTGCCAAAGTAACCTTGCCATCTACATCGAGTTTGGAGGTATGTCAATTGCCAAAATTTCGATTACAACAAGATCAACCAAAACTATTCTCGTCATGCTTAGAGAAAACTAAAACCACCTCAGACGATATTCACATCATGCAATCTTAACCTTTGAATAAGAATAAAAACTCGAACGAACTCCTTGACCTTTCTCCCTAACTCAATTTACTTCTTATGCTTCAACACGATCAAATGTGTGATTGAATGATGCTCAAGTCCCTGTATTTATATTGATGGAGTGGTCCCAAGTTTGAGGTAAGTCGACAATGGAGTGATTGATCACACCGAATGTTATGGATTCAGAGGTGATGTTCATTTGAGTTAGAGTCATATGACCTTACTCACATGACCTTGCTAAGGCCTCAAGTTCTTAGATTAGGTCATTAAAATTTGTGCCATGTAATCATTTCATATAACCACTCTTTGTGTCACGTTTTCATTTCTTGGCCTTAGCTCATGTGACCATGTGACCACCCCGTGTAACCCTGTCCTAGGGGATCACTGGCTGCTCACATGATGATGTCAACATGACATCATCATGCCACGTGGTAGCCCATGAGGGGTTGCCACATGTTACTCAAATTTTGACTTATCACCAATCAAAACTTAGCAAAACTACCAACCATGTGGCGACCCCTTGATGGTGTGACATCATTGTGATGACATCATATATTGACATGTTATGTTGTTTATACTAACTGCATCATCTCGTTTGGCCTACCATGATGCACCGCATGTTAATGCATGACTAGACCATGGTGGTGGGGATGACTGTGCATGTGTTCATGTGTCATCATTCTATTGGATGAGAGAGATGTGTTAAATGTCATGCAACTCCTAGCATCATCCATCATCCAATTTATCTGTGGATTCTTAGAGTCATCCGATCAATGGAACATGCACACTGTTTAATTGATTAAAAATCATGCATTGATGTTTGTCTTTGACCTGGTCAATGAATCATGGATGCACCTGAAAGGTACACACTATTTAACACATCAATAATATGGGTTTTTGATCTATAGTGTGGGCTTCCAACTAATGTTGATTTTCAAATGGCCATAACCTCTCATCTGGTTGGAGTTTTTCCGAGAATAATATACCATTAGAAAGGTCTCGATGTTACCTACACATTCATGCTATTTATAGGATCATTAGGACACCATAACTACATCAAAAGCTCAAATAACTCTAGTCTCCTTTTAGCTTGACCTAATGAGGATATATAGGATGTCTAGCTGTCATACTGCTTCCTTTGACCCACATAGAATATTGTTGTTGTCTCAGAGATCCCTTTGACATCAATGAAAACACTATGTGTAACAATCTCCCCCTTTTTCATTGATGGAAACACCATCATACATTGATGCTCACTGATGTTAATCGAACCAAAATTACCCCTGACATGGTGTTGAGATCTCCTCTTACATGTCTGCGAAGATGCCTCCCTGTCATAACCTGCATTTCCTCTGCCAATATTTCTATTCTTTCTATTTTTATTAATTTATGCAATCTCTCCCCCTTTGACATCAATGGAAAAGGGTCATGAATTTATACCAGATTCATGTGCAAACATGATCCTTTCATAATGTATGAATCTACTAAGTATCTATGAAAAATCCAAAAACTATTCTTGTATGAAATAAGGTCTCTATAAGTATGCTAACGAAGCTTCTGAACTGTTCCTGATCTTGTGGACCTACAAGAACCATGCTACCCTTTTCTACCATATAAGCATGGTTCCATGTGAATAGAGTGGTAACCTGAGATCATATGCTATCCTATGGACTTGGTCTAAACCTCCTACTACCAATGATGCTCACAATTGTTCCTACTCCATAAAGGTCTCCCCCTGAGGCCATGCTATCATTAATTGTAAGACCAAGCTACCATCATTGATAAGTACTTGTTATATATGCATTCCCCAATTATCCCTACATTATCTTTTGGACTTGAATTTTCCTTCATAATTTCTTTCCAATGCTCTCTTTTGAACTTTTCTGTGGACCCATGGATGTGATGAAGTCTCCCCATCTTTACTTACTTCTTATACAGACCAAATATTTCCCTATTATAGTTCATATGTTGTCCTCAAAGTGTTCATTATACCTACATGAAATTTCTTCCTCAAGTTTTGGTTCAATAAATGATAGTCTTGAAGAAGCATTCTTCAAGGGATTAGATATGAAAGATCATATCCAATCAAGGTCTTTCTTGACCTCTTTCCCATCTTGTAGAATTAATCCTTGTATTGATGGGATGTCCCTCTCTTTTGTACCATCTTGATTTGAGTTTGAAATCTTGTGTTGTATGACATTCATTGTGACATATGTAACATTCAATAATGGGATTAAGTTCTTGTGGGGATAGATGAGGAATCCTCCTGATTTGATCCACATTCCTCCACCTAGGCACCTGATCATATCCTCTATATTTGACCATATTATTTTCTTTGCAACCCTATGCTTTGTGCCTAACATTAGTTGATATAAAAAATAACAAAAAAACTTATTTTGGTACCTGGGTGTAGAGGAGGATCTTGATATTTTTATGTTGTTCCTTGGAAGAGCCATTTTCATTTGCTGATTTCCAACAACTACTTCATTTCTATTTGTGGATCCTTTGTAAATTTTCCTTGTCATGAGAGATCCTTTCTCTTCATTTTGGCTTCTTGTGTTAGCCCAAATGTGACATTGAGGGGGGGGGGGGGTTTATCAGTGTGGACATAATATTACAATTTCTTAATATTAATTAACCATACATTCATTTAGAAATTTATCATAGTCATTATCTCATCAATTATCATAATAAGCATAAATATAAATAATACAAGAAAGAATCACATCACAAGGAGACACACTTTTTTAGGTGGAAACCCAAATGGGAGAGAACCACCAAATCTTCTTCTACTTAGTATTTAATTATTTTACATCAATTTGTAGGATCCAAATTGCGAGAGCCAACTACCCCCAAAATATGTAAGTTGCCACTTGTGATAGGCTACAACATGATGTTGAGCACAACCCAACTTGGCCTAGTTTTGGTAAAGAATCAACATTTTGAGGAGCGAAGTGTGTAGTAGAGCGCACAACGAAGCGCAATGTGGACCACGCAGCAAAGCAGTTGGAATACTGCGTGGTATAAGGGTGACAGAGTGGGTTGAAGCCCCTCCTTTTTGTAAAAAGCATGTAATGTTGTAAAAGATGAATGGTTTTCGAAACATCATAGATTGTTTTAGGGAGTCCATGGTATTTTGATGATATATCGCTCGAGGTAATAGTATGTATAGGGATAAATAATAAAGAAGAGAGACATCACATCTTGAATTGAATGGTTGTATTCTTGTGATCTGTGGTTGGGAAAATAAGATGAGGCTTTGCAACTAAGTGCGTAGAGGCCTGAGTCTACAACTAAGTGCACAAACGACTTGCAACTTAGAGCATAGGTCAAGAACTGTTTGTTGTACAATAATTATTATTATAAGCAAAAATTCTTATGGATGTAGTCCCACATTTGGATGAACCACGATAAAATTGGTGTCGTCATGTGTATATTTGCTTATTATTTGTTGTAGAGTAGAAATTTATTACAATTGCATTTTATTATAGCATAGTGATGATTATGGGTTTATATTATATGTTTATGTGTGTGACAAAGTGATTTATGAATATTAAGTGTAATAAAACATAATAATGACACATCTCCACATCCTTCAAGGCTGCAGAAACCTGGTTCTGCATCCTCCCATAGTCACTACGGTGAGACTGTGATTTGCTTATAGGTCGTTGCTGAAAGGGCCAATGATTGAGGGTTTTTTTTGGTACAAAATATAGATTGCACCTGGGTCAACATAAATCTTAAACCAACAGATGGTTCTATTTCTAGGATTGGTACCTGTTTGAGGGATATGTGGATGTGGCACCCGTCAAAGAAGGAGATTCAAGATCGACTAGAATCGAAGGAGAGAGAATTTGTAGATCAAGAGAACAAAAACCCTCGTATGAAGTCTGCAGTTTGGTTACAAAGATATATTTGTTGGCATTATGACACTGGTCTGGTGCTGTGACACAGATGTTGTTCTTGATGGAAACTCACTCAAATGAAAGATCACAGTTCAGGCTCTCAGAATGAAGCAAAAAGAGATATACGCAGGTTCCTCTAAACCAAGTTGCGTATACACGCGGGATCGCCGATCAAAAGGCGCGTATACATATGCACACACTTTCATGTAAGGCAAAGCATGTACATGTGGGAAGACTTATTTTTTGGTCCATGGTGTTTAGTCCTTGGTATTTGGACCTATGGTTTTGGACCATGGTATCTTGTCCGAAGTGTTGAACCCAGGTATTGGGTCCATGGTATTGATTCTCTATGGTTTTGGACCATGGTATTGAGTAAGGCCTAAGACTATAAAAGGGGGAAGAGATCATTAGGCAAAGGCATTCACTCAAGCATTGAATATCTTATGAAGAGCAAGATCTAGAATTGAGTTATGGTGCATAGCTGGATCTGAACTAAGGAGGAACCTGAGCGCTAGACGAAGGATAAGTTATATTGATGGGTCAAGATCTTAAGTCTTGAATAGTAGTATCTTTGTATGATTTTGATCTGTTATATTTGACGCATGACTTGACCTATAAATATGATAATCTGGGTATAATTGATGTATGAATAAGTGAAAAGGGTAAATTATATTTTATATATCTGTACGCAGGTTCGACATAGTAGAGGTGTGTATACACACTGGTTAAGTAAGACAAAATTGTGTATACGCTGGTTGGCCTTAATACAAGAGCATATGCACACAGGTTCTACATATTGAAGTAGCGTACGTCTCATGAAATATGTTTTAGCCACTTTTGTTTATTGCTGCAGTGTTCTGGGTTCAAGATTGGTTTCTTGTTACTTTTAATGTATTCTGGTTACAACATTCAGAGAAGTAATTGTTTGATTCAAATTTTATTGGAGCAAAGGAGATTGATTGATGCAGATGTATTTGATGTTTGATTATTTTTATTGATGGATCCAGTCTGAAAATTTATGAAACGTGGTCCCTGGAAGAAAAGAGAAGGTTGTAGCCTTCTGTAGGTCAGCACCTACGTACTAGTACAAGAGCTAAGGGGGTTGTAGCTCCCTTCCAGGAGAAGCTGGAAAATGGGAGAAGGTTGTAGCCTTCTACAGGTAGAAGCCTTCGTACTAGTATAAGATTGCACCAGTACAGAAACATTGTAAAAAGAAGTTTCTAATTGAAAGAAGATAGAGACGAATTGCAGTAGGTGGTTTTCACCCACATTGGGTTTCCACCTTATATCTTGTGTTCTTGTGTGTGACTGTCTGTTCTATTTTATTGTTCCTGGTTACTGTTTATATGGTTCTGACACACAGATTAATGATCAACATCTGAAGAATAAATTAAATTATAAGTCTGCAAGTTATACGCGAGTTTCCTTAATTGTAGTTGCGTATATACGCTGTTTTCACTAACTGAAGTAGCGTATGCAAATTTGATTATGAAATGAAAATAATTGACTTGATAATACTGATTCACCCCCCCCAGTATTATTTCCAACAATTGGTATCAGAGTAGGTCCTTCAAAAGAAGCTTGATCGCTTGAAGGAAGATCTATCATCATGAGCACCTATGAAAAAGAGGCATATATCGGGCCACCAATCTTTGATGGGGCAACTTCATCTATTGGAAGGTAAGAATCACAGCCTATCTTCAATCTCTTGGTACAAAAGTTTGGGATATCGTGGAAGCAGGATACACATTTCCATCAGCAACTCCTACAGATACGGCTGGTAAGAAGTAGTATGAAACAAATGTAAAGGTTGTCAATACTCTATTAGGGAGTTTATCACAATCAGAATTCATCAAGGTTATGTAGCTCAAAACCGCAAAAGAAATATGGGACAATATCGTTCTGAGCTATGAAGGAGATTATTAGGTAAAACGTGCAAAACTACAAACTCTTAGAATTCAATATGAAAATCTCAGAATGCACAATGATGAAAGTGTGGCTAATTATTTCTTACGTATAGATGAGATTGTTAATCATATGAAAAACTTGGGTGAAGAAATAAAAGAAGTTACTTTGGTTGAAAAGGTGCTAAGATCCTTGTCTTCTAAGTTTGAATCAAAAGTTTCTGCCATAGAAGAAAAGCAGGATCTACAGAGCATTACCATGTCACAGCTGCACAAAATCCTAACTGCTTTCGAAATGAGAAAAGGGGGACCATCAGACAGGAGAGAAGCCGCATTCAAAGCTTCAGGAAATTACAATGAGTCAGGACATATGTCAGAAGGAGAGGAAGAATCAAACTTTGTCAAGAACCTTCAACGGGGTTTTGGAAGATTTAGAGGTTGTAGGAATTTACAAGGTAAGTTCCTCAGACAGAACACCAAAGGACACCGCTCACAAACAGATCACAGATCAATACACCAGTACTTTTGACGTGGTTAAAACCCTCAAAGAGGGAAACAGTCCACGGCCTAAGCCAACACGGCCACTTCAGGCAATTTATTAATAAAAGAATGAAAATTTACATAAGCTTCTCTCATGCACGGTTAACTTACAAATGACCCTCCATGCTCTTTAAATAGAGATCATGGACCAATCGGGTGTTAAGCCACGGATCAAATGTCGGTAATACCGAGGAGAGAATGAACCGTCGGATCACTACATATCGTGACCGTCGGATTGTAAGTTACAAAATGTACATAATAAAGAAACACACTTTACCTAACTCTATACCTAACTCTATACTAGACCAAGTTGTACTTAACTATTTCCTATGTGTCGGAATATCCTAACATCCCCCCTTAAGAACATCTTGGGATAGGATTGAAGGATTTACAAATATGACACAATAGGAGAAGGAAGGAGGCACTAGAGCCTATCCCCCCTTAGTGACAACTTCCTGAACTCCAACCATAAATCGAAGTTTAGTGAACTTCACCTCTGTGAGAGCCTTTGTAAAGAAGTCTGCAACTTGATCATCTGTTGAACAATATTGCACTTCAAGGACATGGTCATGAATGAGCTTTCTGATGAAGTGCATGTGCAGTTCAATATGTTTGCTGCGCTCATGTTGGACTGGATCTTTGCATAGTTGAATGGCACTTTGATTATCACACCAAAGTGTAGTCGGATGCTACTGCTGAAAGCCAAACTCTGACAGGATCTGAAGAAGACACAAGGCTTCCTTACTAGCTTCCACGCTCACCACACCAAGGGGGGATATGCTTTGGGTTGCTTGCTTGCTTTGAGAAAGCTCTTTTTCCCTACAAAACAAAAAACAAAAAACCCAACACGGACATACAAAAAAATGAACCTTGTGGCTCGAAGTTAGCTTTAGCCGAAAACTAAATATTTTCAAAAACGAACCTTGCGGCTCGAAGTTAGCTTTAGCCGGAAACTAAATATTTTCCTCAATGTTTCTGATTTTTCGAGATCACACTAAGGCGCAGCGGAAAAGAGCATACACATGAGAAAAATCCTTCCTTTCTGTTTCTGATTTGCCCAGATCGCACAGAGTCACAGGGCAAAGAGCATACGCAGAAATGAAAGGTATAGATCTGGTAATAAAAAAGGCTAAATAAATCGAAAACCGAAATAAACAGAGAGAAAATAACTGTAGACTGCAAATAAACACTGTATACCTCCAGATCTTAAAAATGACGCAGCTAGGGCTACCAGAAACCTTTTCGCGTGAAATGAAAGGGGTTCCTCACTGGAACAGATGCTCCAAACACAACAGAGCAGTCCTCTCGGCCCGAAAGCAGTTAGAAACAGTAGATCTAGGAATCAGTAGTCGGATGCAGTTCTACCGGCTTCAGATTTGGATCACCAATGGGCGTGGCCCTAAAATAGCTCTGATACAATGTAGGAATTTACAGGGTAAGTTCCTCAGATAGAACACCAAAGGACACCGCTCACAAATAGATCACAGATCAATACACCAGTACTTTTGACGTGGTTAAAACCCTCAAAGAGGGAAACAATCCACGGCCTGAGCCAATGCGGCCACTTCAGGCAATTTATTAATAAAAGAATGAAAATTTACATAAGCTTCTCTCATGCACGGTTAACCTACAAATGACCCTCCATGCTCTTTAAATAGAGATCATGGACCAATCGGGTGTTAAGCCATGGATCAAGTGTCGGTAATACCGAGGGGAGAATGAACCGTCGGATCACTACATATCGTGATCGTCGGATTGTAAGTTACAAAATGTACATAGTAAAGAAACACACTTTACCTAACTCTATACCTAACTCTATACTAGACCAAGTTGTACTTAACTATTTCCTATGTGTCAGAATATCCTAACAGAGGTAAGGTACCTTTCAAATGCTTTGCTTGTGGAAGAGTTAGTCACTATGCAACCAAGTGTCCTCATAAAGATAAGCTTGACAAGGTAAGGAACTAGTTAGATGGAACATAAAACATAATGTAAGTAAGAAGAGCTATTATACTCATGAAGACAGTGATGGATTTTCAATTAGTAATGAAGATGAGCAATGTAATGATTATAGACTTTTGATGGCTTTTGAAGATGATGCTTTCTTGGATGCTATAGATGAATATGATCTCTATGAAGAAATTTATAAACTTAAAATCTGTTTAGAAGAAAAGAGTATGATCATAGATACTCTGACATTCCAACTTGTTGAAAGGGAAAAACGCAATGAAAAGTTAGAATGTGAAATTGTGGGACTTAGAAAAGATATTGAGAAAACAAAAGCTCTAAATCTTAGATTTGCTAAAGGATCTGAAACTTTAGATGAGATTATCAAAGTGCAACGTTCTCCTCTAATCAAGACAGGTCTTGGATATTCTGAAGAAGCATCTCAAGCACAGAAGCCATCCACCTCCAAAAGTTATCTTGATGCAGCAAGGAGAAGTGAACAGGTTGACAATCGACAGCAAAGGCATAAAGCAGATCACCAGGTAAATCAGGGTCAATCTACTTCAAGGATGAACAGAGATCACCAAGTAAATCGGGGGCAATCTACTTCAAGGATGAACAAAAGCTACAACCAACCACAGGTAAATCATTCTCAATTTGCCTCAAGAATGAATGTCTATGGAAACTACAATCACCTGGATGGTAGGTTTGATAATCGCAGGAATTTATTCAATGGCCAATGTTTCTCTTGTCATAACTTTGGACACAAAGCAGCTCAATGTGTTTCCTACAAGACCATCATGACTAGAGAAGCACAAAATCAAAGGAGTGTGACTGGAATCATGAAAAGAACCTACAATAACTTTTCTACTCTTGAAAATGAAATAGAATGTTCTATTTGTAACAACTTCGGTCATGAAGATTCTGAATGCAGGAGTAGGTTTCGGCAAACAACTCAGAAGGAGCAAGCTTCATTGAGTCCCAAAACATGGAGAAAGAAAGAACCGCAACCAGAAAGATGTGGTATAGCCTTATATGCGGAAGGATAGGAAAATCAGTGGTACATCGACAGTGGATGCTCGAAACATATGACAGGTGATAAAGAAAAACTTCAGTCATATAGTGCCTTAGAAAAGGAAAGGAAGGTCTCATTTGGAAATGACACCCCTGCACTCATAAAAGGAGAAACAGTGATCAAAGGCATAAGAACTCCAAATAATTTATAGATACTCAAGGGAGGACAACAACAATGCTATCTAAGAAAGAATGATGAACACTGGCTATGGCACAGAAGATTGGGGCATCTAAGCTTCTCTCAGATAAGGAAAGCATGCAAATATCAGGCGGTTCGTGATCTCTCTAAAATCAGAATTCTAGACAATACGATATGCAAATAATGTTAGTTTGGTAAGCAAACCAGAACTAATTTCCTTGAGAAGGAAGGATCAGCTAGTAAGCCACTTGAACTTATCCATACTGATGTATGTGGTCCATCCAGGAAAAGGTCACCTCGAGGAGAAGAATACTTCATATTGTTCACTGATGACTTTTCTAGGATTTGTTGGATAGGACGTTTGAAGCATAAAGACGAAGCTTTCAAAAAGTTCAAAGCATTCAAAGTCTTGGTTGAAAATGAATCAAATCGAAAAATCAAATGCCTCAGGTCTGATCGAGGAGGGGAATTTAACTCGGATGAATTTTTCGATTTTTGTGAATATCATGTAATAAGAAGGGAATTCTCTACTACAAGGACTCCTCAGAAAAATGTAGTAGAAAGGATGAACAGAATGGTTCAACAAATGGCTCGTGCTATGCTTGATGAGTTTGGAACTCCTGTAACCTTCTGGGGTGAAGCTGCATTTGCTGCTGTTACTATTCTCAACAAGACAAACGTCCAGGTGAACAACACTCAAACTCCTCATGAACTTTGGTATGGTAAGACTCCTACGGTAAAATACTTCAAAATTTTTGGAAGCAAATGTTACATCAAAAGGACTGATGAAAACCTTGGCAAGTTTGAACCTAGAGCAGATGAAGGCATTCTCCTTGGTTACTCTCCCCAAAGCAAAGGATATAAGTGTTACAATAAAAGACTTGGAAAAATTGTTGAAAGTATTGATGTAGTGGTTGATGAAGAAGGAAACAATCCAAGGCAGGTAAAATCCGAAGATTTCGAAGATGATGAGGACTATCCTTCAACATCAAATCAAAATTATGATGAAGAAGAAACTTATGAGGCACCAGAAGAACATATAAGGGTAGAAGAAAAGACTCCATCCAGGTATATCTAGAAGAATCATCCAGAGACTCGAATTTTGGGACAGAAAGAGGCAGGTGTACAAACAAGAAGAACTATTTTAGAAGATTCGAGCTATCTAGCATTGCTCTCCTCCACTGAACCGCGAAATGTAAGTGAATCATGCAAAGATGAATGCTGGGTCAAGGCCATGAATGAAGAACTTGAGCAGATTGAAAAGAATAACACTTGGGAGTTGGTTCCTAGACCAAATGATAAGAATGTCATAGGGACAAAATGGATATTCAAAAACAAGCTGAATGAGAATGGAGATGTTATTAGAAACAAGGCTAGACTTGTTTGTAAAGGGTATGCTCAACAAGAAAGCATAGACTTTGAAGAAACTTTTGCACTAGTTGCTACACTTGATGCCATAAGAATGTTCCTTGCTCTTTCTAGCTTTCAGGAGTTCAAAGTATATCAAATGGATGTGAAATCTGCTTTTTCTAAATGGAGACTTAGAAGAAGAATTTTACATTGAGCAGCCAGATGGATTCATCCTTGGGAATGATCCAAAACTTGTATGCAGACTCAAAAAGGCTCTCTATGGCCTTAAACAGGCCCCAAGGGCTTGGTATTTTTAGTTGGACAAATATCTCCATCAACAAGGTTTTTCAAAAGGATCAACTGATAGCAATCTATATATAAAAATTGATAATGATAAATTGCTAATACTGGTTGTGTATGTTGATGATATCATCTTTGGTAGCAATGAAAAAACCATGAGTCAAAACTTTGCTTTGGTGATGCAGAAAGAATTTGAAATGTCCTTACTTGGTGAGCTCACATATTTTCTTGGTTTACAACTCCAACAAAACAAAGATGGTATCTTTCTATCACAAACCAAGTACCTCCGACAGATATTGAAGAAATATGTGATGGAGTATTCGAAACCAGTAAGTACCCCTATGGTAACAGGATGCAGCCTCAGCGCAAATTATGAATTAGCAGCAGTACATCAACCAACCTATAGTTCCATGACTGGTAGTCTGCTCTATTTGACAGGTACCCGACCAGACATCATGCATGCAGTGGGAATAGTTGGAAGCTTCCAGGAAAATCCAAAGGAAGAACATCTTCAGGCAGTTAAGAGGATTTTCAAATATCTTCAAGGAACACAAAAATATGGTTTATGGTATCCTAGAGACACAAATCTCACACTTCATGCATATACAGATGTAGATTGGGCAGGAAGCATGGATGACAGAAAAATAACTAGTGGTGGTGCATTCTTTATGGGTTCTAGATTAGTATCTTGGTTCAACAAGAAACAAATCTCAATTGCATTATCTACAACTGAAGCAGAATATGTGGCTGCTGCATCTTGCTACACACAACTCCTTTGGATGATGCAAACATTGAAAGATATTCAAATCACTTGTACTCCACCTATCTCCATTTTTTGTGATAATACAAGTGCAATCAGTATTTCAAAGAATCCAGTCATGCATTTGAAGACCAAACACATACCTATCAAATATCATTTTCTCTAGGAACAAGTGCTTGAACAAAAGGTTAAATTGGAGTATGTTCCTTCCAAGGAACAAGTTGCTGATATATTCACCAAACCACTGCCCAGGGAGACATTTGAATACCTCAGGCAGAAGCTGGGAGTAGTTGATGCATCATCTTGCTGTTGCAATTATCTGTTTCAGAGAATAGTGGTTGTACGCGAGTTTGATGAAGCGTATCCGCGTACATACGCTTATTTCTGTGGATACAGTCGCGTATATGTTGAAGACAAACAGTGGGGCCAGACTCAGGATGATTAGAGTCTAATATGGGTCGGACAGGGACCATCCGGCACAGGTTCAAGGGGAGCATATACTTCTAATAATGCATTGTTGGCATTATTTTAGAAGATCTTGGTTCAATTTCACAGTTGTTTTTGTTTCAAGTGGAACAGGTGCAGAGGGAGACTATGGTTGTCGGTCTGAATGATGATGGACAGATGCTGCTGATGTTAGTTGCTGATGTCTATCATAGTCTTGTCTTAGATATTTAGTCTCTCTGTCATGTATTTCTTTTATTATCAAGGTCATGTAATGGCCTATGTTGGTTTCCCCACTATGCTTGGGATGGATGATGTGATGTTCTTGTTTTATCATGTGTAAACTTTTGGTGTATCCACACTTGGTTGGGCGGATGAGTGAATCCCCACTTGGTTGGGAGATGGATGTATGTATGAGTCTTTGGTGATAGGAAGGTCATTTTTGATGTACAGAGTCATGTTCTTTCTTATAGAACATATTTTTTCAGACCTTGCCTACAGTCAGGGGGAGCATGGACAACACAACAGAACAAAGATTTCAACATGTACTCAGGGGGAGCATAATCCTTTTCACTTGATGACAAAGGGGGAGAATGGCTTTGAGTGACTTGGGGTTGCCATCAAGTCCAAAGGGGGAGATTGTTGGTATTATGACACTGGTTTGGCGCTATGACATAGATGTTGTCCTTGATGGAAACTCACGCAAATGACAGATCACAGTTCAGGCTCTCAGAATGAAGGAAAAAGAGATATACGTAGGTTCCTCTTAACCAAGTTGCGTATACATGCAGTATCATCGATCAAAAGGCGCGTATACCTATGCACAAACTTTCATGTAAGGCAAAGCGCGTGCATGTGGGAAGACTTATTTTTTGGTCCATGGTATTTAGTCCTTGGTATTTGGACCTATGGTTTTGGACCATGGTATCTCATCCGAAGTGTTGAACCCAGGTATTGGGTCCATGGTATTGATTCTCTATGGTTTTGGACCATGGTATTGAGTAAGGCCTAAGACTATAAAAGGGGGAAGAGAGCATTAGGCAAAGGCATTCACTCAAACATTGAATATCTTATGAAGAGAAAGATCTAGAATTGAGTTATGGTGCATAGCTGGATCTGAACCAAGGAGGAACCTGAGCGCTAGAAGAAGGATAAGTTATATTGATGGGTCAAGATCTTATGGCTTGAATAGTAGTATCTTTGTGTGATTTTGATATGTTATATTTGACGCATGACTTGATCTATAAATCTGATAATCTAGGTATAACTGATGTCTGAATAAGTGAAAAGGGTAAATTATCTTTTATAGATCTGTACGCAGGTTCGACACAGCAGAGGTGTGTATACACGTTGGTTAAGTAAGCAAAAACAATGTATATGCTAGTTGGCCTTAATACAGGAGCGTATGCAGGTTCTACATATTGAAGTAGCGTACGTCTCATGAAATATGTTTTAGCCACTTCTGTTTATTGTTGCAGTGTTCTAGGTTTAGGATTGGTTTCTTTGTTACTGTTAATGTATTCTGGTTACAACATTCAGAGAAGTAATTGTTTGATTTAGTTTTGATTGGAGCAAAGGAGATTGATTGATGTAGATGTATTTGATGTTTGATTATTGTTATTGATGGATCCAGTCTAAAAATTTATGAAATGTGGTCCCTGGAAGAAAAGAGAAGGTTGTAGCCTTCTGTAGGTCAGCGCCTACGTACTAGTACATCAGCTAGTACAAGAGCTAAGGGGGTTGTAGCTCCCTTCTAGGAGAAGCTGGAAAATGGGAGAAGGTTGTAGCCTTCTACAGGTAGAAGCCTGCATATTGGTATAAGACTGCACCAGTACAGAAACATTGTAAAAATAAGTTTCTGATTGAAATAAGATAGAGATTAATTGTAGCAGGTGGTTTTCACCCACATTAGGTTTCCACCTTATATATTGTGTTCTTGTGTGTGACTGTCTATTTTGTTTTACTGTTCCTAGTTACTGTTTATATGGTTCTAACACACAAATTAATTATCAACATCTAAAGAATAAATTAAATTATAAGTATGCAAGTTATACGCTAGTTTCCTTAACTGCAATTGCGTATATACGCCATTTTCACTAACTGAAGTAGTGTATGCAAATATGATTATGAAATGAAAAATAATTTACTTGATAATACTGATTCACCCCCCTCTCAGTATTATTTCCAACAATTGGTATCAGAGTAGGTCCTTCAGAAGAAGCTTGATCACTTGAAGGAAGATCTATCATCATGAGCAACTACGAAAAAGAGGCATATATTAGGCCACCAATCTTTGATGGGGGCAACTTCCTCTATTGGAAGGTAAGAATCACAACCTATCTTCAATCTCTTGGTACAGAAGTTTGGGATATCGTGGAAGTAGGATACACATTTCCATCAACAACTCCTACGAATACGGCTGGTAAGAAGTAGTATGAAACAAATGCAAAGGATGTCAATACTCTATTAGGGATTTTATCTCAATCAGAATTCGTTAAGGTCATGGAGCTCAAAATCGTAAAAGAAATATGGGACAAGATTGTTCTGAGCTATGAAGGAGACGATCAAATAAAACGTGCAAAACTACAAACTCTCAGAATTCAATATGAAAATTTCAGAATGCACAATGATGAAAGTGTGGCTAATTATTTCTTACGTATAGATGAGATTGTTAATCGTATGAAAAACTTGGGTGAAGAAATAAAATAAGTTACTTTGGTTGAAAAGGTGCTAAGATCCTTGTCTTCTAAGTTTGAATCAAAAGTTTCTGCCATAGAAGAAAATCAGGATCTATAGAGCATTACCATGTCATAGCTACACTGAATCCTAACTGCTTTCAAAATGGGAAAAGGGGGACCATCAGACAGGAGAGAAGATGCATTCAAAGATTCAGGAAATTACAATGGTTCAGGACATATGTCAGAAGGAGAGGAAGAATCAAACTTTGTCAAGAACCTTCAACGGGGTTCTGGAAGATTCAGAGGTAAGCTACCTTTCAAATGCTTTGCTTGTGGAAGAGTAAGCCACTATGCAGCCAAGTGTCCTCATAAAGATAAGCTTGACAAAGGTAAGGAACCAGTTAGATGGAATAGAAAACATAATGTAAGTAAGAAGAGATATTATACTCATGAAGATAGTGATGGATATTCAATTAGTGATGAAGATGAGCAATGTAATGATTATATACTTTTGATGGCTTTTGAAGATGATGATTTCTTGGATGCTATAGATGAAGATGATCTCTATGAAGAAATTTCTAAACTTAAAATCTGTTTAGAAGAAAAGAGTATGATCATAGATACTCTGACATTCCAACTTGCTGAAAGGGAAAAACACAATGAAAAGTTAGAATGTGAAATTGTGGGACTTAGAAAAGATATTGAGAAAACAAAAGCTCCAAATCTTAGATTTGCTAAAGGATCTGAAACTTTAGATGAGATTATCAAAGTGTAGTGTTCTCCTCTAATCAAGACAGGTCTTGGATATTCTAAAGAAGCATCTCAAGCACAGAAGCCATCCACCTCCAAAAGTTATCTTGATGCAGCAAGGAGAAGTGAACTGGTTGAAAATCGACAGCAAAGGCATAACGCAGATCACCAGGTAAATCAGGGTCAATCTACTTCAAGGATGAATAGAGATTACCAAGTAAATCGAGGGCAATCTACTTCAAGGATGAACAAAAGCTACAACCAACCACAGGTAAATCATTCTCAATTTGCCTCAAGAATGAATGTTTATGGAAACTACAATCACCTGGACGGTAGGTTTGATAATCGCAGGAATTTCTTCAATGGCCAATGTTTCTCTTGTCATAACTTTGGACACAAAGCAACTCAATGTGTTTCCTACAAGACCATCATGACCAGAGAAGCATGAAATCAAAGGAGTGTGACTGGAATCATGAAAAGAACCTACAATAACTTTTCTTCTCTTGAAAATGAAATATAATGTTCTATTTGTAACAACTTCGGTCATGAAGATTCTGAATGCAGGAGTAGGTTTCGGCAAACAACTCAGAAGGAGCAAGCTTCATTGAGTCCCAAAACATGGAGAAAGAAAGAACTGCAACCAGAAAGATGTGGTATAGCCTTATATGCGGAAGGATAGGAAAATCAGTGGTACATCGACAGTGGATGCTCGAAACATATGACAGGTGATAAAGAAAAACTTCAGTCATATAGTGCCTTAGAAAAGGAAAGGAAGGTCTCATTTGGAAATGACACCCCTGCACTCATAAAAGGAGAAACAATGATCAAAGGCATAAGAACTCCAAATAATTTATAGATACTCAAGGGAGGACAACAACAATGCTATCTAAGCAAGAATGATGAACACTGGCTATGGCACAGAAGATTGGGGCATCTAAGCTTCTCTCAGATAAGGAAAGCATGCAAATATCAGGCGGTTCGTGATCTCTCTAAAATTAGAATTCCAGACAATACAATATGCAAATCATGTTAGTTTGGTAAGCAAACTAGAACTAATTTCCCTGAGAAGGAAGGATCAGCTAGTAAGCCACTTGAACTTGTCCATACTGATGTATGTGGTCCATCCAGGAAAAGGTCACCTCGAGGAGAAGAATACTTCATATTGTTCATTGGCGACTTTTCTAGGATGTGTTGGATAGGACTTCTAAAGCATAAAGGCGAAGCTTTCGAAAAGTTAAAAGCATTCAAAGCCTTGGTTGAAAACGAATCAGATTGCAGAATCAAATGCCTCAGCTCTAATCAAGGAGGGAAATTTACCTCGGATGAATTTTCCGATTTTTGTGAAGAGCATGGAATAAGAAGGGAATTCTCTACTGCAAGGACTCCTCAGCAAAATGGACTAGTAGAAAGGATGAACAGAATGGTTCAACAAATGGCTCATGCTATGCTTGATGAGTCTGGAACTTCTACAACCTTCTCGGGTGAAGCTGCATTTGCTACCGTTACTATTCTCAACAAGACAAATGTCTGGGTGAACAACACTCAAACTCCTCATGAACTTTGGTATGGTAAGACTCCTACGGTAAAATAATTCAAAATTTTTGGAAGCAAATGTTACATCAAAAGGATTGATGAAAACCTTGGCAAGTTTGAACCTAGAGCAGATGAAGGCATTCTCCTTGGTTACTCTCCCCAAAGCAAAGGATATAAGTGTTACAATAAAAGACTTGGAAAAATTGTTGAAAGTATTGATGTAGTGGTTGATGAAGAAGGAAACAATCCAAGGCAGGTAAAATATGAAGATTTCAAAGATGATGAGGACTATCCTTCAAAATCAAATCAGACTTATGATGAAGAAGAAACCTATGAGGCACCAGAAAAATAGATAAGGGTAGAAGAAAAGACTCCATCTAGGTATGTCCAGAAGATTCATCCAGAGACTCAAATTTTGGGGCAGAAAGAGGCAGGTGTACAAACAAGAAGAACTATTCCAGAAGCTTCAAGCTATCTCACATTGCTCTCCTCTACTAAACCATGAAATGTAAGTGAAGCATGCAAAGATGAATGCTGGGTCAAGGCCATGAATGAAGAACTTGAGCAGATTGAAAAGAATTAACACTTGGGAGTTGGTTCCTAGACCAAATGATAAGAATGTCATAGGGACAAAATGGATATTCAAAAACAAGTTGAATGAGAATGGAGATGTTATTAGAAACAAGGCTAGACTTGTTTGTAAAGGGTATGCTCAACAAGAAGGCATAGACTTTGAAGAAGCTTTTGCACCAGTTTCTACACTTGATGCCATAAGAATGTTCCTTGCTCTTTCTAGCTTTCATGAGTTCAAAGTATATCAAATGGATGTGAAATCTGCTTTTCTAAATGGAGACTTAGAAGAAGAAGTTTACATTGAGCAGCCAGATGGATTCATCCTTGGGAATGATACAAAACTTGTATGCAGACTCAAAAAGGCTCTCTATGGCCTTAAACAGGCCCCAAGGGCTTGGTATTTTCGGTTGGACAAATATCTCCATCAACAAGGTTTTTCAAAAGGATCAATAGATAGCAATATATATATAAAAATTGATAATGATAAATTGCTAATACTGGTTGTGTATGTTGATGATATCATCTTTGGTAGCAATGAAGAAACCATGAGTCAAAACTTTGCTTTGGTGATGCAGAAAGAATTTGAAATGTCCTTACTTGGTGAGCTCACATATTTTCTTGGTTTACAACTCCAACAAAACAAAGACGGTATCTTTCTATCACAAACCAAGTACCTCAGGCATATCTTGAAGAAATATGGGATGGAGGATTCGAAACCAGTAAGCACCATTATGGTAACGGGATGCAGCCTTAACGCAAATGATGAATCAGTAGCAGTACATCAACTAATCTATAGGTCCATGATTGGTAGTCTGCTCTATTTGACAGGTACCTGACTAGACATCATGCATGCAGTGGGAATAGTTGGAAGATTCCAGGAAAATCCAAAGGAAGAACATCTTCAAGCAGTTAAGAGGGTTTTCAAATATCTTCAAGGAACACAAAACTATGGCTTATGGTATCCTAGAGACACCGATCTCACACTTCATGCATATACAGATGCAGATTGAGCAGGAAGCATGGATGACAGAAAAAGCACTAGTGGTAGTGCATTCTTTATGGGTTCCAGATTAGTATCTTGGTTCAGCAAGAAACAAAGCTCAATTGCATTATCTACAACTGAAGCAGAATATTTGGCTGTTGCATCTTGCTGCACACAACTCCTTTGGATGATGTAAACATTGCAAGATGTTCAAATCACTTGTACTCCACCTATCTCCATTTTTTGTGATAATACAAGTGCAATTAGTATTTCAAAGAATCCAGTCATGTATTTGAAGACCAAACACATACCTATCAAATATCATTTTCTTCAGGAACAAGTGCTTGAAAAAAAGGTCAAATTGGAGTATGTTCCCTCCAAGGAACAGGTTGCTGATATATCACCAAACCACTGCCCAGGGAGACATTTGAATACCTCAGACAAATGCTGGGAGTATTTATGCATCATATTGCTATTGAAATTATCCGTTTCAGAGAACAGTGGTTGTATGCGAGTTTGATGAAGCGTATCCGCATATATACACCTATTTCTGTGGATACAATGGCGTATATGTTGAAGACAAACAATGGGGTCAGACTCAGGATGAAAAGAGTCTGATATGGGTCGGATAGAGACCATCTGGCATAGGTTCAGGGGGAGCATATACTTCTAATAATGCATTGTTGGAATTATTTTAGAAGATCTTGGTTCAGTTTCACAGCTATTTTTGTTTCAAGTGGAACAGGTGCAAATGGAGATTATGGTTGCCAGCCTGAATGATGATTGAAAAATGGTGCTAATGTTAGTTGTTGATGTCTATCATAGTCTTGTCTTAGATATTTAGTCTCTCTGTCATGTATTTATTTTATTATCAAGGTAATGTAATGGCCTATGTTGGTTGCCCCACTATGCCTGGGATGGATGATGTAATGTTCTTATTTTATAATGTGTAAACTTTTGGTGTATCCGCACTTGGTTGGGCGGATGAGTGAATCCCCACTTGGTTGGGAGATGGATGTATGTATGAGTCTTTGGTGATAGGAAGGTCATTTATGATGTATAGAGTCATGTTCTTTCTTGTAGAACATCTTTTTGTAGACCTTGCCTACATTCAGGGGGAGCATGGACAACACAACAGAGCAGAGATTTCAGCATGTACTCAGGGGGAGCATAACCCTTTGCACTTGATGACAAAGGGGGAGAATGACTTTGAGTGGCTTGGGGTTGCCATCAAGTCCAAAGGGGGAGATTTTTGGCATTCTGACACTGGTTTGGTGCTATGACACAGATGTTGTCCTTGATGACAACTCACTCAAATGACAGATCACAATTTAGGCTCTTAGAATGAAGGAAAAAGAGATATACGCAGGTTACTCTTAACCAAGTCATGTATACACGCAGGATCACCGATAAAAAGGCACATATAAGTTTGCACGCACTTTCATGTAAGGCAAAGCGCGTACATGTGGGAAGACTTATTTTTTGGGTCATGGTATTTAGTCCTTGGTATTTGGACCTATGGTTTTGGACCATGGTATCTCGTCCGAAGTGTTGAACCCAAGTATTGGGTCCATGGTATTGATTCTCTATGGTTTTGGACCATGGTATTGAGTAAGGCCTAAGACTATAAAGGGGGGAAGAGATCATTAGGCAAAGGAATTCACTCAAGCATTGAATATCTTATGAAGAGCAAGATCTAGAATTGAGTTATGGTGCATAGCTCGATCTAAACCAAGGAGGAACCTGAGCGCTAGAAGAAGGATAAGTTATATTGATGGGTCAAGATCTTAAGGCTTGAATAGTAGTATCTTTGTGTGATTTTGATCTGTTATATTTGACACATTACTTGATCTATAAATCTGATAATCTGGGTATAACTGATGTCTGAATAAGTGAAAAGGGTAAATTATCTTTTATAGATATGTACGCAGGTTTGGCATAGCAAAGGTGCATATACACGCTAGTTAAGTAAGCCAAAATAGCGTACGCTGGTTGGCCTTAATACAAGAGCGTATGCACTCCGTTTCTACATATTGAAGTAGCATACGTCTCATGAAATATGTTTTAGCCACTTCTGTTTATTGTTGCAGTGTTCTGGGTTCAGGATTGGTTACTTGTTATTGTTAATGTATTCTGGTTACAGCATTCAGAGAAGTAATTGTTTGATTCTGTTTTGATTGGAGCAAAGGAGATTGATTGATGCAGATGTATTTGATGTTTAATTATTGTTATTGATGGATCCAGTCTGAAAATTTATGAAACGTGGTCCCTGGAAGAAAAGAGAAGGTTGTAGCCTTCTGTAGGTCAGCACCTACATACTAGTACATCAGCTAGTACAAGAGCTAAGGGGGTTGTAGCTCCCTTCCAGGAGAAGCTGGAAAATGACAGAAGGTTGCAACCTTCTGTAGGTAGAAGCCTACATACTGGTATAAGACTGCACCAGTACAGAAACATTGTAAAAAGAAGTTTCTAATTGAAAGAAGATAGAGACGAATTGCAGCAGGTGGTTTTCACCCACATTGGGTTTCCACCTTATATCTTGTGTTCTTGTGTGTGACTGTCTGTTCTGTTTTACTATTCCTGGTTACTGTTTATATGGTTCTGACACACAGATTAATGATCACCATCTGAAAAATAAATTAAATTATAAGTCTACAAGTTATACGTGAGTTTCCTTAACCGCAATTGCGTATATACGCCGTTTTCACTAACTGAAGTAGCGTATGCAAATCTGATTATGAAATGAAAAATAATTGACTTGATAACACTGATTCACCCCACTTCTCAGTATTATTTCCAACAATATTTTCACATATCAATTAAAAAATTTCTTCGCATCGTTTCCTGTTGAAATGTACGAGTGGATATCAAGGTGAACTAAAAGAAAGACCCGTTTTAAAGGTGGAGAACCTATGACGTGGACTCTTGAAAAAATACAACGACTCAAGAGAAATAACAACATGATTTAAAGGGTTGTTGATTTCTAGATTGATAAAATATTGGGAGGATTTATTATTGAGTTCATAGTAGATCAGACCGTGTCCTACAACGAAGCATAACGACAATTATTCAAAGTACTGCAAGGTAAGGATTTGAAATATTTGTAACTTTGGATTAAGATGCTTCTATGTGAAAAAGGAGTTTTGAGGATGCAACCATATTGTTAGTTTACTTATGTTTGGAAGAAGAGAGAATAAAGCTGAGTTAGACATCACAATAATGTGAAGTGGAAAAATATATAGAATACATACCAGAAAGAGAGCTCGTGGACAAGCTCCAAAGACCTTTGTAGAAACCGAGCGTAGTCCTCTTTTGAGTGAATCTGAAAGCGAAAGAGAAGATAGCCACCTTGATAAACCCGAGGTAATTTCCCAGTATTCACCTTCCTAGCCTGAGAGTTTGAAGAAACCTGAATCTAGTAATAGCTAGGGTGTTTTTGGCTCTCCCCCTCCCCCTTCTCCCCCTATTGCCCCTACCCCCTATCCCCCTCCAAGAAGAAATATGGCTAATGATATTAAGCTGCCTATTTTCAAAGGAACTAGATCAAAGTATCCAGAGCAATTTTGGTTTTTATGTGAAGCTGTATGGACCACAAAGCAGATTAGTGATGAAAATATAAAGAAAGTGCAACCCATTATGATGCTCTGCGATATAGCATTGATATGGTAAATGAAGTATTCAAATAATCAGATCAAAACATTTTCAGATATTGAAGCAACACTGATAAGAGAATTTAAGAAGCCAAAGTCTAAGTCGTAGTGCATCACTGAGAGGAAAGAAATTAAACAGAAACCTACAGAGTATGTTTGGGAATTTGATCATAGATTTAAGGAATTTTTGGATCAAGTGAGCTTCGAAATAGCTCCGCAGCAACATAAAGAATGGTTTATAGCTGCACTGTTACCGCATATCATATTACCATTGATGCAACAAAAGATAACAAGTCAAGCCGAAGCTCTATAGATTGCAATGAAGTTGGAAGCTTCGCATATAGGAGATACTAATGCTGGTATGTAACAAATTCAGAGTGAGTTTGAGAACCTAACCTTGCAAATATAAGATATTAAGAAAAGCAAAGAAGTCAGAGAAGAAGTATGGTGTACGAAGTGAAACTCAGAGGGCCATTTGAAAGAACAATGTCCTATCTTTAGGGATTAAATGGTTAGCGGGGCACCCAATCCCTTAAATGAAGGATCCAACCTGTGGTACGAGATATGTAAGACTAGAGGCCAACATCACTTAGAATACTATTACCTGTTACAGAAATATGTGCAGACTCCAAGGAACTTATATTGCAAATTCTGTAAATCAGTAGGACATGATGAGAATAATTGTCGAGCTTATGAACTAATGATGGAGCATAGTGATGACACTTATAGAATGCAAGAAGAAGAACATGGACATGAAGGAAGTGGACAATGTGGTGGTCAAGGAGGCTACCAAGGAAGAGGTCGAGGTGCTGGAGCTGGTCGAGGATGTGGACAGATCATTTGCTATAACTGTGGCCAGGCATGTCATTTTACGAGAGATTGTCAGAACCCTACAATGACATGTAAGTACTATAAATCCTTTGACCATGTAATTGAAGAATTCCATGTACTTATGGAAAAGATGCAAGAAAAAATGAATCAACAGCTGACATAGAATATCTAAATGATGACTGCTGAAAGGAGGACCGACGAACCTTGAATTAGTATTGTCACTAGAAGTGTAGTTGCAACCGGAAGTGATAAAGTAGATGAGAATAAAGAATATGAAAGTACACAGGTTAGAAAAACTATTGAGATAGCTCCTCTTTTTGATATTCAGAAGGAAAAATAAGTAATTATGGAAGCAAAGTGAAGCTTTATGGATGCTGTAGCTTCGACCTCTAGTGCACAGCCAAAGCAGAGAACTAGCTGTGATGTTTCTGTTAGGGTCCTATAATTTATAGGATCAAATAATGATTGAATGATTTCTTTCAGTATTGTAGATTGTAAATAGTATTTCATATTGCAAGTGATTTCAAAAAAGATAGAAAAATGAAAATAAAAATGAAAAGAGGGTATAAATAGAAAAATAGAAAAAGAAAAAGAAATGATAAAAGAACCCCACCAAAAAGAATAAATGTGAAAGTGATGCCAGTTGAAGTGCCACTAATAGTCCAATAATTCTGTAGAGAATAAATTCATGAAATTGTGTGCAACTTGTTTAAAATGCCACAATACTTCCTTTTGTTTGAAACATACAGTTTAATCATGTTCAAGCAAATTTCAATTTATGTCAGTTAGATTAGAGAGAATAACTTGGCCGAACAGTGTAATCTTGGCTGAGATTAGATAGGTAAAATAGGTGAATGAATTAATCCAACAATTTAATCTGGATTAATGTAGTTGGCAGATTAGTTTAGTGATTTTAATGGATATTCTTAGTCCTTTAAAAATGGCAAAATAAACAGGGTTTGCACTCTCAAATGCACCCTAATTGGTTAAGTTAGACTAGTTTAGGAAAAATGAAACTCTTGTTATGAAAATCTTTTTGTAATATTTTTCTTAGTCCAAATTTTGGACTTTATGATAAAAATATGCACATATCAAATTCCGTGGGACCGCCGACGTTAAATTCCGCGTACCTTACCTCCCCCGATCACAATCGCCTTTACATCCGACGACCCCCACTATGATTCTCTTTAATGACGGGGGAGGGGGGGGGTTCGAAAAGAGGTTTCCCCGCTATTACGTGTCATCCCTTTGTGATTTTTGAGCCCCCCCCCCCCCCCCCCTCAAATACCACAAACAACTATCACCCCCCTACGAAAGTAGTTTCCTGCATCTTGATGTTTCTCGCATTCTCGCCAACGTTCACCTGCCACGTCTATGTTCAACCACCACTCCCTTACTTCCATGTATCCCCTTTCTTATCAATTACAACCAACATACCCGCACCTTCATCTGCCTATCCTAAGCTGCCATGTCGACGATCGTTATGCCAATTTCGTTGCAACTCCCTGTCAAAACATCCTCCCTGTTTCCTGAGTAAATGCAACTCCCAACAACCGTTTATCCAATGATCTCGTTCTAGCTATTAGTGTATAAAGATCCATTTCTTCGGAACCTCACATCCCTTTCTCATTTTCCTACTGTTACATTACTCCTACCCTCTGCGATCTCGCTTATCGACAACTATTTATAGAGATATTCCTCAAAGCTTTTTCCCGTGAAATTTATTGTGACTATATGCAAATTCCCTTTGTCACTCTCTCCTACTTTCATTCTGTTACCACTATGGCCCCCAAAACTACCACTGTGGTGAATCCTATGCTCACCCCCTCTGTGGATTTAGACCACATCCCCCTTTCTGACCGAGAATACAAGGTTGATGAGACGCAGTGTGAATTTGACCTCTTCGAATTACGCTGTTGGTTTCATGATACTTATCTTGATCAGTCTGACGAGATTAACCTCTGGCAGTCCAAACTACCCCCGTTCATTTTACCCAAGTCTTACTATTTCCTAGAATTAAAGAGGGCTATCACATCCCCTAATGGTGAAATCCTTTTCACCATTACCTCTAAAAGTATAAACCAAATGTTGCAGGTCCCCTACAGTGATTCCTTCACTCCCTTTTCCATCGAAGCTCTCAAATAAATCTATTAGAAACTTACCTTTCCCTATAGATCTAGAATCTTTGAGGTCTTCCTACCAGAATATTATGAACTCCCCAAGAAGAATCTCCTTTATCCCTCTTCTATTTTCCCTCAAAGAACTAGAAATATTATCTTTGCCTTGTCCTAACTAGCTGGTTACTTTTCATATGAATAGGTAGATGAGCCTATCTTAGGTTTTATATCCACCCTTTCTACATAAGAAGGACGATTAATCACCTTTGACTATGGTCACTTCCTTGCAATTGTAATTCACAAACAATTCCTTCAGTTTTTAACTCAAGGAATGTTCCAATATTCTTCTATTCTTATGTACATGTTCATTTTCATTCAGACAGACAAGTTTCCCTTTGTAGTGAAAAATATATATTAGCAAGGAGAGCCTCAGTATATTATTTTCTGGACCTCCATGATTAGAAAAAAATCACTGGAATTCAACTTTACATATTTTATTGATCAGTTCGTGTGTCCAACAACTTGTTTGTTGAGTGGCCAGCAGATTCCAAGAATCAATGAAGATATTCAAAAAGTGTTACATCTTAGTGAACAGGTGAAGACATGATATTGGTACCTACACCAATCATTTATAGAGATCAGATTTTATGGCTCAGAGCTGCCACCATATAAGCTGCCCAAGTACCTCCCAATGAGGATATTTGCCTTGGAATACATCAGGAAAATAATCCACTCAGACAATATCCATTTTGTGGCAAACAAAAAGAATTTTCAATTCCAAATCAAGACACATATAAGACCTTTTATCTGTAACAGTAGAGAAACAAGAGAGGAAGCAGACCTCCTTCTGAATAAAATGAATTTCCCTCTTAGATTTACATGGTCTTATGACCCCTTTGGGGTAATTTCTAAGTTAAGAGTGGAACAAAAGGCAACTCCCTATGTGCATACCCAAAGACCAGAAATAGAGAAGTACATGAACCAACAGAATTGGTTAGAGAACACACTGCAAGAGGCTGAAGAGAAGGTGCTTTCCAGGACTGCCTCAGAAACTCCTACACCTAGATAAAAGACCAAGAAGAGACCAAGAGAGGAAGACTCTCCTTCAGTTACAAAAGTCCCAACCAAAGAGTTCAAGATATATACAAATAAGACTAAGACAAGATCTAAAATTGACTTCCCACTACTAGAGGAAACACAGGGTACCAATGTGCTCTTTGGCCTTCAAACTTTGAAGTTTGATAGCAGTACCACTGATTCTCCATCATCCTTGACTACTAAAGAGATTCTAGCTATAATACCTCACACACCAGAGTCATCCACAAAACACAGGCATCTGGATATTTTCCAAAGATATAAAGAGATTAAACAGAGGAATGAAGCCATTCATGACCACATCTCTGCTCGATTTAGGAAGCAATCTTCCTCAATCCAACACAGACTCATCTTAGCCTATGACATAGAGAAAGGAAGAATGCATATGCCATTCTTATAGGCATATGTTTCACAACCAAATCAATAGCTGACTTCAAGCATACTACCTTTGAATTTGAGGCAAAGGATGTTCATCCTTTGATTCTAATGGACATGCACAGGCAGACTGGAGAAATGGTCTACTCAACCTTTACACAGACTGCTCGCACTGCTTCCAAACTACAACTTTCTTTAAATAATGTTCAATCTCAACTTAAACTGGAGAAAGTTTCCTCCCTTGCTAAAGATAACAGAATTAATTATTTGGAGGAAATGGTGATCAAAGATGGATAAATTGATAAAGTAAAAGGAGCGAAGCTCTCAACTTGCAATAGTTACTCTTGATGCAGTACTAATTGCATCTCTACTTCAAACTGGTATCCCTACAACAACCACAACACCAAGAACATCCTCTTCTATAGGGATTCCGGCATCAACTGCAGATGATCCAATTAAGTTGACTGAATCCCTAGAAAACATGTCTATATGGGGAGAAGAGATAAAAAAACTAAGACAAGAGGTGAAGACCTTACAGGAGCAGAAAAAAGATTTGAGAATTCCCTCCTAACAGAGATGCATAAATCTCATTCGTTGTCCTAGAGATTGCAGCAGATGGAAAAAGATACTACCATGGGTAATACCTTGGCCTAGGTGAAAGAAAATATTTGGAAACAGATCAATGAAGATATGATAGATATATGGCCTTCAATATAGATCATATTTGAGCAACAAGAACTGATCGAAAGGTCTAATGAAGCCATTGAACAAGTCAGAAAATAGTTGGGTGACAAACCCAATGAAGCTACTGAGCTTATTAAGTTCCTCAACTCTAAAAACAAACAGGAACTAGAAGAGCTAGAAATTGAAGATAGAACAAAAACTATACTGGAGATAAAAAAGGTGCCGACTAAGAGAAATTTTGTGAGGCAGCTTGAAGAAAAGTGTCAGATTCTGGACACTGGTGTACAAAGATTCTTTAAAAAGCTAAAAGCTCTCTACAAAAAGGGAATTCCTAAATACATCCTAGTCAGTTTTGACAAGATTTTTTGTAAATATCTTATAAATACTTCTCTTTTATAAGTATCAAGGGGTTATTTCTGCGTGGATTTTTGCATTCCAGAATACTAGTCTACTATTTTCTTTTTGATAGGATGATCAGTAATAAAGAGAACATTCTTCACAGGTTTCACGTGTTAGATTATTTGGTGATGTGCTTCTTACACTGTTAATGTTTTACTACTTTGTTTCCATACTTGTGTTTTCTGAATCTGAATTATTTTAGAGAAAATTGACGAATATAATTTGTTGAAAAATACACTCTTCTTCTAGCTGAAGATAATTTCTATGTTTTCTTCTGATATCATGTTAAGGAATTATTAATTTCTCTTTAGCTTCTATTGAACTTATATCTTTTCTTCCATTCCATTTCACTTAAATATAAAGGATCCATTTAGTTTAGCTACCTTTCCCTGTGAAACTCCTTTTGAAAGATGAATTAGACCGCCTTTAAACTATAGACTACATAGCCCAATGGAAGGTTCAGGCACTTAATCAACCAATCAATTTAAAACCAAACTTTGAACAATCATAACTAGCCTAATATTTAATACAACAAAGTTAAATCTTACAGAGAGAGCCCTCTTTGAAGCTGGCAGGGCTAGATCCCAGCTTCCAAAGTAGGTTTGTGGTTACCTTTGTGATTTTCTTCTGCAACCTTGGAAAATTACAGAGTGCTAACATTCTAGCAACCATACCGGGGAGTAAAAACAATCCTTCATTTCATTGTCATAAGGTTAATTTCCCTAGTCTATGAAACTTTATTTAAGGAAAAACAATGATTCAAAATTTTAGAAATAAAGGGTAAGATGTTTTTATTCACTTTTACATTCTGGATCGAAAAAGAATTCATACCAGATATAATCCTAATCCAGAACCACCTAAAATTTTAGACGATCTTGAAAAAATTCTAAGAAAAAGAAGTTTAAAATTATAGATTTGAGGCTTTTGCGATCTTCATTTTGTGTAGTTTTGTCTTCCGGATTTATCGCATCCATGATTTTGTTGTATCGACGTTTCTAACTAACCTCTGTGGTTCATCATCAGGATCAGAAGGATCGGATGTTTATTATTAAAATTCAAACATTTAATAATAACATTTAATCAATTAAACCAAATTTATTTTTGGACATTATCAAACATGTCAGCTCCATTCATCTCCATCCCATATTTATTACCCCATTATAATCTGACTTTTTCACACATCTGATCCTTCTGATCCTGATTATGAACCACAGAGGTTGGTTCGAAATGTCAATACAACAAAATCATGGATGCGATAAATCCAGAAGACAAAACTACACAAAAAGAAGTTTAGCTGAAAGCCAAGGAAGCAATAGCCCCCTTTCTAGGGAAAATTCCCTTCCTGAAAACCTCGATACCATACAAGATATTCAGTTTGACTTACCTTTTGAACACAGTCTATTCAGGACCAAGTCTGAAAGTTTTGTTGATCAGACAATGGTTGATGAATCTATTCTTTAGCCTTATAAACCTGTAGAACCATCTGTTGAACTTGATTTGGATCAGCAAGCTCTCTAGGATTTTGATAAATTGCATGATCTTGTATCAATGCTTGATGAAGATGTGCATCAAACTTATATTCAACAATCTGTTGAACTTTTTTCTCTTACTATTTCAACATCATCTTACTCTTCCCAATCATTTCATCCAACATTAGTTGGATCTACCTCTTTTGTAATTTCTACTACTCATCTAGTAGTATCACAAACAATAACCCAACCTATTCCCACAAATCCTATATCTACACCTCCCTTAAGACCACACATTGTTCCACCCAACATGGCTACTCATTATGCCCCCCTGGTTTTACCTACCTAGTTGCATGATATGCCCCAAGACTATCAAACCAAAATTCCCCAATTTGATAGCACTAGTCCTGTTAATGCATAACAACACATAGATAAAATGAACGATTTCTTCAACCTTCATGAAGTAGATGAGAATGATGTAAAATGGCTTTTTGCCCAGAGCTTAGGGGGAGAAGTAAGAAAATGGTTCAAAAACTTAGCAGCAGGTAGTATAGCTGACCTTGCTATTTTTCACCAATCTTTCCTAAATAGGTGGGAAACTAAAAGAGACCTCTATAGATCCTTAATGAATACAAGAAACTTAAGAGAGGACCAAATGAAACTGTAGAGGAATACTGTGACAGATTTAATAAGGTTTACAATGCAATTTCGGCTGCCATTAAACCTCCCCTTGGCTTGGCCCTGATACATTTCCCAGAAGGATTCGATGTTGATATGGCTTATCAACTCAGAGAAAGAGATCCCATGACCTTAGAGGAAATGCAAGCTAATGCACTCAAAGTTGAGGCTAATTTATTAGCCAAAAAATCTAAATTAAAAGCTGACAAAAGGGTGACTATCAAAGAGGAACCTTCATCTTCTTCTACCACTGATTATAAAATAGATAGTCTACTTAGAACTGTGGAGAAAATGATGGATAGAATAAGCATATCTGATAGGGCTCCTCCTAGAGAAAACCAAACTGGTCAAATCAGAAACCCAAACTTTAGAAGAAACCAACCCCAGATCAAACAAAGGGACCCAAAAGGTCCAGATCAGTAGGTAAGACCTCCTTTCCAAGAAAACTACATAGATGAGGAGGCAGAGATAGCTGATGATATAGATGATACTCAAATAAATTTAATGGGAGTAAATGACAATGATTCTACTTTTCTTACTCAAGAAGAAGACCTTTTTCTGCTATCCCAGGATGAAATAGAACCTGAAGAATCAGAAGAGTATAAGAATAGTTTTGAAAATGCAATTATGGAAGTCCATAAACAATACAATCTGAGTAGGGAAACACCTTATGCTCCACCTAAAAAGTTAGCTGAGACACTTGCTAAGAAGAACATTGAGATTCTTGCTAGAAAGAATCCTGATGTTCCAATCCAAAAAATACCTGACACTGTAGTCAAATCAATTCAAACAAATGATCCCTCCACTAGCCAACAAAGAGACATATCCCAAAAGGATTTGGCTGATAAACAAGAAGCTGCCAATTTAAACAAAACTTAGACATCATTTAATATAGAACATGAATTGGCAAAGCTCAAAATACCCATTCCCCTAACAGAACTGATGAACAAAATGACATACAGATCACAAGTAATGAAAGCTTTAAGCATAGGAGAAAATACTGATACAGTCAATGTATCAGATGATCAACCTGAAATATTTTTTGGCCCAGAAGTTGATGGTAAACTCCAAGATGGAGATGTACCTCCATTTTACATTAGCTTAAACATTCATGATAAAATCTTACACAATGCTATGCTTGACTCAGGGGCCTCTCATAATCTCATGCCTAAAGTAATCATGGAAAAATTGGGATTAGATATCACTAGAAGATATAAAGACCTGTATTTGTTTTATTCCAGTCAAGTAAACTGCCTTGGGCTTATTAAGGATTTATGTGTCAACTTAGTCCAAATACTAGCCAAAAGTGTGGTAAAGGACATAGTTGTTGCTAAGATGCATCCTAAATATGGCATGATTCTTTCTCATTCATGGGGAGATAAACTATAGGGAACCCTTCAGATGGATATGACCTACACTACAATTCTAGTATTTGGTTAGAATAGGAGACTATATAGGGAAAAAATCATGAAATTCATGGTCACAACTCAGGAGAGACCTAATAATTATCCCTTATATTCTGTCATTCAGACCTTGACTCATTTATTCTGTATAATGATGGAAATGCACAGGAACAAGTTCCTAATCAAAACACTACATTATGTCACACTGAGGAATGCCAAACATTAATCAATGAACAAGATAACTCAGATGAAACTTTATGGAATTTTTGTTTTTGATGGATCTATTAGTAAAGAAGGGTCAGGAGTAGGAGTATGGGTTTCTAATTCATACACTCATCACTCAGAGGGTCATTCCTATAAATTTAATTTTCAGTGTTCTAATAACGTAGCAGAGTACGAAGCCTTAATATTAGGGTTATAGCTTTTAAAGAAGCTGGGTGCTAAATGAATTTCCATTCATGGAGATTCTGAGTTGGTAATAAAACAAATTAAAGGAGAATATTCTGCTAAACATCCTAGGATGAGAGCTTATAGAAATGTTGTGTTGGATTTTCTGGATTCTTTTATTGAATATAGTTTGTATGTGGTTTCGAGAGATCAAAACATTCTGCCTGATGGTCTTTCTACTTCGGAAAGTACTTGTAAATTACCATTTCGTCCTACTCGCCAATATACTGTCGAAGTGAAAAATAGACCTATTGTACCTGATAACATTAGATACTGGCAGGTTTTTGGAAATGATGCCCAGATTGAGAATTTTTTGTAGTCTAAGGATGAATTTGAAGATGCTTATATAGATTCTAAAATTGATTTTGAAGATACTGTACATAATAGTGTGAATAAATTAGAATTGAATGAAATAGATCAAGAGAAACAAGAAACATAAATTTTACAGCTGAAAGACAATGTCTTGCCTAGAGGACTAGTTCCATTAGAAGACTTGTTTGACTTTAATGATGTAGCTAAGAAGCCCAAAATTGAACCCACTGGAGCTAGAGTTGAGGAATGTAATATTGGAACTCAACAAGAACCTAAGATAATCAAACTGTCCAAATCTTTACCCCCAACAGAAAAGCTAAAGTACATTAAATTGTTCAAAGAATTCATTGATGTTTTCACCTGGAGTTATGAGGATCTAAAATCCTATGACACCAGCATTATACAACATAAAATTCCCTTAAAAGAAGATCATAAACCTTTTAAACAAAAATTAAGGAGAATCAACCCAATGCTTATGCCTCTTATTGAAAAATAGGTTAAAAGAATGTATGATGCAAAGATCATAGTACCCTTAAGATATTCCAAGTGGGTGTCGAATTTGGTTCTGACTCGAAAAAAGACTGGTGAAATCAGACTCTGTATTGATTTCAGAAATCTGAACAAAGCCTCTTTAAAAGACAATTACCCTTTACCCAAGATGGACCACATTCTGCATAAGGTGGTTGGATCTAGCAGAATTTCCCTGTTAGATGGCTTTTCTGGTTATAACCAAGTCTTAGTACACCCAAACGATCAAGATAAGACAACATTTACTACACCCTGGGGCACTTTCATGTATGTGAAAATTCCTTTTGGTCTAATGAATGTTGGTGCCACTTTCTAGAGTGAAAAAAACTTCACCTTTGCCAATGAAATGAGTCACTTTATAGTTATATATCTCGATGACATCACTATTTTTTCGAAAACAGATGAGGAAAACTTAGATCACCTAAGAAAAGTTTTTGAAAAATGTAGGATATTTGGTATCTCCCTCAACCCGAAGAAAACACTATTTGTTTTACAAGAAGGAAAACTGTTAGGACACATAATTTCAAAAGAAGGAATCAAAATAGATCTTAGCAGAATCGAATTTATATTGAAAATTAATCCCCCTAGGAATGTAAAGTAAGTTCAATCTTTCATTGGAAAAAATAATTTTCCTGAGGAGATTCATTCCTAATCTAGCATAAATTTTAAAGAATATAACCAACATGTTTAGGAAAGATACTGATGTGAAATGGAACATTGAAGCTAAGCAGTCATTTGACAGGGTAAAATAGGATTTAACTCAGGTTCCTGTGTTAATTAGTCTAAGATTTATAAAAGAATTTCTAATTTTTTCATTTGCTTCTGAGCACATGATTTCTACGGTTCTCTTGCAGAAAAATAATGAAGGCCATGAACAATCTATTGATTTCTTTAGAAAAGCTTTGAGAGATGCAACATTAAAATATGACATCATGGAAAAACAAGCTTTTTCCTTGGTAAAAGCAATAAAATATTTTAGAGTGTATATTCTCCATTCACATATAATTTCCTTTGTTCCAAATGCAGTAGTAAAAGATATATTGACCCAAAATGATCTTGATGGGAAAAGGGGTAAGTGGATTGCTAAAATATTTGAATATGATATTGAAGTCCGACCCACCAAACTCATTAAGTGTTAGGGGTTAGCAAAATTAATGGCCGAATCTAACTTACATGCTTTCGATATAAATTTTCTAGCAATATTTAATGAACTAGATGAGTTGGCGACTCCACAGATAGCAGAAGATTTTGATACCTCTCCCTGGTATACAAACATTATTTATGTTTTATATTATTTACAAGCTCCTCCTGGTTTGACTAGAATGAAATCTAGATTTATTAAACTCAAAGCTGTGAAGTTTTTTTATTTTGGATAAATATTTGTATTGGGAAGATGCTGGTGGAGTTTTGATAAAATGTTTGTTGAAAGATGAAGTAGATAAAGTGATGCAAGAATTTCATGAAGGATACTGCGGTGGAAACCTGTACTGGAAGACTACTGCCAACAGAATCTTGAGAGTAGGCTATTATTGGCCCACCTTATTTTTGATGTCCAAAAGAGAGTCACCTCATGCCACAAATGCCAAATATTCAAAGGCAAAAGGAAACTCATTTCCAACAATGGGGCCTTGACTTTATAGGACAAATTCACCCCTCCTCTTTTGCCCAACATAAGTGGATTCTTACAGCCATTGATTAGTTTAAAAAATGGATAGAATCCATACCTACTAGACAAGCCTCTGATGCAGTAATTATAAAATTCCTAGAGAACGATCTTGCAAGATTTGGATACCCTAAGAAAATTATTACTGACAATGCTGCAACATTCAGGTCAAAGAGGATGGTAGGTTTTTGCAACAAATATCAGATAACATTGGGACATTCTACAACCTATTACCCTTAGGGAAATGGACTGGTAGAATCTTCCAATAAAAGCTTGGTTAATATTATTAAAATGTTGCAGGATAACAAGAAGTCATGGCACAACAAGCTTGTTAATTCATTATGGGCAGGCATACTTACTACCAAAAATTCAATAGGCATGTCTCCATACTAGCTAGTCTATGGAATAGATGTTGTTTTTCCAACCTCCTTGGGAATTCTTGTTTTGAAAGTGCTTTAAGGATTGGAGGTTGAACCAAATGATCTACAGAGGAGAATAAATCAAATAATTCACCTACAACAGTCAAGAGAGGAGGTTCACAATAGAACTCAATTAATCCAGGAAAGCATCAAGAAGACATTTGACAAAAGAACTAAGGCTGATGATTTTCAGATCGACAATCATGTTATGGAATGGGATTCCATAAGAGAAGAGAAAGGAAAGCATGGTAAGTTTGAAAATTTGTGGATGGGACCTTACATTATTCATTCTTATAGAGGTAATAATGCATTTTTTCTAAAGGACATGGATGGAACAAAGCTACCTAGAGGACCTATCAATGGCAGGATGCTAAAGCATTATGTTTTTCAGGACTAAAAACAATTTTTACCACACCCATTGTAGATACCATTTACTTTGTACTGTCATGATTGGGTAGCTTATGTATGAAAGTTGAAGCCCGTGGAGAAGGTCCTAATATTTTAGTCATTTTTCCACTATAACTACAACAAACACAAAAATATCAGATGTAGTCAAACACTGAAGATAAGGATTCAAGGATACAAGTCTACTGTTCTTGACACCTTACAAGGAAAGTGCCATCCCTAAATGGAGCCACTGTTAGGGTCCTATAATTTTTAGGATCAAATGATGATTGAATGATTTCTTTCAGTATTTTAGATTGTAAATAATATTACATAATGCAAATTATTTCCAAAAAGATAGAAAAATGAAAAGACGGTATAAATAGAAAAATAGGAAAAGAAAAAGAAATGATAAAAGAACCCCACGAAAAAGAATAAATGTGAAAATGATGCTAGTTGAAGTGCCACTGATAGTCCAATAATTTTGTAGAGAATAAATTAATGAAATTGTGCGCAGCTTGTTTAAAATGCCACAATACTTCCTTTTGTTTGAAACATATAGTTTAATCATGTTCTAGAAAATTTCAATTTATGTCAATTAGATTAGAGAGAATAACTTAGCCAAACAAGGTAATCTTGGCTGAGATTAGATAGGTAGAATAGGTGAATGAATTAATGCAACAATTTAATTTGGATTAATGTAGTTGGTAGATTAGTTTAGTGATTTGGATGGATATTCTTAGTACTTTAAAAATGACAAAATAAACAGGGTTTGCACTCTCAAATGAACCCTAATTGGTTTAGTTAGACTAGTTTAGGAAAAATGAAACTTTTGTTATGAAAAGATTTTTGTAATATGTTACTACGTCCAAAGTTTAGACTTTATGATAAAAATATGTGCACATCAAATGATGTGGGACCATCGGCATTAAATTCTGTTTACCTCACCTCCCCCGATCGCAATCGCCTTTACATCCGATGACCCTTAAGCCTTTTCAGACCCCCCCACTGTGATTCTATTTAATGGCGAGGGGGTGAGGGTACTTTCTCCACTGCTACGTGTCCTCCCCTTGCAATTTCAGACCCCCCCTCAAATACCACAAACATCTATCACCCCCCTTCGGAAGCAGTTTCCTCCATCCCGATGTTTCCTGCATTCCAACCAATGTTCACCTACCACGTCTTTGTTCAACCACCACTTCCTCATTGCCATGTATCCCCCTACCTATCACTTCCCACCAATAGCCCTGCGGCTCCATCCACCTATCCTAAGCTGCCACGTCGACGACCATTATTCCAATTGCGCTACAACTCCCTCCCGTTGCATCCTTCCTATTTCCTCAATAAATGAAACTCCCAACAACTCTTTATCCAATGGTCTCGATCCAGTTATGAGTCTATAAAGCTCCATTTGTCCTGTTATCTCAACATCAGATCCTGATAGGCTGCTGGTCAGGTTGACTCTAAGTAACTATTTCAAACCAACTTTTGGCTGAGGCTTAGCCTCCTCAACCTGAGAGGGCTCTCTCAAAGGTTAATGATTTTGATAAAGATTAGATGGCTAACTCTATGAAACAAGTGAAAAATATGAATGGTTGAACATGATCAGTAAACATCCATTGGGCTTATGGAGTCAACAACACCTCAAAATAACAATGAACTCAACCTTACATGGAAGTCAGGGCATTCAGCATTTAAACATTCAGAATATAAACTCATATGGGACCACACAGTTTATAAATGTATACAGGAAGTCAGAGCACATTCAGTGAATTCTGAGTGATTATACATCCATACCACTGTAAGAATTAAGAAAAGGACAACATCACATATTCTGAACATAACAAATCCTTCATGAATCCTGAGAAGTAAAGTCAAGCATGTATTACTGAAAATGAGTCTTTACATAGGCCAAATACAAGCTTTTCATAAAATTTCCAACCCTGATTACATTGCTGTTTCAGCTATATATAGAGCTCTTATTCTAACTGATCGAGATCCCTCCTCCAGCATGAGGGGAATTCGAAAACTACTTCTATTACTGACAACTCTTAAACTCTAACTACTTAATAAATACAACAAAGTGCTGACTCGAGTTTTTAGAGATCTAAATCAAGTAGGATTCTAACACCGTGTTATGCTAATAATAGCCTTGATTACAATGGTTCTCGTTCTTTGACATCTGCTCCCCTTTAGTTTGGCTGTAATGGGTCTTCAAGGCTCCATGTTTGTCTTCAATGTCACATGTTTTCCAATACCCTGAAACATAGGAAACTGCCCCTGTGTACCGGTCTTTAGTTTGCCTTAACATGTCCGGATCCAACGAAGTATATCCTTTATCTTTTAATTACCCCAAAATGGAGCAGACTGCCACGTCCTTGATGTGCTGTCCACCGTTTTCATGCGTGAAAGCCAAAATTCTTGCAAACTGTTTCACATATCCTGAAGTGTGGTAAATATGAAATATGCTCACTTTATGACAAAAATCTAAAGTTGGATTCGAATGCATATTATCTCCACGTGTCTTGACCTGGTTGAATCTTAATAGCTTCAGCTGATGCCTTGCATACCTTGTAGACATTCCCCTTTCAAAATTCCCGCTTATAGTTCAAAACTGTTTAATTTATGTTGAAATCATCACTTTCAGCAGTTTCGTAGCGCGCTACAAAACTGCTGAGTTATTTAAAACAGCTTGTTTTTAACCTGAGACCTTTATTAACCGAGTGCTTGATTGCCAAAAACTTCTTTAGACTTTCCAAAGGCCTAATAGAGATTTAGATTTCTTCAGAAAGATAAGATCAAGCAAACTTATCAAAATTTTGAAATGGAATCTTACTTGAAATGAAAACTCATTTAGCAGGTCCTTTAAGCTGGCTTAGCTGTGCCTTCAGATCTTCAATTTGTTTCTTCATAACCTTATTCCCAGCTCTTAGTTGCATATTGATCCTTCTGATGTACTTGGCTTCTTTGATTGCTGGTACTGTCCAGGTGTGAAATTGTGAATGGCCATCAACCACTGAATTCAACTGGGCTTCTACAGTTTCATTCCCTTTCCATAGAGCTTTATAATAGTTTGCGTGTATGACTGCATGTCTTCTAGCAGCTTTCTTCAATTTGGCGATCTCATGCTTAGCTGATTCTAATTGGCTCTTTATGGCTGCTATATTATCTTCTTTAGATGTGATGACTGTTTTGCCTGTGTTTTCCTTTTGCCAACGTTGTGTCCCTTCCCCTGTTTCCTCTGTTCTTGACAGTGCTTCCTGTACTTGCTGGAAACTCCTTGTCATAGGTCTTCTAGGTTTAAAAACAAACTCTTCAGCTGGCTCATCAAATTTAAGCCTTTTTGAGGCCTTGGCTTTCTTGGTGCTTACTTGTTCTGACTGTATCAACTCAATTTGGACTGGTAGAGACTGCTCAATGTCAATAGCCTGTAATAAGGCATTTAAACTTCCCTTGGACACTGGACTTTCTTCGACTGCTACAGCTTTACCTTTTTCCTTATTTATCTGGCTTCTTGTTCTTATCCTTGAGACTACTTCAGATGTGCTTGTTTCAGGTACAGTGTTTTTACCATGAGCTTTTTCCTTAGTTGATTGCTGAGGTTGATCTTGGATGATGAGTGGCTTCACTTGTTTTCTTACTTATGAATTTGGAACTCTTTTAGCTCTTGCTTCTACTTGGAGCTCAGCTATTGTAGAATCTCTAGCAGGTTGAGGAGTGAGGCCAGTCTGGCTTTTGAAGCCAGCCATAAAAATGAATGAATTCCAATCTCTGTCTACCTTTTGGAGCCCATCTAAAACCAGTAGTTTGATCAAACCATGATGAAACAAAGAGGTTTCACAATCCTCTTTCCTCAGCTGTACCTTATCACACATCTTACTCAAACTACGGAAAAGATAAAAAGGTAAATCTATGGAGACCTTCCCAGTGAAATGCAAAAGGAGTTTGAAATGGTAAGAGTAAACCTTGTTATACCTTCCTTCACAAGTCAGATATTTCTGTATGCAGGTGAGTAAATGAACATAATATTCTTTGACATAACTCCTGGGCACTGCCTTACTTAAATCTTCATTTACAAATTCATCCTTCAAAAACTCCTTGCAAGGATTCATGTCAAACTTGAAATTTTTAAACCATTGCTCTTGTCCTCGTGGTATCTCTGTCACAGTAGATATCACTTCTGGCGAAACTTGCAATTCTATCATGGCTACTTTTGAATTCAAGCCTGTGAAGTTAAGTGCAAATTCTTTAGTTACCTGTGCGTGCCCTCCTTGTAACTTTTTGCAAAAATTCCAGCACCCGGCCTTTTTAAATGCTTTCTCCACCTCTTTATTTCTCAGTGTTATGTCTAAGCCTTCAGGCTCAGTCCTTAGACATTTGCCGGATCTGTGCTCCTTTTTCTCCATTGATTCTTCCAAATCTTCGCAAACAATGACTACCAGCTCCGGTTGGAATTGTGATTCAGCTTCTATTTGAATTCAGCCTCGCTTGATTATCAGCCTCGCTTGATTATCAACCTCGCTTGATTATCTTTGCAGTTGAATTTTAAATTTTTCCGTTTAAAATCTTTCAAGTGGTAATCTTGCAGATTTGTCATTTCATGCAAGACTTATGACCATCATTAAGTTTTATGCACGGTGGTCTTTCTTGGAAAAGATGATTCATGCGTATCAACAGATCTAGTGGTGGTGATAGTGGCAATGAGTGGTGGAATGTGATAAGAGGGGTACATGAGCTGACATGAGAGGACACGGTCTATGACTCACCTAACAGATTTGACATTTCGGGAAAGATTCGCTGCGAAAGGTACGAATCCATGATTTCGCAACGCGGTCAGTTTTAAATTTGAATGATGCGCTGCGAAACTGCCTAATCATGATTGCACTGCGAAACTGCCTAATCATGATTGCACTGCGAAACTGCCTAATCATGATTGCGCTTTGTCATCGGGCTAGGATGAAAAGTTACATATATCAATTTTAGTTCTAAGTGATAACATGTCCCATGCAAAACATCCCTTTCTCATTTTCCTATTTTTACATTGCTCCTACCCTATGCGTTCTCACTTATCGACATCGGTTTACAAAGATATTCCCTCAAATATTTTTCCCGCAAAATTTATTGTGACCATCTGCAAATTCCCTCTGTCACTCTCTCCCACTTTCATTCCATTACCATTATGACCCCCAAAACTTCCACTGTGGTGAATCCTATGCTCACCTCCTCTATGGATTTAGACCACACCCCTTGCTGATCGAGATTACAAGATTGTTGGGACGTAGTGTGAATTCAACCTCTTGAAATTACGTTGTTGGTTTTGTGATACTTATCTTTATCTGTCTGATGAGATTAACATATGGCAGTCCAGAATACCCCTGTTCGTTTTCCCCCAGTCTTACTATTTCCTAGAATTCTTCCTTAAATTCCATGCCTCTTACCTTTCAAGTAAGAGGGCTATCATCTCCCCTAATCATGAAATCCTTTTCACCATTACCTCTGAAAGTATAAACCAAATGTTGCAGGTCCCCTATAGTGATTCCCTCACTCCTTTTTCCCTTAAATCTCTAAAAAAAATCTATCAGAAACTTACCTTTCCTTAGAGAGCTAGAATATTTGAGGTCTTCCTACCAGAATATTCTAACTCCCTAAGAAGAATCCCCTTATCCCTCTTCTATTTTCCCTCAAAGAACTAGAAAGATTATCTCTGTCTTGTCCTACCTACTTGGTTACTTTTCAGATGAATGGGTAGATGTGCCTATCTTAAGTTTTCTATCCACTCTTTCTACAAAAGAAGGAATATTAATCACCTTTGACTATGGTCACTTCCTTGCATTTGTAATTCACGAACAATTCCTTCAGCTTTTAACTGAAGGAATGTTCCAATCTTCTTCTATTCTTATGTAGATGTTCATTTTCTTTCAGACATACATGTTTCCCTTTGCGGTGCAAAAGCTAGATCAGCAAGGAGAGCCTTAGTCTATTATTTTATAGACCTCCATGATTAGAAAACAATCACAGGAATTCAACTTTACATATTTTATTGATCAGTTTGTGTATCCAACAAATTGTTTTCTGAGTGGCTAGCAAATTCTAAGAATCAATGAATATATTTAGAAATGGTTACATCTTAGTGAACAAGTGAAGATAGGAGATTGGTACCTATACTAATCATTTACAGAGATCAAAGTTTATGGCTCAGAGTTGCCACCATATAAGCTGCCCAAGTACCTCCCAATGAGGATATTTTCCTTGGAATACATCAAGAAAATAATCCACTCAGACAATATCCATTTTGTGGCAGCTAAAAGGAAGTCTCAATTCAGAATCAAGACATAGATAGGACCTTTTATATATAACAATAGAGCAACAGGAGAGGAAGCAGACCTCCTGCTGAAACAAATGAATTTACCTCTTATCTTTACATGGTCTTATGACCCCTTTGGGGTAATTTCTAAGTTAAGAGTGGAATAGAAGGTAACTCCCTATGTGGATACCCAAAGATTAGAAATAGAGAAGTACATGAACCAACAGAATTTGGTAGAGGACACACTGCAGGAGGCCGAAGAGCAGGTGCTTTCTAGGACTGCCTTAGAGACTACTAAAGAGATTCTAGCTATAATACCTCACACACAAGAGTCATCCACAGAACAGAGGCAACTGGATATGTTCTAGAGATATAAAGAGATTAAATAGAGGAATGAAGCCATCCATGACCACATCTCTACTCAATTCAGGAAGCAGTCTTCCTCAATCCAGCACAGACTCATCTTAGCCTATGACACAGAGAAAGGAAGAATGCATATGGCATTCTTACAGGCACATGTTCCACAACCAAAATCAACAACTGAATTCAAACATATTACCTTTGAATTTGAGGCAAAGTATGTTCATCCTTTGAATCAAACGAACATGCACATGTAGACTAGAGAAATGGTCTAGTTTTACACAGAATGCTCTCACTGCTTCCAAAATACAACTTTCTTTCAATAATGTTCAATCTCAGCTTAAACTAGAGAAAGTTTCCTCCCTTGCTAAAGATAACATAATTAAGTATTTGGAGGAAATGGTGACCAAAGCAGGTTTTGATCCTGGTAATTCAAATTTCACCGAGGAAATAATTAATAAGAAGAATGCTGACGTAACAGCCTTGAAGAAGAAATTGAAGTTGCTTGCGACTGAAGATCCCTAGGAAAAAGAGTTAGGAGAGACAGAGTTACATAAAGAAGAAATAATGAAGCTCCTAGGGGAGCAGAGTGCACATATCAACGAGATGAAGGCAAAGATGGATAAATTGATAAAAGAAAAGGATCAAAGCTCTCAACTTGTAATAGTTCCTCTTGATGCAGTACCAATTGCATATCTACTTCAAACTGGTATCCCTACAACAACCATAACAACAGGAACATCCTCTTCTACAGGGCTTCCCACATTAACTGCAGATGATTCAATTAAGTTGGTTGAATCCCTAGAAAACATGTCTATACAGGGAGAAGAGATAAAAAACCTAAGACAGGAGGTGAAGGCCTTACAAAATTAGAAAATAAGATATGAGAATTCCGTCCTAACAGAGATTCAGAAATCTCAGACATTGTCCTAAAGATTGTAGCAGATGGAAAAAGATACTTCGATGGGTAATACCTTTGCCCAGGTCAAAGAAAATATTTGGAAACAGATCAGTGAAGATATGATAGATATATGGCCTTCAATACAGATCATATTTGAGAAACATGAATAGATCGAAAAGTCTAATGAAGCCATTGAATAAGTCAAAAAACAGTTGGGTGACAAACCCAGTGAAGATACTGAGCTTATCAAGCTCCTCAACTCTAAAAAAAAAATAGGAACTAGAAGAGCTAGAAATTGAAGATAGAGCAGAAACTATACTAGATATAAAAAAGGTGCTGACTAAGAGAAATTTTGTGAGGCAACTTGAAGAAAAGTGTCAAATTCTAGACACTAGTGTACAAAAATTCTTTAAAAAGCTGGAAGCTCTCTACAAAAAGGGACTTCCTAATTTATTGGGATTAAATGATAAGCTCAGTACGTGGTCTGATTACAGTGAGAAACTAATGAACAAGTTTAAAGACAATTCGAAGATTACAGGTGGAAGAATCAACATGACAGGAAAATCGTTCTTGGAAGTGTTATCATATGACCTGGACATTTAGTATAAAATGAAACACATATTCGTTTCCAAACTGACATCTTCTAAATGCACTGAAGTTGACAAAGTTTACAGAAACTTACTGAAGAAAACTATCCCAAGTGATCAAGGCTAGGATAAATTATGTGAATTACTGGAGTAAGCAGCGGATTTGGTCGTGCAACTCAACGTCAACAACATAGCAGAATTCAAAGGGCCAGACAGTTAGCGGTTCCACTAATTTAGTGCTAGCACTTCAAATAGTTCAAATTTTCCTAGATTTCTGTAATAAGTTAGATAGATTCAGTTTAGGAATTCCTAAATACATACTAGTTGGTTTTGATAGGATTTTTTGTAAATATATTATAAATACTTCTCTTTATAAGTATCAAGGGTTGATTTCTGCGTGGATTTTGCATTCCAGAACACTATTGTACTATTTTCTATTTGATGGGATGATCACTAGTAAAGAGGACACTCTTCAAAGGATTCATGTGTTAGATTATCTGGTGATGTGCTTCTTACACTGTTAATGTTTTACTACTTTTTTTCCATAATTGTGTTTTTTTAATCTTCATTATTTTACAGAAAATTGACGAACAAAATTTGTTGAAAAATACACTCTGCTTTTGGCTGAAGATAATTTCTATGTTTTCTTCTGATATCATGTTAAGGAATTCTTAATTTCTCTTTAACTTCTATTGAACTTATATCTTTTCTTCCATTCCATTTCACTTAAATATAAAGGATCCTTTTAGTTTAGCTACCTTACCCTATGAAACTCCTTCTAAAAGCTGAAACATACCCCCTTTAAACTATAGACTCCATAGCCCAATGGAAGGTTTAGGCACTTAATCAACCAATCAATTTAAAACCAAACTTTGAAAAATCATAACTAGCCTAATATTTAATACAACAAAGTTAAATCTTACAGAGAGAACCCTCTCTAAAGCTGGAAGGGATAGATCCCAACTTCCAAAGTAGGTTTGTGGTTACCTTTGTGACTTTCTTCTGTAACCTCGGAAAATTACATAGTTCTAATAGTGTCATCAGCTTCAACATAAAATCAAGATTCAACGCAAAACCAAACTTTGACATAGGATCAAGCTTTGACACAAGACCAGGATTCAACAAATCAAGCAGGTATTTTAAAGTCTTTTCTACATATTTATATAAAATTGTTAAGAGATCAAAAGGATGTAGAAGGGCTTTAGGAGTTGATAGATTCCTGTGAATCCAAAGAAGCACTATGAAGTGAGATGCGCACAGTCAATAATTTACATCGAGAAAAGAGAACTGGAAGAGAGATGAGGCTTAGTGTGCATATAGGAGTATATGAGATGGATCAAGTTATCTTGGATCTAGGATTTGATGCTAATGTCTTAATGAAGCAAACATGGGAGTTAATGGGTAAGCCTAAGCTATATTGTTCACCTATTTAGTTAAGGATGGAAAATCAACAAAATATATTCCCCTTAGGAAGACTACCAGGTGTAACAGTGGACATTGAAGGAATTCACACTACTGCTGATTTTGAAGTAATAGATATTGTTGATGAAAATAACCCCTATCCTGCATTTCTTGGAATTGAATGGGAATTTAAAAATATGGCTATAATTAATCTGAAGAAGAGACATATGATATTTGAAGGGAATAATATGAGAGTAATTATTCCCTTAGATCCATAAGAAGGGGTAAGATATACCTAACCAGTTAGAGAAGAATAATGTGCATCTGATATAGATAATATCTATCGAATGACAACAAAGGAACAAGATTGGGATAACCCTACTATAGAAGGCAAGTTGAATTGGGAGCATGATAGTTCTTGTACCTTAGACTTAGAGGAAGAGGTTGAAAACTGGCAGAATAGGCTGCATGAAGTATCCACAAGGCGCTGTACAAGAATTACCAAATCATTTCATTGTATGATATCTGAGGTATGTAATCTACCTTCTTATGATGGATTTGGTGATGTAAACTTTTCTTGATGATTATGAAGAACAAGTTCCAAAGAATCAAAGGTTGTTAGCCTTGGATATAGCCCTGAAATATACCTCTGCTAGATGGTGGGGTGCACACAAGAAGAATATAGAAGGCTACCAGGAATGTCGAAGATTGATGTGGATAAGTTTTCGATATATATATACAGAAATAGAGACAAAATATGACAGTGAAACTAATCCTAGGAACATCCATACATTAGAGAAAATCCCTAAGAACTGGTACTTAGAAACATAGCTTTGAACTGGTACAGTAAACTGGGAAGACATGGTTAATGGATTCATATTAACATTCAACTTTGAGGATGATTGACCATACATTGATTTGGCTCTTTAGATGGTTAAGAAGAATATATTTGAGAATGTAACCCCATTTACATGGAAACAACTTGATTGGCCTGCACAGATAGAAAATTCACTAGAATGTTATAACCTTACTGCAGAAGAAGAAGAAGATCCTCGCAACATCAACATAGTAGAATCAGAAGGATACCACGAAGTAACTGGACCTGAGCCAAAAATACCAGATATAACGAATCCACTGAAGACCAAGAAGGTGAACATAGGATCAAAGAAGGAACCTAAGTTTGCAACAATAGGAGATTATTGGGATGAAGAGATAGTCAGTAAAGTTACAAAGTTACTTCATGAATACCAAGAACTGTTTCCCACCAAGTTTTCAGAGATGAAGGGTATAATAGGAGATCTAGGAGTCATGAAGATTCCCCTTAAGCCTTATGCAACACCAGTCAAACAAAGACCTTACATGCTAAATCTGAAGTATAAGGAGAAATTGAAAGAAGAGCTTGATAAGATGATAACAACATGAATTATTGAACCAATAGAAGAATCAGAATGGGTGAGTCCTGTTGGGCCTTAGTTTTGGTCTTATTTTTGCTCTAAGAAACTTACTAATCCATCTATTTGCCATCCATTTTCCCTTCATTCATCCCATTTTGATATATATTTGATATCCATTCAGGTATTGAATTTTAATTTCTCAATTTCTAAAGTTTTTATGAAAGTTTGGTTTTTAGTGCAAAATTGGCAGATTCAGAAATTCCCGTAATAGCTCTATGGTTGATATGGTTGCAGGACACTTGGGCACGAATTGAATGCATATATGGACAACTTGGGAACTAGGACTAAGCCATCTATGCTTAGTTCGAATAGAACAAGCTTTATTAGGCCCATTTGGTGCTAGTCAATCATGACTAGTCATTCAGAAATCCCATAGAAATAGGGCAGTTTTGAGATTCTATAGGATTGGTCATATTTCTTGGGATGGGAGTAATGAATTCGACTTAGATAGGTGGATGAGAGTAGATGGGTTTGTTTGAGTGAATATAGATCAGTTTGTTTCATGAGAATTCTTATTTAAAAGCCAAAACTTTGATGGCTTATGTATTGACTTATTATACTTTTATGCTGTGACACCTTTGGATTGAAGAGTTAATTTGAAGACTTGTGTTATTATTATTTTGCTATTCAATGCTATGGATGTGTGACTGAATTTAAGCTTCTGATATCACCTCTCAAGTGTGCAAGGCAAGGGTGGAGGGTCCCCATTCCAAGCTAAGTACACTTCCTTGTTAACTAGTTTTATTTCTTGTAATCTGGTTATTATAGAACTGGTTTTTCAAAGTTTTATTTCAGATTGCTTTATGGTTCATGCATAGTGATTGATTTCATTAGTTCTTAGCTTATTCATCACTTTATTAAGTTGGAAAAACAAGTGTTCAAGTTGAGCATCCCTTCTACTAAAATGATGAATTAAAACTAGTTTCCTTTGTTTGCATGCAAGTAGTTTCTTATTGAGATTTTGATATTGAGATGAATGAATTATGATGGAATACCTTATGTGTCTCTTAAGTTAAGAGATTCTTTCATTAATAATTTATCCATCTTAAGTTCTTGGTTTTAATCTCTGATTCTTTAAGTGGTAATTGAGGCAAAAGTGGACTTCTTGAGTCAAGAACCATTTCAATGTTTTTCCTCGTTTAAACTAATTGAATTAGAGTTGTAGGATGTATTACTTTAAGCTTTTGAATAACTTATCTTTCAAGGTTTGATTACATCTGATCTTCACATATAGTGAACTTGCCTCAAAGCATAAACAACCTGGATTGATAAGAAATAATTGTGTTAATTTAGGTACACAAATTAGCTCAACATTTTGGCGCCGTTGCCGGGGAGGAAAATATCGGCATAGTCAATAGAAAGATAAATTTAAAAACAACAAAAACATTAGTTACATCCCTTTTTAGTTATGTTTCTTTATGCCTAGATATAGAGATCCTCAAGGTAGATTTATTAAAAACCCCCCACAAATAGAGATAGGATCATCAAACACCCCAGTTACTGGTAATCCAATAATTGAGGAATTGGCAGAAAAAAAAAGGACTGGACAAAGATTAACTTTAATTGAGAGGCAAACTTTGTTAGCTTGGGAAGCAAAGCAAAAACAATCTTCAATTTCTGGAAAACAAAAAGAAATTATCAAAGGAAAACAACCTGTCTTTCCATCCATAAATCCTCCTATCTTTCAACAACCTGAATCTCCACTCAAAATTGAAATAAATCAACCAATGGCAGAAGAGGGACATGGATCTGTTATTTACACTCCTGAACAACGAGCTGAATATGAAAGACAACAAAGAGAATGGAGAAGAAAGAGAGAGGAAGAGGCAAAACAAGAAAATGATAGAAAGATAGAAAACGATCAGAAAAGACAAGAAGATGGTAATGATCAAGAGGCTACCTTTGGCTTTCCAATAGTAGACACAAGTGAAATATTAGGAGAAGAAGTGAAAATGAAAAATATTCCACCTTCTGTATTGCCAAATTTTTATGGAATGTCCATGGAAGATCCTGATGCATTTATGTTTGAATTTGATATTTTATGTAGAACATATGGATACACTGATGACATTCATAAACTTCGTCTTTTCCCTGCAACATTAAAAGCAACAGCTTTAAAATGGTTTATGGGTTTAGGAGAACAAACAATAGCTTCTTGGGATGGTATGAGATCAATCTTCCTTAAAAAATATCAAGCTTATTGTAGATCTAGAGATTCAAAGGAAGATGTTTTCAAAATGACACAACAAGAAGATGGAAGTTTAGAAGAATATTTGGAAAGATTTGCATATAATCTACAAAAATCTAAACAACACTCTCTAAATCAAGAAACCATTCGAACAATCTTTCTCAAGGTTGTAAGGGATTAATACCTTGACATTTTGAATGTGATGGGTAAAGGAGACATTTCAAACCTACCATTCGAAGAAATTGTTGAGTTATGTCAAAAATATTCTAGAGGAAGATCAAAACAGGAAAAAGAGAAGCAAGTTCAAAAGCAGCAAAGTCAGCTGCAGGAGGGATAACAAGCGCTGAAATAGGAAGCTTATTGGAAAACTTCAAAACAGACCTCTTGAGTACATTAGGGACACAAGTAGATGTGCTAAAGGCAAACAAGAAGAAAGAAGAACAAGAACAAGCTCTAGCAATCTTTTGTTCCAAATGTAGAAAGAAACATCCATTGAGAGAATGTCCTTTGGATAGTGTTCAGGTTTGTGGTCTTTGTACAGAAAATCATTTCACAGAAAATTGTCTAAGATTGAGTGAATTACAAATGAACTCAATGGAAGAAGTGCCAGGAATAGAAGGTTTTTATTATGTAGCACCACGAAGGCCATGGCAACCTAGGATGCCTCAACAAAATCAACAACAATTCCCTCAACAAAATTACCTCTATCCACCTCAAAATCCTTGGACCCCTCCAATGCCATGGCAAGCTTGGCCTCCACAACAATATTCAAAACAACCTGCGCAAGGTTGGAGAGGATATGGTTATGGAAACCAGCCACCTCAACAGTATCAACAATAATACCAACAACAATACCAACAGCCATTTGCATATCCACAATATTCACAATCCATACCATTTCAACAACAACATTCTGCATATCCACAATCCATGCCATTTCCACAGTAGAATACACCACCGTTGTTGACCCAACCACAACAGTTACAGCTACCCACAAATCAACCCAGACCAACTCAATTACCATCCCAACCAATGGCAAATCCGAATAATAAGGTGGACAAATTTGCATACACTGTAGAGGAAGCAACATGTTTTCCCACATATTCGATTCTTCCTCTTAATGATGTCCATCTAAGGTCTGGAAAAGTGCTTAAAAAGGATTCTCCTCCAATCATAGAAGAACCAACTGAACAAGGAGAATCACCTGAAACATCACAAGCTGAGATACAAATTCAGAAAGAAAAAAACATTACAACACAAACACCACCTTATCCTGAAAGGTTAGTGGAACAACAAAAAGAAATAACCCTTCCTGAATTTGATATTTTAGATGAGTTAAAAAATTCTTATGTAAAAATTCCTTTGTTGAAGACAATTAAAGAAATACCAATATATGCTAAAACAATAAAAGAATTGTGCATTAAGAAATTAGGGAAAAAGAAGAAGGATCCTACTACAATCCAAGTCATTGGTAAGCTAGCAAGCCTCATGTCTACACAAACCATAGTAGAGAAATATATTGATCCTGGTATCCCTATGGTTACTATATCAATAAATAATTTCTAAGTACCAAACACATTAATAGACTTGGGAGCAGTTATAAATGTAATGACAATGGAGACAATGAAAACTTTGCATTTAAACAACATTAGATCAACTTCTACAATTTTAGAACTAGCAGAAAGATCTAAAGTTGTTCCTGAAGGAATATTAGAAGATATCATAGTCTCTTTGGATTCATGGGAGTATCCTGTTGACTTCCTTATCTTGCAACCAAAAACAAATTTGGGAGGACATCCTTTAATCTTAGGCAGACCATGGTTAGCTACCACTGATGCCTTCATAGGATGCAGATCAGGAAGCATGATTATTTCACATGGAGATGAAAGGAAACACATTGCTCTTTATTCACCTGCACAATCAACTTCTTTAGAATCAGTGCTTGAAACTCAAGAAAAACAGCAAACTAAATCACTTTTAAGTATAAATCAATTCTTTGATTTTAGAGAAGAAGAAGAGAATGAAGACTTAATGGATCTTTTCATTTCAGAACCAAGTATTTCAGAGCAGCTTAGAGAAGTCCAATATGAAGCTGCAAGTAACCTTTTGAATCAATGCTTTCAGGAAACTTGTACTGTTCAAACTTTGCGGAAATCTTTTATAGACATCTTTCCTGTAAACACAATCTCCAATCCAACAATAAAAACAATTGAGGTATATCCTGGAAAACATTTAAACATTGGAAATCAGTTGCAATCAGCACAAGAGCAAGAGGTAATTGCATTATTACAGAAATATTCAAAAGCTTTTGCCTGGGATTATACTGACATGCAAGGAATCCATCCTAGCACATGTATCCACCACATCTATACAGATGATCAACTCAAACCTGTAAGGCAACCTCAAAGACGAATGAATCCCATGATGAAAGAAATAGTGAAAGAGGAACTGCAAAAATTGTTAAATGTTGGATTCATCTATCCTATTTCAGATAGTCAATGGGTTTCTCCACTGGTTATTGTACCAAAGAAAAATGGAAAGTGGAGGGTATGTGTGGACTATCGGGAACTAAACAAAGCTACACTAAAAGATCATTTTCCTCTACCATTCATTGATCAAGTGTTAGACTCATTAGCTGGAAAGAAATTTTTCTCCTTCTTGGATGGGTTTAGCGGATACAACCAGATAAGAATAGCAACAGAAGACCAAGACAAGACAACATTCACTTGCCCATGGGGAACCTATGCATATAATGTTTTGCCATTTGGTTTATGCAATGCACCTGCAACTTTTCAACGAGCAGTGCTTGCAATATTTGCTGATCTAATTCATGAATGTGTAGAGGTTTATATGGATGACTTCACAGTTTATGGAAACACATATAATGATTGCCTAAATAACCTTGAGAAAATTCTGAAACGATGCATTGAAACAAATTTGTCATTAAGCAATGAGAAATGCTATATGATGTTGACAGAAGGAATAGTTCTAAGACACCATATTTCCGCTTCAGGAATTAAGGTGGATCCAACAAAAATCCAAGTCCTAGTTAACTTAATGCCTCCTACAACACAGAAAGAGGTAAGAAGTTTCTTAGGCTATGCAGGCTATTATAGACGATTCATTGAAAACTTCAGTAAAATAGCCCAGCCTCTGTTCAAACTATTAGCAAAAGATATTGAATTTCACTGGACAAATGACTGTCAAAATGCATTTCAAATTCTGAAAGAAAAATTATCAGTAGCACCCATTCTCCGTGGGCCAAACTGGTCTTTGCCATTTCATATATCAACTGATGCATCTGATACCATGATAGGTGCCTCTCTTGGGCAGAAAGAGAACTTGTTCAATTATGCAATATACTTTATAAGCAAGAATCTAACACCTGCAGAATTGAACTACACAGTCACAAAGAAAGAAATGTTAGCTGTTATACATGTAGTAAACAAATGCAGACACTATATAACAGGATATCAAGTTTTCATTCATACAGATCATTCAACAATCAAATACTTGATGAATAAACCCATCACCAATGGAAGAATAACAAGATGGTTACTGTTATTGCAAGAATTTAATATCACAATACAAGACCGGCCAGGCAAGGAAAATCAAGTGGCTGACTTTCTGTCCCGCATACATTCACCCAACGATCCAAATCTGGTTGTAGATAACTTTCCAGACGAACACCTATTTTCCATAACAGTAAAAACACCATGGTTTGCAGACATTGCAAACTATTTATCTTTTGGAAAGTTTCCAACTCAATTCTCTAAAAAGCAAAAACGAAAAATTGTTAGAGAAAGTTCTAGGTATAGTTGGGTAAATGGTGATTTATTTTATACTGGTTCAGATCTGATGATTAGAAAATGTGTGCGAGAAGATGAAATATTAGACATTCTGAGAGCATGTCATGATGAACCATGTGGTGGTCATTTTGCAGACAAACGAACAACATATAAGGTGCTGCAATTGGGTTATTACTGGCCATCCATCTTCAGAGACTCTAAGGCATATGTCAAGCAATGTGACAGTTGCCAGAGAACAGAGAGACCATTCACATCAGATGAGATGCCGCTGAAGCCACAGGTCCTCATAGAACCATTTGAGCAATGGGCACTTGACTTTGTTGGACCTATCAATCCACCATCAAATGGAAAAAGGTACATCCTAGTATGTACAGATTATGTAACCAAATGGGCAGAGGCTAAAGCAGTGAACAGAGCAACAGAAGATACAGTGGTCACCTTTCTTTTTGAAGAAATCTTTGTCAGATATGGAGTACCTAGACAAATTTTAACAGATCAAGGAGCACAGTTTACATCAAAGCTGGTACGATATCTAACAGAGAAATACAAGATCAAACATAGGAAATATACACCATATCATCCTCAAGCAAATGGGTAGGTTGAATCAACAAATAAAGTCCTAGAAAATATCATGAAAAAAACAGTACAGCTGAACAGAAAAGATTGGTCTGAAAAATTAAAAGATGCACTATGGGCCTACAGAATCACATGGAAGAATACAACTGGTTTTAGTCCATACCAGTTAGTATATGGAAAAGAGGCCTTATTGCCTATAGAGTTTTAGATACAAACATACAAACTAGCAGCTGAACTAGGACTAGACCTGACTGAAGCACAGCAACAACGGATCATGGAATTGAATCAATTGGATGAGCATCGTCAACAAGCCATAGAACATACTACATTGGTGGAACAACAAAGAATGAAGTGGCACGACAGATATATCAAAACAAAGACATTTCACGAGGGAGACCGGGCATTACTTTTTGACTGCAAATTCAAAGACTTCAAAGCAAAGTTCACAACACACTGGCTAGGTCCATATGAAATTGACGAAATCTTTGACAATGGAGCAGTAAAGATCAGGACAATCGACCAGGACTCCACCTCATTTATAGTGAATGGACATAGGCTCAAAGTTTATAATAGGCCTATCAGTAAAGAAGCATTTATGAAACGACTGATAGAAGATACAGAACTAGAAATCATGGCACACCAGGCTCAGCCATCTTCCAGTCTTGTAGTTGAATAATATATATATATATATATATATATACAAAACATATAAAAAAAAGAAACAAATAATTTGTTTGCTAGTGAAAACCAGGAAACTGGCACTTAGCAAACACGAATTCATAGGGGAAAACCAGGGCAACTTGGACTCTATGAATTCCTTATTCTTGTTCTAGTGTTCTCACATAATTTCAATGCAGGAACTCTCCACAAACAATTGACTTGAGGACAAGTCACATCCTAAAAAAGGGGGAGAATTGCATCAGATCTTTAGCTGGAAAGCTGAAGTATAGAAGGAACTTGTATTGTCAACAGAGGGACCTGAAATAAGAAATCATTGCCAAGGGACCTGAAAGACCTGCCAATGTCAAAACAACATGTACATATTCTGTAAGCATTGCGGAGGGACCTGAAACAAGAAATCATTACAGAGGGACCTGAACAACAATTCAAGAACCAGAGCATGAAGAACAAGGAGCAGCAATAAAGTTCACTTTTAATCCATCTACAACATTTGATCAATTGATTTCATCCCACTTGTACATACATCATCCAGGGGAGTATATGTATAGTCATTTTGTGCTTGAAAATTCAAAATTTTCTTAGAAATTTTTAGTCTTTGTTAAGTTGAAATTAGTACCTGAGGATATTCATTATCATTTCATATCTTATATTCCCTATACATACCCTATAACCCTTATACATCATATTCCATTTCATTTCCATACATATTCCCTATTTATTTCATGATCATTAACCCCTAAGTATTTTTCTTTAGAAGCTTAAAAAGACCAAACTGGGACAACTTTTCAACCTGCACATACAACTCAAGAATTAGTGATGGTGATAATTTTAAATATGACCCAAGATGGTCATTTTAAAATTATAAAGATGTGCTATATAATCAAAACAAACAAAAATCATGCGCTATATGAAAATCAAAGCAAATATATACCATATGAAACTATATGCCATAGTCCAAATGGTTTGCATGCACTATAGTCATACATATATCATAACCCAAAGCGCATATATATATGATATAAGTTAAAGCATATATATATATGGTATAAACTTAGGGCATGAAAGGAAGGGCGCATATAATACAAGGTATGGTGTATGAAGGGAAGGCCGCGCGCAAACCATATGGCATGACTGCGCATATAAGTTAGGAGTATTGCGGCGGGGTATTGTTTAAATGGTAATTGCATATCAAACTCATTGCAATACAAACACATGATTGAATATCATTGCATATGAGAACGCATGAGGAGCACGGGAATGAATACACGACGGTGGCAATTATATTGTATGCAGCCAAAGGTTAAGCAATGAATGAAACAACATCACCAAAACGACAAATACCGGCCAGCACACAGGTACGGGGTCAACACCATGGCATGGCAACTGTTTGTCATTGGACAGTGCACTGTACAAGAGTTATGCGCATGCCTTTCAAATTAGAACGATGATTCGACCATCCTCATGACACAGTCGGGCGACTGGTCAAATAGGACACCCATACCAACCACGCACTGTAACACCAATAAACAAGAAGCACACAGTACACCCATGAAACGGTCATGAACCGACCGATGGTTCTTGCACTGTTTAACCTCATTCCTCATTGCCGAATAGCTCAGAACGATAGTGCTTGGAGCTGCAAACTAGTGAAAAGGAGAGTGAAGCGGGTTTAGGCGGATTTAAGAAGGAAAATTATCCCGGCTTTAACGACAAGTGATCACTGATTTTCGGGATTCATTCAGGTAATGCAATAGTTTGTTTGAACTCGGCAACTGTGGAGTATAGTTGTGAACTGTCTGTTATTAATGGTTAAATTATTCTGCCCTTGCCACCAGTCAGTTGAACAATTGAACAGGGATTTGGAGCGCCGGTTAATATTCCTCAGTGCTCGTTGACAACCAGGTAACGCCGAAACCACAGCAATAAGTCGGTTGATTCACTGCATAAATTATGGCATAAAATACTAGTGAATCGCGCAACATTTAAATGTAAACTCATTGCATGGATAACACGTTAGGGTATGGAATCATATGTGAAGTTTTAACGGCGTGCAGTGTTGTAAATCACAACGAAATCTATGAACAGAGGAGGCACCGAAATGTGATTTTTGTGGCGTGTTTGTGTTGCATGGCACTGTTGGTTGAATGGCACTATTTGTTGCATGGCACTGTTGGTTGAATGCGCGCTGTTGGTTGAAATGCGCACCATTGTTTGACTGCGCATTGTTTTGATTACACATTTTGTTTTATTGCGCGCTGTCCTCATTCATATCCCTGATATATCATATGCATGGAAACGGCCGAATGGTAAAAAAACTTAAGGCATGTGTCTCTGTTATGAACCCTTGCTGCTGCGCGTTTTTGTTTTGACCAAAACAATGAATTGAAGTTTATGTGGGCCGAACGAGCCATGTCATGCTTAAAACAGCTGTGCGATTTAGTTGCTGTGTAATGTGTTTAAGACCGAGCTTTGATTGCCAAAGGGAGTAGGGCCGAGCCATTTAAAACTCATTTTAAATGCGTTATTTTTTATTTTATTTTTGTTTTGAGGCCGAGAGCATTTTGACAATTTTCAAATTTTTTATGATGAGGCCGAGAGCATTTTGGCAATTTTAAAAATTTTTATGATGAGGCCGAGAGCCACGTGCATGCTCTGCTAGTCAAAACACTGCTTGTTTTTAATGATTGTACATACACAGTGAAAATATGGCTTGATTTTGGTGACAGTATACACAGTGTAGGGTAATGAGCATACATGGAACAGTATGAAAAATTGTTTACATATGTATTTTGTTTACAAGAACAGAGATTAGCGAATTGACAGGGATATACAGGTGTTTGAACAGGGAGTTAAAACAGTGCTGCTGCAGAGAAAGAGTAAATAGAGGCTAAAGAAATCAGAGTTAAATTGTTGTGAGGAGGAAGGTAAGCTTCTTTGCTTTCAAAATTTCATTTTGAAAAAAACAATAGTTATAAATTTTTATTGTCAAGATGAAATTAGTAACAGCAGAAGCATACATTCACTGGTTTTCAGAAACAATGTCAGCCAGAGTAGAGCCAAAATTTCAGATAGAGAGCCAGGGGAAAGAAACTATAGAAAAACTTTACCAAGCCGGGATGATAGATTTTTTACAAAAAATTGATGGCCACTCTGAACAGATAACCAGGGACTTTATAAATAATTTCAGTCAGGACCAGACACGGGTAGGAGATGTTATTATTCCTGTAACTCAGGAATATCTTTCCCAAGCTTTAGATCTACCCATGATAGGTGAAAAATATTACAAAGGCCTGCACTTCAAGGAGAAAGCATGGACTTTCTTTCTTGAGAAGAACCGGAAAGGGACTTTTGATAGAACAAAAGGGATACCAAGGGAATGGTTCAATGAACCATGGGGTGAGTTGGTTTTGGTCATCCAGAAGTTTTTGACTTGTGATAGAGGATATAGCGTTGCCCACTTGTATCATGTCAGGCTTCTACAACATATTAAGGGAGAGGATAGGATTAACTTGCCATATTTCCTATATAGGAGCCTCTTGAGAATGATTGAAACAATAAAACATGAACACAGGCCTAAAGCAGGACAGATTTACCACCAAGGATTGATCAAAATCCTAGTTGAGTATCAGGTGAGGTCACAAGGCATAGTATGGAGAGAGTTCATGTCTAAAAATCAGTTCATTGAACAGATTAATGAAGTACAGAATAAAATAGAGCAGGAAAACAGAGGATTGATGAATTCACCCTTGTATCCCAGAACAAGAGCTAAACATCAGAATAACATGGCCATGCAGGAAAATAAAACATCTGTTATGTCTATTCCTAGAAGAATTAGGAAGAAAAGTCCCATTGACTTAGACAAGGAAGTAGAAACATATTCCCCAAGACAACAACAAGAAAATGACATTGCACAAGAAGTATTTGAAAGGGATTCTTCATATGATGATGCAGCAACAACATCATTAATGAAAACAACACAAGATTTTGAAAAAGAAATCAATTTTGGAAGAATCAGGGACTTAACTGACCAATTGGAAATTAGCAAAATCTTGGAAAAACAGTTAAAAGAGGAAAAAAAGGCAAATAAGAAAGATAATGCTAAGTTGGTCAAGGCAAATGAAAAGTTAAATGAAGAATTGGGGAGACTGAAATGGAAAAATGATCTACTTTCTAAGCAAGCATTTAAATGGCTAAAGGAAAAGAATATGTGGCAGGCAAAGTATGAAAAACAGAAGGTAAAAGCAGCTTTGTTCAAGGAAAGACATGACACAGGTTTGGATTGTCTGGTCAGGGCAGCACAACAGGACGCATCTACAGGTACAACAGCTACTACAGAGAAAAGAAGATCAATGAGGAGTAAGCAAGCATGGGGACATGCTTGATGATAAGCAAGGGAGAGATGTTGGGCCTTAGTTTTGGTCTTATTTTTGCTCTAAGAAACTTACTAATCCATCTATTTGCCATCCATTTTCCCTTCATTCATCCCATTTTGATGTATATTTGATATCCATTCAGGTATTTAATTTTAATTTCTCAATTTCTAAAGGTTTTATGAAAGTTTGGTTTTTAGTGCAAAATTGGCAGATTCAGAAATTCCCGTAATAGCTCTATAGTTGATATGGTTGCAGGACACTTGGGCATGAATTGAATGCATGGATGGACAGCTTGGGAACTAGGACTAAGCCAACTATGCTTAGTTTGAATAGAACAAGCTTTATTAGGCCCATTTGGTGCTAGTCAATCATGACTAGTCATTCAGAAATCCCATAGAAATAGGGAAGTTTTGAGATTCTATAGGATTGGTCATATTTCTTGGGATGGGAGTAATGAATTCGACTTAGATAGGTGGATGAGAGTAGATGGGTTTGTTTGAGTGAATATAGATCAGTTTGTTTCATGAGACTTCTTATTTAAAAGCCAAAACTTTGATGGCTTATGTATTGACTTATTATACTTTTATGTTGTGACACCTTTGGATTGAAGAGTTAATTTGAAGACTTGTGTTATTATTATTTTGCTGTTCAATGCTATGGATGTGTGAATGAATTTAAGCTTCTGATATCACCTCTCAAGTGTGCAAGGCAAGGGTGGAGGGCCCCCATTCCAAGCTAAGTACACTTCCTTGTTAACTAGTTTTATTTCTTGTAATCTGGTTATTGTAGAACTGGTTTTTCAAAGCTTTATTTCAGATTGCTTTATGGTTCATGCATAGTGATTGATTTCATTAGTTCTTAGCTTATTCATCACTTTATTAAGTTGGAAAAACAAGTGTTCAAGTTGAGCATCCCTTCTACTAAAATGATGAATTAAAACTAGTTTCCTTTGTTTGCATGCAAGTAGTTTCTTATTGAGATTTTGATATTGAGATGAATGAATTATGATGGAATACCTTATGTGTCTCTTAAGTTAAGAGCTTCTTTCATTAATAATTTATCCATCTTAAGTTCTTGGTTTTAATCTCTGATTCATTAAGTGGTAATTGAGGCAAAAGTGGACTTCTTGAGTCAAGATCCATTTCAATGTTTTTCCTCTTTTAAACTAATTGAATTAGAGTTGTAGGATGTATTACTTTAAGCTCTTGAATAACTTATCTTTCAAGGTTTGATTACATCTGATCTTCACATATAGTGAACTTGCCTCAAAGCATAAACAACCCGGATTGATAAGAAATAATTGTGTTAATTTAGGTACACAAATTAGCTCAACAAGTCCTATGGTGGTGAAAGAAAAGAAGACTCAAGGACATATTAGGATCTGTGTGGATCTGATAAAGCTAAATGATGCATGTTTACATGATCCATTCCCTACCCCTTTCACAGATGAAGTGATAGACAATGTAGGAGGTCAGGAAGCTTACTCATTTATAGATGGATTTCCAGGTTATCATCAGATTAGGATTGCACCTGAAGATTGACATACGACCACATTTGCTACAAAATGGGGATCATATTAATACACAGTAATGCCTTTTGTATTAAAGAATTCCCCTACTATATTTTATAGAGTGGTGGTTGCAACTTTTAAATAATATATCCACAAATTTTTAGAGGTATATTTTGATGATTGGACAATATTTTGGTTGCTAAGAAAACATATTGGAAGTTTAAGACTTATGCTCGACACATGTAGATAATATCAGATCTCTCTGAACCTAAAGAAGTGCATATTTTGTGTACCTTTTGACATATTGTTGGGACATATTATTTGCAAGCAAGGACTAATGGTGGACACTGCTAAGATTTCTATCATTGCGAATTTTCCTCCGCCTAAGACAGTTAGACAACTTCGTACTACATTGGGACATACTGGGTATTACAGGAAATTCATTAAGGGGTATGCGTTGATCACTGCACCTATGAAGAAATTGTTAAAAAAGGATATAAATTTTTAGTAGAATGAAGAATGTCAGAAGAGCCTCGACACATTGAAAGAAAAAATAGTAGCTGTGCCTATATTAGTGTTCCCTAATTGGAATAAGGAATTCCATGAGGATGCATCTTGTATAGCTTTGGGAGTAGTATTGGCACAACCTGGTGCAGGAGAAATTGATCATCCTATAACTTTTGCAAGTAGAAAGTTATCTAAAGCAGAAAAGAATTACACCACTACAGAAAGGGAAGGACTGGCCATGGTGTATGATTTGCAAAAATTTAGACACTATTTGCTGGGATCACACTTTAAAATGTTTACAGATCATTCTGCACTGAAGTATTTGGTTAATAATCCTATATTAGGAGGAAATATTTGCATATGGTTACTGTTATTCTAGGAATATGACTTTGAAATCATTGTTAAACCAGGAAGATTGAATGCAAGACTTGATCATCTATCAAGATTGGAAATAGGGGAAGAACCAACCAGCATAGAGGATAATCTCCCTAATACACAATTATTTGCAATCAGAGTTGCAGATGAAAATTTTGCAGATATCATTCAGTTTTTGACCACAGGGATGGCTCCTTCAGAGTATACTATGCAACAAAAGAAATAATTAGTGGTTAAGTCAGTTGACTTTTCATTAATAGCAAGACAGTTATATAAGATGAGACCTAATGAGATACTACGCAGATATGTTCCTGAACATGAAAGAAAAATGATTCTAGCAGAAGCCCATGGTGGTGCAATAGGTGGACACTATGCAGGAAAAACTACTGCGCAAAATATTTTGAGAGGGAGATGAGATTGCATAGCATGTGATGTGTGTCAAAGAATAGGAAAGTATCCAAGAAGAGATGAGATGCCATTGGTACCACAAGTTACATTGCATGCCTTTGATAAATGGGATATTGATTTTGTTGGACCCATCAACCCACCTGGAAAGAGGACTAGTGTGAGGTACATAATTACATCAATTGATTACTTGACAAGATGGTCCAAAGCACAACTAGTAAGGGACTGCAGCATAAAGATTGTTGCAAAGTTTATTTTTGAGTATATATTGTGTAAATCTGGATGTCCAAATATTTTGATGAGTGACCAAGGTTCCCACGTCCTGAATAAAACTATTGAAGCATTGAATGAGGAATTCCAAGTTTATCATCAACAGAGTACCCGTTATCACCCTCAGGCCAGTGGAACAATAGAAGAATTTAATAAAATTTTGGATAATGCATTAACTAAGGTATGAAATGTGAACATAAATGGTTGGGACCTTAGAATCCCAACATTTTTATGGGATTATAGGACCACAAGTAAAAAGTTGAGAGGGAAGACACCCTTCAGGTTAGTTTATGGGAAAGAAGCTATGATTCCCATGGAGTACATCGTGCCTAGATTGAGGATTGCAAATTTTACAGGTATGGAAGACCCTGACATAATGAAGGAAAGAATGTTGTAGTTGATTGCTTTGGAAGAATCCAAATTTATAGCAGGATTCCATTAGCAGGTACAAAAAGGAAGAGAAAAGGCATGGCATGACAAACATATTAAGCAAAACAAGTTCCAAGTAGGAGACCCTATTCTCCTCTATGATAGTAAGTTTATGAAATTTCCAGGAAAATTCAAGATGCATTGGTTGGGCCCATATATTATCAAGCATATTATTGATGGAGGCACAGTTCAATTAGCGAAGTTAAATGGAGAATTGATCCAAGGAAGAGTAATGGAAGCAGGTTGAAGCTGTATAGGGAAAAACCCGTCCCTACAACCTTGCTCTAAAAAAGAAATGAGAAAATTCTTAGTGCCACCTGTAGTTGAAAGTGCACACTGGACTATAAACTATGCTGCAGAGAGCTTCGACATAGGGAGTTACTTCGATACAATCTGGATTATGTCGAAATACATAGGAGTTGTGACGTAAGAAGGGTTGTTCGCTACAGTATGGGATGCTCGAAGTTCACCAGAAAAATATGGCTGTTAAAAGGAAAAGTTAACATAAAACACACAGAAATTTTCATTTATGAGGATAGATTGGCAAGATCTAGGGATAGATACGCAATTAATGAATACAATCTGAAAAAAATCTAAGCTAATGATGGGATTAGATATACAAAATTTCTATAAAAGGCCGCGTTTCACCCAAATTTGGAACTTTTCTAATTTGAGAGTTCGAGTGTTGATAGTGCGAAGAAGTTGCAAAAATTCTTACTGTCGTATGTCGTCTGAACGTTCTTGCGAAGAAATTTTATGTAATTTTCGTGAGAAGGGCTTATCTGGAATCATGGAAGCTGGTATGCTTGCAACAACATCATAAAAAAAAATGGAGACAGAAGAAACCAACCAAGGAAGAGAGAACAAAGAAGAAACAAGATAAGAAACCTGTCAAACCTCAACAAGAAGCTGAGAAAGTCAAAGACAGTGAGGAAGAAGTGGAGCACGTAAAGCAGATGGAAATAGATGGTGCAACATTTCCATCGCCTCTACCACCATACATTCCACTGAGAAAACCAAATGTTAAACCAGTGAAAGACTTGAAGGATGTGAAGTTTGGCACCTTCACACCCCTATTGCCAAAGGAAGTACCATTTACTGGGGAATTACTTGGGAAAATACCACAGCTGAAGTTTGTAGACTACGACTTCAATGACAGGAAGAAATACCCATAGTTTGCACCAGACCACTATTTGAAACAAGTAAACTACCCAGAGAGCGGAGTGACAAGGTTAGAACCACAACAATGGGAAAATGGATTGGTGCAATTAGGATTGATGAACATGCTGAATGTGTCGCACTTCAGCATAAGTCCAGGGAGGACGACTTGTGTGCGACAGTTTCTCGTGATGGTACACGATGGATGCTTATCGATGGGAAATAAGATCCATATAGATCCAATGTTGATATGGAGAATCATCAGAATGCCATATCAAGGGAGGAACCCCATGGAAAAATTCGTTAGAAAATATCAGGACCGCGCCATAGTCGAGATCATGAAGAAAAAGTTTGTCTGAAAAAAGGAAAGAGGGGATATGATATAAACTCAATCGAAGACTAGGCAGTTCACTTCACAACACACATATTGGCTGGGAATATCAAGAGAAAGTGTCGAGCTAATGAAGTCCCTCCAGTGGTGGTCTCATTAGCTGCGCATTGCACCAATGGGGTTCAATACAACTGGGCCGAATAACTTTGTAAAGAATTTATGGACGACTACCGCGAGGTTTAGGAAAAAGGTAAAACATTTCATTACGCTTGAATAATTTTGATAATTGCAATGTTGGGATGGAGAGAGTTGGAGGATTCACATTTCCCATTGGTAGCTTCAGATGTATGTGAATCGGCATAGTATGCCTCAATGTAGTATACCACTCAACCGTTGCGAGCAATGGAGAACAATATGTTTTTCATATTATACCATATGGATTTTCATATGTTGGTGAACTAGCACCCCTGCCTGTCACTGAGCCTATACGAACAGTAAAATGTTGTTACGAAGTTCAAGGCCGATTTTAATAAAGTGTATATAGAGGCTCGCGGAGATGCAAAGAAGAGATGGCATCCCCTACCATATTTGGTAAGAGAAGATGGTGGGAATGGGTCCCCTGGGGTCAATTTTGGGGTTAAAAACCCAAGTTTTGGGGCAGAAGGCCCAAAGTTTGTATAAATAAATGTAAAGTCTCTGCATTTCATGGTCGTGGAGCGTGAAGATATCAAGAGTCAAAATGGGTTTGCCTCTCTTAGTCTAGATAGGTTGTGTCGGCTTGATGAGATCTTCCCTTGGTCTGCGGACCATGGGATTGTATAAAAATGAGGTCTTAGAGGAGTCTAAAGGAGTTAGAAAAGAAGAAAAGAAAGTTGTAAGTGCTTGAGGAGTATGTGGAGAGCTAGGAGCGAGAGTCTTAGCGTAGGAAGAGGCTCTGCAGCTGAGTGTGCAGAGGCCTAGGGTAGAAGTCCACAGCTGAGTGCACGGACCCCTGCAGCTGTGTGGGTAGGGTAGATAGAGTCTATAATGAAAATCTAAATCATCAATAAAGAGAAGTATTATAAAATTACTGTGTATTTTTCCTCTGCGGATCGCATGTGATTATGTTATGTTAAATTTTGGGTTTATGTTATAATGCTAATTTGACGTTGTTGGGTTGTGTTATATTCTTTCCACGACTAGCCCATGTAGTTAACCTGGGGGTTAGAAGGGGGGCAGAGCACCCCCTTCATTGTGCCGATTGCGTAGCGAGGGGAGTCACAGGGGGTTTGAGGGGTGCAGGTAACCCCACTCTATGGGTTTCGGGGTAGCGCCCCAGAAAATTTTGATTTTGGACCTTATATTACGTTGAGTGGACCTACCTATGGTTTTGTGCATGTTTTTCACACATGGTTTTAGACATGATGGTTTTCGGTCCATGGTTTTGGACGCAATGGTTTTCGTTCTGTGGTATTGGATTCTTCGGTATGTATAAATATGTATTGTAACATTGAAAGGAAAATAATGAAAAATCAGGTTGGTAGTCCTGCTTTTGGGATCTAGGGTAAAATCTCTGTGTATATGTGTTACGCTCCCGCATTGTTTATTTTTTGTGTTCTAGAATTGTAAGCAGGTAATTTTTTTACGGGGTTAAAACCTACATTTGGTATCGGAGCTGTTTTGGCTTCAAGGGGACACCTTTTCTTCTGAGGGGTTTCGCTCGAGCCTATGGTAGACCTTGTTTAGTGGGAGATCTATGGGATCGATTCTGGTGGTGAAAGAATATGGCAGGCAGTGGAAAGATAGAGATCGAGAAATTTAATGGTTAGAGTTTTGAGTTATGGAAACTCAAGATGGAGGATCTGTTTGTGGATAAAGATCAGTGGATCGCTGTAGATCTAGGTACTAAACCAACGAGAGTGTCTGATGAAGAATGTAAGAAGTTGGATCAGAAGTCAAAGAGAACAATACGACTGTGTGTCTCAGATTCAGTATTGCTGAATGTATCAGGGGAAGCTACAACGAAGGCTTTGTGGGACAAGTTTGGGACTTTATACCAATTTAAGTCTCTGGTGAATAAAAAGTTCCTACGGAAAAAGTTGTATAACCTGAGGATGAAAGATGGAGACGTGGTGATAGAGCATCTGAACGCATTTAATACTATGGTAAGTTAGTTATGATCTGTTGATATTAAAATTTCAGATGAAGATAAGTGCATCAATTTGTTGTGTTCTCTACCAAATTCGTGGGATAGTTTGGTTATTGCAATAGGTAGCAATGCAACTGCCTTGCAGTTTGATGAAATAGTCTCATCCTTGCTGACGAAGGAAATGAGACGGAAAAATATGGAGAGCCAGAATGGTGATGCCTTGTTTGTATGAGGACGGTCCCAGAACTGAAACAAAAATAAGTCATCGAGTGGGAGGTCTAAATCTAGAGGGAGAACTAAATCTCCAGGAAAACCTATAAAGGTGGTGTGTTGGAAATATGGAAAGGAAGGGCACTACAAAAGGGACTGTAAATCTAAAGCTCCCGATAAAGGAAAGGGATCTGATGACTCTCCTTCTGTAGAGGCGAAAACCACCTCAGATGAAGGTGGGGATGTGTACTTGGCTTCTTCAAGTACACATGTAGATCACGAGGCATGGTTGATTGACTTAGGTGCATCCTTTCACTTCACTCCCCATAGAGAGTGGTTCTGGGAGTATGAGAAATATGATGGTTGTGTTGGCATTATGATTCAGGTGTTGTCCTTGATGGCAACCCATTCAGGTGGTAGATCACTATTCTTGATGATCAGCTCTCTATTTTTAAGAAGGACGCAGGAAATCTGTTCAGAAAGTGCGTCCCCGCAGGTATACCATGCAGAACCCGCGTCCAGGGACGCAGGCCAGCCGTTCAGGGGGTGCGTCCACCCAGTGCACACATTTCAAGACAGAGAAAAGCACGAGGGGGTTTCTTGTGTGGTATATAGCCGACGGTTTTGTGTTTCTATGGTGTCGGCTCGTGGTATTGTTCCATGTTTTGGGGAGGAGCTTGCCTATATAAAGCAAAGGAGTTCATTTGGATTAATAATCATCTTTGGTTGAATATCTTTTGGTGTGATCTAGTCCAGATCTATGAGGGCGAATCTTCTAATGGACTGTGATCTCTATGGCGCATGATCAGATCTGCAGATCTGACTGTTTGGGCTAGTTCTGAAGTCTTCATATCTTTTATATCTGAAGGGACGCAGGTTCAGTGAAGTGCAAGTGCGCCGAGACGCAGTACAGTAAGGGCTCAGGTGCGTCTCTGAAGCAAAAGACGCGGCGCGATAGTATTGTTGGGTGCGCCGGTACGCAGAGCAGTTTAAAGGAACAGTGCGTCGGTACGCAGAGCAGCAGAAGGTAAAACTGCGTCCAGTCGCAGGCCACAGAAAGAAAAATTGCGTCCCTGTCTTAAGATGATCTGTTGACTGTATTTTTCTGTTCATAAGGTGTTCTGGGTTAGTTCTGTGATTACTGATCTGATAACTGTAGTGGACTGTAACTGTTGTATACTTGTTGATCATTTGATTCTTCATGAAAAGAAGTAGGGGGTTGTAGCTCCCTTCCAGGAGAAACTGGAGAACGAGAGAGAGTTGTAGCTCTCTGCAGGTTGCAGCCTACGTACTGGTAAAGGACTGCACCAGTACAAAATCATTGTAAAAGAATTTCTAAATTGAAAGAAGATAGAGACATATTGCAGCAGGTGGTTTTCTCCCACATTGGGTTTCCACCTTACATCTTGTGTTCTTTGGTGTGACTGTCTATTTTCTTTGTTCATGCTCATTATTTTATGGTACTGATATGCAAGAATAATTCAAAAGATCAAATAAGGAAGATTTGTTAAATTGCTAGATAATACTGATTCACCCCCCCTCTCAGTATTATTTCCAACAGGTTGTGATGTCTTGTTGGGGGATGATAGGAAAGCTAGAATCATTGGTCGTGAAAAAGTAAAGTTGAAGTTGCAAGGTGGAAGGGTTAGAACACTTCCGGGTGTTCTGCATATTCCTGCATTATCCATAAATCTAATTTCTGTAAGCAAGCTGGATGATACAGGTGTAAAAACAGTGTTCGAGAAGGATACCTGTAAGATGGTTTGGGGGCACTGGTATTGATGCGGGGAGTTCGAATTGGAACTCTGTACAAGCTGCAAGGTAGCACTGTTGTTGATGGGTGCAATAGTTCTGTGGTTCCTGAAAGTGGAGCAGAAAATCTAGTGGTCTCTGGAGAGAAGACCATGCTGTAGCATCAAAGGCTTGGACATACTGGAGAGAAGGGACTTCGAATACTTCATGGTAAAGGTATGGTAGAAGGTATGAGTAATAGATCTCTGGATTTTGATTACTGTGAAAATTGTGTATATGGGAAGCAGAATCGGGTGAGTTTCCCCTCTGGTGGTAAGAGGGTGAAACCCATATTGCAGCTTGTGCACAGTGATGTGTTTGGACCTGTGAAGGTTCCATCATGGGGTAAGTCTGTTTACTATGTATCCTTTATAGATGACTTCTCAAGGAATACATGGATATATTTCCTTAAGAAGAAATATAAAGTATTTTACAGGTTTAAAGAATTTAAGGCTCTGGTGGAAAACCAGATAGAGAAGAAGATAAAGGTGTTGAGGATAGATAACAGTGGAGAGTTTTGCAGTAAGGAATTTGAAGAATTCTGTGAGAAGTGTGGTATAGCATGAAAGAAGACTACTCCATACACACTTGAGCAAAATGGAGTTACAAAAAGAATGAACAAGACGTTGATGGAAAGGGCAAGAAGCATGCTCAGTGGTGTTGGGTTAGGACAAGAATTCTGGGCAGAGGCGGTGGAGACAACATGTTACCTGGTCAACAGATCACCTTCATCAGTGTTGGAGGATAAGACTCCACAAGAGGTATGAACTAGTAAAAAACCCTCTCTTTCACATCTGAGGGTATTTGGATGTGATGCATATGTACATGTTCGAAAGGAGAAACAAACCAAGTTGGATAGTAAATCTGAAAAGTGTATCTTTATTGGGTATAAGGATGGTTTAAAGGGTTAAGCTTTGGAACTCAATAACAAGGAAGGTTGTGTACAACCGAGATGTGGTGTTCAGAGAGGTAAAAGCTGTTATTAAACATGAAGTCCAAACAAAGGAACCAGAGAAGATAGAGTTTGAGCTAAAGGAGGAAGAATCAAACTCTATAGCAGAGGAGGAATCAGAAGATGAAGAGCCACAAACTGCGGGTGTGAGAAGATCAGTTCAAGAAAGAAGGCAGCCAGAAAGGTATAGTCCATCTGCTTTCTATTCAAATTTTGCTTTATTTATTATTGATGATGATCCCATAATTGTGAAGGAAGCAGTAGATTCAAAGGATGGAAAACTCTGGAAAGAGGCCATGGTTGATGAAATGGCATCTTTGCACAAAAATGAGGCTTGGGATCTAGTGGAGTTGTCAACTAGAAGGAAACCCATTGGTAGCAAATGGGTGTTCAAGAAGAAGACAAATGCAGAAGGAAAGGTGGAGAAATACAAAACTGAGTTGGTAGCAAAAGGTTATTCCCAGGTGTCAAGAATTGATTTTGGTGATGTTTTTTCTCCTGTTGCCAAGGTAACTTCTATTAGATTACTTTTATTTGTTGCTGTTGCTTTTGATTTGAGGTAGAACAGATGGATGTGAAGACAACATTTCTTCATGGGGATCTGGAAGAGGAGACCTTTATGAAGCAACCTAAAGGCTTCGCGGTGAAGGGTAAGAAAGAACTGGTATGCAAGTTAAAGAAGTCTCTGTATGGGTTAAAACAGTCACCAAGGATGTGGTATCAGAAATTTGATACATTTATAAGGGACTTGGCTTCATTAGAAGCAAAGTAGATCACTGTGTGTATTTTAAATTAATTGGTGACCGTGTTATTTATCTAGTCTTGTATGTGGATGATATGTTGCTGGTTGGAAATGACAAAGAAATTATCTAGGATTTGAAGACCCATTTGTCCTCCAAATTCGACATGAAAGATCTTGGTGCTGCAAACTACATTTTGGGCATGGAAATTAAAATAGATCGGACAAAGAGGAAGCTCTGGTTAAACCAGAGGAAGTATGTTGAGACAATATTACAGAGGTTTAATATGCAGGATAGTAAACCGGTGAAGGTTCCCATTCCTCTAGGTGTCAAGTTATCTGCTGAACAATGTCCCAAGACATAAGAAGAGGAAGAGGACATGTCCTGTGTTCCATATGCAAGTGCAGTCAGTAGCCTGCTGTATGCGACGGTCTATACTAGACTAGACATTGCACATGCAGTGGGAGTATTGAGCAGGTTTATGTCAAAACTAGGGAAGGATCACTGGATAGTAGTGAAGTGGGTTTTTAGGTATTTGCGTGGCACTAGTGATTATGGCTTGTGCTACCAAGGAAGACCAGGATTGGACAGAGAGTTGGATATTCATGGCTTTGTTGATGCAGACTGGGTTGGAGATCTGGATCAGAGAAGATCTATAAGTGGGTATGTGTTTAACCTATTTGGAGGTGTAGTCAGTTGTATGATTAAGAAATAATTTGTAGTGGCACTATCAACTACAAAGGCAGAATACATGGCAGCCACTCATGCAAGCAAGGACGCAGTTTGGTTGCAAAGATTGTGTTCAAGTATGGGGTTAGTATAGGGAGCTATAATGATAGACTGTGACAGCCAAAGTGCAATTTTCTTGGAAAAGAACCTTGTATATCATTCAAAGACAAAGCACATTGATGTTCAGTATCACTTTATGAGGGATATGATAGAAGACAAAAAGGTGTTGCTGGTAAAGGTGGACACTTTGAAGAATGCTACAGATGTATTGACAAAATCTGTGAGCTTTGAGAAGTTCTCTTGGTGTAGAGAAACAATGGGCATTGCAGGGCTGGATAAATGACTAAGCTCTCTTGTGGCCCCCTATGGAAAGAAAACAACAAGTGGGATAATGTTGGGTTGTGTTATACTCTTTCCACGATTAGCCCACGTAGTTAACTCAGGGGTTAGAAGGGGGGTGGATCCCCCCCTTCGTTGCACCGATTGCATAGCGAGGGGAGTCATAGGGGGTTTGAAGGGTGTAGGTAACCCCACTCTATGGGATTCGGGGCAATGCCCCAGAAATTTTTGTTTTTGGACACTATATTAGGTTGGGCGGACCTACCTATAGTTTTGTGCATGTTTTTCACACATGGTTTTGGACGTGATGGTTTTTGGTCCATGGTTTTGGATGTGATAGTTTTCAGTCCATGGTATTGGATGCTTCGGCATGTATACATATGTATTGTAACATTGAAAGGAAAATAATGAAAAATCAAGCTAGTAGTCCTGGTTTTGGGATCTAGGGGAAAATCTCTGTGTATATGTGTTTTATGTGTCACGTTCTCCCATTGTTTATTTTCTATGTTCTAGAATCGTATGCAGGTAATTTCTGTATGGGGTTAAAACCTACAGACGCGTGAATGTATATGTTTCTATCTGTTATATGAAAACAAATAAGGATATATGTTTACGCGAAGACAATATTAATTACATGGTAAAATTGGTGAACACTTGAGATAATTCAGGAAATCATACAATAACGCAGTAACAAAGGTGCATAAGTACCTAAGCCACTGGTTAGGGTTGCGTGAAGGATGATCGTATACCTTCGCAGAGGTTCTAAGAGATGAAAGAGAAAGTACATCGATAAGCCTTAAAGGCTTATCAATCTATGTGAAGGAAGAGTTTAAGGTATAAAACCAACATCACAACCATCTTAGGGTGCAGAAACTTGGTTCCTGCATCCCCCCATACTGCTTCGGGTGAGACTTTGGTCTGCGCTCCGCGGACTGATGCCGAAAGGGCCAGTAGTGTAGGGATTTGCTTGGCTGACTAACGCTGAACCTGGGTCAGGGCCCATCAAGCCAACAAATGGTTTAGTTGCTGGGACTAGGATTTGCATAACAAGATGTACGATGTCGCATCATTGGAATCCAACTAAGAAGGAGATTGAAGACTGGTTGGATAGGAAGGTCCACGAATTCGCGGTGCAAGAAAACATGAATCCTTGTTTGACAAAGGAACAATGGTTTGATAGATATCTGTACATAGAAATTCATGAAATCTTCTTTTATTCTTTCCTGGTTGAATTATACGAGTGAATCGTGAAGTTGGCAGATGGCCAGGAAAGGTGAAGGCTTAACAATCTGATTGTCTGGACCCTGGAGATAGTGCGGAGATTGGAAGCCTTTGAAGATAAGATTGCGTGTGATGCCGATCACTGGCTTGACCATATCATAGGAGGGTTTCAGATAGAGTTTGTGGTTGATACTTCAGTCAGATACAATGAAGTAAAGCGCTGCTTCTTCAAAGGACCTCAAGGTAAGTATTTGAAATCACTAAATACTTGAATTAAGATGCTCTTGTGTGAAAAGCGGGTCATGTAGTTAGCTTGATGTTTAGAGCTACACTAAGTGGAAGGTCTTTTAGGGACGAAGCAAGAAAAGGTCATGAGTATAGCTCACTGATTGAGCCTCCTTTGAGTGACGATGAAGGAGTAGTGCAGGCTTCCTTGCTAAGCGCTATTCAATTGATAAGACAAGGGTTCAGACGAATACCTACACTTCCTCCCTCCTCATCCCATCTGTCCACACCACCTCCATCCTCACCTCCACCACTTACCCCATCGCCCACACCACCGCCACCTCCACCACTGTTTAATATGGCAAACTCCATAAAGATACCTGTATTCAAGGGCATAATAAATGAAGATTTTGACCAGTTTTGGTTCATCGCGAACGCTGTATGGGAAGCTCAGGGTATGTCGGATGATCAAATGAAGAAAGCAACGCTGGTTAGTGCTTTGCAAGACCTCACACTAACGTGGTACATTAAGTACAATATTGATAATCCAACGTCCGCATTGGCAGATATCCAAACTCTGCTGAATAGGGAATTTAGTAGACCTATGTCTCAAGTGCAATCAATTGTGGGATTGAAGGAGATCATGATGAAGCCTGGGGAGATGCCCTGGGATTGGGATCAAATATTGAAGTGTACGATTCGTGAAGCCAACATGAACCTAACTGATGGGCAACACCGCGAATGGTTTGTGGCCTCGCTCCTGCCCCACCTAAGGGTTGCACTATCACAACAGAAGATCGGGACCCAGGCAGAAGCTCTAGAAGTCGCGATGAGATTGCATGAGACACTAATGCAAGATTCTAATTTGGGGGTTTAATAGATTCATGCACAGTTGCAGAACCTTTGCCTCGAAATGCAAATTCTGAAGAAAGACAGAACAACTTGGTCAGAGGTGCGCGAAGAAGTATGGTGCCTGAAATGCAAAGGTCAGTGGCATGACAAGGATCAATGTCCCATCCTTGTGAACTATGTTGCAGTAGGGGGACCAGTAGGGGGACCAATGCCTCTAAGGCCAGAGGCTGCGGCAGGGCCAAGTACAGGGCTCACGCTATGGTGTGTTATATGCGAGGTAGTTTGGAAACATGAGATTGACAATTGCCATTTTCTGCAGAAATTTGTATAGACACCACAAAAAATATTCTGCAATTTTTGCCAATCAGTAGGTCATGATGAGCATAATTTCCATATTTACAAATTAATAATGGACAGGACACCTGCATATAGGGTGCAGGTAGAAACAAACCTCCAGAACAAGGTGCTGGGGGAGCACGAGGTGAGTATTAGGGGCGCAACTAAGGCCGAGGTGGAGGGGGGACTGGTAGAGGTTGAGGGCAGCTTATTTGTTACAATTATGGAGGACCAGGACACTACATGAGAGACTTTCCGAATCCGACACGACTGTCATGCCACTACTGTACTCAGTTTGACCATGCGACTGAGGATTTCCCTATATTGTTGGCTAAGATTCATGAAAAGGGGGTGCAACCTTCACAGCTGATGCATAACCTCTAGATGATGAGGGCTGAGCCTCGCGAGGAAGACCCTAAGGTAAACATTATGCAGCGGAGTGGAATAATGACTGGTGAGGACAAAGGGAAGCAACCTGTAGAAGGTGAGTGGGTCCGCAAAGCACCATAAAAGGAGACTGGGTTTGATCTAGAGCGCACAAAATAAACATTTATGGAAGAAAAGAAAAGCTTTGCTGAGGGCTCTACCTCAGGAAGTCAAGAGAAACTAGTTAAAGAAATGGACCCATCCATGATTAACATATTCTTAGAGACCTACATGAAACTACTCTGCGATAGTAAGGTTGTGAAGGGATTGCAGGAATTAATCAATCGGTGCGCTGGCAAGGATAGTGCTACTGGCAAACTGCATGTAGTAAAAAATCTTGGTAATCATAAGGTGAGGACTGGACGTGAGATGAGACTCACCGCACAGATAGGGGAATACGAAATGGACCAAGTTATCTTGGATCTGGGGTCTGATGCGAATGTTTTTCCAAAACAAACATGGGAAAGAATGGGGAGACCTATGCTCCAGTGGTCTCTGATCCAGTTAAGGATGGAGAATAAAAAGAAAATCATCCCAATGGGGAGGCTGCAAGGGGTAACAGTTGACATCGAAGGCGCGAGCATACTGGCGAATTTTGAAGTAATAGAGATTGTGGATAATAGCAATCCCTACCTTGCACTCCTTGGGATCGATTGGGCCATTGGCATGAATGGCGTAATCAACCTGAAGAAGCGAAATATGATATTTGAAAATAAATCACTCCATGTAGTGGTGCCACTAGATCATGTAGAAGGATCGCGCTATATAGAACTTGTCCGCGATTATGAAAGTGATGACGATTTGGATCAGATTTACAAGATAACGGCGTGATACCAGGATTGGGTGAATCTGACAGTAGACGGATGTATTTCATGGGACTGCAAGAGCTCCTGCACATCCGATTCGGACGAAGAACTAGAGCCCTCGTAGAACCGGTTTCAAGAAGTATCTACACTGCGCTGTAATATGATGACCAAGTCGTTGCGCTGCGTGTCATCAGAGGTAAGGAATCTACTTCGCTATGATGGGCTAACCGACGTTGATCACTTTTTTGATGCATTCGAAAGGGAAGTGCCTGAGAAGCATCACTTCCAGGAATTATATTGGGCATTGCGCGCTACACCTTCCAGATGGTGGGGTACGCACAAGGGTAGTTTTGATGATTTGCGCGAATATCAGAGGATGATGAGGATACGCTTTGGCCACCCGAAGGCACGACTAACAGAAAAGTATGATGGAAGGAATGATCCACGTGATCATTTGGCCAAATGGACTGAAGCATATGGAGTGAAGTCTCAGCTGGAGTGGGTCCATCTATTTTGTCATACCTTGGAGGTTATACCAATGAATCGGTACTTGGAGACAAAACTTCGTCATGGCACTGGAGAATGGGATGTTTTACGCCAAGGATTTATGATGACGTTCAATTTTGAGGATGGATTTGAGTCCATATATGAGGCGCTGCAGGAGGTTAAGACAACCATCTTTAGGGTACCACAAGATCCTCTAGACTTGATTCAACTAGATTGGACTACCCAACTGAGCCACGCGCTGGAATGTTACAATGTAACAACGGAAGAAGAAGACGAAGACCCAAGAAAGGTTAATATATTGGAGACTAAAGGTCACCATGGAGTTGAAGGACCACAACTAGAGAACCTAGACACAACTGAGCCTCTCAAGACCAGACATGTGAAAATTGGCATGGAGGCAGAACTGAGGTTTTCAAAGACTGGGGACTATTGGGATGATGCAACAGTAGATAAGGTCGACGAACTGCTCCATGAATATCAAGACTTATTCCCCATGAATTTTTCCGATCTGAGAGGGATAATAGGAGACCTGGTGTGCTGAAGTAAAATTATAAGTGCGGGAACGAACGAATTCCTCTAGCCTGATAATGGGTCTAGCCACAACAAATACATTCTATGGATGTTTTCCTTAGGTTAGAATCAATCAAGAGGGCCTAGATCTTGGTCACTTATCCTGCTTGATGATGTCGTCGCTTGCTCGCTTCAACAATCTCTCGCTTCCTTCTTCAAGCTCCTGAAACAAGTAAACAACAACAACACACAAACATAATAATAGAAAAATTGCAATTCAACCTACTTAATGAGTCAAGAAGCATTAAGACACGAATATGTAATATTACAAAACATGTAGGAAATCAATCGATAGTTACATATATTAATATCAAAGAGAGATTACAACCATTTTTCTTGACGTTGCAGTCTTAATCTAACAAGACTAGGTTCCCGCACACTTTTGGTAGCATTCCATGATGGCTTCAAACAAAAAAGTTTAAAGGCTCTTCCCTTTAGGCTTCACTCCAAACCAAACACACTTCTCCCTCACACAACTATATGACTACAACTAGTAATAGCTTGCTTGTCTAATCCAAAATAGTATACGCACACTCAGCCAAAACTGTCACTAGCTTGTGCTTGGGAAGAAGGGAGGTTTATATAGGAAATATGGATGGGAGATGGATCCTCTTCACATGGGAGAAGGACTTATCCCTTGAGGTAGTTCCATCATTATAGGGGAACAGATCCCAAACTGTCATCCTCGACCCCATCCAGCCAAACCATTTACCAGACTTCTGTTACAGAGCTTCTAGAGCTGGAAGCTTCGGCTCTAATTTAAAAACCTTTCCATAATAGGACCAGAGTGACTGAAACACATATCAGTCTCTTCATTTGGCATGAGAAGTAGTGCTAATCTCTACACATCAGCAGGGGGGAGATAAAGGCCATTAGCACCGGTCTTGTAAACTCGGCAAAACAGAAATTTTAGGGGAAATGGTGCAAAAGGGAAATGATCTGCTCATGAAGAGGGACATAGTGGGAATTTCTTCATGAAGGAAAAGCATGCGAGGTTCATTGTAGAAGTCCTCCAGGATCAAGGAATGGGGACTACAGGGATAGTGGAAAAATGCTGTGTAATAGATGCCCCCTAAATCCTGAAGGCCGAGCAGGAGTGAGGGATGAAATGCTTTATAAATCAGTGTGGGGAACCGGTCTGCCATTGGAAAACTTGCAAGCAAGTACAGATACATGTACATAACTGAGATCTCTATCAAATGATAAATGAATCATGGCATCGACGTAGCCATCTAGAGAATGATCATGTAAATGGATCCAGGTATTGGCGCAACCATCCGTCAAAGAGGATCATAATGTAACCAAGGTATGGTTGCAACCATCCAATAATGAGAAGGATCACATGTGCTAACTCATGGTATAGTCACAACCAACCATCTGAAAGAGACATGCATATCATCATAAACCATGTCACACCACTTTGCAACCTGGACTTGTGTGATTTGAGTCCAGGGTCTTGCGCTCCAACACGACCCGATCAAAGTACATATCCTAGCATGCGAATAGATGTGTTGACGTCGAACATGCTAGAAAGTCACTTGATTACCAGTCAATGATGTAAACTGTTAACAAGCACGAGAGAAACCACCAATAATGACAATGGTCCTTAAGGTACTATCAACACAATTCACGGAATGTGAATAGAGGAACTGAAGTCGAACACCCGTGAAATCACTCGATCGAAAGCCAATGATGTGAGCTCGTCGTCGAGTGCAAAGAACTTTCCATTAGGGCATGTAAGCTCTAAGGTACTGGAAGGGAGTCTCTTGGTCAACTTCCCAGATAATGATTTGAAGTCGACGGAAAGTGACCGTGTTGAAGGAGGGCCATAATGAATCCCACATCATCGACTCGAGATGAGAGGATGCAAAATGATTTTGGATGATACAAAGAATCATAGGTAAGTGTAAGTGTAAAAGGACAACTCTTGAACATATCGGTGACACAATTGGAAGTTTGGCAACTTTTGGATCCATAGGATCGGTGGTCATGACGATGTGGCAGAGATCAAACCCAGGAAGGTCAACGATACAGAGGAGGATGTCCCAATCCGACATGAAGCAAAAGAGTGTCATGTTCAAGAGTGAGTTGCTGACACGACTGATAGATTTCCAAATTCCCCCCCCCCCCCCCCCCCCCCCCCCATTTCTGGCGAGTACCCCAATTATTTTTAAATCACAAGCTTGAAGGGGATAACATATTGTGGTCAAGTAAAATTATAAGTGCAGACAAGAACAAATTCCTCTATCCCGATAATGGGTCTAGCCACAACAGATACATTCTATGAAATATTTCCTTAGGTTAGAATCAATCAAGAGGGCCTACCTCTTGGTCACTTATCCTACTTGATGATGTCCTAGCTTGTTCACTCCAGGAATCTCTCGCTTCCTTCTTCAAGCTCCTGAAACAAGTAAACAACAACAACACACAAATATAATAATAGACAAATTGCAATTCAACCTACTTAATGAGTCATGAATCATTAATACACGAATATGTAATATTACAAAACATGTAGGAAATCAATCGATATTTGCATATATTAATATCAAAGAGAGATTACAACCATTTGTCTTGACGTCACAGTCTTCCTTTGACAATACCAGGTTCCCACACACTTTTGCTAGCATTTCATGATGAATTCAAATAAAAATAGTTTAAAGACTTTTCCCTTTAGGCTTCACTCCAAACCAAACACACTTCTCCCTCACACAACTAGATGGCTACAACTAGTAATAGCTTGCTTGTCTAGTATATTTACACTTAGCCAAAACTCTAACTATGATTTTCGCACTAGTCACTAGTTTGTGCTTGGGAAGAAGGGAGGTTTATATAGGAAAGATGGATGGGAGAAGGACTTATCCCTTGAGGTAGTTCCATCATTATAGGGGAAAGGAGCCCAAACTGTCATCCTCGACCCCATCCGGCCAAACCATTTATCAGACTTCCATTACAGAGCTTCTAGAGATGGAAGCTTCAGCTCTAATTTAAAAATATTTCCATAATAGGACCGACGCGACTGGAACATAGCTAAGTCTCACTGATCGACGTGGGGAATAGCATTAATATCTACACATCAGTGTGGGGGAGACAAAGGTCATTAGTGCCGGTCTTGTAAATTGGGAAAAACAGAAGTTTCAGGGGAAATGGTGCAAAAGGGAAATGATCTGCTCATGAAGAGGGACATAATGGGAGTTTCTCCATGAAGGAAAAGCATGTGGGGTTCACTGTAGAGGTCCTCCAGGATCAAGGAACGGGGAGTATAGGGACAATGACAAAATGCTGTGTAACAGATGCCCCCTAAAGCGTGAAGGTCGAGCCGGAGTGAGGGATGAAATGCTTTATAAATCAGTGCGGGGAACTGGTCTGCCATTGGAAAACCTGCAAGCAAGTACAGATACATATACATAAACTGAGATCTCTGTCAAATGATACATGAATCGTGGCATGGATGTAGCCATCCAGAGAATGATCATGTAAATGGATCCAGGTATGGGCACAACCATCCGTCAAAGAGGATCATAATGAAACCAAGGTATGGTCGCAACCATCCAATAATGAGAAGGATCACATATGATAACTCATGGTCTGGTCACAGCCAACCATCTAAAAGAGACATGCATATCATCATAACCATGTCACACCACTTCGCAACCTAGACTTTTTTGATTTGAGTCCAGGGTCTTGCGCTCCAACACGACCCGATCAAAGTACAGATTCTAGCATGCAAATAGATGTGTTGACGTCGAACATGCTATAAGGTCGCTTAATTACTAGTCAATGATGTAAACTGTTAACAAGTGCGAGAGAAACCACCAATAATGATAATGTCCCTCAAGGTACTATTAGCACAATTCATGGAATGTGAATATAGGAACTGAATTCGGACACTCGTGAAATCAGTGGATCGAAAGCCAATGATGTGAACTTTTCGTCGAGTGCGAAGAAATTGCCATTGAGGCATGCAAGCTCTAAGGTACTGTAAGGGAGTCTCTCAATCAACTTCCAGGATAATGAGCTGATGTTGACAGAAAGTGATCGTGGCGAAGGAGGGCCATAATGAATCCCACATCATTGACGCAAGATGGGAGGATGCAAAATTATTTTGGATGATATAGAGAAACAAAGGTAAGTGTAACTACCGAAGGACAACTCTTGAACATATCGATGACACAACTAGAATTTTGGCAGCTTTTGGATCCATAGGATCGGTGGTCATGATGACATAGCAGAGATTAGATGGAAGGAAAAAATGAATTGCCCAAACCCAGGAAGGTCAACGATGTAAAGGAGGATGTTCCAACTCGACATGGAGAAAAGAGTGTCATGTTCAAGAATGGGCTGCCAACACGACTTGATAGATTTCCAAATTTTCCCCCCATCATTTCTGGTGAGTACTCCAATTATTTTTTAATCGCACGCTTGAAGGGGATAGCATTTGCTTGCACTGTAAGTTCATCCTTCGGACGAATCCGACCTAGTAAGTTTAACGAGCCCTAGGAAGGAGAAGCTCGTGTTCATCATGTTGACGAATCCGATGTCATTTAATAGTTTAACAAGTCTGAAAAATGTGTAACTCGATATCTTTTTCATGTTTAGAGAGTTTGAAAAATACACGTAAAAGAAAACTCCATATGGTCCCTTTTCGTACGTTTGTGTCTCTCGAGCCCGAACAGGTAGAAAATAATACTTGAGATAACCGCTTGACCATTTCAGTCAAGGAGTAACTTTTTCATAAATAGTGCCTCCCAGCCCGAAAAGGGGTAAACTTGTACTAGGCGCACGACGTTTCGCATTCGTTAACGAGTTCGAAACAACAAGGGCTCGGCCATCTTTTCGTTTTTTAAGGGTAAGAAAAGAGCTGAAAGTGGACCCCCCATTTTTATTCTCTTTAACGAGTCAAAAAGGGAAAAATACTCGGTGATATTTTCATATGTGTTTAAAGATTCGAGAAAAGAGCTGAAATATGACTGATCGCCATCGTCGAACGTCCATCACCTGTCATTGCACAAGCAAGGAAAAGTGTATTATCGAGTCCTTGAGGCAAAATAGGTCAAAAAATATTTACAAAACTTGATATTTTCATGAAAAAATCAATAAAAAGGGGAAAAGTAAATATATTTTTACCATTTACCATTTTACCTTTGCGGTGAAGACTTTTACCCACTTTTGCCCTAGTCTTTTTCGGAGCGGATTACAGGAGATCTGGGAGGTCAATCGACGAGTCGTCAGTTCCAGGTAATAGCCGAAGCCCTGAGCTCCATTTTCATGCTATTTATTTATGCTTTTAACCATTTTTTTGGATTTTTAGGGAGGTTTTTGAGAAATTTTTTCGCCCTCGGTCAGTGCGATTTCCGGGCACGAGATCACGCCGGCCGAGGGTTATTTGCATGACCACCCACGCCAACTAGTGTGACTATTTCTAAAATAGGCGTGCCGATGCCGTGGATAGGGAAAAAAACAAGTTTTCTGAATAATTGACCGTTAAAATTTGATTTTTATGTGCCAAAATTGATGATTGACTCAAATAAATGGCTTTTGCATGAGATAAATCGCCAAAAATGGTGGATTGGAAGGAAAGAGAACATGAAGATGTGGACACCCAGGCAATGAATGATCCAAATTGTCTGGAGGCTTTGAGGGCTTGCGGGCTCCTCAAATATTTCCTTACACCAGGGATGCGGGCTAACCCGAATTGCTTTGGTATTTGATAAGCCTTTGGGACATCAATTGTGAGATTTTTGTCATTAGGGACTAGGAACTGGAGTTGAAAACTATATACATTTACTTCATCACTAGGCTATCTCACAGAGGTGAGCCAATGAATTTGTATGGGTCACGTCTGGTCGGGGCAAACATATCTTCCCTGCTTGCAATGCATTGTCCTAAGGCCCTGAAATCAGAAAGTGGGAAGATCGAGATTTCCAGTGTGCGGGATTTGACATTGAGGGTTCTTCTGTTGACCATCAATAGAGTGGTGGGGTCCTAGGTGGAACATGAGACTAATAAGTTGAAGTTCCTTTACTCTATTGACTGCATGGCTCCAATTGTCAAACACGAAGGCGGGAAATCTGAAGCAATTTGGCTTCAGATCAGTACTTGTGACCTTTTTCCTGGAATGAGTGCCATTGTTCCAGTATCAGTTGACTGAGGTTGATCCTATTGTGCCATGTGATCTGTGAATGGCCCAGTGGAGTCACCAATTTGTGGTGAAGTAAAATTATAAGTGCTGACACAAACGAATTCCTCTAGCCCGATAATGGGTCTAGCCACAACAGATACATTCTATGGAAGATTTCCTTAGGTTAGAATCAATCAAGAGGGCCTAACACTTGGTCACTTATCCTGCTTGATGATGTCCTTGCTTGCTCACTCTAGCAATCTCCCACTTCCTTCTTCAAGCTCCTTAAACAAGTAAACAACAACAAAACACAAACATAATAATAGACAAATTGCAATTCAACCTACTTAACGAGTCAAGAAGCATTAATACACGAATATGTAATATTACAAAACATGCAAGAAATCAATCGATAGTTACATATATTAATATCGAAGAGAGATTACAACCATTCATCTTGACGTCGCAGTATTCCTTTGACAAGACCAGGTTCCCACAAACTTCTGCTAGCACTTCATGATGGTTTCAAACAACAATAGTTTAAATACTCTTCCATTTAGGCTTCACTCCAAACCAAACACACTTCTCCCTCACACAACTAGATGGATACAACTAGTAATAGCTTGCTTGTCTAGTATATTTACACTTAGCCAAAACTCTAACTCTGATTTTCACACTAGTCACTAGTTTGTGCTTGGGAAGAAGGGAGGTTTATATAGGAAAGATGGATGGGAGATGGATCCTATTCTCATGGGAGAAGGACTTATCCCTTGAGGTAGTTCCATCACTATAGGGGAAAGGAGCCCAAACTGTCATCCTCGACCCCATCTTGCCAAACCATTTACCAGACTTCCGTTATGGAGCTTTTGCTCTAATTTAAAAAAATTTCCATAACAGGACCGACACGACTGGAACACAGCTTAGTCGCATTGATTGGCACAGGGAATAGTGCCAATCTTTGCACATTGGCATGGGGGAGACAAAGGTCATTAGATCTGGTCTTGTACATTGGGCAAAACAAAAGTTTCAGGGGAAATGGTGCAAAAGGGAAATGATCTTCTCATGAAGAGGGACATAATGGGAGTTTCTCCATGAAGGCAAAGCATGTGGGGTTCACTGTAGAGGTCCTCTAGGATCAAGGAACGGGGAGTACAGGGATAGTGACAAAATGTTGTGTAACACATATGCTTGCACTGTAAGTTCATCCTTTGGATGAATCCGACCTAATAAGTTTAACGAGCCCTAGGAAGGAGAAGCTCATGTTCGTCATGGTGACGAATCCATTGTCGTTTAATATTTTAACGAGTTCGATAAAGGTGTAACTCGGTATCTTTTTCATGTTTAGAGAGTTGAAAAATACACGTAAAAGAAAACTCCACATGGTCCCTTTTCATACGTTTGTTTCTCTCGAGCTCGAAAAGGTAGAAAACAATACTTGAGAGAACCGCTTGACTATTTTAGTGAAGGAGTACCTTTTTCATAAATAGTGCCTCCTAGCCCGAAAAAGGGGTAAACTCATACTTGGCACATGACATTTCACATCTGTTAATAAGTTTGAAATGATAAGGTCTCAATCATCTTTTCTCTTTTAAAGGGTCGGAAAAGAGTTGAAAGCGAACCCCCCATTTTTATTCTCTTTAACGAGTCAAAAAGGGAAAAAATACTCGGCAATATTTTCATATGAGTTTATCGAGTTGATAAAAGATCCGAAACATGACTCTTCCTGGAGGAATGAGTGGTATAAAGGGTAGCAACTGGTTTCGGTAATGGAGGAACTGCTCAAAACATGTAATGGTCAAGAGACTGGCTATTAAAACCACTCATCGTTGTGGTTCCTTAGGAAAGGAAAAACAACCAAGTGAAAGCATATGACCGGCCAAAGAGATGGTGGCAATGGAATGAAACAACCAAGGCTCATCTACCAAAAATTAGTTGATAAAAATGACAATCACGAGATGTAAATTGGGCATGGGTTCATTTTTACACAAGCTTGAACCATGGAGAACTCTGCTTGGATTCGGTTTCATGTTTACACAAGCTTGAAATGAAAAACTATGCTTTCTATAAGTTTGCATGCCTCTAGCATAATGACTCAATTGAGGTACATGCCCTCCAAGCTTCATTTCAATCAACTAGGTGGATGGAATGAAGGTTCAATTATGAGATCTGGGAAAGACTCGACTGGGATTTTACGAGATCTTAATCAAAGACTTGATTTGGAAAAGGGATTTGTTTCATTTTTTCAACGAGTTTGACACTGTAAAAGAACTATCCTTGAGAGCCTTTTTTCATTTTTTAACGAGCTTGACATGAGACAAAAAACTATGCGCACACCCTTTGTTTCATTTTTTAAGGAGGTTGGCACAAGACTAGGAACTATCCTCATGACTCCTTGTTTCATTTTTTAATGAGGTTGACACAAGAAAAAGAAATATCCTCATAACTTCTTGTTTATGACCCATTAGAGAACATGGATTCTAAGAGGTCTTCACGAGACAAAAGAACCATGCTCTGGGAGGAATACATGTCATTTGGTACCAAAGACAGATTGGGTTCCAATGCCCCTAGTACATAATGTACAATACCATATGTGTGATCATCAACAGATGTGGAGATGGAATGGGTAGCCACATAATTGACCTGTAGCAGGGAAGGTACTATTTGCACACAAGAGCCGATAGGGGATGATGGTTGCAAAGGAGTCACTTGGTGACCAATGAAAAACAATTGATGAATAGTAACAGTTCTCCCTTCATGCGGAAAACAAAACACATGGAAAAGTGAAGAAACAAGAGCTCCCATGACATAAACATAGTCACATCCAAGGAGAAGATTGAAATCTAATAGACCTTGGACTACCATCACGTCTATATAGATGATCTTTCCTCCCAAAGTAATAGGGAACTTCGGAAGTATTCCTAAGGGTTGATTGGTTCCTCCATTGAAAGTCAACAGATTCTGGGTGACAGGCACAAGCTGTGGGGAACCCAAATCTTTCCAAGTAGTATAAGACATGATTCTAAAAGACATGCCTTCATATAATATAGTGTCAGGTACTACCATATTATAGGCTTGTACTGTGATCTAGAAAGGAACATAAGATGGGAGGCGGAAAGTAGTCAATGGACACCAATCGAAAGAGACGACAGAACTACTTGGTGGGGGTATCATATGATTTCCCCCATGTTGTACAGGAATAGGAGAAGGACTCTCTGAACAACCAAGACGCAATGGTCACTCTTTGATTCATGAGAATCTGAGGAGACGAGAAGAACATGAGTAGTATGATTACTACGCTCTTCGGGAACAGAGTGAAAAAAATGAAGGCGGAGCCAAGTTGACACTCGTTTCTACCAATGGTTGGTCGAGAATAGACACAAGAGAGTCTCGCTCAGGAAGAGCAGGATGGGAAAGAGATGAATCCAAGTCAATCTCTTTACCAACCGGGAGAAGGTCAGAAGAAAGCCTTTGATAACCAACAGGAAGTTGGGGTTGAGGAGCTATAAGGTTTTCCAAAATTTTGGAAGCTTTATCCATAAGAGGACAAAGTTGAAGAAGATGCTTCCATTCACAAAACCTACAGGGGAATCTAATATTTCCCTTCTTCTTACCATCATTAGCTAAAGGCGTAGCATCGACATGATTTCTAGTGGTCGATGGGGATGGTCGGTTTAGGTCTCGAGACCATACCTCTAAGACTCTGGGAATGCCGGGACAATCTAGAAGGAGATGGTCACCCTTACACATCCTGCAAGGGAATTTTACCTTCTGTGAAGGATCAGAAGGTTTGTTGATGGGGGGTGCATTTGGAGTAATAGTTGCATGGTTGGTCTCTTGCTTATCTGACTTCTTCTTTTGCACCTTCTTCTTATTCTTCTTAGCCTCGTGGTTACTAGATTTGAAACTTTCAACAGGCGAAGTAGAAGAGGAAGGTGAAGAAATAGGGGAAGAAGGTGAGAGGTCAACTTTAGAATCAACTTGATGTGATTCAAATGAAGGAGATGTTTTCATAGGAGTCAGGACACTCAGGACCACCAAAGTCAAAAATAACCAGACAGGTAAACCAATGGTTAACCCAGGGAGGGACAACGTTGCCATATAAGGAGCACCAACATTTCCAAAAGAAGGAAAAGGACCAGGATTCCCATTCGAGGGGAACACTTGATTGGTGGACTCTGGGAATGTTTCCATTGGAATCGACCCTAAAGAATCACTAAGGAAGATAACTTTAACCAGGAATATTTCATGGGAAGTTAATTTTAGAACATTGAAACAAAACTTTTCATTTTCATTTTTCTTAGAGTCGAGAAAATGAAGAAAGATGACTCTATCACTTTCGTTTGGAAACGAGCTCAAAAGGAAAAGCGCTCAGATGACCTTTTAATTTTAATGAGTGAAAAAGATCAAATGACTACTTTGGATGATCTAGGTAAAAAGGATTACCAGGCTACTGTGAATTGCAGAATACCTCCTGGTGAACCAAGAAGTATGAGCAGGCAATCTTCCCGAATGCTGTGTTCGGTGTATCACGTTTGCAAGGCAGTTGACTTGACTTCCTAAGGATAAAGGATTGCAGCCTAGTGGGGTCTCCCATTATATAATCGACGGTACTGGGAGCACAAATCCATACTAGCATTGTCTAATGCCGAAGCTAATGACAACTGCTAGGTTTAAAGACGCCGAAACATTTCTCTAGCTTAGACCTTTTAGATATGATCGTTAATGTCAAATGCGCCTTAGGTTAATTGAATTCATTTTAGAGTTGATCTTGAGTTAAGTTTCAGTTTTCAGGTCTTAGTGATGCTACTCGAAAAAACACAAAATGAAACTAAATGGGACAAGGCCCTTTCAATTCGATGAAATGCCTACACTACAGAGGGTAGAAACTACTCAATCAAATGCAAACAATCAAGCAACTGAAAACAAAATGAACTTTCACTACTTCACTTTTTCAAAAAATAAACTAATGAAAAATGCATTCCAATTCCTAATTTCCTGACAAGCACTTATCTATTATTCCTTTCAAAATGAAAAATTATCTTCCTTTTTCAAATGCTGGTGCAATTCTAGTTTTTAAAAAGATGCAAATTTCCTAACACGATGATGCAACAGGCTAGAATTTCATACTTTCTCATTAAACAATGAAACAAAATTTGCATACAAACTTATAATGAAATTTTTTCCGAAACAATGAGTTCTTCAAGTAGATAAAAACATGAAAAGAGAAGTTCATTCAGGTCAATGAAAAATTGACTTTATCAAACACAAGGCCGATAATGTAATCTATGCCAGAAAGAGACGTTCAAGCTAGTAAACGAAACTTTTTCAAACTTGTGTAAAAAGAGGTCAAAGTCGTAAAAGGACCAAAAATAAAGTGCAAGGAGTAAATAGACCTATAATCTGACTCAGTGAGTCCACAAGCTGCTGAATGGGCGACTAACTAGATGCCCTAGTGTCGCTGGCCACTCAATGACTCAATCAATCAAATAGAAAGATGACAAGCCAACAAGCAAGCAAAACCAAATGAAAAGTAGCTTTCTAATCAGGGAGAAAATAGTAAAAAAGGCTCATGGGGTCAAAAACACAAGAGCAAAACACACTGGCCAAGATTAGGGTCAAGTCGTAATCTTCACTTACAGGCATCGGCACGACTGCGTAACTGACAACAAGTACCAGAGGCTAGTCAGCGCACTATTCCTCAACAATTCGCGTTGGTCAGTGCAACTGTCAGTGGATTAAATGTGTTGGACGAGGTAACTAAGGAAAAGTAAAAAAAATTCAAAACAAGGACTAGATTTGATACTATGAATTTTAGACTTAGGCCAGTAAGCAAGAGAAAAGAAACAAAACCAAAGGGAAAATGTGAAACTAGAAAAGTTCACACAAAATCATGAAATCCAAAAAAAACAAAAAGATGGGATCCCCAGTGGAGTCGCCAATTTGTGGTGAAGTAAAATTATAAGTGCGGACATGAATGAATTCCTCTAGCCCGATAATGGGTCTAGCCACAACAGATACATTCTATGGAAGATTTCCTTAGGTTAGAATCAATCAAGAGGGCCTACCTCTTGGTTTCTTATCTTGCTTGATGATGTCCTCTCTTGCTCGCTCCAACAATCTTTCGCTTCCTTCTTCAAGCTCCTGAAACAGGTAAACAACAACAACACACAAACATAATAATAGAAAAATTGCAATTCAACCTACTTAACAAGTCAAGAAGCATTAATACATGGATATGTAATATTACAAAACATGTAGGAAATCAATCGATAGTTGCATATATTAATATCAAAGAGAGATTACAACCATTCGTCTTGACGTTGCAGTCTTCCTCTGACAAGACCAGGTTCCCACACACTTCTGCTAGCATTCCATGATGGCTTCAAACAACAATAGTTTAAAGGCTCTTCCCTTTAGGCTTCACTCCAAACCAAACACACTTCTCCCTCACACAACTAGATGCCTACAACTAGTAATAGCTTGCTTGTATAATCCAAAATAGTATACTCTCACTCAGCCAACATTGTCACTAGCTTGTGCTAGGGAAGAAGAGAGGTTTATATAGGAAATATGGATGGGAGATGGATCCTCTTCTCATGGGAGAAGGACTTATCCCTTGATCTAGTTCCATCATTATAGGGGAAAGGAGCCTAAACTATCATCCTCAACCCCATCCGACCAAACCATTTACTAGACTTCCGTTACAGAGCTTCTAGAGCTAGAAGCTTCGACTTTAATTTAAAAAACTTTCCATAACAGGACCGGCATGACTGAAACACAACTCAGTCACTCCGGTCGGCGCGAGGAGTAGCGCTAATCTTTGCACATCGGCACAGGGGATACAAAGGCCATTAGCATCGGTCTTGTAAACTAGGCAAAACAGAAGTTTCAGGGGAAATGATGCAAAAGAGAAATGATCTGCTCATGAGGAGGGACATAATGGGAATTTCTTCATGAAGGGAAAGCATGCAGGGTTTACTATAGAAGTCCTCCAAGATCAAGGAATGGGGATTACAGGGACAATGACAAAATGCTGTGTAACACCTAGTTTTCATGAAGATCACCCTAAAGCCGAACGTGAAACCTTTGAAACAAATACTTTACCACCTCAACCCAAAGTATAAAGAAAGGTTCTTTGTTGAGTTAGATAAGATGCTCGCAGTGGATATTATTGAACCAGTGGAAGAATCTGATTGGGTAAGCCCAATAGTGGTTTAGGAAAAGAAACAAAAGGAAGAAATAAGGATATGCGTAGATCTCAGGAAATTGAATGACGCTTGTGTGCATGATCCTTTCCTGACCCCGTTCACTGACGAGGTCCTGGATAATGTAGGAAACCAAGAAGCATACTCTTTCACCGGTGGGTTCTCTGGGTACCATCAGATCAAAATCGCACCTGAGGATAGAAGCAAGATGACCTTCGCGACTGAATGGGGATGTTTTCAATACATTGTAATGCCTTTTGGGCTGAAGAATGTGCCAACGATCTTTTCACGCATAGTCATTGCAACATTCAAATACTTCATTCATAAATTTATGGAGGTATACTTTGACAATTGGATAGTTTTTGGATTGTTCAAGTGCCATGTGGCAAGTCTGTGCTTGATGCTAGATACATGTAGGAGATACTAGATCGAGCTCAATCTTAAGAAGTGTCTGTTTTGTGTCCCTTTTGGGATCTTTTTGGGTCATGTGGTATGCAGACAAGGATTGATGGTAGACCCCGCAAAGATCTAGGGCATACCGGATACTATAGGAAGTTCATCAAGAGCTATGCCTAGATCACTACGCCTATGGAGAAATTGTTGAAAAAGGATGTTACATTCTATTAGAATGATGAATTTCATAAGAGATTGGATGTGCTGAAAGATAAAATGGTTGTGCCGATCCTAGTCTTCCCGGATTGGAAAAATGAATTTCATGTGCATGTGGATGCATCATGTTTTGTGCTGGGGGTTGTACTAACATAGGCTGGTGAGGGAGAACTGGATCATCCTATAGCGTTCGCAAGTAGGAAGCTATCTAAAGCCGAGAAAAATTATTCCATGACAAAGCACGAAGGACTAGCTATAGTTTACACGCTCTAGAAGTTTAGGCACTATTTGTTGGGCGGACACTTTAAGATGTGTACGGATCATTCTGCGTTGAAGTACATGGTCAACAAGCCTGTGTTGTGGGGAAAAATATTTAGGTAGCTGCTGTTTTTCCAGGAGTATGACTTTGATGTTATTTTGAAGCCAAGACGACTAAATGTAGGACCTGATCATATGTCACGCAATGAGACTCAAGAGGAACCTACTAATTTAGAGGAAAGACTGCCTGATGCCTAGCTCTTTGCAGTACGCATCAAAGACAGTCACTTTGAAGATATTATCCACTTCCTGACAACAAGATCAGCTCCGGAAGGTTATACAAGTCAACAGAAGAAGGAACTGGTAGTGTGCGTGACAAACTTTTCTATTATTGCAGGGCAATTATACAAAATGGGGTCAGATGAAATATTGCGACGTTATGTGCCTGAATTTGAAAGAAGCAGCATCCTCGCTGAAGCTCATGGAGGAGCTGCGAGAGGACATTATGCAGGGAAAGCAACAACGCAGGAGATTCTATGCGCTGGGTTGTGGTGACCAACCATGCATAAGGATTCAAAAGCATATTGTAGGTCATGTGATGCATGTCAAGGAACTAGCAGGCTGTCGCAGTGGGATGAGCTGCCTCTCATGCCACAAATGATGTTAGAACCATTCAAAAAATGGGCAATTGACTTTGTGGGACCAATTCAGCCACAAGGAAAGAAGACGGGTGCATGTTACATCATCACCGCGACTGAGTATTTGACCAGATGGACAGAGGCACAGCCTGTAAAAGACTGCGCAGACGTGACAACAACAAAATTTATTTTTGAATATGTCTTGACGGGATTTGGGTGTCCAAAGATCTTGATGAGCGATCATGGTACACACTTTCTTAACAAAAAAATTAGCATGTTGACAGAAGAATTTCAAGTATATCATCAGAAAATTATGCCCTATCATCCGTAGGCTAATGGGACAGTGGAAGCGTTCAATAAGATATTGGAGAGTGCGCTGACGAAGGTCTGAAATGATTATAGAAATGACTGGGATGTGCACGTACCCGCGGTGCTATGGGCCTACAGAACGACTTGCAAGAATCTGAGTAGACAAATGCCTTTCAGACTCATGTATGGCGTAGAAGCTGTGATGCCAATGGAATACATTGTACCTAGTCTGTGGATTGCAGAACTCACAGGAATGGAGGATCATGGAGCCCTGGAAGAAAGGCTCGCATAGCTAGCAGATCTTGGGGAGGACCGATTTCTGGCTGGATTTCATCAACAAGTTCAAAAGGAGCGCGAAAAGGCATGGCACGATCGACACATCAAACTGCGCACCTTCAAGGTAAATGATCTAGTTTTTTTTATATGACAACAAATTTGATAAATTTCCAGCGAAATTTAGGATGTACTGGCTAGGGCAATATGTCATCAAGGAGATTACTGATGGTGGAGCAGTTCAGTTGGTCAAATTGAATGGAGAACCCTTCCTAGGGAAGGTGAATGGTAGCCGATTGCAGCCATACACCGGTGATCTAGCTAGGTGAGTATATGAGGGAAGCATAGTCTTAGCACTCGAGGAAGATGAAAGGAAGTGTGGGACTATAAACTACACTGGCCAGGTCGGAGAGCTGCGCAATCGGGGAACTACACGAAATGAAAAAATGTCACAGAGCTCGCAGAAGCGCGCAGGGAGTTGTGCTACCAAAGGAAACATTGCGCATAATAGTAAGAAAATGACTGTTAAAGTCATTGTTCATGATTTGACGATGAAAAAATGACCAAATGGAGCCGGGGGGGGGGGGGGGGGGGGGATTTAAGTCAGAATTTATGGACCATATCTTTGAAAATCTATCAGAAATCTAGCATTAATGAACCAATTGTGGGGGGAACGGTTGGATTGAATTCAAAAATGCCTATAAATTACAAAGGGTTGCCTAGCGGAAAACACTTGGAATTTTGAGAATTGAGGTGTTGAGATCTCAGGCGCACATGAACCGTGAAAACTTTGAAGTTTTGATAGCAAGTTCAGTGTTTGAGACATTGCCAAAGGAGACACAGGAGTTGTTTCATAGCATCATGTCGATGCCGGTTGAGACTGTAAATGTTGGGGAAGCAATGACGGTCGAAAGATCTATTCCAAGGGTAGCCATGGAAGCCGAAGTAGTTGCCCCGGAGTTTGTAACTACGGAAGTACCAACTGAAGTACCTAAGTCACCATGGTTGCCCAGGCCAAGGCCTACCCTGACCAAGGAGGGTTTGAAGAACAAGAAAGGCAAGCAGGCTATGACACCGTAGCCGGTGCGCACATCACCTAGAAATCACCTGGAGAAGGATAAGCCCATTGCATAGGAAAAGGGCAAGGTGATTGACTTAAATCCAACAGAAGAGGTTGAAGAAATCCCCATGGATGATGAGGATATTGCGATGGAAACTGAGGATGTTGAGGTTGAGGGGTCTGACCCCATTTCTAAGTTACTTGAGTACATTCCTCCACGCAGGGGTAAAATGAAGGTGCCAAAGGATATTGATGAGAGTAAGGTCACCCTGCACACACCCCTACTGCCAGAGAAAATTGTCTTTGAGGGACCGCGCTTGGGGTGTGTCCCCCTTTTAAAATTTAAAGACTGGGATTTAGCTGACATGAAGCATTTCCATCATTTAGCGACATACCAACTTATGCACTGTGTCTTCCACAAAAATACTGGAGTGACCGCTTTGGAGCCGAGGAAGTGGCTAAAAGGCATGGAAAAGGCAGGCTTTCTAAACTTGCTGTGGGTGACGCATTATAATCGTGTGCCCATCATGATGATCATTATCAAGCAGCTGTTGTGCTTGGTGCACAATGGGTGTCTGTGGCTAGAGGAGCCGATACCCATCACTGACATGCTGATCCATAGGGTCACATAGCTGCTGCACTTAGGAGAAAATCTGGCCATGGCATTTAGCGGAAAGGCCGATGAGCATGCCCTTGTTGAGGCGATGAATGAAGAATTAGAGCTAGTAAAGTAGCCACGCGGCTATGTGATCATGAGTATCTATGAGCCCGAGGTCAAAGTGGTGACTCAAATCTTGGCAGGAAAGGTCATGAGGAAGTGTCGCGCAGATGAAGTGCCGACACTAGCGATAGCCTTGGCGGCCCAGTGCGTGGAGGGCATACAATTTAACAGGGCATGCTACCTCTGTGGTGAATTCCTTGTGAACTGCCGTGAGGCGTAGGATCATAGTAAGGCATTCCACTATGCATGGCTACTGCTGTCCATAGTGCTGGTTGCATGGGAGCTTCCCGAGGATATCCAGTTTCCCCCAGTCGCGCCAGAACTACTGGAAGTAGTGAAGTTCACTTCACTGTGGGCTATGAAGGATCCTCAGTGGATCAAGGACAACAATATCTTCTGGATCTTGATGGAGATGAGCATCCATATGGCCATCAACTACAAGCTGCAGTTGTCACCAACAAATTTTGATAGGTTGCAGGACCACGTGGAATTTAAGGCCAAATTCCACCATGTCTAAATACGTGCACAAAAGGACCCTGAACAAAAGTGGCATGAGCTACCATACTTGGCCACAAATGACATGATTTCAGTGGTCCTCGACAGTTGGCTAGTAGATTGGTGCACTGCCATGGACTTGACAGCAGGATCTGGCAAGTCCGCTGCATAGTGAAAAAGGAAGAAGCCAAGCTGAAGATGGAATCGTTGGCTGCAAAGAAGAGAAAGGAGGCCACAGATAAGGTCAAGTCAGAGCACACTACCATGAAGTAGACAGGTGGGCAAGCGTAGGAAGAGGAGCACGACTCTGACTGGAGTTAGAAGTCGCCTTCCCCAAAGCCAGAAAAAGAGGACGAACAAACAGAGCAGGGAGGAGCAAACCCAGAGACAACTCCGTTCCACACCAAGTGCACTAGAGATCCAGAGAATGTAGGGCCACAGAAGAAGTCCAAGGCTAGTAAGACGTCTCTCGACCTAATCACCCTAATGCAGGGGGACTTGAATGACATAGGTGATATGGCGAGGGATGCTACCACAGAACTTCTGCAATAGTTTGAACAGCAACAGATGAGTCTATGCAGTTGTAGATCCTCACATCATAGGTATAGATCGACGCGGTGTCAACCAATTTGGTGCCTGACACCTCCGAAGTCGCAGGGATGCTGCACACATGAGATCCCCGAGCAATAGTTTTGCCAGATGGAGCACAAACTACAGAGATAGGAGTTGACACGCCCGTTGTCAACACCGTTAAGGGAGTTGGACTTAACTTGGCCACGCTTCCCAGTGAGGCACTTCACCTTTTGAAGGATGGCGTGATCATGGAATTGCGGGCCCACGAACAGTGCGCATTATAGGTCATCAGTGAGCATAAGATCAACAACATCCAGATGGATGTATAGCGAGACTCCGCCATTGACCTCGTGAAAGAACTTACAAACAAGAGTCAGCACATGGCTAAGGTCTTGGCTGAGGCATGCAGCTCTATCCTAGAGTTGGACATTCCCGAGGCTGAGCCAGTGGATGTGCGGGTTCGAAAGCTCACTGCTGGAGTATGTGACGCACACAAAAAATTGGAAATGGTCCAGTTGGAACTGAACCTCAAAATCGTAGAGTTTCAATTGATGGCCCAGCCTTCGACTCCCCCAGAAATCAGAGAACAACGCGAGTTAGCTGTGAAATATTTCATAGCAGTAGTAGACAACATAGTAAAGGACTGCATGACACTCTTCAAGTAGTCGCTAGAGGTGGTCACCAGCCTACAGGAAGACCCCACTGTGTAGAGGTTGGAAACAGAAGTGCTAGAGCTATAGCAGTGCTACAACGAAGTTAAAGCGAAGGCGCGCACTTTCGCCATCATGCAGAGGCTGGAAAAGCTATATGAGGCCAAGGATTTAAAAGAGCAAGTAGACGCAACTCAGCACAAGGAAGCAGTGTTGAAGGATCACTTACAACCTTGGTTGGACGAGGCCTATTTAATCACTGCTACAATTGAAGGCAAGCTAGTTAGTCTACAGAAGACACAGTAGAAGATTTAGTTAAACGACGTAGGGCCAACAACGGAGCAGCTGGTCGAGGAGATGAAGCAGGTGTCAACATAGTGTACCACCGAAGTTGAAGTAGTCCAAGTCACGCTAGGAGTTCTTCACGACAAGATCTTCATGCCAGCTAAGTGACTCGAGGGCGAGTCACCATGTTTGTGTTGGGGGTCTGTAGGGAACGGGTCCCCTAAGGGTCAATTTTGGGGTTAAAAACCCAAGTTTTGGGGCAGAAGGCCTGAAGTTTGTATAAAGAAATGTAAAGTCTCCACATTTTGTGGTCACGGAGCGTGAAGATATCAAGAGTAAAAAAGGGTTTTCCACCCTTAGTCTAGATAGGTTGTGTCAGCTTGATGAGATCCGCCCTTGGTCCGTGGACCATGGGATTATATAAAAAGGAGGTATTTGAGGAGTCTAAAGGAGTCAAAAAAGAAGAAAATAAAGTTGTAAGTGCTTGAGGAGTCTATGGAGAGCTAGGAGTGAGAGTATTAGTGTAGGAAGGGGCTCTGCAGCTGAGTGCGCAGAGGCCTAGGGTAGAAGTCCACAACTGAGTGCGTGGACCCCTGCAGCTATGTGCATAGGGCAGATAGAGTCTGTAATGAAAATCTAAATCATCAATAAAGAGAATTATTATGAAATTATTGTGTATTTTTCCTTTGTGGATCGCATGTGATTATGTTATGTTAAATTCCGAGTTTATGTTATAATTCTAATTTGATGCGCGAATGTATATGTTTCTATCTGTTATATGAATGCAAATAAGGATATATGTTTATGCGAAGATAATCTTAATTACATGGTAAAATTGGCGAACACTTGAGATAATTCAGGAAATCATACAATAATGTAGTAACAAAGGCATGTAAGTACATGAGCCACTGGTTAGGGTTGTGTGAAGGACGATCATATACCTTCGCGGATGTTCTAAGAAATGAAAGAGAAAGTACATCAATAAGCCTTAAAGGCTTATCGATCTGCGTGAAGGAAGGGTTTAAGGTATAAAATCGACATCACAACCATCTCAGGGTGCGGAAACTTGGTTCCTGCATCCCCCCATACTACTTTGAGTGAGGCTTCGGTCCATGCTCCGTGAAATGATGCTGAAAGGGAAAGTAGTGTAGGGATTTGCTTAGATGACTAACGTCGAACCCGTGTTAGGGCCCATCAAGCCGAAAGAAGATGATCTCCTTGCACTAGTACAACAATGGCCCAGAGAATGGATGACTGCCTCGAAGACAGAGGCAAAATATAGTGTGATAGAAGAGGGCACATCGTAGCATGGTGAAGCGAGTGGAAAGGACAAAGATAAGGATGAACAAGAATCAGAGGAAGAGGAGAAACATGATGAGGGTCACCAGGATCCTCCTAAAGGAGATGAGAGAAATAAGGGGGCTAAGAAGATAGAAATAGAAAAAGTTGTCACAGAAAAGAGGAAGGCACAGGACAAAGCTACCACGGAGATCAAGAAGAAGCAGAAGGTAGTTAAAATGAAGGATATCCCATGCATATAGAGAAAAGGATTGGAGAATAAAGGAAAATAGAGCCTACACTTGCAGCGAGGATAGCACCAATACCAGATGGAGCACTACAGTTTGACTCCACCAAAGTACAACAAGAAGAAAAAGTGTGGAAGCATGTAAACATGAACATCGCAGTGGTACCATTGCCAAGACTACACAATATGCACATGGAGATAATTGAGGAGCTGAAGGTGCAAGGACAACACACTTCACAACTAAAAATTTAAGTAGAAAAATATAGGGCTTCACTACAGTAGAAACTTGACTAGATGATCCAAGAGAGGGATCAAATAGTTCAACAACAACAGAAGATCAAGGGGGTGGTTGAAGAAACATGTAAAGAGATTCCATATGTTGATGTCCATGAAGAATAATTAGTGGAGGACAAGGCCGAGAAGCTTGGCCTTGAAGTGAAAGGATACAAGCAGAAGGTTACAGATGTACAATTTAAGTATGAAATGCATATCAGTAAGTTGTAGATGAAGTTGCATTCAACTATGCCTCAAGAAGTAAGAGCACAAAGGGAGACTGACCTAAAGACCACAATGGTAAACATCTCCACAACAGTGGCAGACTGTGGAAAAATTTTAGATGAGAGTTTACGAATTTGGACTTCATAGTAGGAAGATCCAAATGTATAGAAACTGTAGGAAGAGATCCAGCAGAAGAAGTAGCAGTGGGAAGAGATTCAGGCATCTACAAAGACCTTACCAATCATGCAGAAGCTCGCTAAAATCAATGAGGGAAAGGCCCTCTAGAAGAAGATTGAGGAATTAAAGAAGGAAGAATGGGTTTTAGCAGAGAGGACTCAGCCATGACAGGATGAGGCTCTCCAACTATTGGAGGCAGTAGATAAGAATCTTTAAGAGATTCGATAAAGGGAGACAATAATGGTGCAAAAGGCTGCAAGACATGTGATAGAGGCGTTGCTGGAGGAAGCACGTAACGAAGAGAATAAGGTCACAGAGATTCTACAAAATTTCAACGAGGCCTACAACAACATCGCAACAAAAATTAGAGGTAAAGCAGCTGAGTGACTTGGGACAAGTCACATGTGAGTGTTGAGGTCTTGTAGGGTGCAACCCAACTTGGCCTAGTTTTGGTAAAGACTCTGCATTTTGAGGAGCAGAGTGCACAGTAGAGTGCGTAGCAGAGCGCCAATTGGACCGTGCAATGAAGCAGTTGAAATATACTATACGATATAAGGGTGTTGGAGTGGGTCGAAGCCCCTCCTTTTTGTAAAAAGCATGTAATGTTGTAAAATATGAATGGTTTTCGGACCATCATAGATTGTTTTAGGGAGTCCATGGTATATGGACCATGGTATTTTGATGATATATCCCTCGATGTAATAGTATATATAGGGATCAATAATAAAGAAGAGAGACATCACATCTTGAATTGAATGGTTGTATTCTTGTGATCTGTGGTTTGGAAAAGAAGGCGAGGCTCTGCAGCTGAGTGTACAGAGGCTTGAGTCTGCAGCTGAGTGTGCAGACGACCCGTAGCTTAGTGCGCAGGTCAAGAACTATTTGTTGTACAAGAATTATTATTATAAGCAACAGTTCTTGTGGACATAGTCCCACATTGGGATGAACCACGGTAAAATTGGTGTCTTCATGTGTATATTTGATTATTATCTCTCGCCGAGTAGCAATTTATTACAATTGCATTTTACTATAGCGCAGTGATGACTATGGGTTTATATGATATGTTTATGTGTGCGATGAAGTGATTTATGAATATTAAGTGTAAGAAAACATAATAATACCAAATATCCACATCCTTCAAGGCTGAAAAAACTTGGTTCTTCATCCTCCCATAGTCACTTCAGGTGAGACTACAATTTGCTTGTAGGTCGTTGCCGAAAGGGCCAGTGATTGAGGTTTTTTGTTGGTACATAGTATAGATTGAACCTGGGTCAGCCCATATCTTAAACCAACACTTGATTGAGGCGCCATCCTCAAAAATTGAAAGTAGTTGCTCACTGTGGGATACAACTTGATTGAGACTTCAACCTCGATAATAAGTTGGTTCCAACCTACTTTAGGATCCAACCTCAACAGTGAGTAGGCTCCAACCTGCTCTAGGCTCCAACTTGATTGAGTCTCCAACCTCCTCCTTATACTCCCTTGTGTACCTTTATTTCTTCACATTTTCAAACTATATCCACGAATATAATATATCACTGAATCTGCATATAAGTAACTTTTTGCAACCTTCATATTCTGCCACTACCATAAACACTACCATTGTACCAATCATTGTCTCTTCAACTCGACCTGAAACCATTCTATTTCCATGCAACCTTAAATAATCATATCAACTGTAATTACTATTATAAATTCACATCAATCCCTATTGCTGGCTATCATACTGCTATCCCAAAACTTTTCTCTAACCGTAAGTGCAATCTAGTCACTCAAACACTTCCTCGAAACCTAACATCTTCATGCATTCAAAACACCTACACAATGGTCATAGTGCTTCAAAGCACACTCAAGAGATTTTGGTTATAAACTAAGAGTCAAAACAATGTCAAACCCTTCTAGTTATATCCATCTCTAAGTTCTGAATACCCAACTTATTCATATCTCAATTTGGAGAAGTGATGCTCCCAAAAATAAAAAAAATAACCATATGAAACTATATAAAATGTTAAATATGCTACATATTGAGCATATTTAGGCGCCTTCAAAATAAATCACTAGATTTTGGCGGTAGTCAGCATAATCAGTTAAAATTTATACAAAATGATATGTCCGAATAAAAAAAAATACTAACCTTTTAAATGCTAGTGGAATCAAACTTGAGACCTCAAATTCACAACATATGTGACTTACCAACTCTTCTTTGTCGTGTCGCTTGTTAAGCCATTTACACCCTTTGTTATTTTCAACATACAATAGATCAATCAAGGTTGGGGACATGAACCCTCTCCACCAACCAAATTAAGTGTGTAATTTTTGGCCTCCAATCAAAACTACTGAGTCATGCAACATACGATCAACCAGGAAACATTATCCTTTGAGTTTTGGTTCTTGACTATTCAATATCTTCTGGGTAGTCTCCCTGGACCGTATATAAAATTACATAGCTTCGGTCCTTCAATTTTTTTTGTCTTTTACCATTCATGCAAACACTGTGACTTCAACCCTACAAACAAGTGTTATGACTTCGACCTTCACTCAAATACTGTGGCTTTAGTCCTTCACATAAATGTTGTGGCTTTTAACCTTCAATAAAATACATGGTTATATATGGCTTTGTCTCTTTAGGAAAATGCTATGGCTTCAAATATTCACACAAACACTTTGGCTTAAGGTTATGGATTCAAACCTGCAATCTAATGCATGGTCATATATGAATTTGGACCTTCAAGCAAGTGCTATGGCTTCAACCCTTCACACAAACATTGTAGCTTCGACCAATCAAACTGTTGTGAAGCTTCGACCCATCAAACTATTGCAGAAACCATTATGAGGCTTCACCAAAATATTATAGAGGTCATACCAGTCTTTGACCCATAAAACTATTGCTGATATTATATGAGGCTTCATCAATCTATTGCGAGGATTTTTCCCATGATTCAAACTATTTCAGAGATCATATGAAGCTTCGTCCCATCAAAATATACCATAGATCATTATGAGGCTTTGACCCATGTATCCATAACACTTACTGTAACCATGATTAATGACGAAAATTGATTGATTCCATAGTTAGGTCATCACAACAATATTCAAGCCAGAGGTGCAAAGAACAAGGCTAGACAAAGCAACGAAAAATAATTCCTTCGTTCAAAACAAACATCAACCCACTCGCTTCCACCTTCGAACTCAAACATATAATCTTATGAAGAAAAAATGTTACTCAATCTCACACCTTGATCGAAGGAGCACTCAATGTATATATAGTGTTTGGTTGGGCTAGTTCATATGGATGATCAAACATAAAACAAGGTAGAGTCAATAGAGTCAAGGTCCCACATTTATTTGCAATGCTCATTCCCTTAAACATAGGGCCTTTCATTTATTTAAATAATAATTTTTTATATTAAATAAGGATCATGGGTGAGACCTTTAATATATGTCCATAATTACAATAACCAATTATACACATTTTTCAATAAAATTGATGTATTGGGCTTATTGCCTCATGTTTGGTCCATTAGAGATATATTATTCAAGAAATCTTAACTTCTCATTTGGGAGACATTTTTCAAGGTATAATATACCATTAGAAGGTCTTGTCAAGCACTACGCAACAATACTAGTTATAAGATCTTTTGACTATATTAACCTCCTTAAAAACTCAGTTAACTTCAAGAATCAATATCCTCATGTAATGAGACCATGCAAAAGGTCAAGCTATCATACTGCTTTACAAAGAGTCCTGCTTGTTCTTTGATCATTAGGTATGGTCTTCCTATTGTTGATCCATGTTCCCCTTTGACATCAATGACATCTAGTTGTCATCAATGACGACACTATGTGCAACAATATCCCCCTTTGTCATTGATGGAAATACTCCAATACATTAATGGTCATTAGATGTCAAATAAAATCAAGAGTTGCTGCAATCTCTCCCTAGTACAAACATAAATGAATACAATCTCTCTCAGCTATATCAATGTTTGCAATTCCCCCCCCTTTGACATCAATGCAAAAAGGCCATGAATATATGTCAAAAACTATCATGTAAATGAATCTATATGAGTACCTATTCCTAGATGATCTTGTGGACCTATCATGAACCATGCTCCTTTCTTGCTAACACATAGTCTCCTCTTGCGACCATGATTTCGTTGCATGTTTGTTCTCCCCCTAAGATCATACTGCCACTATTTTTGTACTCCCCCTGATATCATGCTGATTTCTTCATCTATATGTACCTTTTACATTCTTTCATTCTTTTTACATATGATATATCACCATCAAAACATTACTTCCTTCATAATTTATTCTTCAAGTTGTTTTAGCAAGTTATGATATTGAAGAAACTTTATCCAACATATTAGATATGAGGGATCAAACATAATCGAGTTCCTCCTTGACCTCTTCTCCATATGCCAACACTGATAGGAAATCTTCCTCTATTGTACCATCTAAAGTTAAGTCTGCAATCTCAAGCAATGTGACCTTCATTATGACACATGTGACATTCAACATTTAACATTGGGCTTCAATACAGACTGATATGTCTGAGACATTTTATTTATTTGGTTCACATTTCTCCATCTAGGTACCTAATCATACCCTCTATACCTGACCACATGCTTGGTCTAACTATCCCGCGCTTTATGTCCAAACTTAGTACATGAGTAACAATAACAAAGAAACTAGCTTTGATAATTGGACAAAGAATGAGATCTTGATCTTCTAAGGATGCATTTTGGAGGAGTCATGGTTCCTTGTTGTCTAACCTGAGCATGGACCATATTCATTTGTTGATTCCCAACATCTATTCCATTATTCTTGGTGGATGCTTTATGATGAACCATGTTCATTGTCTTTCCAACAACAATCATGCTTGCAGATCCTTTCTCTTCATCCTGATTCCTTGCACACTACCTACTTTAAGAGTTAGTGAAGTGAACATGCTTTGTTTGTGTTCTTCTTGCTTTGAATATTCAAGTGAGAAGATTCTTGATTCTATAAAAGTATGATCAATCTTCTTGATATGTCTTTCATTGGATGGGGGATCATTACTCTTGGATGCTTCACCTTCTTGATAGCCATGACTTATCTTGATAAGTGGAAACCTCTGCATGCTAAGAATGTGATCTAGAGATTCAGTTCCTTTGTTGAGCCTTAAATTGATATGCTTTGATTCTTCTCTTAAGAGGAAAACTTCCTCTTCTAATATTTGACATATTTTTTCCTTCTCATTTAGTTTTTTTGACATAAATTATTTTACCCTTTTTTCTTCTTCTAGTTCAACATTGAGGGAAACAACAATGTCTTCACTTACACTCTTATCTTGAAGCTACTGCATTAATTTAATTTCTCTTTTCCCAAGAGTTCTTATTTCCTTCAATTCACTTCTAATTTCCCTTTCAATATCCACTTCTACTTTGAGTTCTTCAACCTCAACTATGAATAGTATTTCATTCCTTTCTTCATCGGTCATGCTTGCATTGCTTTCACTATCACTTTGTTCTGTTGAGAAAAAAATCTTTTTCTTTCCTATTTTCTTCTTCATTTGATTCTTAGGTTTGAATCTTGATTCATCATCACTTTTATTTATCTTGGCATAAGGACATTTAGATGCATAATGACCAATTATTCCACATTCAAAACATTTGAAAGGGAGCTTACCTTTAAACTTTCTGGTTCCTCTCTTGAGATTTCGAACAAACTTGGTTTATTCTTCATTAGAATTTGAGTCTTCTTGATCCTTTTTCTTTTTCTCCTCTTTTTATATCTTGAAGGCTACTTCCTTGAATCCTGAATTGTCTTCCTTGTTTCTCAACTCATATGTGAAAAGAGTTCCATGGAGTTGATATATTGTCATTTTTCCAACTTCTATTAGTTCCTCAAGGGTTGGAAATTTAACATTAAATCTTTATGGAAGTAATCTCAAAACCTTTCGAACAAAGAAGATGTCATTGAATTCTTCACTAAGACTTTTAATGGAGTTAATAATTTTGTCTACCCAAATAAAATATGAGGCAATATCATCTTCTTCTTCCATTTTCAAACTTTCAAATTTGCCTATGAGAGCTTGTAACCTAACTTATCCAAATTTGCATCCCCTTCATAATATGTTTGTAAATTATTCCATACCTCATGAAGTTTTATTTCATTACGTTGAAAAAATATGACTTTGCTAACCCACTCAAGATTCATACTTTTCTTGTACATTATGTGTATACACTACCTTTTCCACTGCATCTGTCAGAATAACATTGGGGAATTTATATTTCATGTTAACAATTTACCAAAATTTTTCTGCTAGGGAGATGGGATATGTTTCCATCCTTATCTTTCATAATACATAATTGGTTCCATCAAACATAGGGGGCTTCCCTACTACTTTGGTTGTGGCCATTTCTTCTCGAACTTTGACCTTCCAATAGTTGGTTATCCTTGAAGTCTCCTACTTTGATACCACTTGTTGGCCCAAATGTAAAACTAAGGGGGAGGGTGAATTAGTGTGAAGAAAATTATATAATTTATCAATATTAATTAGCCATATAATCATTTAGAAATTTATCATAGCCACTATCTCATTAATTATCATAAGTAGCATAAATAGAAACAACACAAGAAAAAATCACATCACTAGGACACACAAATTTTTAAATGGAAACCCATTGGGAGAAAACCACCAACTCTTCTTCTTCTCAGTATTCAATTATTTTACATAAATTTGTATGCTCCAACCTATGGGAGTCAACTATCCCTAAAATATGCAAGGTTCCACTTGTGGTAGGCTACAACCTAATTAAAAAATGCAAGAAACTACTCACTGTAGGCTACAACTTGATTAAGGATTCAACCTTGATAATGAGCGGGCTCCAACGTGCTTTAGGCTCCAACCTGGTTGAGGCTCCAATCTCTAAAATGAGTAGGTTCCAACCTTCTCTAGGCTCCAACTTGATTGAGGCTCCAACCTCCCTCTTTTCTCCCTTGTGGACCTCTATTTCATCAAATTTTCAAATTGGATCCATGAACATAATATATCACTAAATCTACATATAAGTAACTTGCCACAACCTGCACACGCTACCACTACCATAAATAATTCCACTGTACCAATCACTATCTCTTCAACTTAACCTAAAAGAATTGCACTTCCATACAACCTGCAATCATCATCTCAATTGTAATTACTATCAAAAAATTCATGTAAATATTTGATGTTGGCTATCATACTGCTGTCCTAAAAACTTTCTCCAACAATATCTACAATTTTGTCTATTGTATCTTTAAATACAATCCTCAGTTAAATACTATTCCAAAGTATCAATTTTGAGGGGTATGTATGGAATGGGAGATCCAAAGATACAAATACTTCTTTATGCTTATAATCCTTATTCCTTTATCTCAATCAAAGTGTTGGTGTTCCATTATAACAACATACAATCTTTATAATTTATTTGAAAAAAGAATTAAGAAGAACTTAGAAGATTAAACATCCTCCCTGAATATCCAATCATATAAGACGAGAAGAAATGTATAGAAGCATCTCTATACTGAACAAAATACGTTTAAGAATAGCATAAAAGCAATAATCTATTGATTTATGGGTTACAAATTAAACAAATTGTCGAATCTTTACTTAGTATCTAAAAACTTTGCTAGGGATGTCGAGGAGATTGATATTCAACCCTACCCTTCCTAATGTCCTACACTAACTTAAAAATATGTAGTTATGAGAATCACTGGAAAACACTCACAAGTACACAAATTTTGTGATAAATAGAAACCAAATTCCTTTAATTATCTTCAAGTTGAAAATATTACAACAATATCACAAAATTTTCCCCAGGTATCAACCCTTTCTTATTAAAAATACAATATATATATATATATATATATATATATATATATATATATATATATATATATATATATATATATATATATATATATATATATATATATATATATATAGCTTTACAAAATATTCTATCTTCTAAAGGATTTACATTAAAAACAATTCTTTATCCAAAACTTTGGATAATGTTCAAACAAATTTGACTAAAAATAAAAAAATTACTCCAAAAATGTCTTTAATTGTGCTTGATTACTGCATCTAGGTTCAATGTATTTGAAACTGGGTTGTTCTTGTTGCCCAAAATTCTCAATGAATCTAATCAATTGCTAATATGTTGCATTGATACATTGAATTTCTTCAACTACTTTGACCAATTTCTCCCACTCTTCATCTATTGGGTAACCAATATCAATCATATGTCTATATGATTCATCTATCGTAGTATACTTATGAAAATAAGGTTTTATAATGAATAATTTTTTGATCTCGTAGCATATGAAAAACTCATCTGCTAACATTTGTAGTAGGCTTTGATCCGTGATTTCTGCCTTGATTCCACTAAATTTCAAAAATCACTGATAATGCTCTTTTGTAATCACTAGGCCTTCTGAATTCCTGAAAGATGGAAGACCCCTTTTCTAAATAATGGAAAATTTCTTGTAGAATTTATTGATTTGTACTTGAATATTTTCATATTTTTCCTTAGTCTTTAACATCAAGGTTTTATTCATGAGAAATTTTTTGGCCTAAATGACTGATTTCGTTCTGTCTTGGATTTCCAATTCTTCAATCTCTTCTCAGGGATTTTTGTTTAGAGCTTTTATTATTTGACTTGCTTGTCTAGGTTTGTTTCCCAATTGTATTTTGATGTCATTAATGGCTTATTTTTCCCTTTCTAGAAACTCCTCTTGCTCTACAATAATCTCAATAGAAGCCCAAATTTTAGACATAGAGGACATAATATCCATCCAAATTTGTTCTTTGGCCTGTGATAAACATTGAACATTGTTAGAACTACTCAAATAATGTTCTAATTGCTTTTGTAAATTTGAAGTCTTATGTATTTCAGCCACTAAAGAATTATTTGATTTGATTTTATTCTGCTATGCTCTTTCCAAATTTTCTTTTAATTTATCAATTTCAACATTCTTTATGGAAAGAGAAGATACCAATTCTGATAACTTTTTTTGTGGTAACATGTTCTGTTGAGTGTCTTTGTTACTGAAATGATGCCGTGAGTTTGATATTTTTCCTTCAATATTTCTTGCATTCTTAATTCTATATTTTGGATTTGCAAATTATATTCAATTCTAAAGGACAATAAGGCTTCTTTCTCTTTCTCTAATTCCCCATTTTCTTTTTTTTGGGGATGCTTCGTTGTGGGTAGATTTAGCCTTTTTCTTAATGCTTGGATGTGTTCATTCTTTTTCTTGATAATCTCCTATGCTGCATTAATATCCTTAGGTTTCAATCCTAGTTTGATCACAAGATCTTCAAGATACTTAATCTTAAGATCTTTTGCTATAGAATATGTCCTTTCCATATTAAGCTCTTTATGAATATTCAATAAAGAGTTCTATAATTTGGACATATTAATAGCAGAACTAGTGAGAGTAGAATAGATCATCTCACCAATTTTCTTGTGCAAATCTATCTGATCTATAAGATGGATTTGTTTGGTATTGAAAGAGAGTATAAAAGTTTTAAAATCTTTAGGTGTTGTAGCTCCCTGGAATTTACCTTCAAGAAATGCTAATTTGAATTGACCTTTCTCCACATCTAAATCTGAAAGTAACCTATTCTTGGTGGAAGAGGAAGTTTTCTTCCAAAATTGACTATAGGTTATTTCTTTCAGAGACTCATTATTTTTCTTCATTTCTAGAAATTCAGAAAATATGTTTGGCTTAGGAGTAGAAGAAGAAGAAGGAGAGGGAGAAGATTGTTTCCTTGCTGATTCTTTTTGTTGCAAACTAAACAAAACCTCGCCTTTGATTATGCCTTTTATATACTATAAATTGGTCTGCTTCTAACTATGATACACTTTGGGTTGTTCTCTTAGGCTCTTTTTCTTTCATCTAAGGTGTAGCTAAAACTCTTTGTCTCACTGAGTGCTCCACTGTTTTCTCTTATGTTACTTCTGGCAATGTGTTTTCTTCCCAGGTGTCTTTATTTGCGAATTTTTGTATCTCTCGTTTAGACACATGAATATAGGAGAATTTTTTTTCTCATCCCTGAATGTTGAAATTTTCCTTACTGAGTCATAGGGCCAATTGAAACTTAACCTGAACTTCATCTATGCTAATAAATTTTTTGCCCCCTTATATGCAACTATGGTATTAACAATGAATGGACCAACTTGAGCCTTGAGCTTAAACTGAGCTTTTTGTTTCCTTGATACAAAATGAATTTCATCAACATTTAAGCTTTGTCTTATAAATTCCAGGGCAAAAATTCACATTGGAAGAAATATTAGTAACTTATATGGTGGAAGCTCACAACCATAAATTCTAATCTTTGTGAAATTTTGGTACAAATACCAATCTCCAACATTAGTTTTCTCACTTAATTATAGGATTTAATGTCAGATGAAATACTTGGAACTACAACACTACTGAGAATACAAAATGAAACATATAGAAGTTTATTAGAAAAATCACTTAAAGATAATTCTTTTGTATTATTCTTGAGCATTGAAGTCTAGTGAATGATTATTCTTTTGTATTATTCTTTTGTATTACATATTCTGCTTTTGTAATGATATCATGAATATGTATGACTGGTGATATAGGAATAAATAAACCAAAATAGACTGATGCTTAAAGTCCCTTTCATTTCCAAATATTAAAAACTACTCATGAAGGTTATTGGAAATAAACTAGCTGAAATCAAACAAAAGAGTAAGATTTTTTCTAGATGAAAATACTAATAGAAAAGCCAAAATAGCCTCATCTACCAATTCATCACTCTGATAAGTTGATAGGCAACACAAATTTGAAATGATTTTCCTAGACATCTCAGGAAACATGGCTAAAGGGTGGGGTGGATTTTGGTGAGGAAGCTCAGACCCTTCTGGCAGAAAAGACTAAAAAATGGATGCCCTTTGCTAGAATGCAAGGTTTTGGTAAATTTCTAATAGGGTTTCAACTGAAAATGGATGTAGAGAACTTGGAAAAAAATATGTGCAAGGCTTGGAGAATTGGTTTAGGGGTTATATATAAAAAAGGTTAGCCATTCTGAGTTATAACTTCTAATTCATTGGGTAAATATCTGTATACGCACCAGGTTACAAATTTGGGGAAATCGTGGGTTTGAGGAAAAATGAACTATGACAACATAGACTCCCATTGGCTAAATTCATCATTGTTATCCTCAAATTTCTGAAAAGCCCAATTATGTAATTCATACAAATCAAATTCACACATAGTTTCTACAATTTTACTTTCTAAATCTATCAAGGGTAATTTATCAATTTTAAGGACTGTAGACGACACAAGATTTTTAGATGATTTTCCTTTCCCTTTCTGTGTACTCATTTTGAAAGAAAATTGCAGATTTACAAGAGAAAATGAGAAATGAGAGTACTGGAATAATCGTAGACAATTTGTAGTTTTTGAATTGGTAGCTCTAACTTGTCTGAGCACCGCCACTGAAGGCACTTCCTTTATCTGAATGAAAAAATTGCAAGGAAATTGGGCAATATGCAGTTTAATGCGAGAACTTCTATTAGTTGTCAATTAAATGAAAAAGGATTATCATTGGTGGGTGGATAAATGTGCACATTAATGGTTACTTGGAATGGAAAATGGTGAAAACCCTTGTTAATTGGCAAGGATTATAATGGATGATAAGTATGATAGAAGGACATACAAAAGATAGCGGAGTGAGAAATTTGATGGAGGATATAGTAAATAATTGGAGGTGTTTTGTGGGGGAGGGGGTGCATAATTAATAAGCACTCGACACATATAATCTTGTGGTTCTGAGGAAATTGCCTATTGTGGAACCCCCCTCCCCCATTTTAAACGTCGAGCACACAGGGGGGTACTGCAATTAATCATTTACCGTCGATTGTTGTAGAGAGAATTGTCGCCATTGAGATATGTGCGATTTTTAATCCAACATTTTGTACATTTATTTATTAAAATAAAAAAATAATATATTGTGACATTATAACACTTGTGAACAAAATTTATTAAAAATTGCATATAAATAATTTTTTTTGGCATTTTTGAATGAAAAATTAAAATTTTTCATTGAAACCAGATAAAGTTACAACATGGTCACTCAAACGCTTCCTCAGAACCTGCCATCTTCATGTATTCAAAACACCTACATAATGGTCATAGTGCTTCCAAGCACACTAAATATTTTTTGGTTATCAACTAAGAGTTAAAACAATGTCAAACCCTTATGGTTACATCTATCTCTAAGTTATGAACACTATCTTAATTTCGAATCTCAATTTGGATAAGTAATGCTCCCAAAAATAAAAAATAACAATATAAAACTATATAAAAGGTTAAATATAATACATATTGAGCATATCTGGGTTCATTCCAAGTGACTCACTGCATTTCTTCATTGGCCACCTAAAATTTTAACCGTTAGGGAATCGAACTTAAGACCTCAAATCTACAACTTATGCAACTTACCAACTCTACTTTGTCATGTGTCTGGTTATTATATTTGTGCCCTTTGTTATGTTCAATATACAAAAACTCAGCTAGTGTAAGGGACATGGAACTCTCCACCAACCAAATCAAATGCATAAGCTTCATCACTTTGCGTGCTTGGGATGGAAACTCCTCCTAGCCCCTTGGCATGTACCATAATTGTCCAGTGACCCTTGTGGTCAAGACTGTCCATGTCAACATTGAAGTCATTGATGCCCATTTCGATTACAACATTCTCTTAGGTCGTAGTTACACATATGCCATGTCAATCATCACATGTGCGGTGTTCTACAAGATGTGATTCCCCCATGAAGGGAAGATCGTTACCATCGATCAGTTGACTTACTACGAGCCGACATCTGTGACCTCCCCCGAGTCCATTATCTCGTCAATGTCGGATAAGCAGTCCTCACCTCCTCTCATGATGTTTCACCCGGAGTCTATAAATATTTCTCATTGTTGGGTGCTTTCTCTTGTCCTCTCCTTCCCATCTCAGAGCCTAAATCTATGAGTGTTGGCATGTTACAAGTGTCACAAGCTGCCCTTAAGAATTCTGGTACGTTCGATCAACAGTCAGGTCCTCAACACCCTGTTGTTGCCATCCGAGCCGAGCCCTTTGGATCCACCCCCCAGGACCTCCTATGTTTGTGGGTTCCTCTTCTATGTTTCCACCAGGAATTGTTCCTCCATGTCTCAACCATCGAGGAGTTATTCCGCCGGGACATTACCTTGCAGGCTAGATACCTTTCTTATTTCCCCTTCTAGGAGTTTTTTATGTCCTTGTCAGTGTTTCTATGGTCCTTCCTAACATGACTATGGGGATCCTAGTATGGTACATCGATCCCCCCTCAAACATTTCACCTTTTCAGCTAAGACCTTACCATGCTTTGACCCTAGTTCAACCGGTCCCCATGGCCCTTGCCGCTGCTTCAGTCCCATTCCAACCTCAAGAGGAACCAACTCCTGTTGTGCAAGCATCCAGATAGGGGGACAAAGCTAAGAGGAAAGAACCTAAGGAAAAGGCTCCCCAAGCTCCTCTAGCCCAAAAGCCCCAAAGCTGTCATCTCCATGTGCTTTATGCAATGTTGTTGGGAAAGCCACCAGTAATTATCTCGAGCTTCCTCAAATCAAACCTCTGGTTCATGAAATGTTTCGTGAGTCAAATATCCCTGAAGTCCATGTTAACTTACCGAGTCCACCCAAGAAACTTAGAACATTGCACAGAAATCATCCTTGTGCCTTGTGTGATCATCATGGTCACTATTCCCATTGTTTCCCTCATCTCAATGAATTTCACGATTGCCTTGAAGCACTTCATGAATACGAGGCCACTCGTAGTGGAACCCCTACTCCTCTACCCATGGATTCTGGTACCCCTATTAAACTAGAACAGGGGGACTCTAGTCCCACCATTGTGATCCCTCCCTTTGATGTTGAGATGACATAAACCACGGGCCATGTCCTTTACCTATCGTCATCCTTGAGTTCCTCGCAGTCAAACCTTTGTGAGGTTTCTGCATGTGCTTCTATTGAACCTTTTTCGACAAAATCCCATGTCTCAACATCCATAGATCCTTCGTCTACCATCTCGTCATCTACCATTCAATATGATGCATATGTGAACCTTATTTCTCAGGTTGATGCACCAGGTAATGCCGTCGCATCATGTAGTTAGTCTTCCTCCCGTCCGCCTATCTTCCAGTCTGATGAGGACATCATGGAAGCTATTTCTACCCCTAATTACCCTTGGGATGATATGCACCACTGTGCATACTTCTTGCCACAGCAGTCCCATGACCAGTATGTTGTGGAATCAAAAGACTTCATCCATGGTGAAGTCGATTGGTTTCGAAATCCCATACCTTCCCCAGATGCTTTTGAAGAAGGGAATATGGCCAATATCTCTCCTACTATCAAAATCAACATTTCAGATAAACCAAGGGTCAAAGAAAACATTACGTTAGGGGAACAATGCACCCCAAAAGAAATTGAAGCTTACACCAAGCTCTTCAAAGAATTTCATGATGTTTTCGCATGGTCCTACTCTGAGATACCTGGACTTGATCCTGCCATTATTGAACACCATATCGACACATGGCCCGATGCCACTCCTGTCTGTCAGAAGTTGAGATCTATCCACCCTTCTTGACATGAGGCCATAAAATCTGTGATTGACAAGATCAAGCAGGCTGATTTCATCTATCCCATTGAGTATACCACATGAGTATCCAACCTGGTTCTTGTTCTCAAGAAGCAAGGCTCCATTCGTGTCTGCACAAATTTTCTCAACTTGAACAAATTTTGTCCCAAAGACAAATTTTCCACACCCTTTATTGACCAAATCATTGAAGAGTGTGTGGGGCATGAGGTTCTATCCTTTATGGATGGATTCTCTGGGTACAACCAGATCAATATCTGTCGTGCCGATTAGTTAAAGACAATGTTCATTAGTCTGTGGGGAACCATCGCATATCAGGTCATGCCATTCGGTTTAAAAAATGTTGGAGCCGCATTACAACAGGCCATGTCATATTGTTTTCATGACTTGACACACCTTATCCTTGCTTACCTTGACAATCTCACTGCTCGTTCTAGGTATCAGGTGCAACATATTCATGATTTGTGCACCATTTTTCTCCGATGTCACAAGTATAACATTCATCTTGTTGAAATGTGTCTTTTGTGTTCCTGCTGGCCATTTGTTATGCTTCATTGTGTTGAAATATGGTATCACTCTTGACCCCTTGAAATTTCAAGCCATTCTTGAGCTGCCACCTCCCCGTACCTTGTGCCAGTTACAAAGCCTTCAAGGCAAAGCCAACTTCCTTTGCAGGTTCATGCCTGACTATGCGACCACCACGCATGGGTTTCTCAGACTCCTTCGCTTAACCATTCCATTTATTTGGGATGACCATGCTCAACAGTCTTTTGATGCCTAGAAGCATGCTTTCACTTCCACACCCTTGATTAGTCCCCTCGACTTCACCAAGGATTTCATCTTGTACATCTCAGCTTCCATCCATTCGGTCTCTAGGGTCCTTTTTCAAGAAGATGGTGATTGAAATGAGCATGTTATCTACTATGTTACTAAGAACCTGGTAGGTCCCCTGGTGAACTACTCTCACGAAGAGAAGTTGGCGCTGGCCGTCGTGTTCTCCGTCCAAAAGCTCTGTCACTATATCCTCACACGTACCACTAGGGTCATAACAAACTCCAACCCCATGACCTTCCTATTGAGTTGATGGATCATCAATGGGAAGTATGCACATTGGATCGCCATCCTCCAAGAATTCGATCTTGAGTTTGTTACACCTAAGAGTAAGAAAGGTTTGGCCCTCGCTGAACTCATTTCTGAATTACCCACTGGTGCACGTGATCCGCCGGTTAACGACGAGCTCCCGGATGAACACTTATTTGTCATCACTTCAGACGATCCTTGGTATGGAGATATTCTCACATATTTGCGAACCCAAAAGTTTGCCCCCTATATTTCGCATGAAGATCGACGACTGATTTGATACGAGGCGCCTTGTTACCTCCTCATCGGTGACAACCTTTATTGTTACGGTGTGGATACTATCCTTCATCGTTGTCTCATCCATCCTGAAGCAAAACAAGTGCTAAATTCCTGTCACAGTGGCGCTTGTGGTGGTCACCTCTCTGGTATGGCCACTGCCCAGAAAGTCATGTGCGCTAGTGAATTTTGGCCTTCTCCCTTTAGTGATTGCATTGAGGCAGTCAAACAATGCCCCAATTGCCGACATTTTGCCCCAAAGGAAAGAGTCCCACTGGCTCCTCTCGATCCTATCATCGCTGCTAGTCCTTTCTATAAATGGGTCATTGATTTTATGGAGTGTTGACCATCATATGTTAATAACCATAAGTATATTATTGTGGCGGTCAAATATTTTACCAAATGGGCCGAGGCCATGCCAATGTTCAATAATACGGCGACTACGGTGACCCTTTTCTTTTTTAACCATGTTATCGCTCGATTCAGAGTTCTGAAACGATTGGTCTCTGACCATGGCCAACATTTTGAAGATGAGGTATAGCGTGAACTATCCTCACTGTTGGGCTTCCAGCACCAGTACTCATCGTCTTATTACCCCCAAGGTAATGGACACATTGAAGCAGTCAACAAGATTCTCAAAATGATGCTTCAACGAACGGTGAATAAGCACAAGACCAACTCGCACCTTATGCTCTTCCCAGCTTTGTGGGCCTCTAGAAATTCTGTTAAAAATTTCACTGGGTTTACTCCTTTCCACCTTGTTTTTGGTGAGGAGGTGGTCTTGCCAATCAAGTGTGAGATCCCTTCCCTCCACCTAGTTTTTGAACTTCTCCCTGCCCAACCATTATAACAAAGACTTGTCATTCTTGAATGCACTTCTAAAGACTGTCATGTTTCTTTGCAAACCATTGAAGCGGCCAAAAAGAGCACCAAAGTTCAGTATGATGGAAAATTCAACCCTCGTGCCTTCCACGAAGGTGATCTTGTTCTAGTGTATGACCAGCCCCATGATACCTTGGGACATGGGAAGTTCGAATCATTATGGCTAGGACCTTACATCATTTGTAAGGAATTAGGCAAGGGGGCATATCTCCTAGAGGATTTCGAAGGCCAACTCCTTCCTAATCCTCGTAACACACTCTATATTAAGAAATTTGACCCATAGAATATCCCATTGATTTGCATGTATTCATTTCTGTCATGCATTTAGGTAGGTTGCATCATTTCTTTTGATGATTGGACACTTCACTAGAAAGTCATTTTTCTAAGAAGGGTCACTTCGTTGCCTGTCAAAATCGAATTTCTTTATACAGAGACACTTGTACTTTGAGGTCCACCTCCTCTTAATACTTGTCATCTCATGTGTCAATTTTTGTCATGAGTAACCATCATTTACTCATGCCTTCATGGTCCCCACCGGGCCTATTCTGTGTGGCAGCGTCATCGAGTCACCCTTGTTCAGAGCATCCACGATGAGTCACCCTTGCATCCATGGAGTCTGTTTCACGTCCCATTATATCATGTCACAATATTCCATCCATCTTTGCATATCGTTCATCCTGTGTTGCCCATTTTGGCCTCCAGTCATACTTTCCCCATCCCCTCCGAAGTTGAGTTAGTCGCTGCCAGGTCAACCATGCACTTTATGCTCTGACAAGGGAAGTCATCTGTTTTTCCCTCAGTACCACTTTACCCATTATCCTTGGTGTCATTCCATTAGTCACATTACTATTTTCCCTCGTACCTTAGTTGAGGATCCTCATCACCTCACCTATCGCGGGCCCTATTATGTCGACATCAGCTTATTTATTCCAGAAGAATAGCCTGGATGGTGGTGTACTTTGGTTCTAACATCCATTCTTGTTCGGTGCCGTGGATCATGCAGAGGGACTCATTATTTCCCTTTCACTTGGTTGTTTCATGTTCGTGATTCATACACTTGATCGTCCAATGATGCAACAGATTGTACTAGTGATTCTCGAGTGAGTGTGAGATGTTTTAGACCTCATGAGGGGGTGGCCCTTCAGGTAGCCCCCCACATTCTCGGATGCATTCCTACTATGTTATAGCCTCAGATGCAGTTCCGCAAATTCAACGGGTTCGGTTCCTACTGATCACAGTGTTCATAGCATGCACATCTCCTGTAGGTGATCCATTTATTTTTGTAGAGCCCTTCCCTGTTTAGCAGGGATTCTTCGGTTGTTCTACCCTCCCTCCCACCCATTTCTTGAGGAAAGGGCCATTATATCTCATGTACTCGGATGATATTGTATTCAGTCCTGGCTCATATTTTTCCAAGTGCCTTATGTATATGGGACACATTGTATTATTTTTTGGCTCTGTTATGCCAGCATGTCATGTACCATTCAACATGTACTTCATTGCTCAGTTTTATGTTTCAGGGCACACCATTATTTTTGTACTAAGTTATCTCGGTGGGTATGGGTATGTCTCCCCTGCCTCATTGAGGTCCGGTACAACAACATAAAATGAGAATTGCATTAGTATCGCCCCCTCTGTCCCTATCCTCTTTTACTTTAGCTTTATTGGTCTATCTATCTCTCTCTTTGACTCCCCTGTGTTGTTTAGTGATTGTGTCTTTACAACGTACTTCGGTCATATGTTTTGCTCCTAGCACTTCTACATTAGGGGGCAATCTATTATCACCAAAAATTGATCATCTAGCCTAATTTACTAGATGGATCGGAGTACACCATGTAAAGCCAATTTTACCATAGTAAAATTGCTTTCATTGTGAGAAATTACTTAATAAACCACCTTTGTTAAGTAATTTATAGTTAAACCCACGAAGAATAATTAAATAAATCACTATTGATTTGATTTTCTTCTCAGAATAATTAATTCAACCATTGTTCAATTATTATTCCTTGTCATATTTGACCCAACCATGAAAAATAAATAGATAAATCATTAATTATCTTATTTTTATCTAAGAATAATTAATTAATCACTAATTAATTACTATTCTTTGTCAAATTTGACTAAATCCATTAGGAAAAATTAAATAAATCCTTATTTGTTTATTATTCATTGACTAATTCCTTGAGATGATAAATAAATCATTTTTATATTTATTATTTCTAAATAAAATTTTAAATACTTTTTCCCTCCTAACCAAATAGAATAAAATATTCCAAGTGGTTATTCCAAGAATGGGATCAATGATATTTTATTATTTCTCATTATTCGAGGATAACTCAATATTTTGTTATAAATAGAAGGGTTTTCCATCCATGATTCACTTTTTATTATTTTCATTGTTGCACTCATTGTTGTAACTCTGATTATTTTCATTGTTGCATACCATATTTTGCTAGGTTTACAAATTATAGAGGAGAGAGACTCTACACAAGTTGAAGATGTTTGAGGATAGCCAGGAACCCATCCCATAGAGGGGGGTTGGTAACATTTATTTGTTCCCTTCATAGGTATTATAATACAACTATTTTTTGTATATCTGGTTTCCATTGGATGATTGGAGTTCTTACTATTTCTTTTTTCTATTTAACTATGATTGTAGTATAGATAAGGACTTTGGCAGGTATTGTTTCTATTAGTTGCTGCAAATCTACAATGTTTAGCAACCATTTATATTGTTTAATTGTTTTTCATCCATAATCTTAAGTGGGTTCTTTTCGTACATATTTGAGAAGAAAACACTACAACAGGGTGGAAGAGGGATCTCGACTTGTTGAGAGCAGAGGAGATTTCACCTTCAAAGAAGTATTTTAAGACCTCTGATATTGGTTTGCTCACTTTAAATTCCCCCCCTATCCCTTATCTACTAGATTGGACAAACATTAACACACAAGTATATTTACACCAAGTTGAGCAGTTTAGATACTATCATAGGTGTGGATTTAGTAGGTTCCCTCAAGGTTCTCCTATTGGAAGAATCATATTTTCCATTTGGACTTAGCTTAACTTATGGAATTTTCCCAAACAAATAAGGAGAACAACAGAAAGCCAAGCATTATGGTTGTCACACTTCCCTTTTATTACACTACAAATTCTTTTGAGCCATGCACTTTTACATAGGGTCTTATTCATGCACAATGACAAACAACAAGACATGACAAGACATGACTAACATAAGACATGAGAAACTAAAGAAAAGGAAAGAAAAAAAAATGCAAATGAAGTGCATTTTGTAGCTAATATTGAAAGTAATGTTTTAAATTTTGACCATTTATAGGAAGGCGGTCAATCCTCCTGTCTAATGATTTCAACGTGAAAGTGTTGTGACCGAGATTTTCATCAATGGTGAATGGTCCAATCCACAAAGATTATAACTTTGCGTTTTTTACCTTTTCTTCGTGGGGTTTCTTCCACTTCAGTACTAGGTTACCCACATCAAATCTCTTTTCCACTGCAGGCTTATTATCAAACTAGCACTTTTCAGGGTTCTGATGCATGAGAAATTGGTCCTTAGCTTTGAGCCTTTCTTCCTCGATTTTGAGTAAAGTATCTATCCTGCTTTGAACTAGAAGGCAAGGTCTACCTTGTGACTCTTGAGAGAGTTGTAAGACCAGAAGCTACAAGTTTAGAAGCAAGATAACTTCTTTACTGTAAACTAGGAAGTATGGTGAGGTTCTCAAAGAAGGATTTGGAGTTACAAGGTCAGCCCAGAGTGAATTTGTCAAAGATTTATGCTAGTTCCTTTGTTTAGAGAAGATGATTTTCTTGATTATCCAGATAATATTATTATTCTTTGATTCAACCAAACAATTTACATAAGGATAATAATTAGATGCATGTTTCAATACAATTCCATTTTCTAATGCGAATTCATAAAGTTTTAATGATGAAAAATAAGTCGCATTATCAAAGACAAGTGATGTAGGAATGCCAACCTAGTTATAATATTATGTTGCAAGAAGTGAATGACTACTTTGCTATTTGTTTGAGGAAATTCTTCTGAACATCGAGTGACATAATTTGTTGCTATGAGAATATATCGATGTTTATTTGATGAATGTCGAAAAAATTATTTGATAGCATCTAGGCCCCACTATTGGAATGGTTACTCAACTGCAACTAGTAGCAATGGGATGGATGACCTATGATCATGACTAGAGCATATTTGACAAGCATGGAACTTGCAGACATATATGTGCACATCCTTAAATAAAGCGGGCCAATAATAACCATCCATCATAACTTTATTTGTTGTAGTTGTTAGTGTCGGTATCTTCATCCCTCCGTCAATGATCAAAATTTCTCTTTTTGCATGCATTTTAGGTGTCTCATCTGATCAGCTGCACTCCATTAGGTCATGGATCATCTGATGGTAGTGGTTCTTTGTCAATTTCCCTCATGCTTTTCATCTGCTGGCCTATTTTCACATGTACAAGTCATTTGTTATCATTTTTATTTCATTTCATTTGCAGAAGTCATTTTAGGGTTTTCAGATCTCATTAGGTCTAGGATTTACCACCATGGTCTTAAAAAGCCCAATAAGAGGCCAACAGTCACATGAGGATGTTTAATAAATTTACTAAATCACAAATTTTACTGATGATTTTCTCCATAAAGGGTTTTTACCTCAAAACTCTGTTTTGAGGTGAAAACAAGGTTTTTTCCATTTCATGTACAAATTTCATGTAATTTTATTGTTTTCATATGTAATAAAGCATCATTTGCAGCCCTGGGTCACCTTTCCAAACTCCAACACTCCAACTACTACAAAAGAGACAAGAAAATCCAAAGCATTAGTTCATCAAATGACAAGAAAGAGCCAAATTGCAAAAACAGGGTTTTAAAAAAAAAAGCAAAGTGAAAAGGAAACTTTAGAAAGTGGGTTTTTTCTACATGAAAAATTAAAGTCAAGTTGTATATAAAGGGATCCTTAGTGTTTGAAAACCTCATTTTGTGCAAAGGAAAGAAAGAAAGAGGAAAAATTGCGTTTGAGGAGAGAAAGGAGAAAGTTGCAGCAAATTTCAAGTGTTCTCACCGGCGCGACGCACCTGCCAGGCGCTATGCACCGGGCGTAGGATTTGCAAAGAGTTTTAAACGGGCGCTACGCACTTGCCAGGTGATATGCATCGGGTGCAGGATTTGCAAATAGTTTTCAACGGGTACTATGCACCTGCCAAGCGCTATGCACCTGGGCGTTGGCACGGCGCACCTGTCAGCCAAGCTAAAAATTCATGCCATCAATTTTCTAAAGCTCCAAATTTGCAAATACCATCCCTTCAAGTAAGTAAACCCTCCCATTTTCCATAGCAAGAGATTTTTTCATCCTTGATGGTGTTTTGAATGGTGAAAAATCAAACCCTAAGTTGCTTTAAAGTTGCCTTGACAAAACTGTCTAGGGTTTTGTAGTTTTTGTTATTCTTGTTGTTTTTACTCCCTTGCATAATTTTCCCATATCCCATCCCTCTGCACTAAATTTCCCTAATTTTCTTCCCCTTTTCCTCTCCCATTGACACTCATCTTACCCCCTATCACCAAACCCTAAGCCCTACACCTAATTCCCACTATTCCCCAAACCCTAATCTTCATTTCCAAACCCTATTATTCCATAGTAACCCTACAGCCAACATCAAAACCTTCCTTTCCACTTATATTATTAGTCAACCCATCAAATCCCAAAGAAGAAAACAACAGTCACCTATTCTTGAGAAAATCTCTTCATACTCATCATTTTACACTATACATTTGCAAATATAGAAACAGATTCAGCTTATGAAAGGGATGAGGAATTTGTGAATGATTCTTTCCAAGAAATTCATGCACCAAAAAAACCACATAAGGGAGGAAAACACATCTGGGAGGAGCCCACCACACTCACAGAGTTACTAGCTTGCCCTCTTGCAGTAACATGCTTTAAACATCAGTCTTGCTACCAATTTTGTGAGATGTTGGAGAGGGTAAAATACCACCATGAACTTGCTAGGCTATTTGTCTTTCATCTTCACAATGGCCAGGTGAACTTAGTAGGTGTTTCCTTCACTTTGACACCTGAAACCATAGCTGCAACAATAGGTATTCCAAATGTGGGTGAACAGTGGAACAAATGAAAGCTTGTGGGCAAAGAGCATTATGAGCCTTACATCAAGGCTAGTTATCAAAAGCAAATTAGTAGGGTATTTCCTTTCAGATACCTACAAGACACTTATGCTCCACTCATGAATCTCATTATCAAATACTTCACCTGTGAAGGGAGGTTTTCTCGCTTATACACTTACCATGTTAGATTATTGATGCATTTCACTAGAGTGAGGATGATGAACCTCCCCTATTTCATATGCAGAAATATTGAGAAAATGGCTACGTTGGTGCAAAGGAAACCTCTTCCTCAATAGTTCAATAGCATTAATCATTTTTCATTGATCAAGATTGTTGTTTTGCATCAGCTGAGCTTGTTGAACATTTCATGGGATACTTTCATTTCACATGAGGTTTTCAAAGGCCCTCAAGTGACCCCATTAGTGTTTCAAGAGGAAGGAGGGCCTTCAAATCAACTAGAGGTTCATGAGACTCAAACTACAGGTGTGCCAATATTTGTCACTTATGAAAAGGGCACAAAGAGACTATTTGCAGTTGCCAAACGAGTATTATCTCCACCTGGGGTGGAAGGGATCTTGTTTCCTTCATCAGACCACAGGCAAATGCTATCTTCACCCAGGGTGAAAGGGGCTTTTCCTTATTCTTCAGCAGAGAAGGTACAGGATAAAGGGAAGCAACCATTTCATGATGAAGGGCCTTCTGAAGGTCAGGAGAGAGATTTTGTTTTGATTTAGGAGGAGGATACTGATTTGGGCTCCCAAAGCTCAAGACTCAAGGAGATAATCAAAGAACAAGAAGCTGACATCCATGCCTTATCTCTTAACCTTGAGAGGGCTAAGTGGATCATTAGCTACCTTGAGCAACAGAACAAGAAATTGGAGGATAAACAAACAATCATGGAGCTGCAAACCATAAGGGAAAACATGCAAGCAACAAAAAGAAAGAAAGTCAAATTGACACCGCTTGAGCAAGAAATTGAAGCTAACGAGGAATCATGGCTTTAGAGGATAAACATCCACTTGGAGAAGTTGCTTGAGAAAGCCAATAAGGATAAATGGATGTTGCGCCACATGGCTTATCACTATTTGGCACGAAACAAAATTTGTAAAGCAAGGATAAGAAGCCTAAAAGCCAAATTAAGGAGAACTTTGAAGAGAAAGATAAGCTCAAAATCTTGGTTGAAGCTTCATTGGCCCAGCATAGCACCTGACATAGATTACTCATGCCAAATTTCAAGAAATTTGGTAAATTTTTTGACATTTTTGAAAATTTTCATTGAAAAAACAGGTTTTTCCGGTAGGTGCATAGCGCCACCTGACGCTCTCTTTTGATGGGGACCTCCATTTGAAGAAAACTTGGAATTTTTGGATTCCTTATGAAAATTTATGCATGCTCAGAAGTTAGTAGGAAATTTTGACAAATTTTGGACCTCTAAAAGGGCCAAAAACACCTAAAAAATGCTCTCTCTGCCACTTTTTGGCCACACAGGAAGCAGTCTTGGGAGATTGAAATTTTGGAGGAGCAAATGGACTCCAAATCAAAAAATTCAAGTTGTTCCAGAAAGTAGACTCATAGGGCTTTCCAATGACATATCCTGCACCTAATTTGGACCTCAGGAAGCCCTCCAAAATCAGCTTGGAAAAAGTGCTATGCACAGGAAAAGTGGCGCTACACACAGGATGAAAAAGTGCCAATTTTGCTCAAAAACTCTGTTTTTCGCCTAGTTTTCTTCTAGTTTGACTTTTTCTCTCTTATGGTAAAATTCATGATGTGACATGATGTAAATTGATGTACTATGATGTAAAAATGATAAAAATTGACTTGATAAGGTAGATACATCAGTTGTAGGTGGTTTAGAGTTGAATGAATCAGTTTCCTAGGTTTAAGAGGCAAGTTGTTCCACTGCCTATTTTTGTGTTCCTAGTTTAGATATGGTTGAAACCACCCCTCTTCTCATGGATTCGACCCCTGATGGATAGCTCAAGTGGTTTGGAGGTCTATATCATGTATTTTCTTAGTCATTTGTCAAGGTTGGACTCTTGTGAATGCTTTGAGCATTATTGTACATCATATCTGCAGTTTGGCCAGGAAATAGACCAGGGTTTGAAACATTTTCTGGGATTATTGTGGCAAGGCGACTTAGTATTGTTTTTCCTTCTGTGATTCAAGTTATCATATGTTTATGTGTGCCATTATCTCTCTCTTTTCAGCTTAACTAAATGAATCAAGTATAAAGGTGGAAATCATTGATGTTGCAGTGCTCTACCTTAGGGTTTGTTTAGTTTTGCATGTTTTCTACTGTTTGAAGAGGACTAATGACAATTTCATGCCCTATCCAACTCCTCACCGGTCTCAAGACTCACCATTACACCTAATCTAAAGTACTAAAGCACTTGCCTACCTCGCCCCACAGAAACCTCTGCAAGACTGAGTTCATTCCCCAGACCCAAATCTGCCTTTCACATTTGATCTAGCAAACCAACATAAAATTCAATCAAACTCCTCTAAGCATATACCTAGCCTAAAATTAGTCTTTACATCAGTCATCTCAAGCCTCATTTGCTATATTTTCTTGAGATTGACAAGGAGAGATCCCTCTCCCGACCTGGTAGGGCTAGCTACCAGGTTAAGCATGGTTTGATGTTACCCTAGACCTGCCTTTTCAGCCTAAGGTAGATTTAGGCCATAACAGTAGTGTCTCCCACATAGTGGCCACCTATTAGTTCGTCATATAAACCTTTCAAGATCCTCTCTATATCCTATAGCTCAAAGAACCTCAATAGGATGTCATTTTGATGCTTTCGAAAAAGCACTCCGTGTACTAATTGATAAGATTGATCCTTGAAATAGATTTCCTTCTTTTGTTTATTCAATACGTGCCTGGGAAAGGTACCATGCTGCAGAAATTATTGTAAATATGCATACTAGTGTGTTGTAGATGTGGACTAAGGAACATGCTCAATGTTGTACATTTCTATCTGCTACTCCCATCCTGAAAGATCCTACTCGGGAGGATCTCTTACTTCGACTCCTAGTTTAGATAGGCCACGACCCTTTATAGTATGAACTAGTTTGAATTCCAGATCATATTCTTGAAGGTAGTGATGAGCCCTAGTATTGAAACAAGAATGTTGCAATTCCCAAGGCTACCAACTTAAATTATCAACCCAAGGTTCTTACAAACTTAAGAGGTGTTGGCACTATATGTGTAGCATGCAATATGCCATTCTTGCATTGATCTGATGCAATGAAGTGAATATCATGAAATCAAAGCCTAATCTAATTGCATAAATGAAAATTATTCTTGCTCGAATGTAAGTACTAACCTTAGTTGAAGGAAAGTAAATACTATGCTAATGTCAGAAATGAAAAGTGCTAGTCTACTTGTATAATGTCAATCACTACTCTACTAGCAAAATGTGGAAAGTTGCTTTGAAAAAGGAAATTTGATATTTTCAACAACAATGCATGTGACTAAAATCCTAAGAAAGAATAAATTCAAGACTAAGTTCTAATCTAATTTGCATTGGTGAATCACCCTTTTTATCATTGTGTTCAAGGAAACTTAGCTTTGGTAACAAAATCCATGTACATTTCATAAGAAAACATTCATTGCTATTCAAATGTGGAAATATGTCTTCTAATTCTAATTGCATATTTGTACTTGTAGTGAAGGAAAGGTGGGTTTAGAGTGGTATTTGGTCCTCCCCAATCATGGATTTAGAGATTGGGGGTCATTATTCAATCCCAAGAGTCAAAAATCAAGCTCCTAGAGCAAATCTGGTCAAGTTTGGACAGTGCTACACGACTGCTACATGATTGCCCTATTTTGCTACAGGATTGGATCCGTGAGAATTTTGAGGGTGGAAAAGGTGATATAAAGGTGGGAAAGGGTAGTGGAAGGTAGGATAATGTTGTATTTTTTCATTTCCAAGCTTAGTACCCTTTAGGATCCCATCTTGCACAAGGAACAATGCACACGGTGGCCTTCAACAAACCAGAAATGTACTCTCGGTGAACAGTGTTTTGGAGGAGTTTTTGAGGTAGAAAGAATGATATGGTGGTAGAATAAGTAGTGAAAATTAAAATTATAACCTTGAAAATAAATAGTATCTCTTACACAACACAAAAATATTATGGTTTTTATACTTGAAAAGACTAAATACCTAGTCTGCCAGCTATTATGTCCCCTGAGTTATCTCACTAATGACCAAGCTAATCGAATGAAAATGAGATGGGGTATTTTTTTATTATTGATTAGGGTGTACTAGGAATCTAATAGAAGTTAAATTACTCAAAAATACCCCTTTTAACACATGCTAAAAAATAACAGAAAATTACTATTCCAAGAACTAGAAATTCGAGAATCAGTGAGATAGTTAACTTACCAAATGCCAAACCTGATCAAGTGAAAATTCTATGGGGTAAATTTTATTATTAAATTCAATTTTCTTAGGACTCAATACAAGTTGAATCAAACCAATATAGCATCATTAACATGTGCTAAAAAATAGCATAAAAGTACTACTATTTTGCTACAGGATTCTTCTAGAAATTCGAATATTTTGAACTAGTAAATCAATCTAAGTAGCTTAATGATGAATATGACTTTTCAAAGTTGTTATAAGGATGAATCATGATTTTACCTATATAAAAGACCTGAAAAAAATAATTAATTCAATCATCTAACCAACCTAACCTACAACAAAAGAGCATGAATAGTAAATGCAGAAATAAGAGATGCAAGGGAAAACGACATTCAAATAAAATAAATAAATTGTACAAGATGGATTTGAGGATCCTAGGATGGCAAAGCCCAAGGATAGTTAGAGTCCTATGAAGGAAACAAAGCTTTAGAAGCTAAAAATGGCACCAAAATTCATTATTTTAATTAATCCAAGGACATCCCTGCTAGAAATGAAAGTGGAACTGCTAAATAACCAATTTTCTCCTCAAGAAGACTAAGAAATAGATGCCCCTGGAGGAAAATTCGAATTTGTACTTATGAAAATAGATGGAAAGAGTCCTCCTTGAAAGGAGGCAACCTTTTCCTCCAAAATCCCTCAAAAAGTGGATCTAGTTCCCAACACCAGGAATCTTCATTAAATGATAAGGAACACATTCCTAGATTTTCTCAATCAGTGGAGATCCATAATTTTTCAATAATTTCATGTTATATAGTTAATTTATTATCAAATCGCAATCCATCCTATAGTAGGGATCAAGTCCCTATATTATCTCATTCATAACTTACTCAATATTCTCTAATATTTTGTAAAAATAAATAATATTAAGCACACAATATGAATTATCTCTAAACCTTCCTAAGAACATATTAATTCTAAAAAAATATTATTAAGTATAGAAGGAGAGATTTAATATAGCCTTTATGTGCGTAAGAAAGGTTAGATGGGCCTTAACTTGTGTCTAATTTGGAGGCCCATTAGGCAGGTCATCCAGTTAGCCCTCTTCTCAACCAGCTCTTGGTGCACAAACATTGTTCTTACTGTTGGATGAGGTACAGATATAGTTTTGTGAGATTTTAATAGATAGGGCCTGAAATACTTAAGTTCCTTGTATACATCATACACATGTTTATCAATGGCAAGATAATTTAATTCCATCCCTTGTAGAATAACACTCAAAAAAGAGATAGGTCGCTCATTTAGTTCAATATCCTTATGAGTCAACGTAGTTGCAATTATCCATGAATTCGAAGCAAATGTATAGAACGAGAAATACTTGCCATAGTCTGGACTGAATAATGCAAGTGCATCGATAATAGACTACTTGATCTAAGAAAACACATCCTTCTCCGTTTATCCCAATTGTATAATGCATATTTCTTGATCATCTCTTGTATGGGTTTGACTATATGAGCATAATAATAGATAAATTTTCTCATGAAATTATTTTTCCCTAAGAAAGACTGCATGGCTTTCTGATTCACTGGGAACGCGATTTGCATGATTTATTTGACCCTCTCAAGATCAGTCTTAAATATTCCATTAGCAATGATGTTCCCTAATATAATTCCTTCAAACACGCCTAAGATGATATTATTGGGATTAAGATAAATCCCATACTTTCGACACTGCTCGATTATCTATTTAAGATGATGCACATGATATAATATTCTCTTGTAGGACACAATAAATCCATCCAAATAAACAACAATGCTCTGACCTATAGGCCACAAAAGGCGATGTCCATCACTCTTTTAAAAGTTGAACTTGCATTTATAAGTCCAAACGACATCATCTTGATAGAAAATGTTGCCCATTTGGTCTGGAAGGTAGTTTTTAATCTGTATGGTTCCGCTACTAGCACTTGATTATAACCATTGAAGCCATCTAGTAGCAAAAGCATTTCAGACCCATATATTGTCTGAAGAATCTATTCCATGAATGCCACTGGCTAGTTGTCTTTATCAGAATCTTGGTTGAGATTTATGAAATCAACACAGAGACGTATTTCACCATAATTATTTTTGACTGGGACTAAGTTGGAAACCTACATGGAATGTTTGACTTTAAATATGATCTGAGCATCTAACAACTTTCTCAATTTCTTTTGGATAAGGGGTTCCAATGTTGGATGAACTTTTCATAACTTCTTCTGGAAAGGATTTACCCCTTCTTTTATAGGAATGACATGCTAGGTAATACGAGTGTCATATGTCTTTAAATCATCGTATGTCCATGCAAATACATCATGGTACTGTTTGAATAAGCAGATAAATTCTTGTTGTTCCTTTGGAGAACAACACGTATCGAGGTTCACATAATTCAGATCTTCTTATGTCCCAAGATTGACTTGTTCATATGATAACTTTAAGCTCTAAGTCTTCATGTTGGTTGGTCCTATAAATTAGTTATGTGGCTCATATAACTTCTCAATGGACACCACACCCTTAGGCACAATGTTTCCTTTCATTACATTGATGCGTTCTGCAAATCCCGATTGTTCTCATCCTCATCTATGGCAACATCTTTGAATATATCCACATTAGCCATAAAGTGTAGTATCTATTGGTCATCGTTGAAAACACGTAAGTTAGTGACATTGTTTGGTACAAATGGTTTATATACAATTTCAATAGAAAAACCACTTTTCAATGGTGACATCCTAACGACTGCATTTGCTAATGCATCTATTATTGCATTCCGAGTCTAGGAACATAAATACTATTGAAAGCTTTAAAATGATTAATTAAATTCTATACCTCCTATTGGTAGCTTTTAAGATGTGGTGAGACATAATGGATAATATCTCGTACATGATGAGTGACCACCTTTAAGTCACTGATTACCTTTAGAATTTCTACCTTCAGATCGATGACCCTTTTCAATACAACAATGACTGCTTCATATTCAAAAATATTATTAGTACACTCGAACTCCACATGACATGAAAGGATATGCTTATTGTTGCATGGGTCTATAAGCACATAACCAGCTCCAAAATTGTCCTGTACCTTTGAACCATCAAAATATAAAGTCCAAATATCATGAGCTACTAAGCTACTTCCTATACTACTATTACTATTATTGTTATGTACGTCTATATTACATGTTTCATTTGAACCAACTAGAGTACAAGGAAGGAGTTCCAGCTATGTATTGGCGGAATAGGTGACAGTTGCGCCTGATAACACCTAAGGTTGGTTTCAAGAAAGCAGTTCCCAAATATTAGATTAGAAAATGCAAGAGGCTTGTTGTGGCCCTCAAGTGGCGTCCCTATGTATTTCATATATGGCTCGGTTCCACCTGAATCTGGTTATTTTTGCCCTTATAGGGAATCCATAAATGAGACCAGTCCATCACAAAATACCCTTGTAACTTGCTAGACCAGTATCTAAGAAGAAGTACCTCATAGGCTTATGGAATATCCACAATTACAATATTTATACATTGATGAACTCGAACATCTTTTGATAATATGATAAGGACATTCTTAATTTCACTAATATCTTGGAAAAGAGATATATCCAACTAAATGACTTATGCATCAGTTTTTTCCCATTTAGCATTTATTTTATTTGCGAAAGATAATGGAATTACATTTATAGATGCACCAAAGTTGACTAAATAGTTATGGACATTATAATTAAAAATTTCAAAAATCAATAAAAACGAAGGGTAGAGAGTTTTAGGTTCTAATGTTACAACATTCACTACAGATTCAAGGAGATTAGAAGAGTTACCTAACACCTTTTGGGAGGAAGAATATTTATCACCTGTCAGAGGTTGTGAAAAGGTTTGGACAATAAGTTCCCGTTGGCCTGTGATCGTTACAAGATCATAGATAGAAATATTGGTCGTGTCCTCTTCATATCTCCCACTATGCTATAATCGACTGTTTCACCTATAGTAGGTGTTAGGAGTTTTATTTTTCATTTAATTCCCCTAAAGTAAATTATCAACTAAGGTTTGGAATCTCTTAGTTAAAATGTGTTTAGATTCAAGTTTCAACAATTTAGTGCAAAGTTAAGTACACAATGTTCAATCTCTACTTTTCCTAATCACACCAAACTAAGGTGAAAAAACTTATCAAATCAAATCCCTATCGTATTCAAACTTATCCTATTTCAATCACAACTTTATTAACTCATAAATTCACTCAAAGGTAAAATAAATAAATGAACTAATTTGCAAACTTCTCGAGAACTATAGCACAGATAATGTAAATCACTATTTATAAGAAATATGAGTTACTGCATAAGCAATTCAAACTACTGTGCATGCAAGATGAGTCTCAACCATTATGCAAACATTACCAACTATTTTTCACATGAGGCTATTTCTAATTACTATCTGAGAAATACTTATCACAACCTATTCACTACAATTTATCACTCAATAGTTCCAATGAAAATCTTCAATCCAAATAGAATATATTACTACTCAAACGTTCTAACTTCACTTTAAGTAATGGAAATCTCAACGAAAATAATAAAATCTTATTTGATCTAAGTAACAGGAATCTCAAATCAGACGAGACTAATTACCATTCAAAACTTCAATCTAGACAAAACTAATTCTAATCCAAACAATTGTAAGCTAAGGAAAATGGACAATCCAAACAAGACTGAGTCTAATCACCGAGTCTAATTCCCTGGGTGCATAAAACAATTCAAGAAGAATTCAAACTAATCTTCTTTATCATTCCTAGCATTCGACTCTGCAAAACTTACAGGAAACTAAGTAACGAAACTCAAAATCAATATTCTTCACTAGCTATGTCGACACACTTCAGATCTAAAATATTCTACAATTTGAAGTTTGTTCTAGCGTTAAAACTACTCCAATCAAACTCAAAAAATCACTCGTACACAGGAGCATTAACCTACAGTTCCAATCCAATCTTACTGCAATTATCCCGAATCTCAAAACTACACTACAATCTCCACAGTTAAGCGCGCTTAAGCCAGAGGTGATCTGGGTTGGGTGACCTCCCGGGAAGTCCTAGTTACCGCGTGCAAACTCTGGAAGTGATGATTGATGCTATGTGATTCATTTCACTAGTTTCAATCCCACTTCTTCACCCCTGTGAGCATCAATCGATGCAAAGAGTGCTAAGTGAACTATTCTAAAATCATGAGAAATTAGTCAGTTACAACTACCTCTCATGGAAATGGTCAAAGATGATTGACTTACTTAACGCAGTTGAATCCCAAAATGATATCTAATATAATGCACTACGGAAACCCCTCAATACTTAAATTCAAAAGAGTAAAGGGAACTCTTCTTGAATGGTTCATGAGGCACAATACTTGCTAAGGTTTTGCAAATGGGGTAGCAAGCTAAGTGGGATTGATTGTGGGGAAAACTCCATAGTTAAGCGCACTTGAGCCAGAGGCGATTTGGGATGGGTGACCTCTTGGGAAGTCTTGGTTACTAGGTGCAAGCCCCGAAAGTGATGATTGACGCTATGTGATTCATTTCACTAGTTTCAATCCCACTTCTTCACCCCTGTGAACATCACCCGATGTAATGAGTGCTAAGTGAACTATTCAAAAATCATGAGAAATTAGTCAGTTACGACTACCTCTCATGGAAATGGTCCCTGATGCAATGAGTGCTAAGTGAACTATTCAAAAATCATGAGAAATTAGTCAGTTACGACTACCTCTCATGGAAATGGTCATAGATTATTGACTTATTTAACACAGTTGAATCCCAAAATGATATCTAATAACCAATATCTCGTCACATTACTTCTAAGCACTCTGATATCAAAACATGATGCTACAAGATGCTGTATAGAATAAGAAATGTACATAATGCAAGATTATATAATGATTCCAACTCAGTTTTATGACAAAGTTATCAACCTCTATATTCATCCAAATTGAAAAACACTTTTTAAATATTCTTAATCATGAGAAATTATTCATGCATCGAAAACGTTAATCAATACAATCCTTTCTAGTTTGAAAAAATTTAAAGACAAGATATTTGTTCAAATCAAAGAAAAACAGAGTAAGCGCTTAAGTAAAAAATAGAAAATGGTGTCTCTAAGATCTAACCAATAAACTTCTTCAGAACAAGATCCACACTCCTAAATCTTAATCAAACACATTTCCTATAGTTTATATCAATTGAAAGACTTATTTCCAGCTGGTGGTGGGCCCTTGTCACTCCTAGAGCAAGTCTAAGTTAACTCAATGCTTTTAAAAACCAAAACTCATAACACTTATAGAAATTTAAGTGATGAATCAAAATGATGTATTATGGTTCAGCAAAACATGAGCTCAAATAGCAAGTACATCAAAGTCTCCAATGTCTCTTGAGCGTAAATATTCTTACAACAAAAATTACATAACAATCCTTCCCAAGCTAGCTTACCTATAGGGAGCATCGAGCTTTTATACAGTTCAGTCGATGAAAAATAGGCATAAATAATTAACTAGAAAAAATTAAACATAACTTCAAGGCTAAAATTAAGTTGTATGAAATCTTATTGAATAATCTTCAAATGGATCCCGGTTGAGCTCATCCTGATCATAGCATGATTGATGAAACTGATTCCTTTTGAGTATAAGGAGATCATTTATAGAACATCGAGGCTTTGACTAAACACCTGCTGCCAAATATAGTATCAAATCGAGATGCAAAATTTAGTATAGAATAACAATTCCACGAAAGGTTGTCTGATGTGCTATCCATCGATGTGCTGGAACCCTTGTTATCTATCCATATGTTGTCAGATTCTACGAGTCCATATAAGGACTAGTAAATAATAATCCAATGTCTATAACTCTGTTAATATCTACTTAAACTAATCAAAATCACATTACAACAACACTAAGTAAATATTCTACCTCCATTTGAAAAATAACGTGGTTTGGTAGTGATAGCAGGGTACAAAAGGACAAAAAAGGACTAAATATTGATAGGAACAATAGAATAGTAGGTGCAAAATAGGTACAAAAGTGGGGACCAACATCCTCCCATGCCTAAAAGGTTGCATGCCCTCATGCAGTTGTCATCTAATCATAAAAAATAGTGTATCCTAGGCTTCACATTCTCGCCGCTTTGACCAAGACTTCAAGACCATGAGTATCTTTCACCACTAACTTCTGAAAATACAAAGCTAGTTTCTGAGCATTAGGCCTCTTAGCAGGTTTCAACTGATTCAGCTTCTAGTTAACCAGGCATTTATTCCTTAAGACCAGTGCATCATTCTTAGAGACCAAGGAGAGGTTTGTGTCTCGATATTGTTCATTTACAGTCCACACATAATGAAATATGGTTTTGTATTTATGGGCCTTGTCTTTCAACTTCATATTATTCTTCTGTAGTTTGTCCATGAGCAACTGAAAATATTCTTCATTATGGGCTAAGGTGTTTTTGACCGACATTGCTAGTTGTTGAGAGTTGCTCCCACCATGATCTGACCCAGTGTTGCTTGTTTTAGGCTTAGATAGTCTTTCTTGTTTCTTCTTACCTAGACTTTTGTTGGATAGATTCTGAGGCAGTGAGCTACTCAGAAGATCCTGATCATTATCTTGTGGACCATCTCCCTCAAATAGAGGATCTTCTGCTTCTTCATTCACCAAAGGAGGTTTTTCATCCTCTTGTTTAGGAGAAGACAAAACGGTGACCAACTCCTGGTTTCGGGTACTAGAAATGGATAATCCATGTTTAGACATACTTCGAGTATAATGTCGACTCTGAGACACATTCAAATCCTCTACTGCTTTTCACACTGGTTTGGAAGGCACATATGCCCCTTTTCACTCTCCTTGGAAGTGTCTCCTTTTTCTTTTCTTAAAGGTAACATTGACCCTTTCACATTGTTTTCCTGTTTCTTCTACGACTGGCTCCACAACTCTTATGGAAGACTTTTTATGCTTATGTGACTGATATTCTTTAGTGGGTACTTCCTCATGGCCTAATTTTCCTTTATGTACTTTAATTTTCTTACATTTCTTCTTTCTCGATAGTGGGGCTAATTTTTCCATTGAAGTAATAGGGTTTACAAGTGTCTTTGGATATTTCAATGAACTGTTCTTTTCCATTGTAGATGTAGGCACCACTGCAGGACTATGATCCTATTGAAAACTAGAATCTAGTGGAATCTCAACCCCAAGGATTAAATTCTTCAACAGGGGACTGATAAGCCTTTGTCATCCTTTTACTTGAGTTTCCTCCCATGGAAAATTCTCAATCATAAAGTCTTCCCAATACTTCCACCGTTTACTTAACTTAGCCAAAACCAACATTTTTTATTAGACTATGATGACATACAACAGTTTCAGGGTTTTTACTAGTTGACTGAACTCCTTTAGCAATTTTATATAGACTCTTATGCAATAATAAAGGGAAATTAACTTCTTGACCTTCCGAAAAATGTAACAATAGTCTAACATGATAAAGAAAAATGGCAGCGTACCTACCTTCACAAGTAATAAAACTCTATAGCGTTGTAACAAGCGGATACCACTTTTCATCTAGGCAGCTATGCAAGACCCCTTTTGACCAATTCAAAGATTTATAGGCTGGTTTTAGAAATTTAGCATAGTCCGTTGGGTCGAGCAGCCCTCTTTTGAAAAATTTCTCACCAGATAACAAAAACCCTATCACTTTACTTATAGATTCTTCAGTGACTTTAAATTTTGAAATTCCGAATCTCTGCAACCTCTCCATTGAAGCTTTGAGAGAAAGACAAAGCAACTCTATCGTTATATCCATGAAATTTCAGGAAAAAACCTATCCATGCTTTCTCTTCAAACAATTATTTACAACTAGCATACTTTGGACTTCTTGAGAACTGAATGAAGGTGGGTTCATGATGATCTCCCCCCATGCCTAAGTTGAAGCAATTCCTAGAAGTTTTTTCTACAGAGAAAGGAGGTGTCATAGTTGTTTTCCTTCCCAACTTATCACTCTGAGAGGGACAATTACCGTGCTAGCGCCTTTGGCCCTAAATTAATTCAAGAAACAATGCTTGGAAATTTGGAATTACAACATACATGCATGATGGTAATGATGAATCAATGTTTGACAGGTGGCTTGTATGAGGCAGGATGAAGGGGAAAGGTAGTGGATAGAGTGGCAGTTCCAATGGAATAAGGGATTGGTTACTATAATGATGAATCGATAATTAGCATGTGGTCGCATAATTAAAAATGAAAGAAAGGGTAATGAGTACAAGACATTAAGTTAGATGTGAGAGGACAGTTAAACCATAGCAAGTATTGGAGACAGATTACCACTTAGCCTATTATACATACACTTCCAATATAGTCTAAATAAATAAAACATTCTTATACCTTGGTTTTGACTTTATTAATAGTCTAGAGCTCGAGAGAAAAATAGCAGTATTGATTTTGATCTTCAGCGAAGCATGATCTTCGTGACTGGTTTTATGATTATGAATTAACTCAGAACATCAGGATGATTTCAAAATATTGTTTCTCTACTATCCATATAAATTTTGGTGCTGATGAATATAAACTATCTTTGTAAAATTATTTTAGACTTTCCCACAGATTTTAAAGAGACCTTATAGTAGTTGTGCCTGATTTATCACAATGCCAAGTTGAGTACAAAATCCTTTGAACTGATTTGAAAAATGAACAAAAATGATTTTCTTGAATATCTCATACAACTTGACCAAAAACTTTTCCTTCTGATTATCATGCAAAATCTGAAACATCATCCCATGGATTTTGACCAGGCTTGGGATGATCATTGCCTGGGGAATTTCACTTTTAGAGAGTCTGAAAATGCACCAAAAGAAGACTCCAGAGTGTTTCTTTTCATACTTATTATGTTGAGCCCGAAAAATAATAATTTTTTTACTCAACAGATCCCTAGCTACTGCTACCTCATAAGTTTATCGAGCCTGAGTTAGCCACTGCTCAGGGTATTCCTTTTTATAGAGTCTGAAAAACCTGAAGTAGACTCCAAGGGGGTTTCTTTTCCGTCATTATTTTGCTGAGCTCGGAAAAGAATAATTTTTTACTCAACAGATCCCAAACTACCACTGTTCCATTAATATTTACAAACTTGGATCATTCTTTTCACGGAACATTTAATTTTTCGGAGTCCGAAATGTTCAAAGAAGACTCCAAAATGTCCCTTGCCATAAGTAATCGGCCAAGTCTAGTTAAAGGAATAAAATTACCCTTGGCAGATTTCCCCTTTATTCTATGTGAGTTGTGGGGGAAAACAAAAGAGTCACCCCACTTGTTATTTTATACTATATACATAAATATAAATATACACATATAAATAAAATCAGTTTGAAGAGCCAACAGGTGCTGGGTCCTTTTCTTGAACCAACTCCATTTCTGGATCTCGCATTACTTCCTTAAAAAATTATTGGCAAGTGAGTGGTCGGTGGTATATCTTCAGTCGATGACCATTCATAAAAAATGGGGTTTGATCAACATCAATGGTTTTTATTCTAACAAATCCATTATCGAAGACCTCTACCACTTCATAAGGTCCCAACCACCTAGTTGAGAATTTCCCTTTAAAATGTTTAAATTTACTATCATATAACAATGCCCAATCTCTTGGTTGAAAGACCTTTTTCTTAATATACTTGTCATGCCACCAGGCTCTCTGATCCTGTACTAACATTTTCTATTGAAATGCATCCTACCTGATTTTGTCAAGCTCATTCAGCTATAATAACCTTTGCTCCTAGGCTTCATTCAGATTCATTCCCAATTGAATGGTGGTTTTGAATGTTTTTACCTGAAATTCAATGGGAAGTAGCACTTGTTTTCCATATACTAACTCATAAGGATTGTTTCCAGTCACATTCCTCCAAGTTATTTAGTAATCCCACAATGCCTCGGGTAGCTTGTCAGCCCACTCATCATGGTGAAGCTGAATTGTCTTAGTGAGGATAGATTCCAAGACTTTATTTGTAGATCCCACTTGTCCATTTGCTTGGGGGTGGTATGGGGTAGACTTTCGATGCTTAATCTCATATTTCTCAGTAATTTCCTTCACTATCTTGGACGTGAATTGTGTGCCTTGATCTGTAACAATCTCCCTAGGCACCCCAAACCGAGTGAAGATATCCTCAAAAAGGAAATCTACCACTTCTTTCTCAGAAGTATAATATAAAGCCTTGGATTCTACCCACTTCGTCCCATAATTAGTGCAAACCAATATGTATCTCTTTTTCTTAGACATGGGAGAGATGGGTCCCACAAAATCCAACATCCACTTCTCAAAAGGTTCCACTAATATCTTCGTTTGGATAGGCTTTTCATCTGCCAGAATTGGCCCCCCTATTCTCTGACAGGCATCACAACTCGAAACAAACTTTTTGGCATCTTTGAAAAGAGTGGCCTAATAATAGCCCACATGTAGGACCTTATAGGTTTTTATTTTATCTACAAAGTGCCCACCACAGGGCTCATTGTGGAAATCCTTCAGAACATCAAACATCTCATCTTCCTGTACACATCTTCTCATAATCAAATCGGGTCCTGTGTGGAACAAGTCCCCATCTATCCAAGAATAAAGGGCACTCTAGTGCACAATGTTGTGTTTTTCCTTGTTGAAAAGATTATGGGGCAGCCTCCCTGTCACCAAGTAGTTATCCATGTCAGCGAACGAGGGAGTCAATGTTGAAACAACAAACAAATCTTCATCTGGAAATTCATCCAAAACTGGTATTAAAGCTCTATCTTAGGCAGTGTTCATTCGGGATAAGGAATCTACGGCCAAATTGTCTCATCCAGGCTTGTCAATCAAATTAATGTTAAATTCTTGTAAAAAAAAGTAAGCATATTTTAATTCTTCCATTAGTAATAGGCTTATTCATAAGAAAACTAATGGTAGTGTTAGTTTCAGTCTTCATAGCATGTCACCAGGGATCAAAATGGGCTCTTACTATGTCTAGTTTTTAGAGATGTTTTGCACGTGAGTTTCAATGCAAATCATATCCTAAGTATGTTCATTAGAAGCAGCTCAGAAATATCTTTTGAACGGTATATTACACGCTTGAAACTGGTTCCTGGATTAGAAGATATGATTGAAATGAATGATTGATTCTTGGTTATGCATGTTTTGAGGTCATTTGCTGCACACAGTGACAAGTTTACGAAAAAATAGTTTCTAAAGTAATGGACATGAATTTTACAAAAGTGAAAGAGGTTTTTGTCAATAACATACCAAATAACAAAAACCTCCTTCAGTTTATGCACAAGTGTTACTATGTGGGAGATATGCAGTGATATTTGAAGCCTACATTAAAACAAAACAAATTTTGCATTTGTTTTACTGTTTTAGTCATTGTAGTGTGGCGCCAGTTTACAACAGATGGAAAGTAATTTTGAGAAACCCAAGGAAGTTTTGTCAACCACAAGCCCTATAACAAAAACCTCTTTCATTTTATTCGCAGGTGTCATGAATTGGAATATTTTATTAGATATTTACAGCCTAGTTTTATAGATTTAAATATTTAGTGATTTTCTATTTTAGAGATTATTTTGTGGCACAGATTCCGAGCAACTAGAAACAAATTTCCAAAAATTTGAGAGAGGTTGTTCTAAAAAATGAACTTATCTACAAAAACTCTTGCAGTTTTGTAACAGGTTTTATGGTTCAAGACATACGAGTTCATCTTTACGCCCTATTTTTAGAAATTCGGTCCAAATTTAATGTAACTGATTCTATCTTGAGGGAGATGGTTGAGATCAACTCCATTAGTACAAGGATGAGCTAATTGTATATATTTTATGAATTTCAGAGTGTAAAGGGTTCAAATTTTTCAACAGAGGAGAGATGCTTTAGACTGTGTAAAGATTTTCTGAATATTATTTTTAATGGAGCAGTTTCTATCTTTTAGATTTGGTACCCATCACGGTGTTTAATGTCCAACATGTGTTTGTTTTTCTCATAAATTCACTTACATACTTTGTTTTTTCTGATAATTATTGTTACAAAATTATCTAAGGGAAGTGTTAGGAATCCATCCATGCACGATGCTCCTTTCACAATGATTTTGTTGTTAAATGTAGTGGTTATCTTTGCAGAATCCATCCTTTGTTAGATGCTCTGTTGAGTAACCCGGTGTTTCTTTTTCTTCTAATGCTGCCACTGTAGATCCATCCCTTGATTGATGCCTGTAGTGCATTGGAATTTCTCCTCTTTCCTTCTCTTGTTTACATCTTTTATCTGGCTAAACATTGCACTTACTTTGCCCCAAGTTTTCCAGTAGAAACTAGCCTCGATTTCATAGCCCAATGGTCCCTTCTCTTGCTGTTTTCGACCCTCAACTTTCAATAAAATCCATGTACTTCATAGCTAGCCTAAGATTCACTTATTGCAGCCAAATTTTGTTGGCAATGAGAGAGCCCTCTCTAGTCTGGCAGGGCTAGATGCCAGATTGAAAGCTTGGTCTGTGGTTACCTCGAAATTGCCTCTTCTCAGCCTTGAGGTTAATTTGAGTGCTAACAGGTAGAATGATCAGTTTGGATGAAAGTCTCATAACTAGTAATATAATGCCTACATTTGTTAATGGCATGAACCACTGCTAATATTTCATTTCCAGTAACTGTATAATTTAGCTTTGTAGGTGAAAGATTCTTGCTAACAAAGTAAATAGATTAAGGAAAGTCATCCTCCCTTTAAACCAACACAACTCCAAGAGCAGTTTCTGATGCAGTCATGCAAATGTGGAATGGGAGAGACTAGTTAGGCCCCCACAATACCAGAGCAATGGTCAATTTATCCTTTAGTTCCTGAAAAGCATTCTGATAGTTAGTGTCCCATAAAATACCAACATCTTTGGTAAGCAATTTAAACATAGGTGCTGCAATTTTAGTAAATTTTTTGATAAATCTCCTATAATACCCTGCATGTCCAGATAAACTTCTTACCTCTTTTTGTGATGTGGGAATTAGAATATGTGATATTACCTCTATTTTCACAAGGTCAACTTTTATACCTTCATGTGATACGTGATGTCCCAAGACAATCCCCTTAGTACGCATAATTTTTCATTTAATGCTACTAAGTGCCAAATGAGCTTCTTGACAACAAATCAATACCTTTTCCAAGTTCCCCAAGCCTTGATGAAAATCATCCCCATATACCATGAAGTCATCCATATAGAATTCTACACAATCATGTATCAAATCAGAAAAGATAGCCAAAACAAATCGCTGAAAAGTAGCTGGAACATTACATAAGCCAAAAGGAAGAACTCGATAGGAATAGGTTCCCATGGGTAGGTGAAATTGGTATTTTATTGATCTTATGGGCCTATTTTAATCTGATTGTAACTACTCTATCCGTCCAGAAAAGAAAAATAAATTTTCTCTGATAATGTATCAAGTACCTGATCAATAAAAGGTAAAGGAAAATAGTCCTGCAAAGTAGCCTTATTCAACTCTCGATAGTCCATGCAGATTCACCATTTCCCATTTTTCTTTGGGACTACCACCAAGGGTGATACCCATTTGCTATCGGAAATAGGATAAATGAAATCTACACTTAAAAGTTTCTGCAATTCATCCTTAACAATTTCTTTTAGAGCTGGATTCATTCGTCTTTGTGGCTGCCTAACAGGTCTAATTTCTTCATTTGTATAAATGTGATGTATATAAGTGTCTGGATGAATACCTTTCATGTCCAAATAATCCCAAGAAAATTCTCCAGACTACTTTTGAACCATACTCAATACCTGTTGTTTTTGTTTTGTACTTAATTCCGTCCCAATATACAATGTTTTTCCAGGGCTATTTTCAATGGGTTTGGTACTGACTTCGCCATTTCATTCTAAAGATTCCATAGTGAATGATGCAAATACAATAGGGTGACAAGTCTCCTAAAATTCATTGCTAAAAACATGATGATAACCATTAAAAGAAATAGGATAATCGATGCAATTAATATCAGACAAAAACTGCTACAAAATATGTTCCTCTGATTGTTCCTGAAGTCCCCTTGATTTCTCTAAAGTTAATAAGGGAAGCATACAATATTCTTCTCCATAAGGGCTTTCTAACCAAAGGGGTACTTCTGTGGCCATTTGGGCAGGTGGAAAAATAGTTAATGCCTGATTTTGTAGTCCATTAGAAATAATCATTTCCCCATTTCTGCACCCAATGACAACATCGACGGTGGCCAGCCAAGGTCGACCTAAGACTACTGGGTGTCCGGTTTAGAATTATTTGTAGAAATTACAACAAAATCAATTGGATATTCCTAGGAAGCTATGGTTACCACTATGTCTTCTAGGATCCCCACAAGTTTAACAATGGATTTATCTGCCAGCTCCAACACTATGGGTGTAGGCCTAACTCCTTGTAGTTGTAGTAATGTCATGGTATCAACCGTCATAGCATTGATGGCTGCTCCTAAGTCTACAAGGGTGTTTGGTAAAAGAGTTCCATTTATTTCTATTGTGACTACGGGGTTCCTTGGATCATTATATTTCAACGGCAAACCATATATCATTTCTGTCATTTGGCTCATTATTTTAACATTCTGGTTTTTGTTTTTCTTTCTTCCTGGATTTTTGATGCAAAGATCCTTAATGATCTTGGTGTAAATAGGAATGTCCTTAATAGCTTGGAGCAAAGGTATTTTTATAAAAAACATTCCTTAATTTGGATTCCAAATCATATTCCATGGGAGTTTCAATTTTCTTGACAAGAAATCTTTACAGATAAGGAGGCTCCCTTGGTTCTTCTAGTTCACTATTTTTTTGATTTTCTGTTTGTTGGTGATTTTTATCCTCGAGTTAGCTATTTTCCTTGATCTTAATTGAATTTCATTGGTATGGACAACCATAATAACATATTAAGGAAAAGTTTATAATTCCATGTTTTGCACAGGTTGTGGAGGTTTATTATTGGGGTTAGCGACAGATTGTGCAGGTAGCTAAGTTGAGCGAGGTGGATTAAATGATTGTTGTGCCTATTGTGGGGGTGAATTAGAGCTTGAAGGTAGTGGTAGGAGTTGATGCAATGGAGGTAATGGCAACGAGGGTTGCTGATAATAGGCTAGGTTATACCCTTGTTGAAATGGAGGAATATTAGATGTGTAAGGTATGTTAGGTGTGCAATGATACTGGGAGTATGGTTGATTTTGAGGTTGGAATACATTCCCATAAAAATTTTCTCTCCATCCCTAGTTCCAAGGTGAGTTTTAAGGTGGTTGTGGAGGCCATGAAGGGTATGATGGTTGAGAGTTCCATGACTGATTTTAAATACTTGTGAATTAGGTTCTTGATAATTGTTTTGGTTTGGCCTTCTCCACACTGGCTTCCTATTTTCTTGTGGTAAATCATTAGTTTCGGCACCTCCTTTGTAAAGGGCTTGCAGTCTAGGAAGGGATGGGAATTTCTTAGTGGTTTTCTCTTGTGTACAAATTCCACACACCTCAACCACATTAATAGGACATTCCCTTTCAGCATGCTTACACCTGCATTTCAGACAAAAAATTGCCAAGGCAACTTTTTCCTCTTCTTGTTTTCTTTTAATTTTTAGTGTATCAAGTTGGTCACTAATGGTGTTTAAGATATCTGTTTTGAAATTTTCCAGAAGGTTTCCCAACTCAACCCTAGTGACAAAATTTTGTATATATTTTGAATTTTTAGGCACATAATCTCTTGAATTGTCCTGTATTCTTTTTCCTACTTTAGCTTGACTTCTAGAATAGGTTCGACATAATTCAACTATTTCAGCAAAAAGGTTTTTTTATAAATGTCACTAGAACCTAGGAGATTAAGTGTTTCAATGCACTCTTCCCTTAACCCCTTCAGAAAGACAGTCCTAATGGTTCTTTCATCTAAGTTTCCCACCTGTGACTTATGATAGTTATAGAGGAACCTTTCCAGGTACTCCTCCAAACTCTCATCTTTCATTTGTTGCATCCTAAATATATCATTAACATCTCTACTTTTATAGTAGTCTTGATATTTCTTAAGGAAGACAAATTTCATGTCATCCCAAGAGTAAATGGTGTGCTCTCCCAGGCTCATGAACCATCTCAGGGCTGAGTCTTTTAAGGTGGTAGGGAATAATTTAAGCTTGTGTGCATCATCATAATAATTATAGCTTCTGCAAAGAATATCGAATTCAAATAAAAACGTGTTAGGGTCTTCAGAAGACATACCATGAAAAAGTGGAAGAGATGCCAAGGGTATGTTCTTCATAGTGATATTTCTAGTAATGTCCAAAATAGGAAATCCAAAAGTTGATTCTGCATCATCTTCTTGCTCCTCAAGACCTCCTCTTGGTCCATCCCTCTGATCATTGTTCCCTCCAAATAAGGTGTGTATTTTTCATTATTTCTAGGATTTTCCCCATTGTTTCTATTTTCCTCCCTTCCTCCATTGTTAGCCATTTTTAATATAGGTTCAAAAGTAGGCTTTGATGCAGTGGTTCAACTAGCAGAAGACTTAGCTGAATTGAGCATAATGTCACTATGCCCTAGATCCCTGCGAGGTCCTCCTACTACTAATTCCACTCATGGAATTAGCACCGACCTTGTACCTACAGTGGTTCCCAAAACAATTTTTACTTCATGTGGTACAATTTGTGGTTGTTCAGCCCCCTTTTGATGCAGTATTTCTTTTACTGCCACCTTGCTGCTAGTGCTTCCTCCCTCTCTGATACATGTATAACGATTAGCTGAATTAGTTGGGGGTGTTTTTGTGGGACCAAATATTCCTAAAAATGCTTTTGTGCTTGAAATAAATCTACCTTTGCTATCCCTAGGCCTACTTTTACTTTTACGCATAAGAAAAGAAAATACTACAAATATTCATCAAAGACAACCATAATTTGGAGCAACCCCACCATAGTGGATGCATGGCTCTTCACTCACGTCTCATTATACACTCTTCGCCCTTTGATCGTCTTGCAAAATATTCAACACTGATGAATTTTAAAGAGATTGTTACCTGGACCGTTTGCAACTCCCCGACAACGGTGCCAAAAATGTTAGGAGATTTATTTTTCGTTTAATTCCCCTAAATTAAATTATCAACCAAGGTTTGTAATCTCTAAGTTACATTGCGTTCTGTTTCAAGTTTCAACAGTTCAATGCAAATTTAAGTACAATATGTTCAATCTCTACTTTTTCCTAATGAAAACAAAATAAGGTGAAGAAACTTATCAAATCAAATCACTATCCTATTAAAACTTATTCTATTTCAATCACAACTTTATTAACTCGGAAATTCACTCAAAGGTAAAGTAAATAAATGAACTAATTTGCAAACTTCTCGAAAACTAAAGCACAAATAATGCAAATCATTGTTTATAAGAAATATGAGTTACTGCATAAACAATTCAAACTGCTGCACAGGAAAGATGAGTCTCAACCATTATGCAAACATTAATAACTATTGTTCACACGAGACTATTTCTAATTACTACCTGAGAAATACTTATCATGGCCTAATTACTCCAATTTACCACTCAACTGTTCCAACAAAAATCTTCAATCCAAATAGGACATACTACTGCTCAAACGTTCTAAATTCACTTTAAATAATGGAAATCTCAACCCAAATAATAAAATATTATTTAATCTAAGTAACAAGAATCTAAAATCATACGAGATTAATTACCATTCAAAACGATATTAGGCTTATGCTAATTTCAATCTAGACAAAATTGATTCTAATCCAAAGGATCATAAGCTAAGGAAAATGGAAAATCCAAACAAGACTGAGTCTAATTCCTAGGATGCATAAAACAAGTCAACAAGAATTCAAACTAATATTCTTTATCCTTCCTAGCATTTGAATCTGAAAAAAATCACAAGAAACTAAGTAACGAAACTCAAAATTGATATTCTTCACTGGATATGTCAACACACTTCAGATCTAAAGATTTTACAAATCGAAGTTTGTTCTATATTTAAAACTACTCCAATCAAACTTATAAAATCACTCGTACATAGGAGCATTAACCTACAATTCTAATCCAATCTTACTGCAATAATGTCGAATCTCAAAACTAAATTACAGTCTCAATCAATAACCAATATCTCGTCACATTACTTCTTAGCACTATGATATCAAAACACGATGCTACGGGATACTGTATTGAATAAGAAATGTACAAGATGCAATATTATATACTGATTCCAACTTAGGCTTATGAAAGAGTTATCAACCTCCGTATTCATCCAAATTGAAAAGAACTTTTTAAATATTCTTAACCATGAGAATGTAATGGAGAAATTATTCATGCATCAAAAATGTTAATCAATACAGTCCTTTCTGGTTTGCAAAGATTTAAAGACAAGGTATTTGTTCAAATCCAAGAAAAATGAAGTAAGCACTTAAGTACATAATAGAAAATGGTGACTCTGTGATCTGACTAGTAAACTTCTTCAGAACAAGATCCACACTCCTAAACCTTAATAAAAAATATTTCCTGTAGCCTATATCAATTGTAGGAATTGTTTCCAGGTGGTGGTGGGCCCTTTCCACTCCCGGAGCAAGTCTAAGTTAACTCAATGCTTTTCAAAACCAAAACTCATAACACATAGAAATTTAAGTGCCCAATCATAATTGTGTATTAAGGTTAAAAAAAAAATGAGTTCAAATATCAAGTACATCAAAGTCTCCGATGTCTCCTGAGCATAAATATTCTTACAACAAAAATTACATAACAATCCTTCCCAAGCTAGCTTACATATAGAGAGCATCAAGATTTTATACAGTTAAGTTGATGAAAAATAGGCATAACTAATTAACTAGAAAAAGTAAACATAACATCAATGCTAAAATTAAGTTGTATAGAATCTTCTTGAATAATATTCAAATGGATCCCAATTGAGCTCGTCCTTATCGTAGCGTGATTGATGAAATATATTCCTTTTGAGCATAAGGAGATCAATTCTAGAACACCGAGGCTTTGACTGAACACCTGTTTCCAAATAGAGTACTGAATCGAGATGCAAAATTGAGTACATAATATCAAGTCCATGAAAGTTTGCTTGATGCTTTGTCCATCAATGTGTTGGAACTCCTGCTACCCCTCCATATGTTGTCAAAGTCTGTGATTCCATATAAGGATTAGTAAAAAATAATCTAATGGCTATAAGTATGTTAATATCTACTTAAACTAATCAAAATCACATGAAAACAACACTAAGCAAATATTCTACCTCCATTTAGAAAAGCGTGGTTTGGAAATGATAGCATGGTACAAAAGGATAAAACAGAGTAAATATTGATAGGAACATTAGAATAGTAGGTGTAAAATATGTACAAAAGTGGGGACAAACAACAGGCAATGTTGAAGTGTCTGGGTGAGTGCCTTTATTTGACACTTTTAGAGTGTTAGACTTACTCTTGTTACCGGAGGAAGTGTTCTTGGACTTAGTTGTATCTCCAGACTTTCTCTGTGCATTCTGAGCGGAATTGATTGGTGGTGAGATTCTTTTTAGGAACTTCTCTTTTAATTTATGTCTTGTCAATTCTTATTCAAATTTAGGTGCTTTAATCCTTAAACTATATCAAACCGTCTACTTCTAAGGAGGGGGCTCACTTTAGGGTGGCTCTTAACCATTCTTCTTGTTAACATTGTAAATACATTGAAATATGTTCACTGCATGTCTAGTACTTTTTCTTTCTTCAGCCGCTGTTGGTTCTTCTATTTCTTTTGTTTGTTTTTCGCACTCATCTGCTAATAGAGTATCTGCTATATGTGCAGCCATAGCATTCATGTTGTGGTTCCATTGAGGGAATTTCTTCTATGATTGTTATTCCTGGTGGAAAGAGCAATAATTATCCATGTCGATACTTTCTATATTCATCACAACATTCAATCTTTGGGAAGACTTGGCGGGATGATTTTTGTTGTTACTATTATTCCTTCAAAATGGGAAGGACTTGGGAGGCTTACTGCTAGTATAAGTCTCACTCGACCTTTTCTTTAGCTATGAGATTTCATTGGTATGTGTCTTTACCATCCTAGTCAAGCTTTTGATGTTTGATGATTCCTTTTCTTTAGCCTTACTAGAAGAAGGCTATGATTTCCTACTAGTTTCTTTGGAGTCTTTTGATTCATCATCATCCATAATAACTCCAATTGTGTGCAAATCACTCTCATCAGTGATCGATTCCACAAATTTAAATGAAAATGTTGCCTTTGTGTCTCTTTTTACGAATTGGTAAATGCTGGTGGGAAAGGTAGTTGTGTAATAATCAATAGTGATTGAATTTTGTGGTTACATGCATGGGGGAAACTTTTTAAATACGTGATTGAACTTTTCATTAAAATATTTCACCTTCTCCTTTTCCCTTGTCTTTCTGTTTCCAAGCTCTTTTAGTAACATGGCAGGAGTCTTGTCATCAACAAATTTCTCAATAAATAACTTCTGAAATTCCATCCAAATTAGGATCAAATTGATGGATAGAATGTGGTAGCATGTTGCCACTCACGTATAAGGGAAAATTCTACAGGCAACATCATTATACCTCACTTCCAACATTCGTAGATTTGTGTAAAAATCATCAAGGTGATCTTCTGCCTTCGTATTCTTATCTTGATCGTACTTTGATAACAACTTTTCTAGATGTCTAGGAACCTTATGGAGAATGTGCAGAAGAGCAAGAGGCCCTTGGGTCATTCAATCCAAATCTTGGTCGACCATGTTCTCGTCTCTATATTCCTCCTCCTTATCAAAATCCAAGGAATCTTCTCCTTCACTCTCTAGGCCATCAAATATGTCATCAGAAAGAACAACGTCACGCTTGTACCCTTTGTTAAGAGGTGGAAGATGATATTAATGTACTGTATCATCTGCAGATTCGGTTGACTCTTTGAGAGTGGAAAAGACCAAATCTTCCACTGTAGAAACTAATATATCAATATTGGTTATTTCTTTCTTCTTCGGAAAATGTGGGATATTTTTCACTCCAGGAATTAGTCTGTTAGCCTTTGCGTACCGATGGGTTATAGGTCGAATTTCCTAGATCTACTCGTAGGTAACCTCACAGGATGATTCCAGGCCAGGATAAGAAGATCCTCTTGCTTTAGGGATTGGAGTCAGAATGGTACTTAGAATGTTTCTACCTTGTATAGAAGATGAATGATTTGGGTGTGTAGGGTTATCAACCATAAAAAAATGTTTTCCCTCCTTCTAGTGCCAGAATGTTGATGGTGTTGGATACCACCAACATACATGGGATCTCCCTAATATAAGGTTGCAACTAGACATCACACCGTTCATTGTAGGAGTCACATCCAAAATATGACCCAACTACCATTTACGTAAAGATATGCCTTGACTTTAGCTGTTAGCAAGAGAGAGAAGCACACATGTCCTTTTGAATGAGTAAGTTCTTATTCATTGTGAGTGTTCGATTTTCATGGTTCTCTTACTGCAGAGGGGGAAATAAAGTGAGCCTCTAAGAGAGAAGTAATAGTACTACCCTAATGGATATGCATATAAATGAGAAAGAATTGTCTAACATCAAGAAAAACAATTCACAAGGATGAGACGATCATTATAGCATTAACACATTTCCAACAAGAAGCACCGAAGTCACCGAAATAGTTCAATTACCCCACTATAAATGAAAGCAAACATGAAGCCATAAACATTCAAAGAATAGTCTTATAAATATTCACAATCCATGTTTGAAAATATGTTGGCCTGGAAGGATTCGATATTAAGCAAAAGTCCTAAGATACATAAATACAATGAACATCACTAGCTCCAATAGTGGATTATTAGAGCCACTACTTTCTCCCCAAGAGTACTAACCTTGTCTCACTAATGTGTTGTGGGAGAAGTCAATGTTAAAATTCATTTACATGAGAAATGAGGACCTATTTATACCTTGAGGTATGACCTTTCACATCCTAATCAGTCTTGACTTTCCAACTTCTAGTGACCTATGGACTTCTACAACCTTTGGAATTCCAAATGAATTTTGGAATTACATATGAAATTTGGTGTTACATGTCTTTTGAACTTCCATGACTGTTTAGTTCATACATGACTCTTGGACTTCCACTTATTTGTCTTTACAATGATTACAACAATGCATTATGACTTCCACATCATCATGTGATGAAACTTTACATATCACTATCTTTGATGACATGGACTAATAATGACTGATGGCATGGAATTTCTCCAGTAGTGACATGGATGCACCTTGTATCTTCATTCTTTAAGCATATTTGATCATGGATGTCTCTACCCTCTAAAGGGTCTTTGATTGAATGGAGTCTTTAGGTGCTTTGATAATCAAGATTCAAGTGCATTCTTCATTCTTTCCATGCTTCCTTTGTTTATATTCTTTGTCTGATCTTCCTCATGTGTGCTTGTCACAATGTTTTCAGAATACCTGTATCTACAATCACTCATGATGAGCAACCATTGACGTGAAAATCTCTTATTCTATCATGTTTTATGTTTATTTTTTATTCATTCCTTTTTAGTGTACTTAAAGGAGGTAAAAGGAGCTCTAGGGTGCATGGGCGCACTCTCAAAGGACGAAGGTCTAAAGAGGGGAGGCTTCATGGCTTCGGCATGCACTCATGCACTCAAAAGAGGGAGGCAGTCAAGGCAGGGAGTAGGGCACAAGTCTGAAGGATGAAGGGGAAGGCTTCAGGCTTCCCAAGTGAATTGTGCACTCAAGGGAGAGATGGAGGGCATATGGTGCACTCCTTAAGGTTGAAGTATGAAGGCTTCAGGCCTTCAGGGTGTGCTCATGAGCTCAAGAGGCCTAAGAGGGCATTTCACACAAGTATGAAGGTTGAAGGAAAGAGATTCATGCCTTCACAGTGTGCTCATGCACTCAAGGGATCTATAGGGTGCATGGAACAATGGGGAAGGCTGAAGGGTGGAGCTAAAGGCCTTCAAGGTGCACCTATTCATCTAAGGAGGGTGCACTTCTTCGAGTCGAAGCAGTGCGCTCAATGAAGACTTAGTCTATAGGAGGGCACAATTGATTAAGGAAGGGGAAAAATGCTTAAGGAGTGTGCCTTGTGCCCTCAGAGCATGCATGGTGCACTTCCAAATGAGGAAGGATTCCCATCAAGGCTTCAGAGTGCACTCATGTGATCTTGGCCTCAATGGGTTTGTTTTGAAACCAATTTTTTTTAAGTCTGAGACATAGGGTGAGGGGTGAACAAGATGAGTTTGAACATAAAACCATGTGCGAAACATACCAACTCATCAAGACAACTTAGAAATTTTTTAACAATAATGAATACACATCAAAACACCACTTTCTACACATTCCCCAAGTATAACATGTGAAGTGTGTGCGATTGTGACCCAAAAGTGTCATTTTATGACCGAAAAAAAGTTACGCCCATGAAATATACTTAAATATGATCTAATAAATGTAACGACACTTGAGACCATTCAAGGACACTTGAAATAGATAGTGTAACATGAAAAGACATTTGATGATCAAAGTGACATTAGGTACGGCGGTGATAGTAGGCTCCAAAATTCGAATGTAGTGAAATTTTTGGAGGGTGTTGTAGCAATGAAAACACATGGTGACACATTGAGTGGACTTCAGATTCTCTATTCGAAAACAACTTTTGTTCAAGGGTCAAACCTTCAGGAAGTATTGATTTCCTCAAGTTCCCCCTTTCGACCAAGTTTTATACATAACATCTCACTTTTCTCTACTTGGTTGAACATACGTACAAAAGATACACCATATCATAATTGTTTCAATCTGGGAAGGGTAATATGTGTGATGAATTCATGATATTCAGAGTATGATTTTTCATTTCTAGTGTTGCTCCACTACCAACATGCCTGGAAAGTACCCTGACGGAGTCACTTCAAGAGCATAAACATTGATTCACTGCCAGGGAGCCTGGACAATATGCATTTCTTTCATGTTTCTAGGACTTTCATCCAAAAACTAGTAGGGATTTGACCCTCACTTCAATAGCTACAGGATCTTTGACCTCAACAAATTTGTGAGAAACTCCACAAAAAAGGTCACACAACAACCCAAATTTCCTACTACTAGCCTCAACCTGCACATCAACTATATCAACCTTGTTAGGGAAACCTATGCCATTGAAATAACCCTCCAAATGGAATTTAATATTCTCATTTTCCCTTCCTAACAAGTCGTCTAGTCCTTATTTATTATTGACCCCTTCTTTGATATGTCACAGCTTGATTAGGCCTACAAAACTAGCCTTTCATCCTCCCAAAACTTGTCACCATAGAGCTCGACCCTACCTACAATAGAATTAAACTTTAACCCTATTTCATGAAGATATTGTGCACTAAAACACACCCAGAATAGCTCCTCCACTTTGCTTCCAACACCTACTCCAAACTCAGCTAAAAAGTTCCTGACAAATGATCCAAACTAGACTTCGTTCTCTCATTTGTCTTGTCCTCTAGGAGTTGCAGCCAATTCATATGTCTCCCTATGATTGTTGCACTTTTGGATTCTGAGAATGAGGTCTCTCATCATTCATATTTTAATATTTCATGTGGTAATGAATAGCCCATGCTTGGGCCTTCTTTAAGTCAAGACGACCCTTCATCTTGTGCCACAATTTCCCACACAAATTTAAAAAATTAATAACTCCATTTCTAAAATGTATCATGGTGCTTGAAGTTTCCCCGATGTCCTTTTAGGGTCATGTTCCATCTCCATGTGCAAAGTCATCAATTCTCCTCATGGTTTTAGCTGCACGCCTTTGGGTACAAAACCCCAACCTTGGGTTCTAATCCCACAAATCACTTTTTTGTGCCCATTTCTCCAAAACCATATAGCATAGGATTTGGAGTACCTCCCAATATACAAATATCAACAATCCCTCTTAGTGACGAAGATAATTCCAACACTAGGAAGTCTCCATCATCATTACCGACAACACTTGTTAGGTCCCTATAATACTAGTGATTCCCCCATTACTATTGTAATTGTATCCATTATTAATATTATTGTGCCCCTATTGTCCCCATATTGTTATTATTGTGCCCCATAGAATCCCTCTATTGTTATTTTTGCGCCTTTATATTATTATTGTTAGGTTGGCTTGGTTATATTGTGACCCCATAGACTCCTATATATAGAAAGGAGGTTTTGTCATTTGTATCATCCAAGAATTGTTCATTTATGTAATGTAAAGGAGGTTTCCCCCTCAAAGAGGCTGAATTCTAAGGCGTTGATCTATATTTTCTATCTTTTTGTGAGCTGGTTTCATAACATTTGGTATCAGAGCTTTGGATTCTAGGGTTTTGCTGCTGCAAACAGGTCATCATGGAATTTGTGCTATAATATATATATATTTTCCTGCGATGTTTCAGACGCTATAAAAAAACCCATTTGGACCGAAATCGTTCTGAACCTCGGGTCTAAATTTCAGAGATTTTTGTGCTATATTTATGGAGATATGATCTAAGGAAGTTGGCCTTTTCACAGACTCCCAAATTACATTCCAAACAGGGTACCTGGGGAAAATCCTCATAACTTTTATTTTGAGCATCAGATTACAGTTTCATAAGAAGTTACAGAAATATGATAGACTGTATATTTTTATATATATTTTTTAGATCCGAAGGTCAAAACAGTGACACATGGCACTTCATATAAGTTCGCTCTTCTAAAAAGGTATATAATCAGGTCATCTTGGGATATTGTGCATAACTCTTTCTTGGAGAATCTAAATTTGATCATACTGGTGGCATTGGAAAGAGGACACAGAGGGCTACTGCATTTCGTAATTTAAGAATTGGATGATCCGAAATTACAGAGATACATCAAATTCAATATCAAGCTCCTACAAAGTGAAAAAGGTGTGTAGTTTTTTTTAATTTTTGCATAATCTTGGTTTGAAAATTTAGTTTGAAGGAATTAAAAGGGCATAGTAAAGCATTATTATTGGTAATTGATGCCTCGAGGAAATAAAATGCAAACACCTAGTAAGCGGCCTGAAATCTCTAGCATGACTCATGAAGAAGAGGAATAAATGCAACATGATATATCAAAATTATGAGACCAAGTGCAACAAATGTCACTTGCACAAAAAGTAACAAAATCTAAGATGGATGGTTTAAGGAAAGATGTAGAAGCTAAGATGTATGGTGTGGAAGCTAAGATGAATGATGTGGAAGCTAAGATGGACGATTTGAAGATAGATTTGAAGACATGCATGGAAGATTTGAAGACAAATTTGACAAAGTTTCTACAAGAAATGCTTACTAATGGTGAAAGAGTATTAAAGGAAACTCATAATGAGAACAAAATAAATGTTAATCATGATTTCATAGACTCTAATGTTGGATCAAAGAACCACCATATTCCAAAAATCGACATGAGGAAGTTTGATGGCAAGAATCCCGCAACATGGATACTACAGATGGAGCAATTTTTCGATCTCCATAATGTGCAAAACACACAAAAGGTACGTATTGCAACTTTATATTTGGAACCAAATCAATTTGTATGGTATCGATGGCTTTGCTCTTGTAAAAAAGTTGTCACTTGGGCAATTTTTATGGAAAAAATGACAACACATTATGAGGATACAAAAAGCAACACTTTTTTTAGCCAATTGATAAGTCTCAAACAAAAGGGTTCAATGATGGAGCACATTGAGGACTTCCAAAAATTGAACATAAGGGTAAAAGATATTCCAGAGGAGCATAGGATTGATGTGTTCTTAGGGACTTTAAAGGATAATATCCAACATGAGGTTCGCCTTTGGGAACTTGATTCATTAGAGAAGGCATTCAGGTTGGCAAGAAAAATGGAAAGCAAAATTATGGCAACCAGGAAGCCTACCACTCACAACTATAAAGATGGAAGTGTTGTTTCCCATAGCCTTCCATAAACTATAAGGTTGACACCACAAAAATTGGAAGAAACATGAGCAAAAGGGATTTGTTACAGTTGTGATGGAAAATACACTAAAGGTCATAAGTGTGCTGAGAAGAAATTATTCTACATAGATTGTGAAGAGGAGGAAGAAAAGGAACAAGAAATGTCAAAAGAAGAGGATACACTCCAAGAAAAAACCCTAGATAAATAAGTAATGAATCCTACCATATCTTGTAATGCATTGGCTGGAATTACCACTCCTCAAACTATCAAGATAGAAGGATATATCAAGAAGAAAAAGGTAATAGTGTTGATTGATTTAGGAAGTACCCACAATTTTATTAATTATAAAATGGCAAAAGAATTGAATTGCTTCCTATATCTACCACCAGAGTGTCAAGTGATGTTTGCAAGTGGAGGAACCATAAATTGCTCTAGAAAGTGCCATAATATCAAGCTATCCATGGGAGAATATGTATTGAATATCCCAATGCTTTCCATTACAATGGGAGGTGCTGATGTTGTACTAGGAGTCCAATGGCTACAATCATTAGGCAAATAGCTTTTAATTTTCAAGAACTTTTCATGAAATTTTCTGCGGAAGGAAAGGAAGTTGAATTAAGGGGTATTGCAGGGAAATCGAGAAAGATAATAAGCTCTAATGGTATGACAAAGCTTCTAAAAAACGGAACAACGAGGTGTAATTGCACAATTATGTCCACTGGATGTTTCCACATCGAAATCATTAGTTTCTCCAAATATCCAAAAAGTCTTGGACAATCATTCCAAGGTATATGAGACTCCCAAAGGTCTCCCACCTATTCATGATCATGATCATGCTATTCATTTGATTCCAGGAAGTGTTCCTCCAAACATCAGGCTGTACAGATATCCGTATGCCCAAAAGAGTGAAATTGAACATATGGTTGTAGAAATGTTAGAGGCTGGTATAATTCAACCTAGTCAAAGTTCTTTCTCTACTCCAGTAGTATTGGTGCACAAGAAGGATGGATCATGGCACATGTCTATGGATTATAGGGAGCTCAACAAGTTCACTATTAAAGATAAGTTTCCCATTCCTGTCATTGATGAATTGCATGGATCAATTTACTTCACCAAGTTGGATCTTCATTCAGGATATCATCAAATCAGAATCAAGACTGAAGACATTCCGAAAACAGCATTTAGAACTCATGAGGGTCATGATGAATTTTTGGTCATGCCTTTTGGCCTTACCAATTCACCTTCTACATTTCAAGGTTTGATGAATTCCATTTTCAAATCCTTCCTTAGAAAATTTGTGTTAGTATTTTTTGATGATATACTAATCTACAGCAAGTCTTGGAAGGATCATGTTGAACATGTTGACAGGGTGCTACAACTATTGGAGGAGAAACAATTATATGCAAAAAGATCCAAATGTTTCTTTGGAGTACAAGAGGTGGAATATCTAGGTCATATTGTATCTCATGAAGGAGTTAAGGTAGACCCTAGCAAAATTAAAGCCATTAAGGAATGGAAAATCCCCACATCCATAAAGCATTTGTGAGGATTTCTTGGGTTGATAGGGTATTATCGCAAGTTTGTTAAGAATTATGGGAAAATAGCAACACCTATAACAACATTATTAAAGAAAGATGCATTTTCATGGACTCTAGAAGCAACAAAGGCCTTCGAACATCTTAAAGAGGCAATGTGCCAAGCACCGGTCTTAGCTACACCGGACTTCACAAAAACCTTTATTGTGGAATGTGATGCTTTAGGAAATGGAATTGGTGTTGTTTTAATGCAAGATGAAAGACCCATTTCTTTCGAAAGTCGTCCAATCAAGGGAAAGCATTTACACAAAGCTATTTATGAGAAGGAAATGTTGGCAATACTACATGCACTTAAGAAATGGCGACCCTACCTAATGGGAAGACACTTCAAGGTGAAAACAGATCATGATAGCCTTAAATACTTTTTTAGAACAAATATTATCCTCTGAAGAGCAACAAAAATGGGTCACAATGATGTTGGGTTATGACTTTGAAATCATCTACAAAAAAGGGAAGCAAATTGTTGTGGCAGATGCACTCTCAAGAAAGGATGAGGATGTGGAAGCATTGTTGTGTGCCATTTCTATTATCCAACCAGATTGGATAAAGGAAGCAAGGGAGGAATGGAAGAATGATGAAGAAGTGCGAGAACTTATTCGAAAGTTACAACAAGATTACAATACATTTGATACATTTAGTTGGAAAAATGATTCGTTATGGTACAAAGATCGGTTATACCTCTATAAGAATTCCCAACTCAAACAAAAGATTCTTATGGAATTGCACACTTCTCCGTTAGGAGGGCACTCAGGATTTTTAAAAACATACCACATGGTTAAGAAGGAATTTTTTTGGGATGGCCTTAAATTGGATATTCAAAAGTTTGTGGTGGAATGTCTGGTTTTCCAACAAAATAAAGTTGAAACAATTAAGACCCCAGGTATATTACAACCTTTATCCATTCCAGGCCAACGTTGGGAGGAGGTTTCAATGGATTTTATCACAGGTTTACCCAAGTCTGATGGAAAGAGTGTCATCATGGTGGTAGTTGACAAACTTACCAAATATGCACACTTTTGTGCATTATCACATCCATTTAAAGCTAGTACAATTTCTGTTGCATTTATGGAAACAATTCAAAAGCTACATGGAAACCCAAATATTATTGTAAGTGATAGAGATCCCATTTTCACTGGAAATTTTTGGATAGAATTATTTTCTTGTCTTGGTACTCAGTTAGATCATAGCTCATCTCATCATCCTTAATCTGATGGGAAAACTAAGATAGTAAACAAATGTTTGGAAGGATATCTCCGTTGCTTTGTATCTGATAAACAGACAAAATGGGTCAAATGGTTGCCTCTGGCTTAATGGTGGTATAACACTTCCTTCCATATTGCAACAAAAATGACCCCATTTATGGCACTTTATGGATATCAGCCACCATCCATCACATCATATTTAAGTGAAAATTCTAAGGTTCAAGCAGTGGAACATCATATCGAGCATCAACAACAAGTTCTCCAACTCTTAAAGGATAACCTCGTGTTGGCACAGAATAGAATGAAACAATAGGTAAATCAACATCGTAGCGAAATAAGTTTTGATGTAGGTGACTGGGTATTCCTATGGATACAAACATATAAAAAAATGTCCCTCATGCAAGCTAAGAAGGATAATAAATTATCACCAAAGTATTATGGTCCATACAAGGTGTTGCAAAAGATTGGTACTATGGCATACAAATTGGAGCTTCCTGCAACTTCTCGAGTGCACCTAGTTTTCCATGTTTCATGTTTAAAGAAGGTTTAGGCGACAAGCTCCCAGTTCAAACAGTATTTCCAGAACTTGACGAGGAAGGAAAAATTATATTGGAACTGGAAGCAGTCACAAAAACAAGAACTTGACAACTACGAAATCGATTAATTTCGAAGTATCTCATCAAGTGGAAGAACTTATCCACTAAAGATTCCACATGGGAGGATGAGAATTTTATACAGAAGCATCCAAAACTACTCAAGCGTTGAGGAAAACACTTTTTTGAAGGAGAGGGGCATGTTAGGTCCCTATAATACTAGTGATTCCCCCATTACTATTGTAGTTGTATCCCTTATTAATATTGTTGTGCCCCTATTGTCCCCATATTATTATTATTGTGCCCCATAGAAACCATCTATCATTATTTTTGTGCCTTTATAGTATTATTGTTAGGTCGGCTTGGTTATATTGTGATCCCATATACTCCTATACATAGAAAGGAGGTTTTTTCATTTGTATCATCCAAGAATTGTTCATTTATGTAATGTAAAGGAGGTTGCCCCCTCGAAGAGGCTGAATTCTAAGGCGTTGATCTATCTTTTCTATCTTTTTGTGAGCTGGTTTCATAACAACACTAACCCATCTAGCATCCATCATTGCATCATACTTTGTAGAATGAACCCTGCAATATCAGTATTCACTCTGCCTCATCTCATCTGAACCTAAAGACCTCAAAACTCCCATAGGGCTTCTCCCTCTAAAGCTAGACTCCCTCTGAGTCTGCACAATCTTTACTAGTTCAACCTATCACTAATCTTGTGTCCTACAAGGTTAGTGCGAGCTGTGGTTGAACACGGGCCATCATCACCACAACCGAGTTATGCAAGCACTCATCCTCTTGGATCAAACAAAAATCGAACACATCCCTCGAATCTCGGATATAAACATCACAACCCAGTGAAGAAAATAAACTTCCAAAATGAAGTCCATCACATGAAGTAATCTCGATTATACCAATCTCACCCATGCCAAAGCAACCCTCAAGTTGTCCTAACAATCCATGGCAAATCATAGGAAGTCCATGATCAAGATTCTACCCTACAAAAAACTATTGTTCACTAAGCTCACCACCAATCCATCAGAACTCCCAACCTATCTCGTTGCCAAGACAATCAAGATCAAATCTCCATGCCTTGAGTTGAACCCTATGCTCTATGATCTAGACAATCTTAGCTCCCTCTGAGTCGCTTCATTGTGCATACTCTTATTCACTGGAACTTCAACGTAGATCTAATACCATGTTATTTTTCAACGATACTGGAGTCTATATTAGAATCTTACAATCTCTGACACTATCAATCCAATTATCACAACAAACTACTTTGCACAGCGGAACAAAATATAGCGGTAAATCAACACATGCACAAATCTAAACAACTTTTTGAAAATTTTTACTACCCAATTTTTTTTATATTAAAAAACTGATAATGCAATGGTCTAGGGCTCTCGTACTAGGGATAATGGAACTCATACATCCACTAATACAAAGACTACAACTGGGACTTGCTGTTAACAACTATGACAACCAAATTGCCTGAATAAGATACACTGACCATATGGTTGATGCAGCACGCTCCCATAGCTCGTCTCGGTTGTACCCTGAACACACTTGCCCAGTCCTTCAGCTCCTGATCTACAACAAAAAAACTATTCCTTTATCAATGATCCATCTCCATTAGGTCACTGAACATGACTCCAACTTCTCTCTAGCTGATCATTCATCCTTCAATGCATAAACACATTGATATTCTTGTCGAGTTGTTCATAACTCCATTTGTGAACAACTCTCAATTTCCCAATGCTGCTCCTCGGCTCCTCTAGGACTTCTTGTCCAACTAGCTACTCCTTAGTACTTCAAGGACACAGCTCTTAGGGACTTCCTTCCACTAGCGTCTTCCTATGCTACCCGATGAAGACACACTTAGGGCACGAACGACTACCACCTATCATTGCCAAAATTCCTTCTCCAACAATGAACTTGGGTTTACGTGATCTACTCCCTTGACCTCCTTTCTTCATCCTTAAAAAATTAATCTTGGTCTCACCCAATTCTTCCTCTTCTAATAGTCCTCTTACTCCTTCAAGAGGATGTACTTAGGGCTTGGAGAAATCCACTACAATCCTCCTAACTCCTCTTCTTTTGGTTTCTCCACCAATTGTACAACCTAGGAAAACATCCAGTAGAAAAAAATCAACATCAAGACATTATCAACATACCTTAGGGCTGGTGTATTTTTGTTGTTATGTCTATGGTCTAGTTAGGTCACACTATAATCACTTGTTATCGCGTTCCTCCAAATCCATTACCTTCCTATAACTGCGAATTCTCCTCCCTTTGAAGACTACTCCTTTTCACATCTCCTAGAAGACCTTTTTGTCATGTTCCTAGGCCTTTTAGCCTTCTCCAACAACTACTATAGATTCAACCCTCACTGCAATAGCTACACAATCTACAACGACCACAAATTTGTGAGATAATCCACACCAAATGTCACACAACAACCCAAATTTCCTTCTACCAGCCTCAACCTGCACATAGACTATCTCGACCTTTTTACGGAAACCTATGCCACTGTAATAACCTTCTAATTAGCCTCCAAGTTTCAAGTTGTCCCATCCTAACAGGGAGTTTAGTCCTTCTTGATGCTCGACCCCTTCTTTGATATGTGGTAGCTTGATTAGACCTACAAAACTAGCCTTTCGGCCTCCCAAAACCTATCATCATAGATCTTGGCCACACATGTCACCATAGATATTGCACTAAAACATGCCTAGACTAGCTCCTCCACTTTGCTGCCAACATTTGCACCAAACTTGGATCAAAGTAGTCATGAGAAATGATCCAAACTAGACTTCATTCTCTCCTTCATCTTGTCCTCTAGGAGTTGTGGCCAAATCAAATTTATTCTTATGATTGTTTCACTTTTTGATGGTGAAAATGAGGTATCTCCTCATTCATATTTATATGAGTTCATGTGGAAATGACTAGCCCATCCTTGGGCCTTCTTTAAGTCAAGTTGAACCTTCATCCCGTGCCACATTTTCCCACAAAAAAAATAAAAACATCATAACTCCATTTCTAAAAGTCATGTCATGGTGCTTGAAGTTACCCCTATCTCCTTTTAGGGTCCTCTTGCATCTCCATGTTCCAAGTCATCAGTTCTCCTCATTATTTTGGCCCCACACCTTTGGGTACAAAACCTGAACCTTGGGTTTTAAGCCCACAAATAACTTTTGTGTGCCCATTTCTCCAAAACCATCTAGCATGGGGTTTAGAGTATCTCCCAAGTTACAAATCTCAACACTTAGGTCACAAGGGGCCTCTAACCCCTCCCAATCTTTGTTCACATCTCCTTTCTTGGAACATCTATCTTTTCCCAATTTTTCTAAGTTGATGAATGATCCCATATGCCATAATATTGTATGGTCACCTGTTCAACATAAGCTACCCGCAAATATTCCGAAATTTGATGGTAAAACTAGAGAAAACCCTGTAGTTCATATCACCGCTTATCATATATGGTGTTCATCGAAATCTTTTATGGATGATAGTATTATACTGTATCTTTTTTAGTGGACTCTCACTGGCAGTGTTTCCAAGTGGTATATTGATCTTGAATTCACCGCTTATGATACTTTACTATATTTGGCACAAACAATTTTTAATCATTCTCAATTGCTTGTCAGATATGAGGATAGTATGAATATCCTCACTACCTTCCATTAGGACGACTTCACACATATTTCTGATCATATGCACGAGTGGAGAAGATGATGAGCTTTTCTCCAAACCAAACTTCATGATGAAGCGCTCTGTGAGTGGTCTATTAAATATTTACTGTTTGAAATCAATGAAGTTGTGGGAAAGGGTGGAACCCAAACCAAAGTGAAAGCTATTTTTCATGCTTTCATGTGCACCAACTCAATTTCATTTATTCCCAGTTGAGCACCTTGTATCAACACATTCAAAATTCCTTTGACCATCAACTGGTCCATTAACTTAGAAACTTGGAACCCATGTTGATGGAGTTGTGGGCTTCATATCATCTGGAAACATAGGATAACTAGCCTCTTAAATGGGCCATTTGAACATCTCTTCTAGTTCCCCAGATGGTTATTCTACTACCCAAAATCCTCATGTCCCTGTTCCTAGCTCCAAGGTAAATTATATTTAGTCCACCTAGAATAAGAGCCCTCACTAACCCATAGGGAAAAAGAAAAGAAAAAGTGTAAGACTTCATCCAAGGAACAAGAGGCATCCTAAACCCAAGATAACACTATGAGTGGTACTAAAGAGAGGAAATATAAGAATCACTTTCACTACAAGAGTTCTGGGGATGATCATCTTGCTCATGAGTGCCCTCATATGGATAAGATTCATCGCTATTTCTTGTAGCAACTTGATCTTCAACCAGTTGTCTTGACGAATCCATTTATAGCTCAAAAACAAAACATGGTTGCAAATACTCCACCACCTTAACAAGGAGGGAGTGGGGAAAATTTTCTAATGCCTCACCTTCAACACAAGATATATTTATGGTTAAGTCAGGCATCCATTTACAAACCAAAGCTCATAATTATGAGAATCTTGAGAGTGGTACTTGTACCTCAGAGCCCGTGAACCAACCTATACTAGATGGTCAACTTCATTTCAACAAGCCATCACTGAAAATCATGTCGTTCCTGGCTAAGGATTTCCTTCAAAATATTATGCACAACCTCAATGCAAAGATCACTCACAATTATAGTATTGTTGAGGATCTGGACCAAGCTCCAGATGTTATGTCTACATTAGAAGTGTTGCAAATTTTCCCAACGTAATGAAAGGCACTATTGTGTGCTATTGGTGGGATGGACCCCTCAGAATCAAATATTATGACCTTCAATCCATCTCTTTGGAAACCCCATCTTCTAATTCATCTAGATTTCTAGATAGTTGTCCTTTTTTTGGACAACGTGTCCATAGGATAGTTTTGGACGAGGGGGCATCAACTTGTATAATTTCATCAAAGTGTTGGAAAGCTCTCGATTCTCCCAATTTCTTTGCACCTAGATCAACCATGAAGACCCTTGATGGGAATGCCTTGTAACCTCAAGGGGTGTTTTCAGCTTTTCCTATTGTGTAAGGAGGAAAAACAATCTTTGTTATGGTCGAGGTCATCAATGCATCGTTAGGTTATAACCTCCTCCTTGGGTGAAGTTGGTTATATGCTATGACTATTGCCATTTCATTAGCCATCCACATCACCATGTTCCCCCGTGAGGCTAAAATAGTCACTATCGACCAGTTTGACTTCTGCAAGCTCAATATTCGATTTCATTATAGTTAGTTAGTCCCCTTTGTAGGCGACTCTTCCACTCTTGCAGATTGTATTGGGGAAAGAATGTTCAAAGACTCCTTGTTGATGGGCACATTTCCTCTTACTCCATTGGACCGCTGTCTATTTGCTTCCACAATTAACATTATCTCTTTGTCACGTGTGAATCCCTTGGGCCTCTTGATCCTTGGGTAGTGCCTATACAATATGAATCTTATGGGGGCATAATGCCAACTTTTATGGAAGTAATCACCTCTTTGGTGGTCCCACCACCACCTAATGACATTGATTAGAAACTCCATCCTAATATGGCATATGATCATGATACTCTACCAACATAGGCCATCACTCTATTACTTTCACATGACTCCTTTGATATTGAGTTTCCTTTAGATAAGGCCATCTTGGAGGTCATGGATTCACAAGATAAGATAAGGGAGCCTATGCCTCACGATGCTTCTATTCTCCAACATATGGAATGGATGGAGATCCAGGGGGGATTTCCTGATTCATCCAATAAAGTACCACCCTTGGATCAAGTCAAGTTGAGGATTTCTAGCATTGAACTTGCCACCAGATATCCACTCTCAATTCCCCCATCGACGAATGTGGAATACCCTCTCCATGTCTTGATCATCACTATCAAGGAGATATCTTAGCTCATGATATCATTCACCCATTATATCCATGGGTTTTTCATGATATCACTATGGTCCTAGGCCCTCCTTGGAATCATCAACCTTTAGGAACATGGAACTTTAATTGAATGTGACATGGCCCCATTATGGTGCGCCATATGTTGCCAAAAAGTGAACATGATTTAGTTCATAAATTGCAATCCTTGGCTTGTTCCAAATAGTGGGAACTTCATTGTATAAATTGTGAGACTATGTCATGCTTTGTACATATTTATATATTAAAAAAAAAAATTGTCATCTTTTTCACTACTGCTCTGAGGTATATTACTAAAACTGACATACAAGACTAAGATTCACTGATCATGTTCATGCATTTTTAGCCTTTTTCGTCTACATTTTAGCTTGCCTTAGGGTCCACCCTGTCAACTTGTGGCATTAACAACTGTTTTTTGGACGTCTTAACTTGTGCAGTAGTGCCAATAATCCATGGGAACCCTAGACTAACACCCGATTGTTGTCTTTGTGCCCCTATTGTAGTTATTTGTAGGTTCAGGGATGATCCAGGTGGATGTTGGTGGCCACCCACCTATCCCATTTGGACCCCCACAACTGTCTCTTTCAGTCTTTTCAGTTTCCTAAATTGCAGCACAATTTACTATTTTTAGCAGTTTTTCAGGGCCTGAAGTTCCAGAGCCGTTTTGAGGCCCTAAACGACGTTTTTTTGGGAATCTGGGGCAATATGGGACCATGGATCGATTTTGCCTCCCAAATTGGTAGTACTCAGATAGATCTTTCTAACGAGCTATCGTACGCGTCAAACAAAGATCGTATGCCAAAGTTACGACCCCAGGAAATTGATGTACCAATTTAACCAAACGGGGCCCACAATTTGGTGTTTCATCTTCTAGGGTTAGGTTTTGGGATGTGAAGGGTTTTCCATTGTTTCTCAATAATAAATAGGCCTTCGAGCCTCATTGTAAGAGAGTTTTTAAATAGTTCAGAGGCATGTAGCCGCACATCTCTTCTCAGAGATAAGCTACCATCGCCCTAGCTAGTTTATTTCCATTTCTGGTTGTAAGCATATTTCAGTATTTTCCATTAATGAAATGAAGTATTATTTCTGCTGCATATCTGTCTTTATGGTTATCTGTGTGTTTTATTGCGTTCCTATCTAAATCCGAATCAATGGTATCAGAGCGGTCTGCTTTTTCTCTGTTTTTCTTTGCATGTCCCCAACGAGGTCGGGATATAAGGAGTTAGGGCTTGAACTGGTTGAACCTTTGCAAGAGCAGCCTCGCAAATCCTGACGGCCTCCCATGGCGGATGAGAAGAAATATGAGGGGGCGGGAGATCCTATCAAAATCTTGCTCGAAGAAGCACTTGAGCGGCAAAGGAACACGATGATGGATAGCTTTGCGCAGATCCTTTAGCGGCTACCCAGAGGCGACGCATCGGCTTCCAACAGCTACTCTAGAAACGCCACACCGTTTAAGGTACAAGTTAATTTTGAAATCCCCATCTTCGAGGGTCAAATAGACGCAGATGCGTAGATAAATGGTTAAATCTGCTAGATGGGTATTTTTCTGTTCACGGATTTTCAAGTCGGGAGAAGATTGTTTTCGCTCTTCTCAAAGCAGCCCCCCACGTCAAGGACTGGTGGGAAACCTACTGCGAGCAGAAGGATGAAAGTGCAGGCTCACTATTTTCAACTGCACCCACTTGGAATGACTTCCGGGATGCCATCAAGGAGTAGTACTACCTTGTCGGAAGCTATGAGGACAAATACATCAAATGGACCACACTGCGGCAGGGACGAGACCAAGATGTGCCAGAGTTCACAAACATTTTTCATACCCTTCACACACAATTGGGTATCAAAGATTCTGAGCTGCATCTGGTACTCAAATACTGTGGCTGCTTACATAGATACATCCAGGAAGAGATGGGGTTCTTGAACATCTCCTCACTCGGCACAGCATACCGATACGCTATCAAAATTGAGCAAAAGTTCAAATAGAAGAAGCGAGACTTTGGATCTGCAAATCCGAAGCCCAAAGGACAGAGCCAAGGCGGGGTGATCCAAGACAACCCGTCGAAGCCGCAAGAAAAGAACAACACCATGAAGCCGAAGAAGGACACAGGGAAGTGATGTGAGTTCCAAAAGAGTCCCACTCATAACACAAGTGAGTGTCGGACCAGGCAGTCGTTGGTGGCTGAGTTGAAGGCTTCCGAATCAGATGCATGTTCCGACCCTGAGCCAAAACCCGACAAGGGGAATGGCAAAGGGAAGTAGATCATTGATGCAGATCCCAGCGCCACTGTTGCCACTTCCAAGATCCAGAAGAATGAACCTGCAGATCCAGAAGAGGGGGAGCATCTTTTCCACTCACAGATGTGGGTGAAGGGTTCGCCGCTACAATTCATTGTCGACAGTGGTAGCCAAAAGAACCTCATTTCAGCAGAGGTCGTGAAGCAGTTGGGCCTACCGAATACACCACACCCACAGCTGTACAACATCAGGTGGCTTCATGAAGGACGAGATCTCAAAGTTCGCCAGCAGTGCCGCCTTCCCTACAGCATCAAGCCCTTCACAAACGAGGTATTGTGTGATGTTACACCTCTGAATGTTTGTGATGTATTATTAGGCCAGCCATACTTGTGGAGGCGACATGCTGTGTATGAGTCAAGGCCTCGTGCTGTCATTATTTCTTTGAATAATTCATTATACAGGATACCGGAGGTAGCCTCACCTACCGCCACATCTCTGATCACTGCTAAGAAAGGCAGCAAGCTCATCTCCTAGACTAGGAAATTTATCTGTCTGGGGAAGATCGTTGCTACATCCATGACCCCTGCAAAGGGTTCCTCCATGCAGCACCAGCATCAAAGGGATACGGTCATAATAGAACACAGGAGCAACTTCTCCTCACCCACAGGGGTACCACACAAGCTTCAGGTGGGCAACAAAGTTTGGTTACATCTGCAGAAAGAACGCCTTACCATAACCCATCAGAAACTCAGACCACTTCGACATGGTTCTCACACTAGTACCAAGGCTACGGGAAACAATGCTTGGAAGCACAACATTCCTCCATTCCTTCGCTTACACCGAGTGTTCAATGTGGACCATCATCGACCATGCTTCCCACCATTTTTGGACACATTAGAGATTGCAGAACAACTCACCAAAGACCCAGCTCAGCAGAAGCTTCCTCATCTCAGGGAGGAACTCAACGCAATGGGGATCATTGCTTCCTAAGGGGGGAGGAATGATCCAGGTGGATGTTGGTGGCCACCCACCTATCCCATTTGGACCCCCACAACTGTCTCTTTCAGTCTTTTCAGTTTCCTAAATTGCAGCACAGTTTACTATTTTTAGCAGTTTTTCGGGGCCTAAAGTTCCGGAGCCATTTTGAGGCCCTAAACGACGTTTTTTTGGGAATCTGGGGCAACATGGGTCCATGGACTGATGTTGCCTCCCAAAGTGGTATTACTCGGAGAGATCTTTCTAACGAGCTATCGTACGTGTCAAACGGAGATCGTATGCCAAAGTTACGACCCCGGGAAATTGATGTACCAATTTACCCAAACGGGGCCCACAATTTGGCGTTTCATCTTCTAGGGTTAGGTTTTGGGATGTGAAGGGTTTTCCATTGTTTCTCAACAATAAATAGGCCTTCAAGCCTCATTGTAACAGAGTTTTTAAACAGTTTAGAACAGTTCAGAGGCATGTAGCCACACATCTCTTCTCAGAGATAAGCTACCATCGCCCTAGCTGGTTTATTTCCATTTCTGGTTGTAAGAATATTTCAGTATTTTCCATTAATGAAATGAAGTATTATTTCCGCTGCATATCTGTCTTTATGGTTATTTGTGTGTTTCATTGCGTTCCTATCTAAATCCGGATCAAGGGGTCCTCTTTAGTACCCACCATAACATAAAATTTGAGCCTCATGCCTCTCTTTGTATACTATTTCTGGCTATCACCATATAGGGAGTCCCCACAATTTTTCGAGTTCTTTCCTTATTTTCCTACTCATTAGTTAAATTGAAAGTTGACAAGAAATATCTTGTTCATGATTTTTTTTATTGATATTACTTATATTCTCTTTCATTCTCATTAAACTATGAAGGGGATACACTATACAAAAGGGGGGGGGGGTCTATGTCATTGTCGTATCTTTGTCTTGGAAATTGTATATCGCCCTTGAACACGCCACTTGTTTGAGTCACACTCTTAAAGTTTGTTTTTTCTAGACTTTTGAATCACACCTTCAACTTGAGTCAAGTCACTCTATTGCATGAGTAAGTATCTCACCCGATTAGTTACCCTTCAAATCCATGGGCTTTGGTGATGCTTCCGGTGTCACCATTGTGTCTATCAGTAATATTTAGTCTATGACACCAAGTTCACTATTGTGTCCTGCAATTATATGTTCAAGGGAATTCTCTGTCAAGAGTCGGCCATCTGCATGCATCATTATAGCTTTTGTGTCAACCATCCTTGTGTCAGTTGTACATCACTTCTTTGTTTTCTATCATTAAAGACCTTATCTTGGTGTCAGTTTCGTGTCAATGATGGGGGATTCAGTAAGGCACTTCTTCGATGGATCTCATCCTATCGAATTGAACACCTTATCCAGGATGTAGATATAGAAACAATCTAGTACCTTGGAGCTTGCAGTCATCAGTGGCAGGTTTCCTCGTGGTTTGCATTGGGTTTTCATCATTGGCCCATGTTGATCGATTCTACGGAGTGCTCGACTTCAACTCATTCATTCACTCTCTATAGATTGTGCTAGGTGACTTGGGAACCATTTCATTATTAGTGGCATCCCTCATGTTCATTAATGAGACACATCAATGCTTGGTAATTAGATCGTCTCCCTGCATGCTCGACATCAAATGATTCATTTGCATGTAGTAGAGTCATACCATTGGGGTGTGTGTCGAAGACCTTGGGGAATTGAGGCCACTTCACTCATGATCATTACCTCCCCCAAGCTGTGATTGGAGAATATATTATGTACTTTGAAGGCCATTATTTGGGTAACTTACATTAGTGTCCGACCCTACTAATAGATAATGTGCTAGAGCTCTACATTGCATCATCAATAGTCCTTGATGACATCAACACACGATATGTTAGGTGGGAATTTATGCTCTATTCTATTAGTCATGAGTATGGGTATTCCTACCTCGAGTATGTACTTATTTATGTATCTGACTATACTTTTGAGTTTCTATAGGTCTCTTGTCTGCAATATCTCCCTGCCTCTCTCACTGGTCTACTTTTTGTAATGTATTTTGGCCATGAGTTTTTCTTTTGACCTCATACATTAGGGGGCATTTGTTATATCTCAAAAATCACCCCCTATAGTCAAGAATAAAACCACATCCTTTTCCAAGCCAAAGGATCAAGTTGTGACTTTTGAAACGTCAAAATTCAAGTGTTCTGAGGGATCAACTCTCCTTCTCAATTATAGGGACTCAACCAAAGGGCCTAGAAACACTCCTTCCTAGTGTTTTGCAACGAAAAATAAGGCCATCAATTCCCTCTCTATACTAGAGCTATCAAAAAATGTGGGAAATTGACCGGATAAGCTTAGATTCGGTCTAAATTGACAACTTTGATTAAAATGATCCTTGTTAATTAAAAAATGTTGAAAATGCATCAAAAAAATCCCGATTTAATTTTCCCTTGAATTAAATTAGGAGAAAAATTGTAATTCCACATCACAAGAAAACATGTACTAGTTAACTAAGTTAATTTGACTTAGTTGGTTCATTTAATTCAAGTTGAGTGTCTAACTTGAGTCATGTAGACTATCTTCTACTTTATAGGAGCCCTGGTTGAGTTTATTTTGAGTTGTAATTAATTAATTTAGTTTATTCAAGTTAAAGTTAGTTAAACTAGTTCCAACTGATGGAGGAACTAGTAGGAGGTCTAATAGTGGGGTGTTTCTTCACGTGTTCAACCAGTTAACTGATAATTCAACCATAAATAACTCATGCATGTGAGATCCGACAGTTACATAGTTGATATTGGAGTTCAAGGGAAATGTACTATCAGTTGTATAATCATCCAATTTGTATAGGTGGTGCATGCAGTCAGAGGAAGGCCTATGATGGATTGCACAATTCCAATTAAGGAATTCCCTAATTAATAGGGGCTAATTCCCAATAAACAAGGCAATGAAATAGGGACTTGAACAAGCCGAAAAATGGTTAAGAATTGACAAAGGCTTGCCTAGGAAGCTATGAGATAGATAGAGATAGTGCAAAGGTTGCTTGGGCTTGAGAAAAACATTGTAATCTTCTCATATTTTATGAATAATGCAATATAATGATAGCAGGGGTTTTTAACTATGGCTTTCCCCATGAAATCATTGTGTAATTTGTTGATTGAATTCTTTCTCTTGTATGTTTCATGATTTCTCAATAAATTAATTATTTCCGCTGATGAGTAGAGTATATTGAATTCTATTGTTTTAGTAAATTACAATTAGAAGTTTGAATCTACAAGGAATTTCTACATGGTTTCAGAGATGAAATCACACTAGAAGAGAAGAATATGAGTTTATCTTTGTTGGTAAAATAAAATTTGCAGCATCATTCTTTAGAGCCAATAAGATGCCATTCTATGGATTGAGACTTGAGTATGCCCTTGATCGTAGCTCAAATTATATTTCCTGGAAGGACATGATGAAGGAAATGTTGGAAGATAACATGTTGAAGGAATTCATAGACAATGATATTCCTAAGCCTTCAACAAATCATGGTCAAGATCTAGCAGAGTGGAGTAAATGTGTGGGAAAGGTGAGGAGGATCATAGTACAAGGAGCTTGAGATCATATTGCCTCGAATCTCCATGGAGAAGATAGAATATATGCAATGTGGAAAGCCTTGATAGAATTGTTCCAGAACAACAATGACCACAAGAAGATGGCATTGAAGAAAAATATTCAGAAGATCAAGATGGAGAAGGGTGACACAATACCAGAGTGCTTGAGCAAGTTCATCCAATTTCGAGATGATCTTAGGAGAGTTGGTATTATAGTTTTTGAAGATGATATGAAAAACCTAGCACTTCAAGGCCTCCCCAAGAGCTAAAAAAACTACCAGGATTCAGTAAATGAGAGGGAACATTTACCAAAGTGGGAGCATTTTTTGTTTGACTTGGTGCAAGAAGATAAAAAGAAAAACACCACAGATGGAACCTCATCCAAGCATGATGATGAGGAGAATTGTGCCTTGGATGGTAAGAAAAACAAAGGGAAAGGAAAGAAATTCCAATCCAAAGTATTTTCCTGTCAAGGCAGAAAGAAGGACTTGTCAAAGATTAAATGTTTAACTGTCATGCGCTGGGACACTATTCCACAAAGTTTCCTCGCAAGAAGGCTGCAAATAAGCCCTTAGGAGGAGCGACAGGTGAAGATCTAGATTCACAATTCGAGTTAGATTTCACCCTCATTGCATGCATGGTGACATCAGTGATGGGTAGTGTGTGGTATCTGGATAGTGTAGCCACATTCCATATGATGGGAAACAATGAATTTTTTAGTGACTTGGAGGAGAAGGACCTACAAATGCACATCGAGATGGGAGATGATGGAAGGTATAGCATGACCAAAATTTATATTATTACTTTTCAGAGGGAGTCTGGTTCTCCTCTCACATTAAAATATGTCATGTATGTTCTGGGTCTGAAGAAGAATTTAGTTTCAATTTCTATGTTGGAAGACCATGGCTACGATGTGATATTTAGCAAAGGAAAGGATTTCCTTCGTCACATAGCCATAGGACAAGTGAAGCAGACCAGGGTTTAGGTGAATAACCTCTACAAAATGGATGTAGAAGACTGTGTTGTTTTGAAAATGAAATCAGAGAAGGTTCAAAGCTGAGACATCTCTGATTTATGACATAGAATATTGGGTTATTTTCACCATGGAGCTTTGAAGATCATGCAGAAGATTTCTAAAAGGCTTCCCAAGGGTGCACTAGAGTAGCGAGATACATGCAAAGGGTGTACATTGGGGAAGTACACCAAATCCACCTTTCATGATAAGGATAGTTGAGCACAAATGATCATTGAAATAGTTCACTAAGATGTTTGTGGACCATTCTCGACAGCTTCCACGGCCAAGCACAGGTATTATGTAATATTTGTAAATCGTTTCTGACATAAGTACTAAATTTTCTTCATGTAGATTAAATATAAGAAATTCCATAAATTTTGTGAATATAAATCACTTGTTGAGAAAGACACTGATAGAAAAGTGAAGGCTCTTAGGGGCAATAATGGTGAATAATATGTGTCGAATGAGTTTAAGAACTTATGTGCATAAGAAGGCATTCGAAAAGAATTAATAGGACCCCATAACCCACAACAGAAAGGGGTTGTTGAAAGGAAGAGCATAAGTATTGTGGGAGCTGCACAGGTGATGTTACATGATCAGGGCCTACCATTTCACTTGTGGGTTGAAGCATGCGACATAGTTTTATATGTGCAAAAAAGAAGTCATTAGATTCTGAGGATGTGTGCACTAGAGGAAGATTTTTCAGGGAAGAAAAAAGATGTGTCACACTTAGGATCTTTGGCTCATCAGTTTACTGTCATGTTACCAAGGATGCAAGGAAAAAGCTAGAGCCGACAACTCAGTTGGGCATATTTGTGGGGTACACTGATACACGTCAAAACTATCGGGTGTACCGTCCATCTCATGAGATGATAGTTGTTTGTAGAGATGTGAAGTTCGATGAAGAGAAGGCCATGAGTTGTTCCCTTGAGAGGGAGCTTTAGTTACATGAAGATGAGGATCTTTTATCTCCAAAGGAAGAAGCTTAAGATGATGTGGAGTAGCCACATGTAGACGAGAAGAGAGTGGAAGTACCCACTCATGCAGAGATATCCATAGATGGAAGGAAGCACACCAAATAAGATGACAGATTGGTGCATGATGCTAGAGATAATGTGAGAGCAACGACATCACAGTGCAGGCATAGGAGGTCACTAGATCGATACATTGACTACATGGCTATGATGAGTGAGATTGTAGAGACTGAGCCATCCTCATTTGAGGTAGCAGTGCACCAACCAGTGTGGGTTGATGCCATGGTAGAGGAGTATGAATCCATTATCAGGAATAATGCTTGGGAAGTTGTCCCAAGGCCAGAGGACAAGTCAGTGGTGGGTTCTAGGTGGATCTAAAAGGTGAAGCAAGTAGCAGATTGAAGTGTAGAGAAACACAAGATCATATTTATGGCCAATGGGTTCTCTCAGGTGGAGGGAATTGATTACGTGGAGACCTTTTCTCTAGTAGAAAGGTACTCTTCAATCAAATCTATTCTAGCACTTTTAGTGCAGATGGGATGGAAGAAACATCAGATGGATGTGAAGATAAACTTCCTCAATGGAGTGATTGAGGAAGAGGTGTACATGGAGCAGCTGGAAGGATTTGATACCTTTGAAAGAGAGTCACATGTGTGCAGACTAAAGTGAGCATTGTATGGATTGAAACAAGAACCTCGTGCTTATTACACTAGGATCGACAACTACATCACCGGGTTGGGCTTCACCAAAAGTGAAGTAGATGCCAACCTTTGCCATATTGTGGTTGAAGGTAAATTATTGATTATAGTATTATATGTCTATGATTTAATTATAATAGGTGATGAGAAGTTGATCAAATATTTCAAAGAGGATATTGTAAGAGAATTCAAGATGAAGGACCTTGGGCTCATGCATTATTTCCTTTGTATGGAAGTATGGAAAGGAGATGGGAAACTACTCGTTTCTCAAGGAAAGTGTGCCAATGAGATACTGGAAAAGTTCCACAAGGGGAGCAACAAACCCATGGAGACTCCTCTAGCAAGGAATTGGAGTAAGGAATATGCTACTTTAGGTGAAGTAGTGGAGGCTACCATTTACAGGTAGCTTATGGGTTCACTTATGTACTTGGTGAATGTTGGGCACGAGATCACCCGAGGGAAGTTTTGGGGCTTAGAGCCCAGATTTTGGTCAATTTTGTAATTCCAATGTAAAGACTCCGGATTTTGTGGGCACGGAGCATGTAGTTTGTTAATGAGTCATAGGGTTGTCCAATCATATTTTGATAATATAATTTCGGCTGTAGAAGATCTACCCATGGTCCACGGACCATGGGATTGTATAAATAGAGGGAAGCTCTAAGTAGCTAAGGCAGCTAATCATGGAATATCTAAGGAAGAATGATGTATGCGAGATAGTTTTGAAGTGTAAAGTCTAGTTTTTGGTCATAGCGTAGGAAGAGGCTCTGCAGCTGAGTGCACAGAGGCCTAGTAGACTGCCGCTAAGTGTGCAGGGCGAGGCGAGTCTGTAAATAGTGGACGTATTAATAAAGAGAAGTTTCTATAAATATCGCGTCTTTATTTCCTATTTTATGAATCTGTTATATTCGGTATGAATTTCACTTTTAATGCTTATATGATGCGTGAATGTGTATAATTGTATTGGCTAAGTGAACACAAGATAGAATATCTGTTTATGCGAAGGTAATCAAGACCTGTTAATAAGATAAGTAATATACTTGGCATAGTTTAGTAGATATCGCAGTTCGCTACCTTAGCAGCACGAAAGGACTTCAGCCCTTCATTAGGGTTGCGCGAAAGTCGATTATAACAAATCGCGAAGGTACTGAAGGGTAGAATAGTGTGCGAAGAAACTTGCGCAAAGGTAGGTTTAGTTGGACTAAATTGACATCACATCCATCTCAAGGATGTGGAAACTTGGTTCCAGCATCACCCCATACTGCTTCGGGTGAGACTTCAGTCCGCGCTCCGCGGGTTGATGCCGAAAGGGCTAGTAGTGTAGGGATTTGTTTGGCTAAATAACTCTGAACCTGGGTCAGGCCCCCATAAGCCAACAAATGGTTCCGTTGCCAGGATCGGAATCTGCATGAGAGATGTGTGATGTCATATCATTGGAATCCAACTATGAAAGAAAATGAAGGCTGGTTGGACAGAAGAATTCACGAGTTCACGGCGCAGGAGAGAAAAAACTCGCGACTATCAAAAGAAGAGTGGCTAGAAAACTACCTATATACAGAGATCCATGAAATCTTTTTTGTGTCCTTCCCTATTGAGCTATACGAGTGGATCGTGAAGCTAGCAGGTAGCCAAGGAAGGTGGAAACTTGATGATCCTATTGCGTGGACCCCAAAGCTAGTGCAAAGATTGGAAGCATCGGAGGATAAGATCGCACATGCCATCGATCATTGGATTGATTGTATTATAGGAGGATTCGTTACTGAGTTCACGGTTGAAAGTTCAATTAGATACAACGAGGCATAGTGACACTTTCTCAAAGGACTGCAAGGTAAGTACGTAAAGTCTTTGAATACTTGGATTAAAATGTTGTTGTGTGAAAAGTAGGTTATGCAGTTACCTTGATGTTCAGGGCTACGTGAAGTGGAAGGGTTTATAGGGACGAAGGAAATAAGGGTCCAGAAAATAGCCCCTTGATTTCACCTCCATGAGGAGACGAGGAAGAGATCGCGAAGGTCTCTCCACGAAGTGCTACTCATCTGATAAGACAAAGACTTCTATGAATACCACCTCCACACACACCACCACTGGCTTCACTGCCATCACCTCCATCTTCACCTGTAACAACTCCACCACCACCGTGATTCAATATGGCAAGCAAAGTGAAGTTTCCTGTGTTCAAAGGTTTGGGAAATGAGGATTCAGACCAATTCTGGTTCGTTGTAAGGGTCGTATGGGAAGTGCTAGGTGTTACAAATGACCATATAAAGAAGGCAAGACAGGTTAGCGCCCTACAGGATCGCATGCTGACCTGGTATATTAAGTACTCCAACCCAAATTTGAGAGTCGTGGATACCCAAGCAGCGCTAAATAGAGAATTTAGCAGGCCTAAATCTAAAGCACAATCAATCATTGGATTTAAAGAGATTACGATGCTACTAGGCGAGACTCCTTGGGAACTAGATCAGAGGCTGAAATGTATGATTCGTAAAGCAAATATGAATCTGACAGATCGACAACATCATGAGTGGTTTTTAGCTTTGCTACTACCACATTTAAGGAGTGCGCTATCACAGCAGAAGATAACAACTCAGGCAGAGGCCTTAGAGATTGCTATGAGGCTACATGAGACCTTGATGCGAGATCCTAATTTGGGAGTTCAGCAAATCCACGCGCAGTCGAAGAATCTGTGCCTCGAGATGTAGAGTTTGAAACATGATAGGATGGTTCAACCAAAAGTGCGTGAAGAAGTGTAGTGTGTAAAATGCAAGAGCCAGGGTAATGACAAAGACCACTGCCCAGTTTTTAAAAATTATCTCGCAGGAGGAGGACCGATGCCGTTAAGACTGGAAGCTCAAGCAGGACCTAGTGCAATGCTTGCTTTGTGGTGCGTGATCTGTCAAATAGCTGGAAAACATGCCACGGACAATTGTCACTTGTTATAGAAGTAAACGCAAAATTTTCAACAGCTATTCTGCAACTTTTGCAGGTCAATGGGACATGACGAGCATACCTGCAGAAGTTATGAGTTGATGATGGATAGAAATCCCCCCTACAGGGTTCAGGCCGAAACATGACCCCTTGACCAGAATGTAGGAATGGTGTGAATAGGATTTTAGGGGTGCGGATGAGGTCAAGGCGGAGGAGGACCTGGTAGAGGTCGAAGAAATTTGATTTGCTACAATTGTGGAGGGCTAGGACACTGTTCCTGTGATTGCACAAATCCAACGCGCTCGTCGTACAAGTATTGCACGCTGTTTGATCATGAGATAGAAGATTGTCTTATGCTGATAGCTAGGATATGCGACAAAGGAGCGCTACCGCCTCTCCCGACTCAGAACCTGTAGATGATGAGGTTTGAGCCACGCAAGGAAGACCTGAATGTAAACATTGTGCTCTGAAGTGGAATTGCGATGGGAGATGACAAAGGAAAATAGCCAGAAGATAGTACTTGTGTTCGCAAAGCTCCGACGAAGGAAGCTGAGTTTTATTTGGAGTGCGCTTAGGAAACCTTCATGGAAGATAAGAAGACCTTCACTGATGCCTCCAATTCATGAAGGAACGATAAACCAAAGCCCGAAATGGACCCATCCATGCTGAAAAATTTCCTTCAAACATGTATGAAGTTACTGCATGACAGTAAGGCTGTGAAAGGATTACAGGAACTCATCAATAGATGCACTAGGACCACACTAGGAGAACCGTGCGTAATCTGGAAGATTGGAAAAAATAAAACAAGAATGGGACAAGAAATGAGACTTACTGCGTAGATCGAAGAATATGAGATGGAACAAGTCATTCTGGATCTAGGATCAGATGCGAATGTTCTACTGAAATAGACATGGGAGCGAATCAGAAGACCTGCGCTGCAATGGTCTTTGATTCAGCTGAGAATGGAAAATCAACAAAAAATAATACCAATGGGGTGGTTGCAGGGAATAACTGTGGATACTGAGAGAGCGAGTGTGATGGAAGATTTCGAAGTAATAGAGATTGTTGATGACAGAAATCCCTACCTCGCGCTCCTAGGAATTGACTGGGCCACTAACATGAAGGATCGCGCTATACGGAGCCGGTCCACAACTATGAAAGTGATGATGATCTGGACTGTATCTACAACATAATAGCGCGAGACCAGGACTGGGTGAATCCCACAACAGATGGACATATTACATGGGAGCACGCAAGGTCGTGCACTTCAGATTCCGACGAAGAAGTAGAACGATGGAAGAATTGGTTACACGAAGTAACTACATTGAATTGCAATATGATGATAAGGTCGCTGCATTGCGTGTTGACAAAAGTAAGAGATATGCCTACATATGATGGTCTAATTGAGGTAGATACCTTATTGGATGCCTTTGAAAGGGAGGTGCCAGAAAAGTAACACTTCCAGGCCTTGGATGGGGTGCTGCGCATTACGCCCGCGAATGATGAGAGTACGATTTGGGAAACCTAAGGTGTGACTGACAGAAAAGTATGATGGGCAGGATCATCTGCGTGCGCACCCAACCGAGTGGACACAGGCATATGGAGAAGAGCCTAATCTGCATAGATGCACACGTACTCCGTGCTAAAATACATGGTCAATAAGCATGTGATGGTGGGGCGACCTTGCAGATGGCTCTTATTGTTGGGAAGAAATTATGCAGGAAGAGCAACCATGTAGAAGATTCTACACGAAAAAGCATTCAACAAGGTATGCAATGCGCTAACTAAGGTATGCAATGCGCAACGAAGTGATCGGGACCTATGCATACCTGCAGTGCTATGGTCTTATCGAACAACATGCAAGAAATTGACAAGATAGACACCTTTTAGGCTTGTCTATGGAGTGGAAGCTATAATGCCTATGGAATACATCATGCCTAGTGTGCGCATAGTAGTGCTTATAGGTAATATGACGGATTGTAGAGCCCTGGAGGAGAGGCTCGCACAACTGGAAGAGCTCGAAGAAGAACGATTTTTGGTTGGATTCCACTAGCAAGTCCAAAAGCAGCGTGAAAAGGCTTGGCACGATTGACATATTAAGCAGCACACCTTTAAGGTGAATTATTTGGTGTTGTTGTATGATAGTAAGTTTGATAAATTCCTAGGGAAATTCAGAATGCATTGGTTAGGGACGTATGTTATTAAGGAGATTATCGATGGTGGTGCGGTACAGTTGGTCAAGTTAAATGGAGAGCCCTTCACAGGAAAAGTGAATGGCAATCATTTGAAGCCATACACAGGTGGCCTGACCACCTGACTAGTCGACCGAAGCATAGTCTTAGTGCTCTAGGCAACTGAAAGGAGGCGTGGGACTATAAACTACTCTACCCAAGAACTGCGCCATGTTAGGACTGCACGTAGTAGTGGAGTGTCACAAGGTCCATGACAGTGCGTAGGTTTGCCAGAAAGTGACCGTTATAGTCACTATTCATGATGTGATGCTTGGTTTGAGGCCAAATGGAGCGAGGGACAAGCATTTAAGGCGAACTTTATGGGCTATATTCTTGAAAATCTGCCGCCAATCTAGCATTAATGGATAGAATGTGGGGGGAACAGTTGAATTAAAATTCAAAAGGCACTATAAATTACAAAGGGTTGTCCAACAAAAAACACTTGGCAATTTGAGAACTGAGTTGTTGTGCGCTAAGATATTCATGACTTGTTCGATATTCTGAAGGTGAATTCATTACTTGAGAAATTACCGGAGATGCTGAGAGAACTATGGAATTGCACTATGGCAGCACCTGAAGAAGTCATGGATACCAGAGCAATGACCACCGAGGAAGTTGTGCAGGCAATTACGGAAGTGGAAGCCACAGAGAGCACCAGGATAGTCGTTGAGATCCCTAAATCACTGCACACACTGAGACCTACGAAGGATAAGCATGCCATGATATCGGTGCACGTCTCGCTTAGAAATCCACTGAGGGCCAAGCTCACAATGGAGGAAAACGGGAAGGCCATTAATTTGGAGGCCAATGAGGAGGAAGAGTTTGAAGAGATCTTGGTGGTGGAGGAGGATGTAGATATGGAAGTCTAAACCTCTCACCAGGTTGCCTGCATATGTTCCTCCGTGGAAGGGTAAAGTGAAGGTGCCGAAGGATATATATGAGAGAAAGAGCTCTCTACAAACTCCGCTGCTCCCTGACGACATTATTTTTGAAGGAGCACACTTGGGACGAGTTCCCGTATTAAAATTTGAATATTGGGACCTTGCGAACCATGAGAATTTCCTGCATTTAGTTATTGCACAGCTAATGCGCCAGAAGAAAGACGTGCTGACTGGAATAATAGAGTTGGAGCCACGCAAATGGCTCAGCGGTGTTGAGAAAGAAGGGTTGCTAAACCTAATCTGGGTGCCGCATTACCACCACGCCCCAATGACCATTTTTGTCATCAGGTAGCTGCTCCGCTTGGTGCATGATGGGTGCTTATGGCTGGAGGAGCTCACCCCCATCACGGACCATCTGATTCACCGCATCACATGATTACCTTGCATAGGGGAGGACCTAGAAAACGTTTTAGAGGGAAAAAGTGATGATTTGGCCATCACGAAGGCCATGCAAAATAAATTTAAGTTGGAGAAGAAGAAGTGAGGGTATGCCATCTCCAACATCAATGACCCTATAGTCAAGGTCATGACATAGATATTGGCAGGAAAGGTGATGTGAAAGTGTCATGCGGATGAGGTGCCTGCACCAGTGGTTGCACTAGTAATGCAATGCGCAAAAGGGGTCCAGTTCAACTGGGAAAACTATCTATGCTGTGAGTTCCTTGAGAACTGTCGTGAGACATGGGAGCAAGGTAAAACATTCCATTATGCATGGCTCTTGTTGTCAATAGTATTGGTGGCATGGTAGTTGCCTGAAGATAGCCAGTTCCCATCGATTGTACAGTACCTTCTAGAGGCAGTGAAGTACGATTCGTTGTGGGCAACTAGGGACGCAAAGAGGATAAGGGAGAGCGAGATCTTTTGGGTGCTCATGGAGATGAACATCAGAATGGTGATTAATTGCAAGTCGTGGTTATCGCCCATGGTCTACAACAGTCTGTAGAGCTTTGTGGAGTTCAAAGTAGACTTCCACCATGTCTTCATCAGGGCGTGGAAGGACCCTATGAAGACATGGCATGAGCTACCTTACTTAGCGACTGTGGATGTAATTTTCATGGTCCTTGAGTCTTGGCCACCGGAGTGGCATGCTGTAGCTGGCTCCGTGGTGGAAGCAGAGAATTCCATTGTGCAATGGAAGAAGGAAGAAACGAAACTGCAAATGGCACAGCTGGCGGAAAAACGCATGAAGGAAGAAGCAGCGGCTAAGGCCCAGGAGGTGCATGACGCTGCGAAGTTGGTTGAGGAACAACAGAAGACAGTAGAAGAAGAGCGTGAAGGATAGAATTCGCCTTCACTCAAGCTAGAATTAGACACAGAACAAGGTGGCCCAGACCTGCAGACAACATCCACCTAGCTAAAATGTCTGCGTCCAAGAGAGTAGGTAGGGTTGCAAGAGAAGAAAAAGGCCTCAAAAACTTCGTTCGACCCAATCACCCTCACTGAGGGGGGTCTACATGATATCAGTGAAACAGTGCGGGATGTCACGACGGAGGCCTCTAGCAGTTTGAGGAGCAACACCAGATGGTATTGGGGGCTCTCCAGACATAAATATGGGAGTTGTAGGTGCACACTCAGCAGGATGGAACAATGTCAACCAGCCTCATACTCGGCACATCCGCGACTAAGGAAATGTTGCGCGCTAGGATGACCAACACAATAGTGCTACCAGATGGAGCACTCATTATAGAAAATGAGGCCGATAGTCCTATGGTCAGTAGCTTGAAAGGAATTAGGTTAAACATGGTTGTGCTCCCTTGGGAGGCGCTCTATATTTTGCAAGATGGAGTCACTGCAGAACTATGTGCCAGGGAGAGTCGTGCACTACAGGTAATGAGCGAGTAGCGCATCAACATTGAGCAGTTGAGCCTACAGCACAACGAGGCAGTGGCACAAAGCAGAAAAATAGTGTAGGTGGTGTAGGAAGCCTGCTAGATGGTCTAGGAGTTGGCCATCCAAGCAAAGGAACCGGTGGAGGCACTCGTCCGAAAGTTAACAGTAGGGGTACGCGATGCCAGAATAGAAATGGCCAAGGTTCAGCTGGAGTTGGACCTTTAGATAACAGAACTGCAGTTGATGGTGCAACCTTCAACTCCGCTGGAGGTTAAGGAACAGTGCACCACCATGATCACAACAACAATGGTGGCAGTTAACAGTGCAGTGACAGACTGCATGAAGTTGTTCAAGTAGTCGTTCGAGGTCCTCACCACCCTACAGGAGGACCTGAATATAGAATGCCTGGAGATAGAGGTGCGCGAGCTATAGAAAAGATACAATGAGGTAAAAGGGACCACATAGATGGTTGCCCTTACACAAAGGCTTGCAAGGATGCAGTAGGAAAAGGCGCTCAAGGAGCAGGTGGATGCTTCTCGGCATAAGGAAGAAGTTTTGAAATCACGCCTACATTCGTGGATTGATGAGGCATATGCCATTACAGACTCCATTGAAGCAAAGCTAGTGCAACTACAAGCAACTCATGAGATTCAGGGCAGCAGTTCGACGAACAATGCATAGAGGAAGTTTAGCAGGCAACTGCTCAGTGCGTTGTCGAACTTGAAGCGATCCAATCAAAGTTGGGAGGTATTTGTACAAAGATCTCCACACCTATAGAGTGACTCGAGGGCGAGTCACAATGTTTGTGTTGGGGGCCTTCTGGGTGTAGGATCCCCCAAGGAAAGTTTTGGGGCTTAGAGCCCAAATTTTGGTCAATTTTGTAATTCCAATGTAAAGACTCTGCATTTTGTGGGCACGGAGCGTGTAGTTTGTTAAAGAGTCATAGGGTTGTCCGCCCTTATTTTGATAATATAATTTCGGATGTAGAAGATCTACCCATGATCTGTAGACCATGGGATTGTTTAAAGAGAGTGAATCTCTAATTAGTTAAGGCAACTAATCACAGAATATCTAAGGAAGAATGATGTATGCGAGATAGTTCTGAAGTGTAAAGTCTAGTTTTGGGTCATAGCGTAGGAAGAGGCTCTGCAACTGAGTGGCCTAGTAGTTCACAGTTGAGTGCGCAGACCTCTGCAGCTGAGTGCATAGGGCGAGTTGAGTCTGTAAACAATGGAAGTATTAATAAAGAGAAGTTTCTATCAATCATGCATCTTTATTTCCTGTTTTATGCATATGTTATGTTGGGTATGAATTTCACTTTTAATGCTTATATGATGCACGAATGTGTATAATTGTATTGGCTAAGTGAACGCAATATAGAATATCTGTTTATGTGAAGATAATCAGGGCCTGTTAATAAGATAAGTAAGATACTTGGCATAGTTTAGGAGATATCGCAGTTCGCTGCCTTAGTAGCACGAAAGGACTTCATCCCCTGGTTAGGACTGCGCGAAAGTCAATTATAACAAATCGCGAAGGTACTGAAGGGTAGAACAGTGTGCGAAGTGACCTGCGTGAAGGCAGGTTTAGTTGGACTAAACTGACATCACATCCATCTCAAGGGTGCGGAAACTTGGTTCCAGCATCTCCCCAATACTGCTTTGGGTGAGACTTCAGTCCGCACTCCATGGGATAATGCCGAAAGAGCTAGTAGTGTATGGATTTGTTTGGATAAATAACTCTGAACCTAGGTCAGGCCCCCATAAGACAACAATGAACACATGACCTTTCATGTGTTTTGTAGTTAACCAACTTATTCAAGCAATGGTTAAGCCAACCAAATTGTATCGGAAGGCAGCTAAACACGTATTTAGATACCTCAAAGGCACCACTCAGTTTGGTCTTTGGTAAAAACATATAGAGGGAGTGAAGCTCCAAGGCTTCAAAGATGAAAATTAGGTAGGGAGTCCATTAGATAGGAAGAGAATATCAGAGGGAATCTTCAGTATTGGGTCAACAATATTTTCTTTGTACAAAAGGAAGAAGAGATCAGTTGCACTCAGTTAAGTAGAAGAAGAGTACATGGATGCCATTCAAGCACCTTGTGAGGCTATATGGATGAGGAAGATCCTTGTTGGGTTATTTGGTTAGTAGATGGATCCTACAATTATTTACTGTGATAATGAGAGTTGTATCAAACTCTCTGAGAATCTAGTTTTTCATGATTGGTCCAAGCATATCGACATCCGATGTCACCATCTATGATATTGTGTGTAGAGGAAAATCATGTTGTTGGAGTACATTCCTACGGAGGAACATGATGCAAACATCTTGATTAAGGCACTATCAAGAGGCAAATTAGAGTTCCATAGAGGTAGGATTGGGGTATCTGATAATCCCTTTCTTGTTTAGAGGGAGTGCTGAAAATGAAACAAGAAAACCCTAATTTAATTTTCCCTTGAATTAAATTAGGAGATAAATTGTAATTTCACACCACAAGACAACTTTTACAAGTTAAATAAGCTAATTTGAACTAGTCGGTTCAGTTAATTTGAGTTTATGGTCTAACTTGAGTCATGTAGAATGTATCCTACTTTACAGGAGCCCTGGTTGAGTTTATTTGGAGTTGTTATTAATTAATTCTATTTATCTAAGATAAAGTCAATTAAACTAGTTCCAACTGATGGAGGAACTAGTATGAGGTCTAACATTGGGGTGATGCTTCATGTGTTTAACCAGTTAACTGATAATTCAGCCATAAATAACTCATGCATGTGAGATCTAAGAGTTACCCAATTGAGATTAGAGTTCAAGGGAAATGTACTATCAGTTGTATAATCATCCAAATTGTATAGGTGGTGCATGTAGTTAGAGGAGGGCCTATGATGGATTGCACACTTCCAATTGAGGAATTTCCCTAATTAATGGGGTACAATTCCCATGGAAACAATGCAAGGAAATATGGACTTGGGCAATGTTGGCTTAGTGGGGCCTGACCCAGGTTCAGAAGTGATTTAGCCAAGCAAATCCTAGTACTACTGGCCCTTTCGGCAACAGTCTGCGGAGCGCGGACTGAGGTCTCACCCGAAGTAGTATGGGAGGGTGCTAGAACCAGGTTTCTGCACCCTGGGGATGTCTGATATGAGGTGATTGGTATGCAATCCAACCATCACACTTACTGCGCTACGCGTACCTCATGCCTTGTGCTACTGTCTTCACGTGGTTCCAGCCGCAGTGCAACTCGATTATTTACCCAAGTATTCCTTAATTAGTCTCCATTAGCGGATTACTTAGATTAAATTCATGTATATGCATTCATATGAGTATTCATCAAGTGCGCACAATAAACAAACAGAGTAAAAGAAATGTATAACATCAACATAAAGATTCCAGAAAAGATGCACAGAATAAACTTCTCTTTATTATCTTTCAATCCTAAGTACAAACCCGACTCCACCCTGTGCACTTAGCTGCAGGGGTCTGCGCACTCAACTGTGGACTCTACTAGGTCTCTGTGCACTCAGCTGCAGAGCCTCTTCCTACTACTACGACCCAATACACTTCATATTCCACTCTAGGCTCTAACCATGCCTTTGCTATTCTATCTATTCTCTTCCAAGCTTATCTCTCTTTACACTTAGAGCCTCGCTCTATTTATACAATCCCATGGTCCATGGGTAGGTTGACACAACTTTACATTAAATTACAATACAATGGTTAGGGTGGACAACCCTATGAATCGATTGTACACTTCACGCTCTGCGCCCGCACTTCACGGAGTTCTACACCATCTTTGACCAAAACTTGGACTTTGAGCCCCAAAACCTGCTAAGGGGGATCCCATGCGCAACATGCCCCCAACACAATCATCGTGGCTCATCCCGAGTCACTCTGCTAGTGCGACAATCTTGGCACGAAGCTCCTCCAACTGTGCCTATGCTGCGCGAAGGTCCATAGCGCATGGTTCTATCATTTGCTGGCTCTATTCCATTTCTTCTTCTGAATCATATGCGTCTAACTTGAGTCTCTTATTTGGTACCGACATCTAGTGCTTGTGTTTATAGTCCTGCGCCCCTATCCGGCTCCTCCGGTCGCGAAGATTGTGCTTCTATCAGTTAGTCAGATAGTCGGCCCACCTGTGTAGGGCTTCAGGAAACTACCATTTAATCTTCTTGGGAAGGGTTCTCTAATAAGTTTGACTAGCTGGACCACGCCTCCGTCTGTGACCTCTTTTGCCACATATGGTTCCAACCAGTGCATTTTGAATTTTCTGGGAAATTTTTCAAACTTGCTGTCATACAGTAGCACTAAATCATTTACCTTGAAGGTGCACAACTTGATATGGCTATTGTGCCAGGATTTTTCACGCTGCTTTTGTACCTGTTGGTGAAATCCGGCTAGAAATCATTCTTCCTTGAGTTCTTCTAATTGTGCAAGCCTTTCTTCCAGAGCTTCACGGTCCATCATGCCTATGAGCACTGCTATTCACAGACTAGGTACGATGTATTCCATTGGCATGACTGCTTCCGTACCATAGAGCAGCCAGAATGGTGTATGTCCCATCAATTTCTTGCATATTTTCCTGTAAGCCCATAACACAGTGGGTACGCGCAGGTCCCAGTCGTCGCGTTGCACGTTACATATTTGGGTCAATGCAGTCTCTAGTATTTTATTGAATGCTTCTACTATTCCATTAGCTTGTGGATGGTATGGTGTACTTTTTTGGTGATAAACCTGGAACTCTTCTGTGAGTGCGCTAATGGTTTCATTCAAGAAATGTGTTCTGCGATCACTCATTAAGATTTTCGGCTAGCCAAATCATGTCAACACATTTTCGAACAAAAACTTTGTAGTCGTGGTAGCCGTGTAGTCCTTGACCAGTTGTGTTTCTGCCCATCGTGCCAGGTACTCCGTTGCGGTGATGATGTAGTGTGAACTCGTCTTTCCCTGAGGTTTTCTTGGGCCCACAAAGTCGATTGCCCATTTCTCAAATGGCTGTAGTGTCATTTGGGGATTTAGTGGCATCTCGTCCCTTCATGATGTTTTTCCTGTCCTTTGACATATATCGCAGGCCTTACAATGAACTTTCGGATCCTGGTGCAGGGTCGGCCACCATAACCTTGCATGAAGAATCTTTTGTGTGCTTACGCATCCTGCATAGTGTCCTCCTATAGCACCCCCATGTGCTTCTGTGAGGATCTGACCTTGTTCAAATTCAAGTACGTATCTTCGCAATATCTCATTGTTGCCCATTTTGTAGAGGTGCTCCGCGATGACAGAAAAGTCTGTAGCGTGCACCACCAATTCATTCTTCTGTTGGATTGAGTACTCCTTCGGCGCAATCCCTGTTGTTAGAAAATGGATTATATCTTCGAAGTGTTCATCCGCGATGCGTACTGTAAAGAGTTGTGCATTAGGTATTCCTTTCTCCAAATTTGTTGGTTCCTCACCCGTCTCAATTTGTGACAAGTGGTTTGGTCCTGTGTTTAAGCGTCCTGACTTGACTATGACCTCAAAATCATATTCTTGAAATAGTAAGAGCCATCTGCATATGCGCCCACCCCCCCCCCCCCAACATAGGCTTGTTCACTAAGTATTTCAAACCCGGAATGGTCAGTATACATCTTGAAATGTCCTCCAAGTAAATAGTGTCGGTATTTCTGGAGCACATACACCATCGCCAACCCCTCGCGTTCGGTGGTAGAGTAGTTTTTTTCTGCTTTGGACAATCTTCGACTCGCAAACGTGATTGGGTGATCCACACCCTTCATGCCCTCCTGTGTGAGTATGGATCCTAACGCGATACACGACACATCAACATTTACATGAAATTCCACGTCCCATTTTAGGAAGACCAAAATTGGCGTAGAGGCCAGTCTCCCCTTTAGGACATCCAAACTCTTCATGCAATCATCATTCTAGCAATATGTCACATCCTTTTTCAATAGCTTTTCCATTGGTGCGATTATTTGGGCATAACTCTTGATAATATTCCTATAGTAGCTAGTGTGCCCCAAAGTAGCGCGTAATTGTTTGACACTGCGCAGTGATTCCAGATTTAGAATAACAACAATCTTCGTAGGATCCACCATTAGGCCTTGTTTGCAGACCACATGGCCTAATAGGTTGCCAAAGGGAATGAGGAAGGTGCATTTTTTAAGGTTCAACGCAATCTGGTGTCAGCATCAAGTATCTAGCATCAAAAGTAAGCTCAGTACATGGTGTTTAACTAAACCAAAGATAGTCCAATCGTCCAGATAGACCTCCAAGAACTTGTGGATGTATTCTTTGAACGCTGCCACCACTATGTGCAAAAATATTGTTGGCGCGTTCTTTAGTCCAAAGGGCATAATGGTGTACTGGAAGCAGCCCCATTCTATTGCAAAGGTTGTTTTTCTCCTATCTTCCAGCGCGATCTTGATCTGATGGTACCTTGAGAAGCCATCCGTGAATGAGTAAGCTTCCTGACTGCTAACATTCTTCAATACTTCATCTCGGGAATGGATCGTGAACACAGGTGTCATTAAGCTTCCTAAGGTCCACGCATATTCTTATTTTGACTTTATGTTTCTTCTCCTGTACTACCATAGGACTCACCCAATCGGATTCTTCCACTGGTTCAATAATTCTGCTTGCGAGCATTTTGTCTAATTCGTCATGGACATTTTCTTTATACTTTGGGTTCAAGCAGTAAGGTCGCTACTTAACTGGCTTCACATCTGGTTTCAGAGTGATCTTCATCATCCCTAAGTCACTAATGATCCCTTTTAAGTCTGTGATTTTGGTCAAGAACAAGTCTTGGTATTCGTGGAGTAACTCAGTGACCTTATCTACCATAGCATCATCCCAATAGTCCCCAAGCGTCGCATACTTCGGCTCCGCTTTTGTGCCAATGTTTACCTACTTTTTTTTAGCAGCGCAGTGATGTCAGGATCCTCAATTGATGGTCCTCGAACCTCGTGACAGCCTTCGATTTTTGGAATATCAATATTTCGGGGGTTGTCATCATCCTCCTCCACCTGCGCGTTATAGCATTCTAAAGCGCTGCTTACCGGGGTTGCCCATACTGGTTGCAACATTTCCAATGATTCCTGTGGTATTTTGAAGTTGGTAGCTTTTACTGCTTGCAACGCATCATCAACAATATCTGACCATCGGTATTCAAATGTGAATGTTAACAAAAATCCCTTGCACAAGACATCCCATTCGCTCGTACCATGTTGGAGTTTTGTCTCAGTATACTAGTTCATGGGTAGTACATCCAAGGTATGGTAGAATAAGTGTACCCATTCAGGCTGTGGTTCTTCCCCGTAGACCTTGGTCCATTTTGTGAGGTGCGTGCATGGGTCATATCGTCCATCGTATTTGTCTTCTAGCCGTAGTTGCAGTTTCCCAAATTGTATGTGCATCATCCTTCTGCATCTATGCCAGTCCTCAAAATTTCCTTGATGTGTACCCCACCATCGTGCAGGTGTTGTGTGCAGTGCCCACTTCAACACATCGAACCACTACTATTCCAGTACTGCGCTTTCAAATTTTCTCAGGAATTCATCCACCACTGTTAATCCATCATATGTCGATAGCTCTCTTCCCTCAGTTGTCATGCAACGCAGTGATCTAATCATCATGTTGCAATTCAGCATTGTCACTTCGTGCAACCAAATCTGCCATCGCTCTACTTCTTCGTCTGAATCCGAAGTGCAAGAGATTTCGTGCTCCCATGAGATCCTCCCATATGCAATCGGATTCACCCAATCCTGGTCTCGTGTAGTTATCCTATAAATACAATCAAGATCATCGTCGCGCACTGGTTCATTTTAGCGCACTCCTTCTGCTGGGTCTAGTGGGACTACTATGCGTAGTGACTTTTTCTCGAAGATCATTTTGCGCTTCTTCAGGTTGATGGCTCCATTCATATCAGTGGCCCAGTCTATTCCTAACAACTCGGGTGTTATCACTTAAGAATTATAATTCCCAAATTGCTCACATCAGTTTGATGGTAAAGGTTCGGTACTAGTCTAGGTTTGATTTTTTGTTCGCCTTAGAGTCTAAGTCTTAGGAGTCTTGGTGGTATGCTTAAATAAAGGTCAACTATTCATTCTCATTCATCACTGGTCTCATAACTCACACAATTTCCATGTGTCAAATTTGTTCAAAGGTTATTATGTGTTACATGCTTTAGGTGTTTTCGCAGCGCATAAATCCTTTTTAGGTGTTTTCACAGCGCAACATGCTTTAGGTGATTTCGTAGCGCATAACCCAGATTTTACACTGGCTGCGCTACGAAATCGGAGATTCGTGCAATCCGTAGCAAATCTTTCTTAACTGTCATATCTGTCAAGTTCAGTTATGGTTGCATCATCCACTGTCAGCTTATGCACTTCCCCTATCATGTCCAACCGCTTACCTTCATTATTAGAGTTGTTAGGTACCTTGGTACGCTCGGATTGCAAGTTCCAAGAAAAGCCAGGTATTCACAGTCATAATTATGATTGTATTCATTGCATGAGGAACAAGTCTGCAAGCTTTCAATTTGAATTCATTGAACACCAAGCGAGGCAGTATTCAAGCGAGGCAGGGATCGAAGATTGAGCAGCGCTAGTATTTATAACCTTCATTACGTTGAAGTCTCATGGAAGGATCTACAGAAAGGAAAGAGCACAGGTCAGGGAGATGTTTGAGGAATGAACCTGAAGGTTTAGACCTTATCTTGAAGAACAGAGAAGTTGAGCATGCGTTCAAGCAGGTTGGATGTTGGAATTTTTGCAAGAAACTCCAGGGAGGTCACGCACAAATCACCAAGGAATTTGCTTTGAATTTCACAGGACTGAATTCAAAGGTTGGGATGCTTGAATTGCAAGTCTCACCAGAGGTAATATCCATAGTTACTGAGATTCCACGGGGACAAGAAAGTTGGTTTAAGAACTTCAAATTTGATATGCCCCCCTACAAAGAATTTCTGAAGCCCGAGTTCATTGACTTAGATTTAAACAAGTCTGTGCCTAGAAATTATGTCAAGGACTCATATGCCAATTTGCTTACCTACATACAGAGGGACCTTACCTGTGAAGGGAGATACAATAAGGTGTATTCATATCATTTTAAGTTTCTGCTACATTTCACAGGAAAGATATCTCTTGATTTACCTTTCTACTTATTTTGTAGCTTAAGCAAAATGTGTGATAAGGTGCAGCTAAGGAAAGAAGCATGTGAGACCTCATTGTTTCACCACGGCTTAGTTAAGTTGATCATGCTGCATGAACTCCAGAAAGTAGGTAGGGACTGGCCCACATTCATGTTTATGTCGGGTTTCAAGAACGAGACTGGTCTCACTCCTCAAGTTGCAAAAGATTCTCCAAAAACAACTGGTCATTAGGCAGAAACAAGATCTGGGAGGTTTGTAAAGTTGAAGACTAGGAAACAGGTATGGGAGCCCATCAAGCCATTGATAATCCAAGACACACCCCAACAGACCCAGAAAGAGAAAACTCAGATCAGAGAGGGTGTACATGAATCATCTACAGGTGAAGTAGTCCAGAGAAGAATGACAAGGAGCCAATTAGCTAAGGAAAAAGGTAAGACAATGGTCATTGAAGAAAACCCTATTTCAAAAGGAGACTTGAACGATTTAATGCAAGCCATTGATATTGAAGAGTCTCCGCTGGTTCAAGCAGATTTGATAGAATCAGGTAAAGACAAGACTAAAAGAAACAAAGCCTCGAAAAAGCTCAAGTTCGATGATCCGGTTGATAAATTTGTCTTTAAGCCAAGAAGACCTGTAACGAGGCATTCAAAACAGGTACAAGAGACACTACTAGAAGCAAGTGAAATAGAGAAGATAACACAGTCTCATGAAGGAAAAGATAAAGGTAAAACAATTGTCATTCAAGAAGAATATAGTGTTGAAGAGTTAAAAAAGAAGTTGAAATTAGCAAACCTATAAATTGCTAAACTGAAGAAAGCCTCAAGGAAACATGCAATCAAAGAGGCTAATTTTAACAGAATGAAAGCCTTGTGGGAAGAGAAAACATTTTCAATACCTGAGGTGGTCGACTGTAATGCCCAATACTATACCTGGACAGTCCCTACAATAAAGGAAGCAAAATTCATCAGAATGGTTAACAGGCAACTGAGAGCTGGGATCAAAGTTATGAAAAGGCAAATTGAGGATTTAAAGATGTAGTTAAGCCAACAAAAAAAATCTCCTTAAGGAAGTCACACATCAAGTAAGGTTATGTTCCAAATTTTGATGGTTTTCCTTGTTGCATTTTTTTGAAGAATCATACATCTCCACTCAGTTTTGAAAAGCTTTGGAGCAGTTGAAAAGAATATTTAAATATAAGGAAGCTCAAGATAGCAAATTTTTGGTATTAAGATGTGTTTTGGTGATTACACAGCAGTTTCGTAGCGCGCTACGAAACTGCTGTAGCTACATAATTAAAACTCAGTCAACCAATTTTGAGGGACCGAGGGGGAATTTTTGAAAAAGGAATCTCTTCAAAGGATCACGTAACAGGTATCAACATTCAACAAGGGAAAAAACAGGTGGAGGAAACATATATTTGAACTCTAAACTTTTTGTTTAAAGTGATCATAGTTACTACAGTTCATGATATGTCAGACAGCTTGGAGGAGGTCTTGTCTTCACACATGGGAAAGGTCAACAACACATAAAGGATGTGGCACTCTAATAATTTTTTGTATAATCAAAGAAGAAGGACATGGTTCATTGGTTTCGAATATCTTTAAGGAAAACCAAAAGCAGATAAATAGGGGAAGTTTCCTACTTTTCAGGAGAAATTGAGAGATGTGACATTAAGGGCCAGCAAGCAGCTACAAACATCCACCACAACTAAATTAAAAGAGACCACTTGTCAAAGGACGAGAATTGATTGTAATTAATGCTATTATTAGCATGATATGGAGTTAGACTCCTAATTGCCTTAGGTTTCTAAAAAGTCTAGTTAGCAGTTTGTTACATTTAATAAGTAGTTAAAGTTTGAATAGGTGTCATAGGAAGTAGAATTCGAGTTCCCCTCATGTTGGAGGAGGAATCTCAGCCTTGTAAAAGAATTCTATATATAGGAGAGAGGGCAATGTACCAAGGGTTGGAAAATTTCAGAGAAATTGGAACTATTGTGCTATGTATATGACTCTGTTTTAGTAATACAAGACTTGGCTTTACTTCTCAAGAATCATAAGGAATTTACTGTTCAGAATGTTGTGTATTGTCCTTTCCTCAGTATTTTCAGTAGTATAGATGTGTGATTACTTAGAAATCACTGATTGTGCTCTAATTTCCTTCACATATTTATAAACGGTGTTGTCCCATATCTTTCTGGTGTGTTCTGAATGGTAGAATTCTAATTGTCTTGACTTCTATGTAAGGTTGATATCATTGTTATACGGAAACGATTTTGACTCCATAAGCCCAATGGATACCTTCTAGTTGTGTTTCCACCACTTATATTTCTACATTTGTTTTACAAGAGTTAGCCATCTTAATCATAATTAAAAAGATCATAAATCCTTTGAGAGATCCCTCTCAGGTTGGGGAGGCTAAGCCTCAGCATAAAGTAGGTTTGGAATAGTTACTTAAGGTCTTCCTGGTCAGCAGCCTTCCAGGGTCTGATTTTGAGATAACAGTGGGATAGGGATTGTTGTCATCGACAATTTATATTACTTCAAAATCTGCCTGCGTGCTCGCGCCTTCAATATCAACTATTACCCCTTGTAACCTTCCCATGCGAAAAATCTTTTGTTGGTTCGCCATTCATAATTGAATAGGGGACCATTGTAGCGCGGGCCTGCCCATGTGTTCCCATGTTTTCTTTGGTAATACATTCACATGTGAACCCAGATCTAGGATTACCTGATCCATTTCATACTTACCAATCTGCGCAGTCAACCTCATTTCCCTTCCAGTGGGAAATGCATGCTTTCCCAATTTCTTGACTACATGTGGTTCTCTTGCCCCCGCACACTTGGTGATCAGCTCCTGTAGTCCTTTAACTACCTTGTTGTCATGCAGCAATTTCATGCATGTCTCCAGAAAGGTAGTGAGCATTGAAGGATCCATTCTTGGCTCTGGTTGATCCTTACTACCTAAAGTGGAGGCCTCCACGAAGCTCTTCTTAGCTTCCATGAATGTCTCCTTTGCGCATTCTAAGTCAAACTTGGGTTCCTTTGCAGGAGCCTTGCGAACCCATGTACTTTCCTCTGGCTGCTTCCCCATATCTTCTCTCGTGGTCGTACCACTTCTGAGCATCATGTTTACATTTGGGTCTTCTTTGCACGGCTCAGACCTCATCATTTGTATATTTTGAGTCGAGGGAGGCTGGAATACCCCTTTTTCATGCATCTTTGTGATCAGCATAGGACATTCTATAGTTTCATGATCAAACTGAGCACAATACGAACAGGATATCCTCGTCGGGTTGATACAATCGCGGGCATAGTGCCCTGGTCCTCTGTAATTGTAACAAATTAATTGTTCACAACCTCTTCCTAGTCCCATTCCACCTCGTCCTCGACCTCTTCGCTGATATCCAGCATGCGCCATCCCTGCATCTGGGTCGAGGGCTCGTGTTTCTGTTTGCATCCTATAGGCTGGGGTCCAATCCATCATTAGCTCATAATTGTGGAAAGTTTGCCCATCATGGCCTACCGACCTGCAAAAATTACAAAACAATTGCTGGGGTGTCTGTGTATATTTCTGAAGCAAATGACAATTGTCCGTCGTGTGTTTCCCTCCTGTCTGACATATCGCACACCATAAAGCAGGTGCTGCACTCGGCCCTGCCTGCGCCTTTGGTCTCAGTGGCATTGGCCCTCCTCCTGCCAAATAGTTCGTGAATACTAGGCAGTGATCCTTGTCATGGCCCTAGCCTTTGCACTTTATGCACCATACTTCCTCGCGTGCCTCTAGCCATGGTGCCCTATCCTGCTTCAAGCTTTGCATTTCCAAACACAAATTCTATAGTTGCACGTGGATTTGTTGAACTCCCGACCCAGGGTCTTGTATCGGGGTCTCATGTAATCTCATTGCCATTTCCAACGGTTTGGCCTGGGTGGAATGTTTTTGTTGTGATAGCACCATCCTGAAGTGCAGTTCCAGAGATGCTACAAACCATGCGTGATGTTGTCCATCTATCAACATCATATTGGCTTCGCGGATCGTACTCTTCAGCTGTTGATCTAGATCCTAGGGAGTCTCGCCCGGGAGCATCGCAATCTCTTTAAACCTGATGATTGATTATGTTTCTAACTTTGGTCTTCTAAATTCCCTTTTTAGCACGTTCTAGATCTCTACTATCCATGCGTTTGGGTGGTCGTTAGAATACTTGATATACCATGTTAATGTGAAATCCTGCGGTGCGCTCACCAATGTAGCCTTCTTAATATTGTCATTCGTGACACCTTGTGCTTCCCATACTGCTCTTACCATGAACCAGAATTGGTCTAGATCTTCATTCCCTACTCCTTTGAATACTGGTAGTTTGATCGCACTCGCCATACTGAACTATGGAGGCGGTGGAGGTGGAGTAGGTGGAGATGGAGGTGAGGGAGGTGAAGCGGGTGGTGGTGTGGGTGGGGGTGGTAACCACAGAATCTGTTACCTTATCAAACTGACCACACTTCTTAGAGAAACCTTCACGAGCTCATCCTTGCTCTCCTACGAGGGTGAAATTAAGGGACTGTTTTGTACATATTCACTACTTCCGCTTCTATAGATCTTTCCACTCTGTGTAGTCCCAAACATTAATTTATTCACATAACCCACTTTTCACATAACAACATCTTAATCCAGGTGTTCAAATATTTAATATACTTACCTCACGATCCCTTGAGAAAATGTTGTTCTGCCTCGTTGTAACTGATGGTCATGTCCACCACGAACTCAATGATAAATCCTCCTATGATTCGGTCAAGCCAGTGGTCTAGCTCGTGCTATCTTATCTTTTGAGGCTTCTAGTCTGTGCACTAGTTCCGGAGTCCACACTATTGGTTTACCGAGCCTACACCTTCCTTAGCTGTCTGCTAGCTTCATAATCTACTCATACAACTCAGAAGGAAAGGATGCAAAGAAAATCTCATGGATTTTCGTATACACGTAGTGCTCCAACCACTTTTTCTCAGATACTTGCGGAGTTTTGTTTTCTTATGTCGCAAACTCGTGAATCTTCTTATCCAACCACTCTTCAATTTTCTTCTTTGTTGGGTTCCAATGGCACGACATCAGACATCCCTTATGCAGATCCTGGTCCCGGCAACAGAACCATTTGTTGGCTTAGTGGGGCCTAACCCAAGTTCGGAAGTGATTTAGCCAAGCAAATCCTGCTACTACTGGCCCTTTCGGCAACAGTTCGCAGAGCTCGGACTGAGATCTTACCTAAATTAGTATGGGAGGGTGCTAGAACCAGGTTTCCGCACCCTGAGGATGTCTGATATGAGGTGATTGGTACGCGGTCCAACCTTCGCACTTACTGTGCTACACGCACCTGCGGGAACCTCGCGCCCTGTGCTACCATATTCGCGCGATTCCAGCCACAGTGCAACCCGTGTTATTTACCCAAGTCTTCCTTAATTAGTCTCCATTAGCTAATTAATTAGATTAAATTCACATATAAGCATTCATACGAGTATTTATCAAGTGCGTGTAGTAAACAAACAGAGTAAAATTAATGTATAACATCAACATAAATATTCCAAAACAAATGTACAGAATAAACTTCTCTTTATTATCTTTCAATCCCAAGTATAGACCCGACTCCACCCTGCGCACTCAACTGTAGGGGTTCGTGCACTCAGTTGTGGACTCTACTAGGCCTCTGCGCACTCAACTACGGACTCTACTAGGCCTCTACACACTCAACTGCGGACTCTACTAGGCCTTTGCGCACTCAACTGCAGAGCCTCTTCCTACTACTACAACCCAGTACACTTTAGATTCAACTCTAGGCTCTAACCATGCCTTCACTATTCTATCTATTCTCTACCAAGCTTATCTCTCTTTACATTTAGAGCCTCGCTCTATTTATACAATCCCATGGTCCGTGGACCATGGGTAGGCTGACACAACTTTACATTAAATTACAATACAATGCTTAAGGAGGACAACCCTATGACTCAATTGTACACTTCGCGCTCCGTGCCTGCACTTCGCAGATTTCTACACCATCTTTGACCAAAACTTGGGTTTTGAGCCCCAAAACCTGTTGCGGAGGATCCCATGCCCAACATGCAAGAAGCAAAATTGGTTAAGTATTGGCCAAGGCTTATTTAGGAAGTTGTGAGACATATAGAGATAATGTAGAGGTTGTTCGGGCTTGAGAAAAGCATTGTAATATTCTCATATTTTCTTACTAATGCAATATACAGATAGCAGGGGTTTTATTTTTGGCTTCCCCTAGGAAATCATTGTGTAATGTGTTAATTAAATTCTTTCTATTGTATGCTTCATGATTTCTTGATCGATTAATTGTTTCCGTTGATGATTAGAGTAGATTCAAGTCTATTGTTTTAGTATTACAATTAGCAATTTGAATCTACAAGGAATTTCTAGAAAATAATCATTGTTCATTAAAACAATGATTGATTTGATCTAGTTTAATCATCACCTTGATATAATCAAGAAAGTGTCTAGGTGCAATGAAGGAAAATACTTAGAGGGGGGGTGAATCAGTGTTCCTCAGAAATTATCATTTTTAAATATTTTCAGAGCATTAGTTAATCTTCAATTATCATTAATGTTTATGCAGTAACAATAGTGAATAAAAGAACACAGGAGGCACAAAAAGTTTAGGTGGAAAAGCCCCTCCAGGTCAAAAACAACCGAACGCTTTTATAATAATTTTTTAATATTCAACTCCAATTGAAAAGAAAGCTCCAACTTCCTAGAATCTAGAAAAGCATTCTTCTCCAGCTCCCACTAGATGGACGCTCCAACACCCGAGATTCTTTAGTAGTCAATTGAACAGATGCCCTAACACCCAATGAGATACAACTCACCGTAGCACCACCCTACCACCTTGAAGTTTTCACAGGCTTGAACCTGTTGGTGACTTCATGCACTAGACTAGCACCACCCTATAGAAGAAAAAAAGAAGAATGGACTCCCGTGCCAGGGAAAATGGTCCACTTTACAATGATATAGAATGATGTAGAAGAAGACGACACACTAGAACATAACCCCAACTATGACAAAACCACTTAATGATGATCCTAGACCTCCCGACATTGCCTCTTCAACTCTTGGCAGATAGACACTTGTACAACTTTTACAATGATGCTTTTACAATGACTCTGTATAATGATACTTTTACAATGATTGTATGCAGTGATTCCCACTTGAAGACTTCATGTGGTGAACTTCTTGCTGATGTTCTGCACCTTGATTGCTGCTCTTGTCATGCTACCCTTTCTCACTCTTTAGAACATTAGATTATGCATTGAGTCTTCTCTTGATGAATATATAAACTTGAAAAAAGTCTTCAAAGAAATACCCATGACATGATAATAGAAAAACTTACCTCATCCTGCAGAACATATATTAGTGCTAAACAAAAACAACAAATTAGGATAAAAAGAAACTAATGCAATTAAGAGATGAAAATGAATGTACAGAATATACTTGTAGCTTACTTCTGTTGCATCATTTTGTTGCACCTTGCTCTTTGCTGCCCTAGAAAGTCTGGTCCTTTGCACCCTGTTGGGACTCAGAAATGTCATATTTTCATCCACCTTTTTCTTCACTATTCCTTACATTTCATCATCCCATTAACCTTTTATCATATCATTTTACATTTGGGTTTCACCTTCTTATTTTCCATTTTATTCATTTTTGTATTACAAGTGAATTTATGATTAAATATTAGAAAATATACATATTTTTATATATATCTAAAGAGTATGTGAGTTTTGTGATGTGTAGGAAATATGAGAAGAATTAATTCCAAGAGACTTCTCAAATATCTCCTCCACCATATTAAGGAGATAATTATGCAAGCCTATTCCTAAGGAGAAAATCATGGAGGATTTGGTTGGCATATCTTATCCATATCTCCTCCACCATATTAAGGAGATAATTATGCAAGCATATTCCTAAGGAGAAAATCATGGAGGATTTGGTTGGCATATCTTATCCATATCTCCTCCACCATATTAAGGAGATAATTATGCAAGCCTATTCCTAAGGAGAAAATCATGGAGGATTTGGTTAGCATATCTTATCCAAGATATGTGAGAGATTTGTGGAGGATTCAAAGGGATCATATCTTGTAATAATGGGAAATTAGTTGAGAGTGCTTGAGAGAATATTGGATATGTAATTATGAGATGGTTATCTTCCTCATGTATATAAGAGAATGCTCTCTCTTCATTTTGATAATAATGAATAATGGAAAGGAATTCCTAGTTTTTCATCTTTTATTGTTATGCTTTCATGATTTGTAATTTGATTCTTGTAATATAATTTGAGATAGTTTTATTGTTGTGAGATCACATATGTTGTTTTTCATTCAATTCTTCACATGTTGTATTGCTTTCCCCTTATGCAATTTCCTACTTTCCTAGTTAGTATTTCAATGCCTTCCTAGATTAATTCGATTTCAGTAATTTAGATTAAATTAGTTCCACTTCGGTCCTGCATATATAGTGCATGTGCCTTGTAAGTCTACGAACCTCGGATTGACAAATTAAATAGTTGGGAAAGTACTACAACAGAATTAAACGATAATATTTTCACCCAACATTTTGGCACCATTGTCGGGGAGGCACGATGGATTGAAGTTTAGTTTGATTTTTCATGCAAGTGTGAATTTCAATTTCTGCAAGTGTGTTTGATTTTCGCAACTGTGAAGAGTGTTTGATGAATTCATGGTTCATGGTTGTAGTTGAAGAATTTGATTACTCAATTAATGAGCAAGTCCTTGTAAGAGGGTTTAATTGACTATTGAATTCAAGATTATTTCTGTGGTCCTTTTGTTATATTTAAATTTTTAGTGTGCTGATTTGGAAGAGTTTTTGTGAAATAAAACCTTGTAAAAGGATTAAAAGCTCAGACAATTATTAGCACTCTATCTTTAGTATGTAAGAATTCCTTTTTCAACATGGTTTAACAATGAGTTTTAGCTTGGAACTACTCACTCAGATCCTAGCAGAAGTCAGGATCTCTTCTTCCTTGGAAGAGGAGATCTTGACAAGAATTAAAAGTTCAACTACTCCCCAAGAAATAAACGAAGATTCAACATCTGAAGAATCTTGCGTATCTGATGGCGAACAATCATTCAAACAGGAGATCAAGGAAGAAGAACAACAGATCGGAGAAGAAGAACATGAGTTACAACATGATCTAGGTGAGATAAATTGTGCCTATCAAAGCTTTATCGAATAATGGTTCCAGGTAAGTACTAGATTAGATTCATCTTTTTATTTTTTAGTTGATTTGCAGTTACAGCAACTAGATTCATTCACTTTCAAATATTTTCAACCATCATGTAAAAAATTGCTACTGGATATATTTTTGTTACTGCTACGTGAATGGCTTCATTGGAAGTTTAATTACACGTAACTAATTTTTTGTTTTCTAATTAGTATAGAGTAGGTAGGTTTTCATTTTGAGTTTTTAGCTTTGCTTTTACCTAGAATAACTATGCTCTCCTCTGCGCTTAGTGCGATCGAGAGGATCAGAAAATAGGGATGATTTAGCTTAATTTCAAGAATAAATAAATGTTTTTCAAAATGCTTCATCAAAAACATCTTTTAATATGCAAATCATTGTGTCCATTTGTTAAAAAAATTAAGTCTAGAGCAAACTTTAGTTTCTTTCTCATTGCCGCATCGATGATTTGTGAAAAACACTGGATCACCATTAGACTGCTCCAGATCACCATTAGACTGCTCCAGAAATGTAAAATTGGCAAAGCTACCTTACCATGCACCAGTATCCGCCCATCTCTCTGCCCATTGTACATAAACCTGCAATCTGTAACAACAAACCAAAACCAAAACGATAGTTCTCTTCCATCATTAATTCTCATACCTAATTTGGGATACTATGTGGATGTTGATTAAAATATTGGCCAAAATCCATGGGTTGTTACATTATCTTTGGCATCTCAAGATAGTAGGAATGAAATCCCATCAGTATCACTATTTTTATGGATTAGCCTTCCTAAATTTTGCTGTTGCTTATTTGAAGGATCCCTTCCTTGCTGGCTACGAGTTTTTCTCAACCGCATCTCTTGGAGGAAGCATTCTTATCCTGAAACAAACAAATCCAGTCAAAAGAGGTAATAAAATCACCGTAGCATGATATTATTTTAATGACTCTTGCTACCTTTCACAGGGAATTGTGGTGATCTACCTAAACCTAGTTTCCCTCTGGAAATCTGTGATCATCATCGTAGCCTAATATGAACTAAATGAAGAAGTGTGTAAGCAGATCAGTGGGAAGGTAGAGTCGCTATCAAAAAGGAGTTCAGATGATTTACGCTCACCTGTTTGTTGTATCCGTCAGACAAATGTGCAGGAAGGCAAGGAAGGAGGGATCACTCAGCAGATTGCAACAACGTATTTTCCCATGAATGCTAAAGGCTGATGCTAATTTACAATTGTCGGGATTGCTTCTTATTCACACACCCGTGCATGAATCCTTCATAAATTTGACTCTGGTTTACGTGATATTGGTTTTGAGTCCCAAACGATTGCATGCGGCACACACCATTTGTGGTTGCACTTTAGTTTCAGGTCCAACCAACACTGGTATTTACATGGAAATATTTTGGTGAATGATGAGTCTAGATCCATGAATGAGTTGCGAGAAGCAGGTGATGATTTTGGGAAGAAAGTATTAGTGATTGGAGACGGAAGGCATCTGTATCAAACACACAACAGGTGCACCTCTACTACCTTTTCAACGGGCGCTTCAACGCATTGATAATAATGATAATTTTATTTCAGGCGATGCGTTTGAGGTTGCATCGTATAATTAGAGCAAGTGCCTTTTTCCTGGGCTGAGGCTGCGTCGATCCCAGAAGAATCATGATTTTGTTGGTCTCTTCTTTCAACCCAAGATGTTGCTACATGTTTTATACGCATGGCCTGCCATGCCTACTGTCGCTCCCGGAGAGATTATCAAAATTTTGCAATTAATATTTCCTGGAATGCGTTCTTTCTCACTCCTTGGGCAATCAACAAGATCTGATATAACCCATGGTATGGGCATTATGTCCATAGAGAGAGAACAAATTGGCAAATATATGAAAAAGTCAGTCCAGAGCCCTGAATGTACTATGCTGAGCCATGAGTTACATTTTATTTTGATATATACCATTTTATAACATTTTTCTTTCAGGATTTTTGCTGACACCAGCAACTTAGAGGAGATGTTTGACTCACAAAGGGTTTTGCATCAAAATGAAACTAGAAATTGGCCCACGAGTTTTATGTCGATTCTTATGCTTATGTTGGATTTTATGTCGAAAGCTGATTGTTTTCTCATGCTCACTATCTCCATTTTACGCACTACTTCATTACACTAATGTTCATCATGCCAGGATCGTTTGCTCTACAATTGAATGCTTTGAATATTCCACTATATTTGATGATGTACAGGTCCAATCTTGCAGAGAAAACTTTAGTGACATGAATCAACAAGAAACTGAAGATTTGCTAGCATCGAGACAGTATTCCTATACTTTGCAAAGCATGCCAAGGAATGGAGATCTGACTTTTATTTTGCCTATTTTGTTTTCTTTTTGCCTTTTCTTTTGTTGTGTATTATCAACATAAAAAAAAAACCCATGAAAATTACAAATGGACTTTTTAATAAATTCCTAAAAACAATACGAATGCATGTTTTTACGCTTAACAATAATTTGTTTTCTTGAAGTCACTTTGACAACCATCGATGATGAAACCAGCGCGGGCGACAGGTTTCGGAAATGATAGCATTTTGCTGCTGAGGTGATTTTCAAAGATCACAGAACGTTTTGAGAAACATGCTTTGATAAACAGCGTGAAGGAGCTGTAACTTGTGATAAACATCATGACGTTTGCGGTTATCCAGAAACTATTTGCGCCTCTTGATGTTTGCTGTTACACAACGACCATGCTGATACACCAACATTTCCACTTTTTCCATTATCCATGCTGTGAAACTGTAACATTTCTCCTTCAAAGCTGATCAACCATCCTGGTGTTGAAGCCCATCTTCCATTACCTTATCTTTCACGACTTCATGCACGCCTATTTTTCTGAATCGCATACATTCCTTTATCCTTTTCAGTTTATTTTTTCCTTCTAGTTTTCCTTTTAAATAAAACTCATTCCCTTTCCATGATTACATCGCCTTGTTTTCCTCACCATGCTGATCCACACTGCTTGTTCGTGAGTTCTTTCCATTTATAGTCCTACCAAATCTTTTTGTACAAACTCGTGTTGACTGATGTGGGATTCCTTAAGGCCCACATTTCAACAAGTCTTGCCCCATCGACATCAGCACCTTATCTGGGAAATAGACTAGAGTTTCTTTTGGGTACCTTGAGACTTGCATGCCTTAATGGAAAGTTCTCTCGCTGACAATCATGGGAATACATCAATGTCCCTTGATCGTCAGATCTTGCAAATGGCTCGCCGTCAACCCCTTTATTCGCATTTCGCAAGATGTACTCGGGTACCTTGGCACTCATTGACATCAATTGTGAGTTGCCTCGCATTGGTTAATGGCATGCATCAATGGCCGGTAATCCAATGATTTCTTTTCATGCTCGACATCAACACATTCTTTCGCATGATTAGAATTGTACCAAGAAGTTTAGTAGCAAGTGAAGACTATACACTTTTTCACGACCCCCTCAGCAGTTACAGCAGCATGAATTCTGATCTATGAGAGTACCACAGTTCCACTTTCAGCATTTACCTTTTCCATGATTCAGCATCGGCAGTTTAGATTCCTTCATTTCCCAGGATCCAGTTACAACAACATCAGTCACATTTTCCTGATCCAACAGCAGTAGTAGCTACATTCCTATTGCATAGTTCATCATTCTTGGGTAAGTAGAGGTATGTTGTTTTCTAATATTTAATCATGCAATTCCTTATATGCTAACTTGAATATTTTGGAAAATTCCCTCACCATGCTACATTTCCTTTCATGAGCCATGTGAAGTTGCATGAGGACATGCAACCAATTCAGTTGGGGGGGGGGGGGGAACTATATTCACTACATATTCACTACCATGATTCCATTTCTTCACCATTATCACTCCATTTTTTTTCTTCTCATTTACCATTTACCAACATTTATTTTCCAATGATACTTTGTTGCACTTTGCTTCATACGCAATATTGGCATGCTTCATTAATATTACAAAAGGGCTTTCTTATGCACATTATGATTTCCAGTGAGTGTTTAAATTATTATTGAAGAAAAGAGAACAGAAAACAAAATGAATGTTGTTAACACAAGAACCAACATTCTTTGTATTCATGGTTGTCACACAAGAACCAACCATAAGAAAATGTAAGTTGTTACTCATGTCTTTCACATATCCTGGAAACATTCATTATTAAAAGACATCATCATGTAAAGCCAAAGTTCAAGATGCCCATGCATGGTTGCATGAGGACATGCAACAAGTTCAGTTGGGGAGGATGTTGGGACTCAGAAATGTCATATTTTCATCCACCTTTTTCTTCACTATTCCTTACCTTTCATCATCCCATTAACCTTTTATAATATCATTTTCATAAATACATTTGGGTTTCACCTTCTTATTTTCCATTTTATTCATTTTTGTATTACAAGTGAATTTATGATTAAATATTAGAAAATATACATATTTTTATATATATCTCAAGATTATGTGAGTTTTGTGATGTGTAGGAAATATGTGAAGAATTAATTCCAAGAGACTTCTCAAATATCTCCTCCACCATATTAAGGAGATAATTATGCAAGCCTATTCCTAAGGAGACAATCATGGAGGATTTGGTTGGCATATCTTATCCATATCTCCTCCACCATATTAAGGAGATAATTATGCAAGCCTATTCCTAAGGAGAAAATCATGGAGGATTTGGTTAGCATATCTTATCCAAGATATGTGAGAGATTTGTGGAGGATTCAAAGGGATCATATCTTGTAATAATGGGAAATTAGTTGAGAGTGCTTGAGAGAATATTGGATATGTAATTATGAGATGGTTATCTTCCTCATGTATATAAGAGAGTTCTCTCTCTTCATTTTGATAATAATGAATAATGGAAAGGAATTCTTAGTTTTTCATCTTTTATTGTTATGCTTTCATGATTTGTAAGTTGATTCTTGTAATATAATTTGAGATAGTTTTATTGTTGTGAGCTCACATATGTTGTTTGTCGTTCAATTCTTCACATGTTGTATTGCTTTCCCCTTATGCAATTTCCTGCTTTCCTAGTTAGTATTTCAATGCCTTCCTAGATTAATTCGATTTCAGTAATTTAGATTAAATTAGTTCCACTTCGGTCCTGCATATATAGTGCATGTGCCTCGTAAGTCTACGAACCTCGGATTGACAAATTAAATAGTTGGGCAAGTACTACAACAGAATTAAACGACAATATTTTCACCCAACACACCCCTTGACAACACTTGATCTAGTTTTTCTTGCCTTCTAGGAGAAAAATATTTAATCTGATGTATCTTTGTGATATCAGATAACCAACATGTGATCTTCGTTTCTGAAAACTCCCTTTGAGCCTGCTTTCCGATGCCACAGGTCTGTCCCGATTTGGAATATTCAAGACAAAGTTATGCACAATCTCTCACAATGACCTAATTATGGACTAGTTTAGAAGAACGAACTTATACGACATGCCATGTGTCACTATTTCATCCTTCGGCTCTAAAATTCATATAAAGAAAACTATAGTATGTGCACTATCCACCACTTTTTACATAATTCCAATCCTCTTCTCAAAGAGAGAGTTATGACGAGTTTCCCAAGGTCACTTATTTGAGATGAAATTCAGCAGCCTGCAAAAACCCTAACTTCCACAGATCATATCTCTGAAGATATAGCGAACCAAGATATGAAATTTGGTCACGACGTTCAACAGGATTGCACATCAAATGGGTTTTCATTTTAGAATCTAAGACTTCGCAGAAATGAAGCTATAGTGAAAAGTCCACGATCACTCCTTTTGGAGGATATATAAGATTTGTTTTTATAGAGTTGAGAGGGGCTTCTACAGAAAATGTTGGAGGGATTTTAGGAGCTTAAAAAATGATTAATTATTGACTATTCAATGCTCGAAACCAATTATGAGTGCCATGCCACAACCCCATAGGGTTTTAGCCCACTAACTGGGGTTACTAACTTCAAACATGAATATCTCTCAAACCATGAAGAATTACTTGGCTTGCCATATATCAACAGAAACATCGCGATGAGTAGAATCCATCTAGAGGATCCTTGACTCATAATATAGTAAGTTTTCAAGTAAAAATTCCCTTGAAAGATCAGGGTGGCCCCTGGTGCTTCTTGGGTTGACATCAATGACAACCTCAGATCATCTTTATATCAACAATCTCCCCCTTTGGCATTGATGGCAACACAAGTACTCCCCCTATGACTAGGGCACCTCTTCCTACTTCTCTCCCTGTTTGACATCAATGGAAAAGGGTAACTCCCCCCGACACACAACCATCTTGGGGATCTACACACACTTCCACTCCCCCTTTATTTTTTGAATAAGGAAAATCTAATGAGAACTTGGGAGAATCCCAAGCTTCTGGCGAAGATATTCAAACGCTTCACGAGGTAAAGGTTTAGTGAAGATATCAACAATTTTTTCTTTTGTACCAACATATTCAAGCTTGATATTATTTTCGGCGACCTACTCTCTAACGAAATGATATTTAATTGGAAAGTGCTTCGTTTTGGAATGCATCACAGGATTCTTGGAGATACTGATGGCACTTGTGTTATCGCAAAATATGGGAATAGGCTCATCAAACTTAACCTGAAGATCTTGAAAAGTTTTCTTCATCTAGAGAAATTGAGTACAAAAAGTTGTTGCCACGATATATTTTACTTCTGCTGTGGATAACGAGATTGAGGTTTGCTTTTTGCTCAAACATGATACGAGACAACCACCTAGATAGAATGCTTCTCCACTAGTACTCTTACGATCATCAACACTTCCTGTCCAATCTGCATCTGTAAAGGCTTGAATAATGAGATTGTTTCCCTTGGGATACCACAAGCCATATTCTATTGTGCCCTTTAGATATCAAAGAATTCTTTTGACAACAATAATATGTGATTCTTTTGGTGCTGCTTGGAATCTTGCTACTTGTCCAACTACTTGCATAACATCTGGCTGAGAGGTTGTTACATATAGAAGACTACCAATCATAGATATGTACAACCTCTGATCCACATCCTTAGATGTGTCATCTATGCTCAATTTGCAACCTGTTACCATTAGAGTAAGGACGAGTTTGCAATCTTCCATTTTGAATTTCTTGAGCATTTCCTTGATGTACTTGGCTTGACATATAAATATTCATTTCTCTTGCTGAGATATTTGAAGCCCTAATAAGTATGTCAACTCACCGAGTAAAGACATCTCGAACTCACTATGCATCTTTGCAGCAAATTTCTTACTTAGCCGATCATCATTGCTACCAAAGATTATATCATCCACATATACCTCAACGATTGTTAAATTATCTTCATCTATTTGTACATAAAGATTGATATCAGCAGTACCTTTCTGGAACCCTTGTTGACGTAGATATCCATCAAGATGAGCATACCATGCTCTGGGAGCCTACTTGAGACCATACATAGCCTTCTTTAACCTGCAAACATAGTCTTTTTTTCTGATATTAGAAAACCTTCAAATTTTTTGATGTAAACTTATTCTTCTAATTATCCATTCAAAAATGCTGACTTAAAATCCATTTGGTAGACTTTTATTTTTCTTGAGCATGCATAGGTGAGAAACATCCAGATGGCTCCCATTCTAGCAACTGGTACAAATGTTTCGTCGAAATCAATTCCTTCCACTTGTGCATATCCTTTGCAGACTAATCTTGTCTTGTTCCTGGTAACTTGTAATCCTTCAACTATTTTTCTCCCACTGAACCTTTAATGAAACTACTATATTGTTCAAACTACCTTCCTGTCAATCGTAGACTTGTGCCATATACTGCTACATAGACTCCTCTTGTACAAACATTAAGCAGTCAACAAGCTAGATTGTTCAAAATAGTGAGTCACCTAACTGGGTATCTTGACTTGAGTCATTATCTAAAGCAACTACTAATTCCTCATGACCTTTTGCTTTTACAAATCCTGAAAGCATAACTGCTGAAATCTTGTTATCTGGTTTATCTTCCTGTGCCTGTTTCCTTTTCCAGACCTTCTTATTCTTGCAATCTCAAGCCATGTGCCCATAGTTATGAAACTTGAAGCATTCAATGTTTCCATATGAGATTCCATCTGATATCTGCAACCACAAGCACTATGGCCATAGTTATGGCATTTGAAACATTCAATATTTGGCCCATCTAGCACGTATTCTCTTCTTACAAAATCATTGTGGAACCTATCTCGTGATATTGCAAACTTGCTTCTAGAGTTTTTCAAATAATGATTGTACCTGTCAAAAACTTCACAATCCCTAGCCATATGTCCATAGTTAGCACATAAAAAGCAATAGCCATTAAATAAATGAACATACCTAGAATATTTTTCATTCTTCTTTGGAGGCAGTGTTGTAGTTTCGTATGGTCCTGTGTTCGTGATTTCTTTAGTCTTGTTCTTTGGAGATGTAACATTCTTCTTTGGCTTTTCACTTTGATCAACTTCCTTCTTAGAATCATCCTTCGAATCTGTGGAGCTTGTACCTTCATCAACTGGAGATTTACCATATTTAATTGCCTTCCTTTTGGCTTCTTCATATGTCTTATCTCGTAAGTATTCTTTTTGCGATCCCTTGAGTTTGTCAATCTCATCACGAGTTGCTTCAAGTTCTTCTTTATTTTGAGAAAGATCTTCTTGAAACCATCTTTTCAATATCTTCCTTTTTTTTCTGCCTCCTCAACTTTTAGCTTGAGAAGAGTGGTCTTCTCTACTTCTCTGTTGAGAACATATATCTATTCCTTCTGCTTCTCATTTTCAATCCTGAGTCTGCTTATTTCTATTGAAGATGTTTCTAATTCCTTTTTCTTTTGGTCAATAGAGGATATGTATCTTTGATAAGATTCCTTCCTTTCAATTTCTTCTTCATGCATCTATTGTGTGATCCTGCTAATCTCTGCAAATGTTGTGTTGATTTCTTGTTTCTTCTGTTGGACTTCTCTCTTGAGGTCTCGTGTCATTGTATTATTGATTTCTTCCAACTTCTTTTGAAGTGGCTCTTCAATACATTTGTGTTTTTCAACTTCAATTTTGAGACCTTGAACTTGTTCTTCAAGAGTATCGGAACTAATCTTCTTAGCCTTGAGCTCTTTTATAAGCTTGATTGCCTCCCTAGAAAATTCTTCTATGGTCAAACCTTCTTCATCATACTCAGAAATATCCAAGTTTTCAATAACATCTTGACCTAATTTCTTTGTTGAATAGAGATTATGAAGCTTTTCCCAAAGAGCTTTAGCTGCTGAACATTGACCAACTTTTCTTTTCACAGAATTTGGCAAAACATTCAAACTTACATTCATGGCCTTTGAATTGTACCTTTTAGCTTCGACTGTAGATGTGTCTCCAAAAACAATTGATTCCCATACTCCATGTGCCTGCAAAGATACTTCCATCTTGGATTCCCATATCCAGTAATTATCTGCATCAAAACCAGGGGTTGGTACACAATACTCACTTTCTTGAGATTTTGTTGTACATGTACCTTCCTTTGAAATCCTTGTAACCTGCTTCTTTGACTTTCCCATATCTATGCTCTAAAAACTAACTTCCAACGATTAAGCTGTTACTAAAGGAACCAAGCTTTGATACCAATTGTTGGAAAATACTGCAAGGGGGGGGTGAATCAGTATTCGTTAGCAATTAGCACTTTTAAATCTTTTCATAGCATTAGTTAATCTTCAATTATCATTAATGTTTATGTAGTAACAATAGCGAATAAAAGAACACAGGAGGCACAAATATTTTAGGTGGAAAACCCCCTCTGGTTCAAAACCACCGAACACTTTTCTAATAATTCTTTAATCTTCAACTCCAATTGAAAAGAAAGCTCCAACTTCCTAGAATCTAGAAAAGCATTCTTCTCCAGCTCCCACTAGATAGATGCTCCAATGCTCAAGATTCTTCAGTAGTCAATTGAATGGATGCCCCAACACTCAGTGAGCTACAACTCACCCTAGCACCACCCTACCACCCTATAGAAGAATAAAAGAAGAATGGACTCCTGTACTATGGAAAATGGTCCACTTTACAATGATATATAATTATGTAGAAGAAGACGACACACTATACCATAACCCCAACTATGACACAAACACCTAATGATGATCCTAGACCTCCTGACACTACCTCTTCAACTCTTGGCAGATAGACACTTGTACAACTTTTACAATGATGCTTTTATAATGACTCTCTACAATGATACTTTTACAATTATTGTATGCAGTGCTTCCCACTTGAAGACTTCATGTGGTGAACTTCTTGTTGTTGTTCTGTACCTTGATTTCTGCTCTTGTCATGCTACCCTTTCTCACTCTTCAGAACATTATATTATGCATTGAGTATTCTCTTGATGAATATATAATACCTGCAAAAAGTCTTCAAAGAAATACCCATGACATGATAATAAAAAAACTTACCTCATCCTGTAAAACATATGTCTGTGCTGAACAAAAACAACAAATTAGAATACAAAGAAACTAATGAAATTAAGAGATGAACATGCATATACAAAAGATACTTACCAGTAGCTTACCTTTACTGCATCATTTTTCTGCACCTTGCTCTTTGCTGCCCTACAAAGTCTGGTCCTTTGCACCCCTTGACAACACCTGATCTAGTTTTTCTTTCCTTCTAGGATCACGATATTTAATCTGATGTATCTCTGTGATTTTAGATCCCCAAAATGTGATCTTCCGTCCTGTAGAAGTCCTTTGAGTTTGATTTCCAATGCCACAGGTCTGACTCGATTTGGAGTCTTCAAGACAAAGTTATGCTCAATATCTCATAATGACCTAATTATGGACTAGTTCAGAAGAGCGAACTTGTACGATGTGCCACATGTCACTTTTTACTCCTTCGGCTTTGAAATTCATACACAGAAAACTACAATCCATGCACTATCCACCACTTTTTACAAAATTCCAATCCTCTTCTCAGAGAAAGAGAGTTGGGACGATTTTCCCAAGGTCACTTCTTTGAGATGAAATTCGGCAGCCTGTAAAAACCCTAACTTCCACAGATCATATCTCTGAAAATATAGCGAACCAAGATCTGAAATTTGGTCATGACGTTCATCATGATTGTGAATCAAATGGGTTTTCATTTCAGAGTCTAAGACTTCTCATAAATGAAGTTATAGCGAAAATTCCATGATCACTCCTTTTGGAGGATATATAAGATTTCTTTTATAGTGTTGAGAGGGGCTTCTATAGAGAATGTTGGAGGGATTTTAGGAGCTTAAAAAATTATTAATTATTGACTATTCAATGAACAAAACCAATTATGAGTGCCATGCCACAACCCCATAGAGTTTTAGCTGACTAACTAGGTTTACTAACTTCAAACATGAATATCTCTCAAACCGTGAAGAATTACATGGCGTGCCATATATCAACGGAAACGTCTCGATGAGTAGAATCCATATAGAAGATCCCCGACTCAAAATAGAGTAAGTTTTCAAGTCAAAATTCCCTTGCAAGATCAGGGTGGCCCCTGGTGCTGCTTGGTTTGACATCAATGACAACCTCAGATCATCTTTAGATCAACAGACCAATCATGATGAAAATCTATATAAACGGATCTCTTCACTAGTCACAAGGGGAGGAAGAGAGGAAATTATGCTTAAATTCTGTCAGTGTTGAAATCATGATAAACTTGTGCATTGAGTAGAGAGGTTAGGGATTAAGTCAAGGACATAGGCTTAGAGGACTCATTAATGTACTCTAGTTCAATTCAAAGACAATAGTAACAATTATTTTCCCCATTCATATCTTGTGTTTCTTTGATTATGTTACATGATTGATGTATTATGTTGTACTAATATTGTTTTTCAAGAAGATCATATTGGTTTATTTCTTGTATGCAGGTGATTTAGAAGATCCATGAGCAAAGATCTCATGAGGATATCTTCCTAAAGCTGACTTTGTCAAATAGAGTTAAGGATCTAGCATTTAAAGGTATTCCTACTACCTTCTTGCAAATTTGAATGTGCTTGGGATTGTCTAGTTTCTTTGTCTTACTTCTTCATTCACACACACACCTTCTGCACAAGCTCTTGGGAAAGGCTTATTGGGATTAAAGTAACCTACTATTGTAGGAAAAATTCTCTCTTAAGCAACATCATCCCCTCATGCAATATTAATTTCTTTTTAATTTTTGAAATTTCATATTATTCATCACCATCCTTTGAGGTGGTAACCCTAAATTTTATTAATTATTAATTACTTAAATTATCTAATATTCATCATCCCCATGTGTCACTTCTTAATAATTTGTTATTATTTATTTATTTTTATTTTTAATTTTAAATAAATAATCTACCATTTTATTAAAATAATATTTAAATTTAAATCCCATTGAAAGTCAGTATTGTGAATCTAAATTAATCTAAGTTTTAAGCTAGGATGGTTCACTTAGTTGATTTATGCCCCTAATTGGTGCTTGTATACTAGAGAATAAGGATTAAGCACCCGCATTGTATACCACTCCAGACCTATTAGGACTCCATGTCCTTTCCTTATACCTATGATTATGCATCCTAGTAGACCTCGATATATTTCATAGATATAAGATTCTATGCCTAGATATTTCAAATATTTAGGACTCCACTCCCTAACAATTTTCATGGCTTCTCATCTATTCTTCCTTAAACTCCATGCTCCCTTGAAGGAACTGATTGTGAGCTCTACCCATTTGATGGTGATTTTGGGAAGGTCTTGATTCCCTAGACGTGCACCCATCACAAAATCATGGGTTAAGAGAATCAAGTAATATTCATAATGAATTAACTTAATCATGTTTTACCTAAATGTGTGTGTGACCTACACAATCACTCTTGATTTAGGCACCCTTCTTGGAAAATAACTAAGTTCCTTGTCAAATCTTGTTCAATACAATGCTAAGCATACATAATCATGTAAACATGTATAATCTATCATATTATAGGCAATTAACTATTTCACACAATAGCATTCATCCATATGTCACAATCACGTGTCATAAAACATACACAAAGAAAAAGTGACATATGTCAAAGTTTATTTGATACACATAATCAATCATATGACCACACATAAGAAGAAATACAACTATGTAACATATACAACATTAATAATTATTCCCCAATCAATTGACTGATCCAAGTACGTAACCTATATGTCTTTCATGCATAATCTATTAAAAAACACCCTCATTAGGTGTTAAAAAAATGTACTAGGAAAAAATGGGACACTACATTTCATTAATAACTTCTTCTAAGACTTTTGGGTTTACGTCTTAAAAAGTTTTAAAATTTTGATATGTTTTTGGCCTATAATTCCCTTGTAGAAAAATAATCTGGACATAAAATACAAAGGTTAAGAACAAATAATGGAAGTGAATATGTCAATAATAAATTCACAACTTATTACACTACATATAACACAAAAATGCAACATATTGTTCCTTAAACACCACAACGAAATGGTCATTATTGAGAGAAATAATTGCACTTTAAATGAAATAGCCAATTGTATGGTCCAATGTAAGTGATTAAGTCATTGTTATTGGGTATAGGAAATCAATTATGAAAATTAGATAGGAAATTGCACTCCCAATAAGGCTTTAAAAAAATATAACATGTAGGAAGCATGGACTAAAATCAATGTAGATGTATATCACAACCATGTATATGGTAGTGTAGCATGGGTTCACATTCTTGATGAGAAAAGGAAATCCTTATAGCCTAAAAGTGAGAAGTGCATTTTGTTGGATATTTTGAAGATGTCAAGATTATGGAAATCTTCAACCTCATTTTGATGAAATAATCATTAGAAGATATGTTAGATTTGATGAAAAACTCTTGTCTTATGAGTCTAATTTGATGTTTATGCCATTTTTAGATTGTGGATCATCTTTTAAGCTTGTGCAACCTACTATTCCTATTATGATTTCTTCTTTACATGATGATAATGACTAGGAAAATTCACCTTCACCTACTCATATTCTTCAAATGAGTGTTGGATTCACACATATGCTAACATGGGGGTGGGTGAACCAATATAAGACACATTCTTACTTATTTAAACATTCATGAATCATAACCAAAAAATATCTCATATGAAACACAAGATATAAATGAAACTTATTTATAAAAAATATTTGTAAGCACCAACCTACATGAGACACCAATCCCCTCTGTTAAAATATTTGTACGAACTAACCTATAGGAGACACAAATCCTCTATGCTACAAGAATCGTAGGCACCAACCTACAAGAGACACTAATACCATCCACTGCGAGATTTGTAGGCACCAACACACAAGCAACACCAATCCATTCTTATACAAGATTTTTAGGAACCAAACTATGAAAGACAATGATCCCCTCTGTTGAAAATATTTGTAGGCACCTACATACTAGAGACACCAATACCCATTGCTGCAAACATTCACAGGCACCAATCTACTTCAGTGAGTTTGTTTGCTACTTTTACATTCATGAGGTTAGTTAGATGCTTTTACCTTCGCTAAGTTTTTTTGTTGCTTCTTCCTTCACTAAGTTTGCTTGCTACTTCTACCTTCACTAGGTCTATTATTTGCTTCTTCCTTTAGTAGGTCTTCTTGCTATGTTTTCCTTCAGCAAATATTCTTGTTGATTTTTTCTTCACTAGGTATACTTATCCCAAAACTTGTTTTTTTTGCCTCTTCACAAGAAAAAACTTGTAAAGCATTCTATGTATCAAATTTTGCACATATTATTCTAAAATTTTTGCCTTAAAAACTTTTGTATGTCTCCTTGGATCTTTAAAATTTTCACAGTCTAAAAAGTACCAGAAAATAGGTTATAGAAAAATTACCAAATTGAATTATTGGAAGTTGATTTTGGGACTATTTAGTAACTGTAAATTTCACTGAAAATATACCCAAAATTATATTGAACCAATGAAACTTATACCATATGTAGATAACAATCTCTCCTCTATCTCCATAATATTTCACAATCTAAAACATCTCATTTTTTTTTTAATGAAAATGCCAAGCTAGCCTATTTAAAGCATATTTTAGGAGCATTTAAGAGCCCTAACTTCCTTAGATTATGTATATGAAATTTTATTGAAATAAGCTTTGAAATTTACATCACAGGAACCTAGAGATCCCTCCAAGTCTCCTCCAAAATTCACAGTTTGAAGCATCTCAAAAAACATATAATGAAAATGCCAAAATGACCTATTTGAAGCATATTTCAAGAGAATTTAGAAACTCTAAATTGTTAGAGCATATATTCAAAAGTATAGATAACCAATGTCTGAAATTTTTACCACATGTGCATGAAGAGATAACCTCCATATCCTCCCCATTTTACTAGCTGAACATCCTAGTAGAAAATTTATCGTGAAAATTCCAACTAACTCGTTTGAAGTATATTTCCAGAGAATTTAGGAACCTAACTTCCTCAAAGTATATCTATAAAATTATAGTGAACCAACATCTCAAATTTATAACACTAGTAATATCTCCTTTGTATCCTCCAAGTTTTAGAGTCTAAAAAATCTCTGAGAAACATTATAGAAAAAATTCCAAGATGACTTGTTTGAAGTAGATTTAAAGAGAATTCATGAGCCCTAAATTACTCAAATCCTATGTTTTAAATCACAATGATCCAAAGTATGAAATTTATATCAGAAGTACAAATTTATATCTCCATTATATCCTCCAAGTTTGACAATCTGAAACATCACATAAGAAAAGTTATAACAAGTTCCAAATTTTTTCTCCACCTTTAAGACCCCAAGAGTATTCCCTAGATTCTATTGTGAATATCAAATATTATTAATTGTATGGTGTTAAAATTCACTCATATCCTTTATTTATTGTGTTTCGATCTTCACTTATGGTATTTACTTGTAAAACTAGCTTGATGGAATTGTAATTTCTTTCTTGGTTGGCCTGTACTTTTTGATTGGACCAACTTGATAGAATATTTCATATATTCCCATTCTTATGGAGTTAAAGGGATTTCCACATATATTCGAAAAGGTATTAGAATAATATATTTGACCATATATCTTATCACCCATTTGAACTAGGTGTTTAGAGTAAAAATGCCTTAAAATACAAGGTATCCAAACAAGGCATCAAGAAAAAACTAGGCATCCAAACAATATTTCCAACAATATTCATCATGTAGTCTTTATCATGGAAATCTATAGTATCCCCTTGTCTTTGACATCTATGAAAACAATATTTCCAATAATCTGCCCCTTCGTCATTGATGGAAACCTTTATCAATTCCACAAAAATACTATAGTACTCCCTAAACTTTAGTTGAACATCCATCTTGGTGTCCCCCTAAATTTCACACTCTTAGTATCCCCCTATCTTTGACATCAATGAAAACAAAATATTCAACCATCTCCCCTTTTTTCATGGATGGGAAACTAGACATTTGATGAATGTTGCTAAAGAAATATCCTTGTCTACAACTTATTCCTTTGTCTAAAACTTCTCCCCCTTTGAAATCAATGGAAAAGGGTTACTCCCCTTGAGCTCAATCATTCCTTTACTAATTAATTGATAGGGATACCGTATTAATTTTCTCCTTCAACTTCATTGATGAAATATTCATTACTTCATGTCTTGAATTTTTTTTTTCCAACAATCTTCGTGAACCCTATTTCCGTATTTCATATCCCTTATAATGAGATGTGAGATCATATCATGAATAAAAAAAATTAATTATTCTTAGAAACTTATGTTTTATATATTCAATATACATGACATTTTGATTTATAGTCTTTTCATGATCGAGGCTAACTGCGCCCTTTCCAGCTATCGTTGCTGATGCATTATCTCCGAAGGTAACACTGCCTCATTTTTCTTCCTTGAAATTTACTTTGATATCTTGTTATGTGTTTTGAACGTCCACTATTAATAAACCATTTTCTTGATTTTCTTTCATCATATAAAGGGAATCCACATTCCTTGTACTTTTCTTGCTTCCTTTTCCATGCCCTTGTGGATTATTCTTTATGTTTGGTAATATACTCTTCCTTAGTTTACTTAGTGTGGAGTAGGAATATCCTCTCTACGGACATAGACGATCCCTCTAGCCCAAGAGAATAGGTCTAGCCGCAAAAAAGACAATCTAATGTAAATTTCCTTACATTAGGATCGAATAAGAGGGCCAACCTCTTATAACGCTAATCCACATGATGGTGATCTTGCTTCCTTGCTCCAGCTTCCTTTCATTCCTTTCGTTCAAGTACCTGAAACAAACATGCAAGAAACAAAAACAAACGTGATAGCATAAAATCAAATCTAATCTACTTAAAATGTCAAGGATTTATGAGATATCAAATGTAATATTACTCTGATATAGGAAATAAACCATTAGTTGTATTAAAATAAACTTCAAAGAGAAATACAACTGAAGCCTTGACGTTGCAGGATTCCTTTGACGTGTCCGAGTTTCAGAACGACTGTTAGCATCTCATGATTCACCCTAAAAGAAATGGAAGTTCAAGGCCTCTTCCTCTTTGCTCCAAACCAAACAAAACTACAACCTTATTCTTCCTTTGCAAACATAAACTAGAAGGATAAGGTTCTCAAGATGGATATCAATATTTTCATATTATTTCAACCCTTTCATTAGCTAGCTGAGGTTGGAAAAGGAGGAGTTTACATAGCTTTGATAGAGGGGAAATGGATCCTCTTATGATGGGATAGACCTTATCCTTTTTGTTTTGTTCCATTTTAATAAGGGAAAAGAGCCCAAGTAGTCTCCCTTGGCTCTATTTGCTTAACCATTTACCAGACTTCCATTCACGAAGCTTCTAGACTTGGAAGCTTCGGCTCCATTTTTAAAAACTTTCCAAAAGAGGGTCAGCATGGGTCATGAATTGCTTACTAGTGCCTTTCGACACTAGGCCCAGTGTTAGACTCTGCAAGTCAGAGTAGGGAAGAAATTGAGTGATAGCGTCAGTCTTGAAAACTGAGTTTGAAGGAATATTCTTAGGAAATGATGTAAGAGGGAAATGTTCTACAGATGAAGAGGGATGTAAGGACATGTTCTTCATGATAAGGAGACACATGAGGGTCACTATAGAGTTCCTCCAGGATCAAGGAACGAGGAGTACATGTGTTGGGTTGTGTTATATTCTTTCCATGACTAGCCTACTTATGGTTTTGTGCATGGTTTTCGCACATGGTTTTGGGCGTGATAGTTTTCAGTCCATGGTATTGGATGCTTCGGCATGTATATATGTGTATTATAACATTGAAAGGAACATAGTAAAAATTCAAGTTGGTAGTCCCGGTTTTTGGATCCAGGGGAAAATATCTGTGTATATGTGTTTTATGTGTTATTCTCTCGCATCATTTATTTTCTGTGTTTTAGAATTCATATACAGGTAATTTCTGTACGAGGTTAAAAAACCTACATTTGGCATCTAAGTTGTTTTGGCTTCAAGGGAATGCCTTTGTTGCTGAGGGGTTTCACTCGGGCCTGTTGTAGACCCTTGTTCAGTGGGAGATCTGTGGGATCGATTCTGGTGGTGAAAGAAGATGGTGAGCAGTGGAAAGATAGAGATTGAGAAATTTAATGGTTAGAGTTTTGAGTTATGGAAACTCAAGATGGAGGATTTGTTGGTAGATAAATATTAGTGGATCACGATAGATCCAAGTACTAAACCAACGAGAGTGTCCAATGAAGAATGGAAGAAGTTGGATCAGAAGGCAAAGATCACAATATGATTGTGTGTCTCAGATTCAATATTGCTGAATGTATCATGGGAAGCTACGACTAAGGCTTTTTGCTACAAGTTAGGGAATTTGTACCAATCTAAGTCTTTGGTGAATAAATTGTTCCTACGAAAAAAGTTGTATAACCCGAGGATGAAAAATGGAGACTTGGTGATAGAGCATCTGAACGCATTTAATACTATGGTAAGTCAGTTATTATGTGTTTATATTAAAATTTCAAATGAAGATAAGTGCATTATTTTGTTGCGTTCTCTACCAGATTCGTGGGATAGTCTGGTTATGGCAATAGGTAGCAATGAAACTACCTTGTAGTTTGATGAAATAGTCTCATCCTTACTAACGGAGGAGATGAGACGGAAAAATATGGAGAGCCAGAATGGTGATGCGTTGTCTGTACGAGGATGGTCCCAGAATAGAAACAAAAAGAAGTCATCGAGTGGGAGATCTAAATCTCCATGAAAACTTGTAAAGGTGTGCTGGAAATGCGGAAAGGAAGGTCACTACAAAAGGGGCTGTAAATTTAAATATCTTGAAAAAGGAAAGGGATCTAATGATTCTCCTTCTACAGAGGCAAAAGCCACCTCAGATGAAGGTGGGGATGTGTACTTGGCTTCTTCAAGTACACATGTAGATCATGAGGCATGGTTGATTGGCTCAAGTGCATCCTTTCACTTCACTCCCCATAGCGAGTGGTTTTGTGAGTATGAGAAATATGATGGTGGTGATTTCTTCTTGGGGGATGACGGGAAGGCTAAAATTGTTGGTCATGGAAAAGTAAAGTTGAGTTTGCAAGGTGGAAGGATTAGAACACTTCTGGGTGTTCTGCATATTCCTACATTGGCCAAAAATCTGATTTTTGTAAGCAAGGTGGATGATGCAGGTCTAAAAATAGTTTTCAAGAAGGATACCTACAAGATGGTTCGGGGAGCACTAGTATTGATGCAGGGAGTTTGGATTGGAACTCTGTACAAGCTGCAAGGTAGTACTGTTGTTGATGGGTGCAACAATTCTGTGGTTCTTGAAAATGGTGCAGAAAATCTAGTGGTCTCTAGAGAAAAGACCATGCTATGGCATCAAAGGCTGGGACATATTGGAGAGAAGGGCCTTCAAATACTTCATGGTAAAGGTATGATAGAAGGTATGACTAATATCTCTTTGGATTTTGATTTCTATGAAAATTGTGTATATGGGAAGCAAAATCGGGTGAGTTTCCCCTCTAGTGGTAAGAGGGCGAAACAAATATTAGAGCTTGTGCATAGTGATGTGTTTGGAACTATGAAGGTTCCATCACTGGGTAAGTCTTTGTACTATGTATCATTTATAGATGACTTATAAAGGAATGCATGGATATATTTCCTTAAGAAGAAATTTGAAGTCTTTGACAGGTTTAAATAATTTAAGGCTTAGGTGGAAAACCAAACAGAGAAGAAGATAAAGGTGCTAAGGACAGATAATGGTGGAGAGTTTTGCAAGAAGGAATTTGAAGAATTCTATAAGAAGTGTGGTATAGCACGAAAGAATACTACTCCATACACACTTGAGCAAAATGGAGTTGCAGAAAGAGTGAACAAGACGTTGATGGAAAGGGAAAGAAGCATGCTCAGTGGTGCCTGGTTAGGACAAGAATTTTGGGCATAGATGGTGGAGACTGCATGTTACCTAGTCAAGAGATCACCTTCATTAGCGTTGGAGGATAAGACTCCACAAGAGGTATGGACTGGTAAGAAACCCTCTCTTTCACATATGAGGGTATTTGGATGTGATGCATATGTACATGTTCCAAAGAAGAAAAGAACAAAGTTGGATAGTAAATCTGAAAAGTTCATCTTTATTGGGTATAAGGATGGTTTAAAGGGTTGTAAACTTTGGAACCCAGTAACAAGGAAGGTTGTGTACAGCCAAGATGTGGTGTTTAGAGAAGTGAAAGATGTTATTAAACATGAATTCCAACCAAAGGAACCTGAGAAGATAGAGTTTGAGCTAAAGGAGGAAGAATCAGACTCTACAACAGAAGAGGAATCAGAAGATGAAGAGCCACAAACTTTGGGTGTGAGAAGATCAGTTCGAGAAAGAAGGCGGCCAGAAAGGTATAGTCCATCTGATTTATGTTCAAATTCTTCTTTATCTATTACTGATGATGATCCCAGAACTGTGAAGGAAGCAGTAGATTTAGAGGATGGAAAACTCTGGAAAGAGGCCATGGTTGATGAAATGGAATCTTTGCACAAAAAAGAGGTTTGGGATCTGGTGGAGTTGCCGGTTGGAAGGAAACCCATTGGCAGGAAATGGGTCTTTAGGAAGAAGACAAATGCAGAAGGAAAGGTGGAGAAATACAAAGCTCGATTGGTAGCAAAAGGTTATTCCCAACTGCCGGGAATTGATTTTGGTGATATTGTTTCTCCCATTGCCAAGGTAGCTTCTATTAGATTACTTGTATCTGTTGCTACAACTTTTTATTTAGAGGTAGAACAAATGGATGTGAAGACAACATTTCTTCACGGGGATCTGGAAGAAGAGATCTACATGAAGCAAACTAAAGACTTTGCGGTGTAGGGTAAGAAAGATTTGGTATGCAAGTTAAAAAAGTCTTTGTATGGGTTAAAACAGTCACCAAGGATGTGGTATCATAAAGTTGATACATTTATACGAGGACTTGGCTTCACCAGAAGCAAAGCAGATCACTGTGTGTATTTTAAATTAACTGGTGACTGTGTTATTTATTTGGTCTTGTATGTGGATGATATGTTGCTAGTTGGAAATGACAAAGAAATTATCCAGGATTTGAAGACCCAATTGTCCTCCAAATTCGACATGAAAGATATTGGTGCTACAAACCATATTTTGGGCATGGAAATTAAAAGAGATCAGACAAAGAGGAAGCTCTAGTTAAACCAGAGGTACTATGTCAAGACAATACTACAAAGGTTTAATATGCAGGATAGTAAACCGGTGAAGGTTCCTATTCATGTAGGTGTAAAGTTATATGTTGAAAAATGTCCCAAGACACAAGAAGAGGAAGAGGACATGTCCCATGTTCATATGCAAGTGCAGTCGATAGCCTGATGTATGTGATGGTCTGTAATAGACTAGACATTGCACATGAAGTGGGAGTATTGAGCAAGTTTATGTCAAAACTAGAGAAGGAGCATTGGACAACAGTGAAGCGGGTTTTCAGGTATTTGTGTGGCACTAGTGATTATGGTTTGTGCTACAAAGAAAGATCAGGATTGGACAGAGTTTTGGATATTCATGGTTTTGTTGATGCAGATTGGGCTGGAGATATGGATCAGAGAAGATCTACAAGTGGGTACGTGTTTAACCTATTTGGAGGTGCAATTAGTTGGATGAGTAAGAAATAATCTGTAGCGGCACTATCAACTACAGAAGTAGAATACATGGTAGCCACTCATGCAAGAAAGGAATTAGTTTGGTTGTAGATATTGTGTTCAAGTATAGGGTTAGTACAGGGAGCTATAAGGATAGACTGTGACAGCCAAAGTGTAATTTTCTTGGTAAAGAACCCTACTTATCATTCAAAGACGAAGTACATTGATGTTCAGTATCACTTTGTGAGGGATATGATAGAAGACAAAAAGGTGTTGCTGGTACAGGTGGACGCTTTAAAGAATACTGTAGATGCATTGACAAAATTTGTGAGCTCTGAGAAGTTCTCTTGGTGTAGAGAAACAATGGGTGTTGTTGGGCTAGATAAATGACTAGGCTCTCCTGTGGCCCCCTGTAGAAAGAAAACAACAAGTGGGAGAACCTACCTATGGTTTTGTGCATGGTTTTCGCACATGGTTTTGGGCACGATGGTTTTCGGTCCATGGTATTGGATGCTTCGGCATGTATATATATATGTATTGTAACATTGAAAGGAACATAATGAAAAATCAAGCTGGTGGTCCCAGTTTTGGGATCCAGGGAAAAATCTCTGTGTATATGTGTTTTATGTGTTATGCTCTCGCATTGTTTATTTTCTGTGTTTTAGAATTCGTATGCAGGTAATTTTTGTATTGGGTTCAAACCTACAATAGGGACAATGACAAAATGTTGTGTAAAAGATGCCCCCTAAAGCGTGAAGGACGAACAAGAGTGAGGGGTTAAATGCTTTATGAGTAGATGCATGGAACCAGAAACTTTCGTCAAAAAACCTACAAGCAAGCAAAGATACATATACATCACTGAAATCTATGATACATGAATCGTGGTATGGATGTAGCCATCCAAAAGAATATCATGTAAATAGATCCAAGGTATGGGTGCAACCATCCAATAAGAAGGATCATATCAAACCCAAGGTATGGTCGCAACCATCCATCTGAAAGAGACATGTATGTAAGCATGATCATGGCACATCACCCTGCAACTTGGACTTTTGTAATCTGAGCCCAAGGTCTTGTGCTCCAACACGGCCCAATAAAAGTACAAATTCTAACATGTGAATAGATGTGCTAAAGTTGAACATGCTATAAAAACACTTGATTACTGGTCAATGATGTGAACCATTAACAAGCACGAGAGAAACCACCAATAATGACAATGCTCTCAAGGTACTAGTAGCACAATTCATGGAGTGTGAATAAGGAACTAAAGTCGAACACCCATGAATTCAATTGATTGAAAGCCAATGATGAGAACTTGTCATCGAGTGCGAAGAACTTGCCATTAGGGTATGCAAGCTATAAGGTACTGGAAGGGAGTCTCTTGGCCAACTTCTCAGATAATGAACTGATTTCGACAGGAAGTGACCTTGTCGAAGGAAGGCCATGACATATCGCACATCATCGACACGAGACAAGGGATTCAATGATTATGGATGATACATAGAATTAGGAATGAGTGTAAACTATAGAAGGATTAACTCTTGAACATATCAACGACATGACTTTGGAGTTTGGCAGCTTTCGGATCCATAGGATCAGAGGTCATGATGACGTGATAGAGATCAAATGGAAAGGAAAAAGTGAATAACCCAAACCCAAGAAGTTCAATGATGAAGCAAGGATATCCCAACCTGACACAAAGTAGAAAAGTGTTATGTTCAAGAGTGACACGTTTTTGACACAATTGGTAAAAATTTCCCATTTTCCCCCACTATTTCTAGCAGGTAACCCAATTATTTTTATCACAAGCTTGAAGGTGTTGGGTCCCTATAATACTAGTGATTACCCCATTACTATTGTAGTTATACCCCTTATTTACATTGTTGTGCCCCTATTACCCCCATGTTTTTATTTCTGTGCCACATAGAATCCCTCTATTGTTATTTTTGTGGCTTTATATTATTATTGTTAGGTCGGCTGGATTATATTGTGACTCCTTAGACTCCTACATATAGAAAGGAGGTTTTGTCATTTGTATCATCAAAGAATTGTTCATTTATGTAATGTAAAGGAGGTTTCCCCCTTGAAGAGGCTGAATTCTAAGGCGTTGATCTATCTTTTCTATCTTTTCTTGAGCTGGTTTCATAACATTTGGTATCAGAGCTTTGGATTCTAGGGTTTCGCTGCTCCAAACACGTCATCGTGGCATTTTCACTATAACTTTTTGTTTGTGATGTTTCAGAAGTCGCAAAAAAAACCCATTTGAGAAGAAATCACGCTGAACCTTGGGTCCCAATTTCAGAGTTTTTCGCGCGATATTGGCGGAGATATGATCTGAGGAAATTGGTCTTTTTGTAGACTCCTGAATTACATTCAAAACAGGTGACCTGGGGAAAATCGCCATAACTTTCTCTCTGGGGATCAGATTGAAATTTCGTAAGAAGGTATAGAAAGAGGACAAAATTTAGTTTCTTGTATGTGTGTTTCAGATTCAAAGGTTGAAATAGTGACTCGTGGCATGTCGTACAAGTTCGCTCTACTGAACTAGTCTAAAAGCAAGTCACTGTGGGAGATTTCACATAACTCTTCCTTGGAGAATCCAATTTGGGTCAGACTTGTGGCATTGGAAAGAGGACGCAGAAGGCTACTACAGGTCATAGTTTCAAAACTGGATGATCTGAAATTATAGACCTACATCAGATTCAATATCAGGCTTCTATAAAGTGAAAAAAGGTGTGTAGTTTTTTTTTAATTTTTGTGTAAGCTTGGTTTAACGGAATTCAAAGGGCATAGTAAAGCATTATTATCGATAACTGATGCCCCGAGGAAAGAAAATGCAAACACCTAGTAAGGAACCTGAAAGCTCTAGCATGACTCATGAAGAAGAGGAATAAATGCTACACGATATATCAAAATTACAAGAACAAGTGCAACAAATGTCACGCTCACAAAAGCTAACAGATGCTAAGATAAGTGGCGTGGAATCTAAGATAAATGGTGTGGAATCTAAGATAAATGGCGTGGAATCTAAGATAAAGGGCATGGAAGCTAAGATGGATGATTTGAAGATAGATTTGAGGACAGATTTGAAGACAGACATGGCAGATTTGAAGACAGATTTGACAAATTTTCTACAAGAAATACTTACTAATGGTGAAAAGGTTGTAAAGGAAACTCATGATGTGAACAAAAGTGATGTTAATCATGATTCCATAGATGATAATGTTGGATCGAAGACCCACCATATTCCAAAAATCGATATGAGGAAGTTTGATGGCAAGGATCCCGCCACATGGATATTACAGATGGAGCAGTTCTTCGATCTCAATAATGTGCAAAACACACAAAAGGTATGTATGGAAACTGTATATTTGGAACCAAATCAGTTTGTATGGTATCAATGGCTTTGATCTCATAAAAAATTTATCACTTGGGCAATTTTTACGGAAGAATTGATAACACATTATGAAGATACAAAAAGCAACACTTTTTTTAGCCAATTGATAAGTCTCAAACAAAAGGGTTCAGTAATGGAGCACATTGAGGAGTTCCAAAAATTGAACATAAGGGTAAAAGATATTCCAGAGGAGCATAGGATTGATGTGTTCATAGGGTCTTTAAAGGATAATATCCAACATGATGTTCACCTTTGGGAACCTGATTCATTAGAGAAGGCATTCAGGTTAGCAAGAAAAATGGAAAGCAAAATTATGGCAACCAGGAAGCATACCACTCACAACTATAAAGACGGAAGTGTTGTTGCCCCTAGTCTTCCACAACCTATAAGGTTGACACCAAAAAATTGGAATAAAAAAGAGCAAAAGGGCTTTGTTACAGTTGTGATAGCAAATACACTAAAGGTCATAAGTGTGCTGAGAAGAAATTATTCTACATAGATTGTGAAGAGGAAGAAGAAAAGGAGCAAGAAAGGTCAAAAGAAGAAGATATACTCCAGGAACAAAGCCTAGATGAAGAACAAATAAATCCAACCATATCTTGTAATGCATTGGTGGGAATTACCACTCCTCAAACCATCAAGATAGAAGGACAAATCAAGAAGAAAAAGGTAATAGTGTTGATTGATTCAGGAAGCACCCACAATTTTATTCATTGTAGCGTAGCAAAAGAATTGAATTGCTTCCTATATCCAGCACCAGAGTGTCAAGTGATGATTGCAAATGGAGGAACAATAAATTTCTCTGGAAGGTGCCATAATATCAAGCTATCCATGGGAGAGTATGTATTGACTAGCCCAATGCTTTCCATTCCAATGGGAGGTGCTGATGTTGTACTAGGAGTCCAATGGCTACAATCCTTGGGTACAATAGCTTTTAATTTTCAAGAACTTTTCATCAAATTTTCTACGGAAGGAAAGGAAGTTGAATTAAGGGGTATTGTAGGGAAACCAAGAAAAATAATCAGCTCTAATGGTATGACAAAGCTTCTAAAAAAGGAGCAAAGAGGTGTAATTGCACAATTATGTTCGCTAGATGTTTCCACATCGGAATCATCTATTTCTCCAGATCTCCAAAAAGTCCTGGACAATCATTCCAAGGTATTTGAGACTCCCAAAGGTCTCCCACCTATGCGTGATCATGATCATGCTATTCATCTGATTCCAGGAAGTGTTCCTCCAAACATCAGGCCGTACAGATATCCCTATGTCCAAAAAAGTGAAATTGAACTTATGGTTGTAGAAATGCTAGAGGCTGGTATAATTCAACCAAGTCAAAGTTCTTTCTCTGCTCCAGTAGTATTGGTGCACAAGAAGGATGGATCATGGCGCATGTGTCTGGATTATAGGGAGCTCAACAAGCTCACTATTAAAGATAAGTTCCCCATTCCTGTCATTGATGAATTACTGGATGAATTGCATGGATCAATTTACTTCACCAAGTTGGATCTTCGTTCGGGATATCATCAAATCAGAATGAAGATTGAAGACATTCCGAAAACAGCATTTAGAACTCATGAGGGTCATTATGAATTTTTGGTCATGCCTTTTGGCCTTACTAATGCACCTTCAACATTTCAAGGTTTGATGAATTCAATTTTCAAACAATTCCTTAGAAAATTTGTGTTAGTATTTTTTGATGATATACTAATCTACAGCAAGTCTTGGAAGGATCATGTTGAACATGTTGACAGGGTGCTACAACTATTGGAGGAGAAACAATTATATGCAAAAAGATCCAAATGTTTCTTTGGAGTCCAGGAGGTGGAATATTTGGGTCATATTGTATCTCATGAAGGAGTTAAGGTAGACCCTAGCAAAATTAAAGCCATTAAGGAATGGAAAATCCCCACATCCATAAAGCATCTGCGAGGATTTCTTGGGTTGACAGGGTATTATTGCAAGTTTGTTAAGAATTATGGGAGAATAGCAGCACCTCTAACAACATTATTGAAGAAAGATGCATTTTCATGGACTCTGGAAGCAACAAAGGCCTTTGAACATCTTAAAGAGGCAATGTGCCAAGCACCGGTCTTAGCTACACTGGACTTCACAAAAACCTTTATTATGGAATGTGATGCTTCAGGAAATGGAATTGGTGCTGTTCTAATGCAAGATGAAAGACCCATTGCTTTTGAAAGTCGTCCAATCAAGGGAAAGTTTTTAAGCAAAGCTATTTATGAGAAGGAAATGTTGGCAATACTCCATGCACTTAAGAAATGGCGACCCTACCTAATGGGAAGACACTTCAAGGTAAAAACAGATCATGATAGCCTTAAATACTTTTTAGAACAAAGATTATCCTCTGAAGAGCAACAAAAGTGGGTCACAAAGATGTTGGGTTATGACTTTGAAATCAACTACAAAAAAGGGAAGCAAAATGTGGTGGCAGATGCACTCTCAAGAAAGGATGAGGATGTGGAAGCATTGTTGTGCGCCATTTCTATTATCCAACCAGATTGGATAAACGAAGCAAGGGAGGAATTGAAGAATGATATTCGAAATCTACAACAAGATTCCAGTACGTCTGATACATTTAGCTGGCAAAATGATTCATTATGGTACAAAGATCGCTTATACCTCTGTAAGAATTCCTAGGTAAAACAAAAGATTCTTATGGAATTGCACACTTCTCCCTTAGGAGGGCACTCAGGATTTTTAAAAACTTACCACAGGGTTAAGAAGGAATTTTTTTGGGATGGCCTTAAATCAGATATTCAAAAGTTTGTGGCGGAATGTTTGGTTTGCCAACAAAATAAAGTTGAAACAATTAAGACACCAAGTCTATTACAACCTTTATCCATTCCAAGCCAACGTTGGGAGGAGGTTTCAATGGATTTTATCACAGGTTTACCCAAGTCTGAGGGAAAGAGTGTCATCATGGTGGTAGTTGACAGACTTACCAAGTATGCACATTTTTGTGCATTATCACATCCATTTAAAGCCAGTACAGTTTCTACTGCATTTATGGAAACAATTCAGAAGCTACATGGAAACCCAAAGATTATTGTAAGTGACAGAGATCCCATTTTCGCTGGAAATTTTTGGACAGAATTATTTTCTTGTCTTGGTACTCAGTTAGCTCATAGCTCATCTTATCATCCTCAATCTGATGGGAAAATTGAGATAGTAAACAAATGTTTGGAAGGATATCTTCATTGCTTTGTATCTGATAAACAGACACAATGGGTCAAATGGTTGCCTCTGGCTGAATGGTGGTATAACACTTCCTTCCATACAGCAACAAAAATGACCCCATTTATGGCACTTTATGGGTATCAACCACCATCCATCACATCATATTTAAGAGAAAATTCTAAGGTTCAGGCAGTGGAACATCACATCGAACATCAACAACAAGTCCTCCAACTCTTAAAGGGTAACCTCGTGTTTGCACAAAATAGAATGAAACAACAGGCAGATCAACATCGCAGTGAAACAAGTTTTGATGTAGATGATTGGGTATTCCTACGGCTACAACCATATAAGCAAATGTCCCTAAAGCAAGCTAAGAAGGATAATAAATTATCACCAAAGTATTATGGTCCGTACAAGGTGTTGCAAAAGATTGGTACTATGGCATACAAATTGGAGCTTCCTGCAGCTTCTCGATTGCACCTAGTTTTCCAGGTTTCATGTTTAAAGAAGGTTATAGGCGACAAGCTCCCAGTGCAAACAATATTGCCAGAACTTGATGAGGAAGGAAAAATTATATTGGAACCGGAAGCAGTCACAGAAACAAGAATTCGACAGCTACGAAATCGGTCAATTTCAGAGTATCTTATCAAGTGGAAGAAATTATCTGCTGAAGATTCCACATGGGAGGATGAGAATTTTATGCAGAAGTATCTAAAACTACTCAAGCGTTGAAGACAACACTTTTTTGAAGGAGAGGGGTATGTTGGGTCCCTATAATACTAGTGATTACCCCATTACTATTGTAGTTATACCCCTTATTTACATTGTTGTGCCCCTATTACCCCCATGTTGTTATTTCTGTGCCACATAGAATCCCTCTATTGTTATTTTTGTGGCTTTATATTATTATTGTTAGGTCGGCTGGATTATATTGTGACTCCTTAGACTCCTATATATAGAAAGGAGGTTTTTTCATTTGTATCATCAAAGAATTGTTCATTTATGTAATGTAAAGGAGGTTGCCCCCTCGAAGAGGCTGAATTCTAAGGCGTTGATCTATCTTTTCTATCTTTTCCTGAGCTGGTTTCATAACAGAAGGGGATAGCATATGCTTGTAATGTAAGTCCAACCTTCAGATAGATCCAACCTAGTAAGATTAATGGACCCTAGGAAGGAGAAGCTCGGTGTCTGTCATGGAGACGACTCCAGTGTCATCAAATTTTAATGAGTTTGATGAGGGAAAAACTCGGTATCTTTTTCATGTTTAGAGATCTTGAAAAATACACAGAAAAGAAAACTCCAAAAGGTCCCTTTTCGAAAAGTTACCTCTCAAGTCCAAAAAGGTAGAAAACAATACTTGAAAGAACCTCTTGACCATGTCAGCCAAGGAGTACCTTTTTCGTAAATAATTTATCCCAACCCAAAAAAGGGGTAAACGTATACTAGGTAAATGACGCTTCGAAACCATTTATGAGGTCAAAATGACAAGAACTCAACAATCTTTTCTTGTTTTGAGAGTCAGAAAAGGGCTTAAAGTGAACTCCTAGTTTTTATTTTCTGTAATGAGTCAAAAAGGGAAAAATACTCGGAAACCTTTTCATTTCAATTTTTTACAAGTTAGGAAAAGAGCTTAAATACAACCCCAGTTTCACATCACCATTAGTAAACCATCACCTGTCACTGCACAAGAAGAAAATGCATTATCCATTTCTAAGGAAAAATGGTGAAAAATACTTTAAAAAACCCTAAAACAAAGCGAAAAGCTTATAAAAAGGGGACAAAGTAAAACATTTTTACCATTTACCTTATTTACCTCATTTGGAGCAATTTTTACCCAATTGTGCCCTAAATCTTCAAGAGTGGATTTCTACAGATCCAAGAGCTTGATCATCGAAATGTCTGTTGCAGGTAAGAGTTGAGGCCCTAATCTTTGCATTAATACCTGTTTTTAAAGCATTTAACCGTCTTTTTAGGGTTTTTGAGAGATTTTTAGAAAAACAAAATCTCCCTCAGTCGGCATGGGATCTAAGCACAGGATCGCACCGATCAGTGGTTTTTAACATGGGGACTCGCTATCGGCGCACCTGTTTTAAAAACAGTCGTGTTGACGCAAAGAATATAATTTTTTCAAATTTTACCCAATTTTATTGCTTTAAATCCGAATTTTCCTTATCAAAGACTGATGTTAAATGCAATGTGGGATGTTGCAGGAAAATCAAAGCAAAAATATGGTGATTGATTGGAAAAGCGAGAGCATGAACGAATAGAACAAATGGACTTGGAAGATCCGAACTATCTGGATGCATTAAGGAACAACGGGCTCCTCAAATTCTTTCTTACAACGGGCCTACGGGCTCAACTTCAGCTACTAAAATACATGATCAGTCTATGGGACGTTGGACGGGAGGTATTTTTGATCCATGACCAAGAGTTGGAGTTGGAGACTTCAGAAATTTACTTCATTACCAGGCTGTCCCGCATGTTAGCGCCTAGATTTACATCAGGCTGAAAAGGTAGGATCCAGGGCCAACATCAAACCACATTCAACCTGGTAGCTAGCCCTACCGGGTCATGAGAGGGCTCTCTTAGGGTCAATCTCAGAAAATTATGATCGATGGGGGCTTGAGACGACTGATATATCTACTGATCTTAGGCTAGGTATAAGTGTAAGGATTTGATTTGATTTTTTGGGGGTTTTGTTGGAATCAAGGGAAAGGCAAATTTGGGTCCGGGGACGAAGGCCAGTTTTGCAGAGTTCTGATTGGGGCAAGAAAGGTAATCGTTTTGATGCTTTAATTTGTAAAGATGGAGGGCTTAGACTGGTGAGAAGCTAAAGAGGGCGAGAGGGTATCAAGAATCCTCTTCAAACTGGAGAAAACATTGAAAATTAAACAAAACTAAAAGGCAGAGCACAACAAGCTAATGAATTCTACCTTTGTCACTCATTTGTTTAATTTCAGAAGCAAAAGAGAAAGGAAGTGGTACACACAAATATCAGTGAACTTACAAATTACATAGAGAAGAACACCATCAAAACACAGAGCCATAGGGATCCCAAAAAGTGCTGCAAACCTAGGTCTTTCCTTTGCCAAAAATGCAGAAATCAGATGTACAATGGAGTGCCAAGCAATCCCAAGTGTCCAACCCTGAAAATGATTAAGAAATTACATGATATAGACAAGCCTAACTCCTTCCCATGCCTCTAGGGGTCGAGCTCATCATTCTAGGAGCTGTTTCAACCATATATAAACAAGGAACTGAAAAATAGGCAATGAAACAACTTGCCTCTATATAAAAGGAAACTGATTCATTCACTATTTTTTCACTTTTTAGTGAATGAATCTACATGGATGAGTAAAAATGTGCCAAAATTACATCAAAGTCATGAATTTACATCAAGCTAAATGAAGAGTTACATGAAAAAGTGAAACTAGTCAAAACTAGGCGAAATTTTGAGCTGCTGAGTGAAAAATAGGCCAAATTTCCCTATGCGTCGCGCATGAAACCTGTATGCGTAGCACAACTTTTAGGCTAATTTTGAGGGCCTTCCCGAAGCCAAAATTGAGCTCATGATAGCTCATTGGAAATCCCTACCTGTTTACGTTCCAACTCAAGTGGAATTTCTAGATTTGGGGTCCATTGGACCCTCCAAAATTCCAATCTCCCAACACTGCTTCCTATGGGTGCAAAAGGTGGCAGAAAGGTCATTTTTGTGTTTTTGACCCTTTAGGCAACCTAGAACTTGATGAAATCCTTAGGTAATTCATGAGCATGCATAAATTTCCATTAAAAATCTAGAAATGCAAAGTTTTCCTCCAGAGGATCTCCCAATTATAATCGCGCGCCAAGTGGCGCTACGTGTTGGGCAGCAAAATCTGTTTTGAAGCCAAAAAACTCAAAATTGACAAAATTTTCTCCAAATTTGTTGAAATTTGGATTGAAGGTCCATCATCAAGTATCATGCTCAGCCAAAGAAGCTTCAGCCAAGATTTGGAGCCTATCATGCCTTTTGCGTCGTTTTAATGCCCTCCTTAGTCTTACCTTCAAGATTTTGATCCTCGCTTTACAAACATGAGTTCGTGCCCAATAATGGTTTTTCATGTGCCTAAGCATTTCCTTGTCCTTGTTTTCCTTTTCCAATAGTCTCTCTAAGTGGATGTTGGCTCTCTCAAGCCATGACTCTCGATCGGCATTAACCTCCTACTCAAGTGAAGTGAACTCCGCCCTCCTCCTTTGGGCAGCTTGGCAATTCTCCCGAATCTTTAGCCACCTTTATGAGGTCTCCTGGGTGCATGTAATCCTGTTGGTGAGTCATTGTGTGTCTCCTCTTCATACTCATATGAAGAATCAGATGCCATCTCTGCTGGTTATTGAACTGTCTTGATGAAAAATAGGTGATTTTATGATGTATCTTGACTTTAGTACCAAGGGAAATAATGATATAAGGGACTGTGGAGGGGAAAAATAATGAGGGATTTAGGCACTGCTGGGGGTAGGGTTTAATCAAGGGAAAAGGGGTTAGGCAGTAGTTTGGGAGTTTTTAGTATGGGACATAGGTTTTGGGAGTTTGAGTTTGGGGCTTTGGGAATGGGGAGAGGGGATTAGTGACTTTGGGGAATAGGGAAATTAAGGGAAAATGGAGTAGGGAGTGATTGAGGTGAGGGGATAACTTGGCAGCCATAGAAAATTAACATGAAACCCTAATACTATTGTTTTGGAGAGAGAGGTAGGGTTTGTTTTCTTTAAACATTCACCATGCAACAAATACCATCAAACAACCATCAAATTTGGATGAAAAGCTATGAGAGAAGGTCAACCTACTTGTACAAATGATGATCCAAGCATATTGGGTGATTTTGGAGAAAATTTTTGAAGTTTTTGGGCTTGCTAGCTATATGCGCCGCGCATCAAACCCAATGCACCGTGCCCTCTCTATGCACCGCGCCAGTGTAAATTTGCACTGGAAATTGCAGCCCAATGCGCCGCGCCAGTTATGTGCGCCACGCCACCTGCCCAATGCATCGCAATTTTTCCAAGAGACTTTTGGAGGCCTTCCCAGTGTCTGAATTGGGCGCAGGATAGCTTGTTGGAAAGATATTTGAGTCTAATTTCCAATCCAACTGGGAGTTTTCAATTTTGAGTTCATTTTCCTTTCAAAAATCAAATCTCCCAATACTGGTTAAAATGTGCAAAATGAGGTTGCCTAAAGGTAGAGTGTTGTTGCAATCAACTTTTCAAGGGCTTCCTCAACTCCAAATTGAGCTCATAATAGCTCATTGGAAATATCTTTGTGTCTAGTTATCATTTGGCTCATCAAGTAAGTTATTTGGCCAACCAAGATAGGAGAAAACTTGATTTTTCCAAGGTCACTTCAGAGGTACATCAATTCTCCCGAGGCAACTGTACTTTTGACATTTCTCTAAAACCATGACACCTGTGTAAAAAGTGAAGGAGGTGTTTCTTCCTTGGCCTATTGTGGACAAAAACCTCTCTACTTTTTCCAAAATTCATCTTTTATTGCTCAAAAACATCATTTGAGTAAAACATATCCCGATGTGTGGAATAGGGGATTTGTCGAAATGAAGTGAAATGAAGGGGATAAGGGGCTTCTAAATTCTTGAGAAAATTTTTGGAAGTGGGGAGGGATGTTAGGAAGTAGGGGAAAGTTGAATTTCAAATATTTAGTGAGGGGAAGGGGTCCAAAAGGGCTAAACACAGACCCAACCTAGAAAATTGTCAAGTTGTAGTAAGAAACTAGGGTTTGTGCAAAAATGAGGAATTCGGGGGATCTCAATGATGGGAAGTGTTTAATAAGGTAAATTAAGGATAGGGGAAGGTGTATGAACATCCGGATACAAGTTTTGCTAATGATTTGACCATCCAAGAGAAATTGCCTTCAAAACCCTAGGAGAAGGAAATGAACCTTACCTAGGCGCAACTGAAGCATGAACAAGGTGTAAAATGACCCAGTGGAACTTGACATGATGATGACAACTATCTGAATGATGGTACACTCAGCTGAATGGTGACATGGACCGAAATTTGGACTACTTTGAAAGGAGTAAAAGCAAACCCTAGGCCTAATACCTAGTGACTAAATTTTACTTGAAGACTCACTGAAATGACAAAATTTGACCTTGACATCTTAAAATCACTTTGTAAGAGCATGTTTGATCACTGGAGGAAGGCTGCAAAGACTGACACTAACATTGGCTCCAATGGGGTTGGTAGCTTCTCGGAGGTGCCTAGAACTACAGATCTTTGGAAAGCAGACAGTGCCTTCATCCATTGGGCAATGGAGTCAAAAACTCAAGTTGAAATGCATGACTAAAAATTGATGACTTGATGACACAAACTGACTCTCACTCAACTGAAAAACTGGAAATGATGCTCAAAGTAAAGCTTATTCATGAAATCCTACTCTAACAGTTCCATTCATCACCTGATCAAGTCAAATGAAACAACCAATACAAGCAAGTAAGTATTCCGGCTGCTGTTTGAATTCTCCACAAGTACTTTCTTATGAACAACAAGAGAGAACTACTGAAAGGCAACTCCCATGAAAACTTGTGAACATATCCGTTGAATGATATGGATTCTCTATCTACCTCCAAAAACACTGCATAAGGATCTCAAAATTCATGCACACTGGGACTTAACTCATCCAATGGATTACTTCTCTTCTCTTCATACCATAAATGCAAACTTTGATCTGAGCTTTGTGACGAGACGCCTGCTAAAAATGACAAAGAAACCGACTGTCGGATCAAGTTTGTATCAATACACATTTCAAGCTCACATGTAGTCAATGGAGAAGGGCTTTGACTGTAAACATCATCCAACACATCAACTATTGGATCGTGAAAAACATGAAAAGACTGCTGCAACCCATTTTCTATTGTTTCCGATGAGATTGCAAGACTTTCTACATGCTGCTCATTTGAAGATATACTATAAAAATTTCCCTTCAAAAACTGAAATGATTCAAAACAGAAAGGTACAGAATCATCTTGCATCATCTGATCATATGTGCCAGCTTCCAAGTCTTCATCTGTAACTTGACAATCAATGGCATTCGGGGGCTGCAAATCTGGATATGAGAAGTCTTGAACAAGGTTTTCATTGCCCTCAAGATGGTCCAAATCAAGACTTGTCGATAGTTGATTTCTAATTGCATGAATGTTGTCTCTAATGAATTGAAATGAAGCAAAACAAAAAGGCAAAGATCCTTCACTTACTTCAAAATTTGCTGCACTTTCCTCGTCACTGTCATAGCTGATATGCATTGGCTGATCACTGTATTCGAGCTGCTAAAAGTGAACTTCTTCCTCCCACAAACTAGCTGCTGATTTGTCTGCAAGATTAGCTTCTATTTGGAGAACATAATCATCATCATACTGATCAAACTGAGGCAAATCGTCAGTATAAAACACATCATCAAGCATACATGTCATATCAACAGATCTCTCTTCTCCAAGATGATCTACAAAACAATTATTATCAGATCTATGACAACTGGGATAAGAAAGAAAATGTTTTGGATCAGCAACTTGTTCTTCTTCAATCAGTGAGCCATGATCTTGAGCATCATAATGATTCCTTGTGGTGATCTTTTGCATCATCTCTTCTACTACACTTACCAAAATGTCAAGCTTTACCTCTAGAGATTTTGATTCCTCCAGATCTATATTTTTCATCTCTTCTTCCTTTAGCTTTGCCCTTTTGATAAGCAAATGAGCCTCTACATCTATTGCACTATTCTACATCTCTTCAAGTGTTGCAAGGTTCCTTTCTCTCAGCTGAAACTCCATTTCTGGATCAAAGGAACCTGGGTAGTGCAAGAGAGCGGATCCAGGAGGATGTCTTATATTAATAGGCATTGAATAATAAACATGGTTAAATCTGGTAGAAAATTGTTGTACTGTCTCCCCTGGCTGTCTTTTCAGCTGGTTATACTCTTCTATAATCAAGAAAGGGTTTTGTCTTACCACCCACCTGTCGAGGAAACCTTTGATGAACTGCTGGAAATCTGAGATGCTCGCATCAAATAGGGTTTTGAACCAACTCTTGACTTTGCCTTGCAAAGAAAGAGCAAAAAGCCTAATTTTGACATCCTCTTCATCAACTTCAAAAAGGTTAAGAAAGGACTCAAAATTCAATACATGTCTCTCAGCAGTGATATTGTCGCATTCACCATCAAATCATGGTAGAAATAAATCATGATTTTTAGGGAAAGCATGGGATATAGGAGGTAAAATTAGAGGCTTGTATCGATCTGGAATTTTACAAGGTATAGGGGTATGTACAGAAAGTCTAGAATCAGTCTTGGTCTCATTAGGCTCATCAGTTTGAAGACGGTCATCACAAGATTCAGAAGAAGGGTCTTGATCAAGCTCAAAGGCATGCAAATCTTTAGTATTAACAATCTTCAAAGGGAAGGAATCAAATGTAGGCCGAGGATCTTTTCTCAAATACAATATACTTTGCAAAGCCTTCTTGACATTCTCGGGAAAAGAGAAGACATAATTTATGACAAAGAACAAAATGTCTTGGATGAAATTCCAACTTGAATACATGATCTGCCCATATTGTCCTTTCATGTTTCTACTGGTCAGGATCATTCTCCAGTGGAGTCCTTGGATCTGATCTCAAAAATGATTTGGAATCGCCAGGTGAATGATTTCAGCCTTTCCGGTGTCTGATCGTTGTCCACCATCAATAATCAGATCTAACTTGATTCATGTACTGGGGAAATTTGCAAGTTAGATGTTCAGCTTATAAGACTAGACCGGAGATTGACTGAAGTAGCTTTTATCTACTTTCGCTAATGCAAAGCAAAAGTGTTTCGAAGGCTACCTGGCTAATCTTCAGACTCCGTCTGTATTTTATGAAGCAAGAACACTAACAAACAAATAATCTTTTCTTCCCCAGTATGGTCGCCACTATGTTAGCGCCTAGATTTACCTCAGGCTGAAAAGGTAAGATCCAGGGCCAACATCAAACCACGCTCAGCCTGGTAGCTAGCCCTACCAAGTCAGGAGAGGGCTCTCTCCGGGTCAATCTCAGCAAATTATGATCGATGGGGGCTTGAGATGACTGATATATCTACTGATATTAGGTTAGGTATAAGTGCAAGGATTTGATTTGATTTTTTGGGGGTTTTGTTGGAATCAAGGGAAAGGCAAATTTGGGTCTGGGGATGAAGGCCAGTTTTGCAAAGTCCTGATTGGGGCAAGAAAGGAAATCGTTTTGATGCTTTAATTTGTAAATATGGAGGGCTCAGACTGGTGAGAAGCTGAAGAGGGCGAGAGGGTATCAAGAATCCTCTTCAAACTGGAGAAAACATTGAAAATTAAACAAAACTAAAAGGCAGAGCACAACAAGCTAATGAATTCTACCTTTGTCACTCATTTGTTTAATTTCAGAAGCAAAAGAGAAAGGAAGTGGTACTCACAAATATCAGTGAACTTACAAATTACATAGAGAAGAATACCATCAAAACACAGAGCCACAGGGATCCCAAAAAGTGCTGCAAACCCAGGTCTTTCCTTTGCCAAAAGTGCAGAAATCAGATGTACAATGGAGTGCCAAGCAATCCCAAGTGTCCAACCCTAAAAATGATTGAGAAACTAGATGACATAGACAATCATGACTCCTTCCCATGCCTCTAGGGGTCGAGATCATCATTCTAGGAGCTATTTCAACCATATCTAAACAAGGAACTGAAAAATAGGCAATGAAACAACTTGCCTCTATATAAAAGGAAACTGATTCATTCACTATTTTTTCACTTTTTAGTGAATGAATCTACATGGATGAGTAACAATGTGCCAAAATTACATCAAAGTCATGAATTTACATCAAGATAAATGAAGAGTTACATGAAAAAGTGAAACTAGTCAAAATTAGGTGAAATTCTGAGCTGCTGAGTGAAAAATAGGCCAAATTTCCCTATGCACCGCGCCTGAAACCTGTATGTATAGCACAACTTTGAGGCTAATTTTTAGGGCCTTCCCAAAGTCCAAATTGAGCTCATGATAGCTCGTTGGAAAGCCCTTCCTGTCTACTTTCGAATCCAAGTGGAATTTCTAGATTTGGTGTCCATTTTCCCATCCAAAAATCCAATCTCCCAACACTGCTTCTTGTGGGTGCAAAAGGTGGCAAAAAGGTCATTTTGTGTGTTTTTGACCCTTTAGGCAACCTAGAACTTGATGAAATCCTTAGGTAATTCATGAGCATGCATAAATTTCCATAAAAAATCTAAAAATGCAAAGTTTTCCTCCATAGGATCTCCCAATTATAAGCACGCACCAAGTGGCGCTACGCGTTGGGAAGGAAATCTGTTTTGAAGCCAAAAAATTCAAAATTGACAAAATTTTCTCCAAATTTGCTGAAATTTGGACTGAAGGTCCATCATCAAGTATCATGCTCATCCAAAGAAACTTTGGCCAAGATTCGGAGCCTATCATGCCTTTTGCGTCATTTTAGTGCCCTCCATAGTGTTGCCTTCAGGATTTTGATCCTCGCTTTGCAAACATGAGTTCATGCCCAATAATGGTTTTTCATGTGCCTGAGCATTTCCTTGTCCTTGTTTGCCTTTGCCAACAACCTCTCTAAGTGGATTTTGTCTTTTTCAAGCCATGACTCTCGATCGGCGTCAACCTCCTACTCAAGTGAAGTGAACTCAGCCCTCCTCCTTTGGGCAGCTTGGCGATTCTCCCGAATGTTTTGCCACCTTTATGAGGTCTCCTGGGTGCATGTACTCTTGTTGGTGAGTCACTGTGTGTCTCCTCTTCACGCTCATATGAAGAATCAGATGCCATCTCTGCTTGTGATTGAACTGTCTTGATGAAAAATAGGTGATTTTATGATGTATCTTGACTTTGGCACCAAGGGAAACAATGATATAAGGGACTGTGGAGGGGAAAAATAGTGAGGGATTTAGGGACTACTGGGGGTAGGGTTTAATCAAGGGAACAGGGATTAGAGAGTAGTTTGGGAGTTTTTAGTATGGGACATAGGGTTTGGGAGTTTGAGTTTGGGGCTTTGGGAATGGGGAGAGGGGATTAGTGAATTTGGGGAATAGGGAAATCAAGGGAAAATGGAGTAGGGAGTGATTGAGGTGAGGGGATAACTTGGAAGCCACAAAAAATTAACACAAAACCCTAATACTATTGTTTTGGAGAGAGAGGTAGGGTTTTTTTTCTTTAAACATTCACCATGCAACAAATACCATCAAACAACCATCAAATTTGGATGAAAAGCTATGAGAGAAGCTCAACCTACTTGTACAAATGATGATCCAAGCATATTGGGTGATTTTGGAGCAATTTTTTGAAGTTTTGGGCTTGCTGGCTGTATGCGTTGCGCATCAAACCCAATGCGATGTGCCTTCTGTATGCGCCGCACCAGTGTAAATTTGCACTGGAAATTGCAGCCCAATGCGCCGCGCCACCTGCCCAATGCATCGCACTTTTTCCAGGAGACTTTTGGAGGCCTTTCTAGTTTCCAAATTGGGCTTGGGATAGCTCTTTGGAAAGGTCTTTGAGTCTAATTTCCAACCCAGCTGGAATTTTGCAATTTGGAGTTCATTTGCCCTATCAAAAATCAAATCTCCCAATATTGGTCAAAATGTGCAAAATGAGGCTGCCTAAAGGCAGAGTGATGTTGCAGTCCACTTTTCAAGGGCTTTCTCAACTCCAAATTGAGCTCATGATATCTCATTGGAAATCTATTTGTGTCTAGTTATCATTTGACTCATCAAGCAAGTCATTTGACCAACCAAGCAAGGAGAAAACTTTATTTTTGCAAGGTCACTTCAGAGGTGCATCAATTCTGCCGAGGCAACTGTATTTTTGACATTTCTCTAAAACCATGACACTTGTGTAAAAAGTGAAGGAGGTTTTTCTTCCTTGGAATATTTTGGACAAAAAATTCTCTCAGTTTTTCAAAATTCATCTTTTATTGCTGAAAAAAATCATTGGATTAAAACCTATCCTGATGTGTGGAATAGGGGATTTGTCGAAATGAAGTGAAATGAAGGGGATAAGGGGCTTCTAAATTCTTGAGAAAATTTTTGGAAGTGGGGAGGGATGTTAGGAAGTAGGGGAAAGTGTAATTTCAAATATTTAGTGAGGGGAAGGGGTCCAAAAGGGCTAAACACAGGCCTAACCTAGAAAATTGTCAAGTTGTAGCAAGAAACTAGGGTTTGTGCAAAAATTAGGAATTCGAGGGATCTCATTGATGGGAAGTGTTTAATAAGGTACATTAAGGATAGAGGAAGGTGTATGAACATCTGGATACAATTTTTGCTAATGATTTGACCATCCAAGAGAAATTGCCTTCAAAACCCTAGAAGAAGGAAATGAACCTTACCTAGGCGCAAATGAAGCATGAACAAGGTGTAAAATGACCCAGTGGAACTTGACATGATGATGAAAACTCTCTGAATGATGGTACACTCAGCTGAATGGTGACATGGACCGACGTTTGGACAACTTTGAAAGGAGTAAAAGAAAACCCTAGGCCTAATACCTAGTGACTAAATTTTACTTGAAGACTCACTGAAATGACAAAATTTGACCTTGACATCTTAAAATCACTTTGTAAGAGCATGTTTGATCATTGGAAGAAGGCTGCAAAGACTGACACTAACACCGCAAAGGGGAACCAGTCCAATTGTATGGAGAAAGGCCTATTGGGGTGAGTGTAAACATGCTGCTTTCCCAACATTGCTTGGGAGCCTTGAAATATACAAGTAGCAAGATCGACATCATGACCATAAGCGATCTTGTATTGAAGGTAATACTCTTGACCATCAACTGAGTGGTTGGGGCTCAAACACTACATGAATACAACAAATCTCGGTTCCAATATGCGGTGGATTGCATGGTGCCCACAGTTTTCAGCTGGGCGGAAGCCATGAAGGTAAACATGAAATGAAAACTATCCAAATGTAAAGCTGGAAACTTGAGACAATTTGGATATGGCTCCGTCATAGTGACCTTCTTCATGGAATAGATCCCACTGTTCCACTACCAGATGGCAGAGGTGAATCCTCCAGTATCATGAGATCCACCGATGGTTCGATGGAGTGAGTTGATGCCTAGATCTGGAGGGGGCCAACAGATGTCCTACAAGCCTGCCTTCTTTGTATGGCTCCGACGATAGTTGATCGTGGTGGAGGTTTGGCCATATAGCAGGACTAACTTTTGTGGTGACCCCGACATACCACTCCCAGAGGGAGAAGGCTTTAATGATGGAGGTGAGAAAAACAATTTTTCTTTTTTCTTTTTTATTGTTTTTGCATATATTTATTCATGACATCTTGATTTTGTAACTGCAGATGTGGGACCAGAGAGGCCAGTAGGGATGTCCCCTATAGTTACATGTGTGGCTTGACAGTTTGAGGTTGCTCCTTATCAGGAAGGAGTGGACAACGAAGAAGAGATTGCCTGAAATCTGGAGGGCTTGACCAGAGGAATCTTAGAGTATGCTCGAATCGAGGACATTCCTCGTGGTTATCAAAGGAACATAGTGTGAGTGTAAAATTGAATTCGACGATTACTGACTCATGTAGTACGAGCAGTAACATGTTATCATGATCACCACACATAGTAGTCCATAGTTTAGCATTTGCATTTTGAGGCCTGCAAGCCATTGATATATTCAGAACAAATATTTTTATTTTTTGGATGTTGATGTATTACACTCAAACATTATGAACATATATATGCTATATTTCCTGTTTACTATGATACAATATTTTTTCACATATTGCGTAAATGTCTGTCTAAAACATAATTAGCCAATGCATATGTTAATGTATTCATATGCCTAGGAATGTGATGATATGTGATATAATCAAAATTTATTTCCAAGAGATGAATACGCAAATATATCTGAGGGTTTCTGACAGAATATTTCCCATTGAGCTGAAGAAAAACAAGTTGTGAATCAAGGTTAACAACCATTTCTCGAATGTCAAGAGCAATGGCTTCTGACAAGAGTTCGATAACTGTGCTATATTCAACAATGTTATTAGTTGTTTGACCCAAACAAATACCTTTAAGATCAATCAACTGACCATGAGGGTCATAAATAGCCCATGTTGCAGATGATATTTTCTGGGTACTACGGCAAGCACCATCAGCGAAACTAAAGTAAGGAGTCATAGACATCTACAAAGTAGGTGATGACATAATAAGCAAGAAAGTTGCTTGAAAAAACATACCAAACCAAACTGCACAAAAATGAATAAAACACTTATGTACACAAGTAACAATGCGAGATGACTCACGCATAATACGTTTTGAGGGAGTCGATTTCCAGACTCGGGTAAACAATCAACAGAGAAGAAAACCCGAGTTTCACCATTGACATGACGTGTAAGCATCGACTCGCCCAAATAATAGAGTAAAACTCATAAAAGGTTGTGCCCCCATGCCCCTGGAAGATTGAGGGTTACGAGTCATAAGATGTAGAACCCTTTGCAATAATGAGAAAACTGTAGAAACTTAGCAAAAAAGTCACATGAATGGAGGCGAGGAGAACCTGAACTCATGATGAGGAAAAGGTGCCCCCTGTTGAAAGATTTTGACATGTCAAGATAACCTAAAATGTCAATAGGAACTGATGGGGTAAGATTACCCATGTTGCCTTTTGACCATACTTCATGGGTCATGATAGGTGTCTAAAGTGGTTGGGTTGGGAAACGAGAAGATAACTTCTTAAGACAGGTAGACATGGCTCCCTGGCTAGGTAAGAATGAGAAATGATGATGAGTATCATTCCAAGGTGCTTCCTCAAGAGACATAATTTCCATGACACTTTCATAGGTGGGAAACGTCTCGACTAAGGGATCGGAAGAATCCAAGGAACCAAGCCAAGGATATTGAGAGTACGCATCAAGAGAGGTACCCAAAATAGTGTGATCAATAGATATCAAAGTCGAAGCCGAAACAATCTCCACATAATTAATCTCAGTGGGGCTTAACAACATGACATCACCCATGCATCAACTTGATCAGGAGGAGGAATGACCCAAGGATCAGACTTAACCAAGATCTTGTGGACTGATGCAACATGCGGAGGCAGGAGAGTAAAAATACCCATCAAGGAGAGATATTTGAAAGGTCTAGACCCACACTCTCATATGGAGCACTGGTATGATTCACGTAAGGAACATCGTCATCCGAGGAAGAAGAGGCAAAGAAATACAACTACTCAACTGTGACAATTTTACCTTGATGAGGAAAACGAAGCACACGGAACAAAGAGGAGGCTACAACATGCATAGCATGGGTCTAACTTTGTCTGAGTAAAAGATTATAGTTAAGATTTTCATCAACAATTACTACTTCGACATTAACTGTCTTACCTTCCAAGGTAATGGAAAGATTAGGAAGGACACCGAATGGTTGCAAATCATGCCCATCAAAGGATTCCAATGTGTTAGGTGATTGGTTCAGGGTAGGAGAACCAATTGCCTTCCAAAAAGACAAAAACATGATGCAGGTGGAAGCACCTTCATCAATGATGGTCTTGTGAATTATATTTTCATTAATAATCACTTGCATGAGAAAGGCAATTTGATGAGGTAAGTGCGGGAAATGGTTTTCCATATCAAAGAAAATGAGATTAGAATTAGATGGATCAACACCTTCAATGGCCAACATTAATGCTTTCTGCTGAGAAGGAAAACTTTGAAGGACCTTGAGAGTAGAGATAGTTGATGGCGCTTGAGCCAAGTCCTCAACAATATTATAGTGCTCAGCGGCTCGAGTGCTTGGATTATACAAGGACTTTTGTAGCACACCACGAGAGCATGGTCAGACAGAAGAATCAGGATTAGGTCACTCTATATGGAGAGGACTGGAAGTCGACATCATAGAGGAGGAAGGGGTACTTTCTTCTTCTTTCCCTACCATTGGGGTTTGATAATATTTAGATCTGGTAACCACATTTATAGGTTTGTTCATCATAAACACTTAGGAACATGAGGGAGCGAAAGACTGAGGTTGGTCTACCATTTGGGTCTGTTGGGATGGAAAGGGTTCTTTTAATACAATCGAGGTCCCTTTTAGCAAGAGACTAACTTCATATCGTCGAGGACAATCTTTAGTGTAATGATCCTCCTCACAGATGAGGCATGAATACTTCAGTTTTCTTTGAGAAGCATCACCAACAAAAGAATTAGGAGGGCCCTATTTAGGGGCATCAGCTTTGGCCTTGCCATAGCCCCCTTTTTTACCTTTAGATGTTTTATCCACTCCAGTAGACTGGATAATGTGAACCTCAGAGGTTTTACCAGTACTAGGCGAATTTCTAGAGGGATCATTGGAACCTATGTTCAAGACTGATTTCTGCTTGGAAGAAGATTTTGTGGGATTCTGAGACATGGAACCAATCACTCCATCAATAGGTGGTGTAGCCGAAGACTTCGATGTTGTCAAATCAGATGATGGTCTTGGAGCATTGGGTAACATCTCATATAACGTGCCATATTGTGAGTAGACAAGGTCTAAATATTGGGCATGAGCGATGGCTTGATCCTCAGTAACACACCCACCCGTAGTTATGTCTCTAGAAATTGGGCCGACGAATGATTTGGTGAACCATTCTGTCAGCAACTGATCAACAATTTCAAAATTGATCAGGAAATTCTGACGTCTCCATTTGTGTATGTGATCAAAGATATGGGTTGCAGTGTCTTGCTTAAGTGACGTAAGAAGATAGGTGACAGTTTCATAGAAAACTGACAACTGGAAATGATTGAGGAAAGCCATAGCGAGAGTGTTGAAGTCACTCTAGGTACCTCGAGGAAATTCAATGTACTATTTTGCTACAACCCCTATGAGAGTTCTTTGAAAAATTCAAAGGCAGATGGAATCATTGACGTAAGAATTGGAGGAGCACCAGAGGTGATATGTCATCACGTGGGCTTGTGGATCCTCCTTTGCTTTTCCCTCAAATTTTGGGCAATCACTCAGAACTTTCGTTGGAACTAGAGGCCAATAAGGTGAATGAAGGATAGGATCATTAGTGAGCCTTGACACATCCACCAGTTCCAACGTGGCCAAGAATGCAATTCCATATTAAAAAGCATTTAGGGTCTTTGAGTAGACCCAAACTGAGGAACCCTTCCTTGTTGGTAAGCATCTTTCCCCCATAGTGGAGGCTTTTATCCATATGGACTATGATTTTCCCCCATTGTAGGTTAACTTGCCCGTACGGAGGATTTTTTCCTGGGTAGACTTGATATTGTCCTGTCATAGGCCTTTGATAGGCATATGGGTTAAAAGGTTGTTGAGCATGTTGACCTTGGATGTAAGGATTCTGAATTTTCTCACCCTTGACGTAATGATTTTGCACCTGCTTCCCCTGGACATAAGTATTTTGAACCTGCTTCCCCTGGACATAAGGATTTTGCACCTACTACTGCAGGGGTTGATCTTGACCTTGCAGAGGTTGACCTTGGCCCTGAACAGGCTGAACTTGCTGATATGCATATACGGCCTACTCATGCAAAGGTTGGCTTTACTACTGCACAAGCTAGCCTTGTGGCTGTTGCAAATATTGGCTTTGCTGCTACACAGGCTAACGTTGTGGCTACTGCAAAGTTTTCCCCTGTTGCTGCAAAGGCTAGCCTTGCGAGGATGAAGGTTGGGAGGATTGTTGAACAAACTATGTCTGCGGATACAAAGGTTGCTATGACTATTGCAAAGGTTTCCCTTGCGGTTGTAGCAATTGTCCTTGTTTTTGCAATGCTAGCCCCTGCTGCAATGAAGGTTGCTCTTATTCCTGCAAAGCTAGCTGGACAATTCCTGGATAGTTCCTGAATTGAACCTGGCCATATCCACTAGGCACAGAAGATTGGCCAGGCTGAACATAAGGTCGATCCTGAGGAATGTAAGGTGGGGTAACCAAGGCTTGTGAACCATATGGAACATAAACCAATTGGAATGGAACCTGAGCCATGTATGGTTGTTGGTATGGGACATTACCTGACCCAGACATATCAACAGGGTTAGGAATAGCACCGTAAAAAGGTTGACTCATTCCAACCATGTGAGTTTGTGATCTACCCACATTGGTTTGGCTTAACATCATAGAGATATTCGAATCTTTCTCCCCAGGTGGTGGCACAGTTTGTCCACTCACTAGAGGGGTAGAAGAACTTACCGATACCTTACTTACCAAGATCGTCAGTTGAACCGGAAGAGTCGGTTGAAACGAAGAAACAAGTTGAGATGGAGTGGTAGGTTGAACTGGAACTGAAATGACTGCAGTTCATACAATCGGTCGAGAGGTCATATTCTGGATGAACGGACCTGATGTAGGCATGGTGCCAGAAGATCAAATAGGATTCTGATATAGCGATGAGGCACTAGGAATGCTCGAAAAAAACTAAGCTAGAGAGGTATAACCATGCAGAAATAAGGGCTCATTAAACTCAGGATAAGAAAGAGAAGAGATGCTTCCTTTATAAGGGAAACTTCTAGAGGGAACTCATACGCCTGCTCATCACTCACTTGAGGAGTGTGAGTAGCAGAATGTTCCGACTGACTCGGAGAGGAGACTAAAATTTCTCCTTCTGAGTCCATAGAAAACAATCGGCGATGAGCTGAAGATGAATGAGGAGACAACTCCAACGGAACACCAGGCTAATCGTACAGACTATAAGGGTGTTGTGGAGATACCACAAAAGGGTTTACAACCAACCTTTGCAGACTATCAAAAGTCTGTGGACTCTCGGGAGTCTGGATAGGATTATCAGGGGATTCTGGGCTAGATTCGTAAGGTGACCCAGTATCTGATGGAGGCAGATGAGAAGAAAAAGGTTTAATACTTAAAAATTCCAAGTTCAACACCTTGATCCTCAAGAGACTGAGGAAGTTTAGGGAAAGTTTCTCTGGATGACCTTCCAATTGAAGGTGAGGAAGAAGAATGAGGCAAACTTGATGGTTCAACCATGATGACTTTGTCTCAAACAAAAGAGAAGATATATTAATTTCAAGGCTTTAAAATATATTAAGGATATACTTACGATGTGGTCCAAAGCAAGACTATCAGAAATGTGATGTGATCACGGGGAAAAAAATTAAGACGTTGAAATAGACTAATGCCTTTTCATGTTTTAAGAGTCAAGAAAAAGGAAAATATGACTCTAGTCTCTTTTGGTTTGAACGAGCTCGAGAGGACAAGTGCTCGATGATATTTTAAGTTTAAAGATTCAAAAAGACCAAAATGACTACTCAGGATAATCTAGCCAATAAGGATAACTAAGTAACCATGAACTGCAGAATATCTCCCAGGGAACTAAGAAGTACGGGCAGGCAATCTCCCTGAATGTTGTGTTCGGTGTATTGCATTTACAAGGTGGCAAACTCAGCTTCCTGTGGATAAAGGATTGCAAACCTAGTGGGGTCTCCCTTTATATATGTGATGGTACAGGGAGCATAAGTCCATACTAACATTGTCTAATGCTGAAGTGAATGACAACTACTAGGTTTAAAGACACCGGAACACGTCTCTAGCCTAGCCCTCTAAATGTGAGTGTTTAGTTTCAAATGCGCCTTAGGTTAATTGAATATATTTTAAAGGTTGATCTTGAATTTAAGTCTCAATTTTTAGGCCTTATCGATGTCACCTAAAAAACTCTTAAGTGCAACTATATGAGAAAAAACCCTTTCAATTCGATGAATGCTTACACTAATTGAGAAAAGAGAAAACAATCAATGCAACAAACAAAAAATCGAAAGTAAAATGACTCTTCACTACTTCTCTTTTCAAAACAGAATAATGAAAATTCTTTCCACTTCCTACTCTTCCTATCAAATGCACTTCAACTAGTCCTTTTAAAAGTAAAAGAATTTCATTTCATTTCAAATGCCCATGATGGTGTAATTCTAGCTTTCAATGATGCTACTTAATGCAACATATCAATTAAATGAACTAGAATGATGTATTTCTTCAATGGAATGCTAAAATGGATCTTTCACATAAAAATTTCAATGAATACTTCAAAACAACAAAACATCAATCAAATGCAAATCATGGTAAAAAGAAATCATTTCAAACCAAATACAAAGATTCAACTGAAACAAACCAAGTAATGTGATCTATGCTCATAAAGAGACATTCAACAAGAGAAGAGTAAACAAAATTTTTTCACTTGTTCAATTGAAACCAAAGCAAGATAGATGCAAGGACTAAAAATAAAATGCACGAAGCAGCAAACCAACAATCTTGACTTGATGAGCAGGCAAACAAATGAATGGGTAATGACCTAGATGCCCTAGGAACACAAAACATCCAAAAACTCAAAAAATCAAGCAAGGCAATCTCAAAACAATCAAGCAAACAAACCAAGCTAATAAAGCATTCTATCCAGGGAAAATAAAGGCAAACAAGCCAAGAATCAGAAACTATGAGGACAAGATACATTGGCAATGATTTAGGAGAAACCCTGATTTTAACCTATAAGCATCGACACGACTGTCTAACTAGTAGCATGTTCCAGGAAGGGCTATGGCATGACTGTTCAAGAGGAACTCACACTGGTCGGTGCTACTGTTAGAAAATTAACAACACTGATCAAGGGATTCAAAGAAAAAATGAAAATTTTAACAAACCAAACCATACCTGTCACTCTAAATTCAAAAATCAAAGCAGTAGATGACTTGAAGCATAGATTACCAAAGAGAAAGAGTGAAACAAGAAAATTGTCACAAATAATGAAATGAAAAACAATCCAAAGAGAGGGATGGATCCCCAGTGGAGTCGCTAATTTGTGGAGTAGGAATATCCCCTCTGCAGACAGAGATGATCCCTCTATCCCAAGAGAGTGGGTCTAGCCGCAAACAAGACAATCTAATGTAAATTTCCTTATGTTAGGATCAAATAAGAGGGTCTACCTCTTATAATGCCAATCCACTTGATGGTGATCTTGCTTCCTTGCTCCAGCTTCCTTTCGTTCAAGTACCTAAAATAAACATGCAAGAAACAACAACAAACGTGATAGGATAAAATCGAATCCAATCTACTTAAAAGGTCAAGGATTTCTAAGCTATCAAATGTAATATTACACTCGATATAGGAAATAAACCATTAGTTGTATTAAAATAAACTTCAAAGAGAAATACAACCGAAGCCTTAACATTGCAGGTTTCCTTCGATGTGTCCAGGTTCCAACACCACTGTTAGCATCTCATGATTCACCCTCAAAAAAATGGAAGTTCAAGGCCTCTTCCTCTTTTCTCCAAACCAAACAAAGCTACAAGCTTATTCTCCCTTCACAAACATAAACTAGAAGGCTAAGGTTCTCAAGATGGCTATCAAGACTTGCAGATTATTTCAGCCCTTTCATTAGCTAGCATAGGTTGGAAAAGAAGGAGTTTATATAACTTTGATAGAGGGGAAATGGATCCTCTTATGATGGGAGAGGCCTTATCCCTTTTGATTTGTTCCATTTTAATCGGGGAAAAGATCCCAAACAGTCTCCCTCGGCTCTATCTTGCTTAACCATTTACCAGAATTTCTTTCACGAAGCTTCTAAATCTGGAGATTCAGCTCCATTTTTTAAAACTTTCAAAAAGAGGGTCGGCACGAGTCATGAATGGCTTACCAACATCGTTCAACACTAGGTCCAGTGTTAGACTCTGCAAATTAGCATAGAGAAGAAACTGAGTGATAGCGCCGGTCCTGAAAACTAAGTTTGAAGGAATATTCTTGGGAAATGATGTAAGAGGGAAATGTTCTAAAGATGAAGAGGTATGTAAGGACATGTTCTTCATGACAGGGAGACACATGAGGGTCACTATAGAGGTCTTCCAGGATCAAGGAATGGGGAGTATAGGGACAGTGACAAAATGTTGTGTAACACTTAGGAAACCTTATTGTGTTGCTTGTACATTTACATTCTTTGGTCGCATAGTTATTATACTTGCAACATTCAATATTATACAATAGGGGGAGAATGAGTTATATCTTCTAACACCATCTTCATTAAAATTCCTAGTTTTGTTGCTCAAAAAGCCATTCTTTGAGGTCTTATAAGATCTTTTCTTTCTATTTCTCACATATTCATTTCTTACATAATATTTGAAATATGTTGATTTATGACCAAAATTATTACAAGCAAAGCAATAGCCAAAGAAAATATTTTGATACTAAGATGTGAAAGGTCTTCTTGGTGCAACAACTCTTCTTAATTCATTCTTGTTGAGCTTGTAAGAAAAATCAGGTCTCTACTAGTCCTGCTATCCATTCCTAGTACTGCTTTCATTGTTAAAGGAGATCCTAAGAACATTAGCATATATTTTGGGGTTTTCTTCACTTTCTTTTTTAGATGCTATGTTATATAATATCCCTTGGATAATATTCCTTGATGAAAGGTGACCTAGGGAAACCGATAATATCATCTAATATTTTGGTATACTTTCCAAACTTAAAGCTTTGATTCAATTAAACATTTGTTTTCTCTAGTTCATTTATAAAGGAATAACTTTTGCTTCTATATTTTCAGAATTTTTTTCGTTTTCTTTCAACTAGATTCTCACTACTTCTATCCTTCTTTCCTCTCCTAGTAGTGTCTTCAGGATTGAAATTGTTGTTTCATCAAGATCATGATTATTAGAGTCATATTTATCACTCTCTTATAAGGAGGTATTTTCCTCCCTAGAATAAAAAAATTTCTTTTTAGAAAAATTTCCTTTTTTTGTGTCTGTAAGACTTGCCTCTATTTGCATGTTCTTTTGTTAACATTGATTTTGTGATGAGGTGATGATTGGCATTAATGTCAACCTGGTAGTGTGTGAAGATTGATGAGTGTTGTGGTGCTTGATGGTTTCCATTGATTTCAACCGAGGCTTGTGTTGTAGATGGTATGCATATGCTTGGTTGTTTGATGGAATTGGCTTGTGCATGGTTGTTGTGGCAGATGCTTGTGTTGTAGGTGCTTTAATGTTTCTTTGATGGCTTTGATGGTTGGTTGGCCAACTAGGTCTCCATATCTATGATGCTTGAGGTGTTTCTTTGAGATGTTCTTGATGCTATTGAGTTTGTTTTTTTAAACTTATGAAGACTATGTCATGTATAAGCTCAATATGAGGTTGCAAAATTGGTTTATAGATGCTGGAGATGTTGATCAAGAAGTTGGATTCCGAGTTGGAGATTTTTCGTTTTTCCCATCCTCTACCCCAACTTCATGGAGCTATGCTCATGCATGCAATTGAGAGCTCCAATGGCTAGGAAGAAATCCTATCCATGTGGTTGCAACCAAGAATAAAAAATATTGTGCATGCGGTTATATATGTAAGACAAAACACCTACAAATTCCTTGTGCATCATGGGTGACTTAAATGTTTTACGATGTTTCTTGTTCGATATTTTTAATAGAAGATTCTATTCGACCAAATTAATGTGCTAGAATTCAGTTTGAGGTGTGAATGCCTTGATAGAGTGAGTAGTTGAGATAATGGATTGGTATGTTTAAATAGAGGAGAACGAAACCAATTTTGTGTTAGATAATGTGCCCAATGACATGTAGAGGTGAGGTAGAATCCACAATTCAAGCTCCAAAGAGGGTGAAAATTCTCATATGAATATGGAAGAGATCAGATAGTGAGGAGACTCATGGAGATATCAACTATTGTTTCAAAGCAATAGAATTCAACCTATTGATTGTGATATAGTTTGCAGGCCCTACAACATAGGATATTCAGAGACAAGAATCGTCATTTAGTTGTGTTGTTGAAACAAAATTTTCAATGGAGAGTTAGAAGTGATGGCTTCTTCCATATGGTTTCCTAAGCATGACTATGATTGCAAGGCTAATGGCGTATTGTAGGGAAACTTAGTGTTTTCATGGCATAATTATTTATGTTTTTTGTTTGTGATTGCAGAGAGAAATGTTTTATGTGCATGGTTGTAGTATTACTTATATGTTTTACTCAAAAAATAAATGGATGAGTTGTGCCTTTAGATTTGATGTACTACTGATGGAGTTGAATTGAGAGTATGTTTGTAAAAGGTTGGAGATTATTTTTGTTGTACAATTCTTGCATATGTTGCATGTTGCACTATGAGCATAATTGTATGAGTGAGGTCTTGTGTGTTGATTTGATTTCTTAAGAAAGCCAGAGCTTATGTATGTTTCTAGTTTGAGTTGTTGAGGTTTGATATGTTGCTGATGTATTGGGTTTGTTGTTGAGTTGGTGTTGATGTACTGAGGTTATCAGAGAAAGAAATTTGTTTTTGTTTTATGCAAGGGTCCATATTGAAACATTATGAAATGTGGTCGTAGATGATCAACATATCGATATAGATTGATGAAAAAGGAATGGGTGTTCCTTATCGATGGTGGTCAGTAACTTTAGTATATGGAGTAACATTCTCATAGTCCAGTGGGTGTTGGGTGAGGCTTTTTGGGGGTATAGTCTTTTAGTGGATGGGTGTTCATAAAGTTGATTTAGAGTGAGAAAATTCCTTGCTAGACATAGACAACTATGATGATGTAAAATGATCTGTTTTAATAATAAAATTTGAAGCAGAGAAACAACAACAACAAAGGGTGGTTTTTGATTTGGAGGGGGTTTTCCACCAGAGATCCTTGTGTTCATTATGAATGAATGTGTGATTGTTTTGATTTACTTTTTGTTGAATATATATGTTTCTTGATGTATGATTGCATGTGAAATAATGATGATTGATATAGACCACATGTGTTAAATTTTGAAATACATTTAAGAAGTTATCACTACTAATTCACCCCCCCCCTCTTAGTAGTGATATGATATCCAACAATTGATAACAGAGCAAGGTTTTTTTCCAATGAAGCTTAATCACTTGAGGGTAGATCGAGGATATATGGCCAAGAATAGAAGAAATCAATCTTAGAAAAGGAAGAGCAACAAACAAGTTAAGAAGATTTCAAATTCAGATTTTGGAGAAAAGTTGAAATAACCCTTTTTTAGAGAATTCAGATTTTGAAGATAAACAACCTTGCAAGATTGCAACTCTAGAAGCAGAAATTAGAAGGCTCATGGCTGAAAACAAAAACCAATAGTAGTTATTAAAAATTCTTGATGAGGAGTGTTCCTACAAGGAATAAATCACAAAATTAAGAAATCAGTTGGGCAAAGGAGTACATGTTGAAGAAAGAATGTGGAATCAATACAAAGGAAATGAAGATGAATGTGGGGGAATAAATGATAAGGTGGTTGCATTGAGGAATGAGCTATAAATAAATACTACAAAGTTGAAGATAAACCTAGAACCTCTCTCAAACAAATGTGAACCTAGTCTACACAAGGGAGAAATGAGCTCAAAAGAAAAACTTAAATAACCTATAGCAAGAGATGGTACCAATAGTAAGAATAGAAAGGAAGAAGCACATTAGAAAAACCAATGGTCAAAGGAGGAAAACTTAGTACTAGGCATATCATCCACTTCCTTAAGATTGGTCATATGCTTCACCTTTCAAATTTTGGGCATAAATTTTCAAACTGCAGAGACATGCAGCAGAAAATGCAATCAGAAAAAAGCCCCATCAAGCAAGCTTATCCATGGCTAGGTATAATAGTTCATTCTATGGCTATCATGTAGTAGTTTGGGATAAGGCTTTTGATTGTAGGAACTATGTGAAGAAGAGGAGTTTTGAATACTTTCCTTTGTTTCTTGGACATATATGGTGTTACTTATGTGATAACATTGACCATAAGGCCAAAGACTACAAATTTCCCATATGTTATAGGAGATTCACTCAAAGGGTGAAGATCACTCAAAGCATACTAGAAAATGGATCAAAATTGAGCAAATGTCAAGGATCAATATAACAAAATCTAGAAGAAAAAGAAGCAGCAAATGTCCCCCATTAAAAACTGAGGCCTGCATGGTCTCTGGGGGTGAAGATGGAAACACTTTGATTTTGCATGAAAAATTATTAAATATGTTACCATAGCAGGAGAAGGGAACATTGCCAAATCTACATGTAAGAGTTATTTTCATTGATGAAAATATTGTCAAAATAGATCAGTGAGAAAATGGCATAGGTTTAGGAAAATAATTATTTTTTTTCCAACAAACTAGTAATTCGTTGGTTCTAAGGAATCTTGGAGGAAATTTTTTTCTATGTAGTTGCGTAGTGGAGATTGCCTTGGTGATAGTTGAAAAAGAGATTGTGCACTATAATATTTCCCTAAGCTAATATTTGAAAGACCTATTTGCTGATTTTCTGCTTTATCTGGTCTATATGGAGCTGTCTTATTTTATCATAATGATACATGACTATTTCCTTATTCTTTCCTTGGCTCATTAACAATTGCTGATGTTTTTGCAAGAAATTATATTGTTGCTATCTGGTGTTTAGATCAACTTTCTATTGGTTCTTCCACGATGCATGATGTTTGAAAGGATGTTGTTGTTCATGTATATATGGTTGCATGGACCTGGGGTTTTGGTTTTGTTGAAGAAGTTGTTGGTGTAGTGATATATTTGCTTTTGGTGATGATTGAGCTTCATAGAAGAAATATTATTCTTTTGATGAGGAGAGTATATATATCACCATGAATGATATTTGATATGCCTCATTAACTTCTTGAGAGATCCACATATTATGTTATTGTTGAAGATTTATCTCTTATTTCATTGTGGAGACATGTACTTACATATAGTTACAACTATGGTGGTTGTTGTGTTGCTGCTCTTTGATGTTATGTCACCACTTTATCTTCATACTAGTTCACATGTTGCTGCTAGTATATATTGATGTTTTGGTCAAGAAGGAAATGAGTTGCATATGTCATTATTATTAAAAATTTTGTTATTAAGAAAAGGTTATTGGCTGATTATTATATTATCTACCTATGAGTTCATATATTGTTGTTGCTGCTAAAATTTTCCATCATGGCCTAAGTGTTGAGGGTCAGATGTGTGTTGCTTATCATCCTATTATTTCTTTGTTATGGAGTCTAGAATTATGTATGAGGATCACATGCTTTGCAGGGGAGAAGGATCTATACGTTGCTTTATATGGATGAGATTTTTTACAAAAGGTTAAGGGCTTCTATGATATCTATTTATTTACTATTTCTATTTTGAGTTACAGCCGAGATATTGAAGAATCTCAGGTTTTCATTTATTCATGAATTTCATATGGTTTAATTGCTCCTCATTAGAATTTTGGTTGAAGGTTGAAATCAAGATCCAAATATGTGAATTTGATATTGTTGTCTCATGTTTTGATTATACAATAGTGGTCTTGGTGCCTAGAAGGCATTGGTGGGACTAATCCATGTTCGTAATGTCTCATAGAAGTTATGTACCTTCAATGTTATAACCATGCATTGTTCCTATAAAGCCCTGTAATCATTGTTATTCATATGGAGTTGTATTTGAGTTAGGCATATATTGGAACAAGAGTAAATAGAGAGAGTCAAGGGTCATGCCAAGAGTGTTTTGTATGCATGTGAATTGTTACAACCATGTTTGGGCTATTTGGTGTCAGGAATTTTAGTTTTGTATGAGATCTTGGAGTCTTTGAGTAGCCATATACTGTCACATCCTTCTTATGAGTCATGGTTGAGTCATGTGTGTTTCCTTCATGCATGAGAGAGGAGTCATAGTTTTAGCTAGTTAGAGCCATTGTGAAGACTTGTATTACTCATATAGCCATGTATTATGCCCTGCATATTATTGTTTATCATTGGGCCAAAGTTGGTCAAAACATTGATATATGAGGAGCAACCATTTTTCATATGAAAAAGAGGCACTAGCAGCAATAGAGGCAACATGTTGAACAATCTAAGAGATGCTTTTGCAGCCCCTTTATATGTTCAAGGGGAGCTTGTTCAACTTAACAACAATTCATTGGCTTGTATCAGCTTTGTATTGGCATGATGTTGAGATTGATAGGGGGAGTGCTTCTTTCATTCCTCACATGTTGGCATTGATGAGTTTGTCCCTTTGCCATTAATGTCAAAGGGGGAGAAAATGAGGAGTTCAATTCTTCAAGAGGTTTTTTGGATGGTTCAACTAGGGTTGCCATCAAATTCAAAGGGGGAGATTGTTGGAATTAATGCTATGATGAGGTGATGGTTGGCATTGATGTCAACCTGGTAGTGTGTGAATATTGATGAGTGTTGTAGTGATTAATGGTTGGCATTGATGTCAACATGTTCTTGTGTTGCAGATGGTATGCATAATCTTGGTTGTCTGATGGAATTGGCTTGTGCATGGTTGTTGTGGAAGATTCTTGTGTTGTTGGTGCTTTAATGTTGCTTTGACAGCTTTAATGGTTGGTTGGCCAACTAGGTCTTCATATCTATGATGCTTGAGGTGTTTCTTTGAGATGACATCCTTGATGGTCCTGAGTTATGGATTGGTTTCTACACATATGAAGACTATGTCATGTATAATCTCAATAGGGGGTTGCAGAGTTGGTTTACAGATTTGGAGATGTTGATCAAAAAGTTGGAGGTAGTTCTGAGTTGGAGATTTTGAGTTTTTCCCATCCTCTGCCCCAACCACATGGAGCTAAGCTCATGCATGCGGCCGAGAGCTCCAACCACTTGGAAGAAATCCTATCCATGCGGTTGTAGCCAAGAATCAACAATATTGTGCGTGAAATTGTGTCTCTAAGAAAAACACCTTTGGATTCCTCGCGCATCACAAGTGACTTAATGTTTTATGATGTTTATTGTTTGGTATTTTTCATAGAAGATTCTATTTGAACAAATCAACATGCTAGAATTAAGTTTGAGGTGTGAATACGGATATAATGGATTGGTATGTTTAAATTGAGGAGAAAGAAACCAATTTTGCTTTAAATAGTGCCCCCAGTGACATGTGGAGGGGACGTAGAAGCCACAAGTTAGGCTCCAAAGAGGGTGAAAATTATTAGACGAATATGGAAAATAACAGAGAGAGAGAAGACTCATGGAGAGATCAACTATTGTTTCAGAGAGGAAGAATTCAATTTGTTGATTGTGACAGAGTATGCAGGTCTTGTAGAAGAGAATATTCAAAGAGAAGAATCTACATTTAATTGTGTTGTTGTAGCAGAATTTTTAGTGGAGAGTTAGAAATGATGACTTCTTCTATAAATTTGCTAGCATGTTTGTGATTGAAATGCTAATGTTGTATTGTAGGGAAACTTAGTGTTTTCATGGAATAATTATTTGTGTTTGTTTTTTGTGGTTGCAGAGAGAATTTTTTTATGTGCATGGTTGTAGTATTTCTTCTTTGTTTTGCTTAGAAATTTCATGGATGAGTTGTTCCTTTAGATTTGATGTACTACTGATGGAGTTGCATTGAGAGTATGTTTGTAGAAATTTAGAGGTTATTGTTGCTCCAAAATTCTTGCATATGTTGCATGTTAAACTATGAGCATAATTGTGTGAGTGGGGTCTTGTGTGTTGATTTTGATTTCTTAAGAAATCTAGAGCTTATGTATGCTACTAGTTTTATTTTTTGAGGTTTGATATGTTGTTGATGTATTCGGGTTTGTTTTTTAGTTGGTGTTGATAAATTGAGGTTATAAAAGAAAGAAACTTGTTGTTGTTTTATGTAACGGTCCAGTTTGAAAAAATATGAAATGTGGCCTAGAAGATCAACAGATTGAGATAGCTTGGTGAAAAAGGAATGGGTGTTCCTCGTCGATGGTGCTAGGTATCTTCGGTAGAGGGAGTAACATTCTAAAATTCCAATGGGTGTTGGGTGAGGCTTATTAGGGGTACAATATTCCTGTGGATGGGTGTTCACAAATTCGATTTAGAGTGAGAAACTTCCTTGTTGTACATAGCTAACTCAGATGATGTAAAATGATTTGTTTGATTAATAAAATTTGAAGCAGAGTAGCAACAACAACAAAGGTTGGTTTTTGACCCATACAGGGTTTTCCATTAGAGATCCTTATTTTCATTGTACATGAATGTGTGATTGTCTTGATTTACTTTTTTTTCGAAGATATATGTTTATTGATGTATGATTGCATGTGAAAGAATGATGAATTGATATATGACTGTATGTGTTAAATTGTAAAAAATATTTAAGAAGTTACCACTACTGATTCACCCCCCCACCCTCCCCTCTTAGTAGTAATCTGATATCCAAAATATTTTTCATAATCATTGTCCTCACAATTTGCATATGTAAATTTATTATAAAAATTCCCTACTCTACAAAAATTAAAACATTTGAATGGTAGCTTATCATTGTATTTGATAGATCCTCTTTTCAACTTTCTCACAAATTGTGCTTCTTTTGCAGTTGATCCATTATTGGGATAGTCATCGGCTTTAAGTTCTTCTATCTTCTTTGATTTTAGGCTTTTGTGATTCATCTTACTCTTCAGATTGTTTTCTTAATTAATCACATAATCATTGTTATTGGTTGACATTTCAAACCAACTATTGTGGTTCATCCTTAGGAGAAAGATGAAAAATGTGATATATCCATATGTTTAAATAGCTTAGATGCATCATGTTCTAGATATAAACATTGGAGAGAGTCAAATAAATTAATAATATTTAATATTAAATTAATAAATGAACATTAGGTTATAAGAGTTTGGTAACTTTTTACTGGGAAATTAAAGATTCTATTTTATAAGATAATGTTTAAAAACGAATGGTTAGTTATAGGAAACTAACCATTATGGAATCAAAATTAATTTCCAAAAAGAATAAATTAAAAAGGAAAAACAATTAGAACTCAAATATTTATAATAACAATTTGTGTCACAAGGGTGGTCATCTATATTCATGTTTATGTTATTGCTCGGTTTGATTGGAGGAGATTGGGGAGAGGGACGCGGAGTGGGAGAACAACGGAGGGTTTCAGCCAGTTACAAAGGTCTATTTTCATGGAGGGGCACAAAGGAGGGAGCTCCACTCCCTCCTACAAGAATGCCGTAGCCAATAGAGGCAAGAAGCCTCTAGAAAATTATGGCGGTACTGCAAAGGAAGGAAGGAAGAAGGAACCCGAAAGAGGAGACAAAAGGAACCAAAACCAAGAAGAATAATGATGTAAAAGACAAAATACAGAAAGAAAAAGACAAAAAACAAAAGGGACCTTGCAAACCCAAAGCTGAGATTTCACCTAGGGTAGTCTTAAATGATCTTGCTCTGCAGGCGCACAGGGATCATATGAGGACTGATGCTATTATCTGCAAATTCATGGGATTATGGCCCACTGAAAAGGCTCTACAAACATGCATTAAATATCACTAGAAGCCTCATGGAAGCATTGACCTACATCTTGGGTCAAAGGGATTCTTCATGGTAGTGTTCACAAACATTGAGGACAAAGACGGAGTGTTTGAAGGAGGGCCCTACTTCTATGCAGCAGCTGGCTTCTATATGCGGCCATGGATGATGAATTTTGTCCCGAAGCGGGAAACTTTTACTTCCATACCAGTCTAGATAAGGCTCTATTCTTTACCTCTTGATTACCGGCAAATAGAATTGCTAGCGGCTATAGGCAATAAATTAGGTTGGTTTGTTAAAGCCTCCGAAGCCACAAGAAGAGGAAAATAAAGGTCCTTCGCAAGGATATGTGAGGAAATGGATCTTTCTAGAGCCCTTCCGAAGGAGGTAATCTTGGAAGTTTATGATGAAGAATGGGTGCAAGCAGTAGACTATGAGCATATTCCATTCAGATGTCGAAGATGCCATGAACATGGGCACCTTTATAGAGATTTCCCTCTCAGTAAAGAAGAAAACAAGGGCAAAGTTAATACAGTGAAGGACAATGATAGTTTTGACAAAGTGGTAAATAAAGGAAAAGGAGGAAAAAGAGGGTTAAAGCAGCATCTAAATGAAGGGCTAAAGGTCAGTCAGAACAAATTCCAAGTTCTAGAGGAGGAAGAAGTGAGTACAAAAGAAGATCAAGCAATGGAAGGGAGTCCAGAGGAAAAGGAGAAAGAAGTTACTCAGAAAAAAATAAAGGACATTGATAACCAAAAAGAAACAATGATGAGTGACACAGAATTGGAAATGGACTAGGAAATGACCCAAAGTGAAATGGAACTGGAGGACCAGGAGCTTCAAGAGATTCTTGACAAGGAAAACCTAGATTTAGAAGGATTCTTGATTCAGGGAACCACGGGAGGGGTAGATTTGGTACCATAAGAAGAGCTCAATAGAATACAACAGTTTTTTTATGGAAAAATCAGGCCAAGGGGTTTGAGAAAGAAGAAAACAGTAACAAGTGGGACAATAAAGGTGTGAAGATGAAAACAACCCCTGGGTTGGCCACCAGAAATCCAGGAAAAAAAGAGGTAGAAAAAAGAAGAATGAGCTCTTGATGGAGTGTGGAAAGCTAATGATAGACTCAGGTAAAATGAAAGATTTAGCCAGCTACTCCTTTACAAATATTTAATTATGAAGTTCACATCTTGGAATATTATGGGTTTAAGTAGTAAAATAAAACAGAGAATGCTTAGTAATAGAATGAAACAAGCTGCGTCGGACATAATTTTCATCTAGGAAACAAAATGTTCCATTCAAAAATTAAGACAGATTCATAGCAAATGGCTCAATAGATTTGAGTTTCTAGAAGTCAAAGAAGAAAATATAGCAGGGGGAATCCTCACTCTATGGAACCCCCAAAAAATCGGCATAATAGATGCAGAGGCATCTAGGAATTATTTATCAGTTGTTATTCAGCATGTAGGAGATAAGAATAACTATCTAGTCACGAATGTTTATGGACCGCAAAGAACAGAGGATAAACTCAAGTTTCTAGATTCCCTTGTGGAGCTCAGGGATAGACATGTAGGAATTCCTTGGATCAGGGGAGGGGATTTCAACATGATCAAATCTCTTTCGGAAAAAAAAGAGGGGGAACTAGAGCTCTAAGTAAAGACGTAGTCACTTTTCAAACCTTTACAGACAATATGAATCTTGTTGATATGGAAACGAACAATGGCCTCTTTATTTGGAATAATAAAAGAGGAGGGGAGTCTTAGGTCGCCTCCAAATTAGATAGATTCATTATCTCAGAAGACCTTATGCTTATAGATAAGGATATAGCAGTGAGAGTTCTTCCTTTTGGAGGATCAGATCATTGGCCGATTCAAATGGAAATCAAGGGCATAGGTACTCCCAGGAACAAACCTTTTCGATTTGAGAATATTTGGCTTTCTCACCCAGATTTTATCAGCAACATCAACAAATGGTGGGTAGAAGATCTACAGATCCAAGGAACAAGAATGTTCCTTCTGCATAAAAGATTAAAGCACATCAAACTCAAGCTTAAGGACTGGAACAAGAATGATTTTGGCAATATTTTTGTGGAAAAGAAATCAATGGAAATCAAAATGCAGGAACTAAATCAAGCTCTAATTACAGATGGCTTTGATAAAGACAAAAGTGATCAAGTTGATAGATATCATCAAGAATGGGAGAATTGGGGCAAACAAGAGGAAATATTTTGGAGGCAAAAGTCAAGAGTTCAATGGCTGAAAGAAGGAGAGCGAAACACTAGATTCTTTCACAGATCTACCATGGCCAATAGAGCTCACAACAGAATCTCCTCGATCAAGGACAAGGATGGGAAACTTCATACTTCTCATGAGGATATAGATTTGGTATTGGTTCAACACTTCCGTGGCATATCTCAGGAAATCGATTTAGACAGAGCAGTCCATCAGGGAAGTCACTAAACACATTTCTAAGCTAGTATCTAGAGAGGACAATTTCAACCTTAATAGACCAGTAACAGAAGAGGAAGTTAGTGAGGTCCTCAAAGAAATGCAGAATAGCAAAGCACCCAACTCGGATGGTTTTAATGTGGATTTTTTTAAATCTTGTTGGAATATAGTTAAACAGGATACTTTGATTGTAGTCGAGGATTCCAGGTTGAACAAAACTATTCTAAAAGTTCTCAATACCTCCTTCATCTCCCTGATCCCTAAACAGGAAAATGCTCAAGCTCTTGACAAGTATAGACCCATAGCTTTATGCAATGTGGTTTACAAGATCATATCCAAGGTAGTTGCCAACAGGCTCAAACTTATACTTCCTTCACTTGTTTCAGGGGAACAATCAGGTTATGTGGAAGGCAGACAAATTCTAAATAACATTATTCAAGCTCATGAGGTGGTTCAATCGTTGACTAGCAAAAGGCAGGAGGGAATGATTATGCAGCTGGATATTGCCAAAGCTTATGACAAGGTGAACTGGACCTACATCAAGAAAGTGCTAATTTCCTTTGGTTTTGACCATAATTGGGTGAGATGAATTATGACCATTGTGACTTCCTCTAGTTCCTCAATATTGGTGAATGGCTCTCCCTCTGATATTTTCATTCATTCGATAGGCCTCAGGCAGGGAGACCCGCTTTCTCTATTTCTTTTCATCCTCATGATGGAAGGACTTGGTCGATCTATCAAGCATGCTAAGGCAACGGGTAAGATCAAGGGTATTCAACTAATTGAGAATGGTCAGGCTCTAACTCATCAACAATTTGTAGATGACACCATGCTACAGGGAATCCGCACGGTCAAAGAAGCTTCAGCCTACAAACAAATCCTGAATGACTTTGCCCGAGCCACAGGTATGGAAGTCAATCTCTCCAAATCAAAAATATTTTTCTTTAATACCAATATTGCTATTCAAAGAAATATCTCTAGGATTTTAGGTTTTCAGCGAGATTCCCTCCCCTCAAAATATTTGGGAGTTCCTCTAACTGCCAAACAAATGCACAAGATCATTTGGGAACCGTTGATTAATAAGATGTAGGACAAAGTCAAAAAATGGACCAACAAAGCTTTAAATCTGGCAGGCAGGTTGGTCCTTACAAAGGCTGTACTACAATTTGTCCTTGTTTTTATGTTATCAGCTCTCCCAGCTCCAAAAGGAGTTCTGCAGCAATTCAGAAAGATCCAAAGAGATTTTATTTGGGGTAAGGAGGAGACTAGGAAGAAATGGGCCTTGGTTTCCTGGAAAAAAATCTGTAGACCCAAGCACCATGGGGGCCTTGGCTTGGATGACCAGGAAATTCTCAGTAATGTTTTAGGGGCCAAACTTTGGTGGCGTTGGGTTCATGATCCAAAAGATCAATGGGCAAGTATTTGGAAAGAAAAATATGCCAACTCCTGGCAAACAAGTGACCTCATAAGAATGTCTGGAAATATAAAAGGGTCATATATATGGAATAAAGCATGGGAGAATAGGGGTCTAGTACAAAAAAATAGCTTCTGGGAAATTAGAGATGTAGATCTAGCACTATTATGGGAGGATAGATGGCAAAAAGAATCTACATTGCTAAAAGAGGACTTTTTAAGCCTTAAGAATGAAACAGATATACAAGGCTTAAATAAGGTAAAGGATTTCTAGGATCATACTCAGAATACAGAAAAGTGGAGAATCTGGAGAAAGATTAATTGCGGTGATGATAGATCCTTGAAAACAAAAGCAGAAGAACTTATGAGAATATTGGATCAAAGGATGATCTTAGTAGCAGGGGGATAGGAGCAACTAAGATGGGGCAACAATAAAGAAGTCACCTTTAATCTAAAGGAAGCTAAAGGTATTCTCTTAGAGCTGGATTCACATGTTGAGAATAATATCTGGAAGAACCTTTGGCAACACTGAGTATGGATGAAAATCAAACTCTTTATGTGGCTAGTCATTCAAAAGAAGATATTGACTTGGGACAACATCAAAAATAGGGGCATTCTGGGGCCTTCTATTTGCTAGCTTTGTAAAGCTCAAGAGGAAACAATGGAGCATATTCTCAACAACTACAGTTTCTCCTCCTGGTTATGGGATGCATTCGCTATCATTTTTCAAAAGTCCGATAGGGATAAAGAGAGTATCATCAATACCCTTAATAACTGGAGCATAAACTTCTCGAACAACGAATTCCTCAACTCGGCTTGGGCCCTAATGCCAATCTTCATTATTTGGAATGTCTGGAAAGAAAGGAATAAGAGAATATTCAAAGATGAAAAGAATCCCCCTCAGCGGCTATTGGAGCTAACCTTGAAGTAGCTGAAGGAGACAGTTGGCTCCACAGTTCGTAATAAAGATCCTCCCTCTAAAGCTGATTTAAGAATTCTCAGACTACTAGGGTTGCAGGGGCTCATTCCTCAAAGCTTGGATAGGAAGGTGATGAAAAGGGAAGAGGAGAAGGACTTTTGGCATCCTCCTTCGACAGGTTTTTTTGAAACTCAACATTGATGGTGCTTCAAAAGGCAACCCGAGAACTGCTGGTTTTGGCAGGGTTTTAAGGGATGAAGAAGGAAACATTATCTTTATCTTCCATGTCCATTTAGGCAGAGCTACCAACAACATCACAAAATTAATGGCATTGGAACAATGCTTAGAGTTTCTGAAGCAGGACAACTGCTTTAATGTAATTATCGAAGCGGACTCCGAGTTATCCATTAATTCGGTGAAAAGAATCAGCTGTGGAGTTTTTCCAGAGAAATTTTCTCAAAACTGGAAGCTAATCCGGGTTTTCCAAAGAATCCAAAGTCATCTCCTTGGTCTTCGCACAGTTAGTTTCAACCATGTTCGAAGAAAGGCCAATAAGCTAGCAGACATCCTAGCTAAGCAAGGAGTGTGTTGTACAGAAGGAAAGGTTTTGAGGAAGTGGAAAGAGTTGCCTCGAAGCAGACTAAAGGCTCTCTGTAAAGAGCAAGCAAAAGAGGACATGGATTCATATTGTAACAAAGCCAAGGAGGCTAGTATGAAATGATTATATTGCAGAATGTTTTTCTTTTGTTCTTCAGATTGTTCTTCAGAGGTTGGCCTTGGAGAACCATGGTTTCTGTCAACGGGTTTTCTCAATTACTCGGGTAGGCATACCGAAGTAAGGTTCACAACATTTTAGGGTTTTATGACAGGCATAGACAAGAGATTGAGAGAGACGGGAAGCTTGGGTTTTCCAGCAACCCCAAGTTCCACTATTTTCTTTTTCGTGACACAAAACAGCTACCCCGAAGCGGGAAATGGTTTTTAGGTGATCGCAGGGCCCCTAAGCGAGAAATGGTTTTTGTGTTTTGGGAGCGATTCCATAGGGCTTCCTACATGTGGCAAGGGGGTGGAAAGAAATACTGCCCTCCCCGGGCACTATTGTTCAATCATCTTGTTCGTCTGATATGTTTCTCTACTGTTAAATTTCGCGGGGCGACTCGACAGTCGGGAATGATCGTGCTGTTTGGTGAGCTGGACCGTTAAATTTCGTTCACCTTCGGCAAGCAATTTCTCTCTTTGCCTGTGGATTGATTGGAGTGTTTTGGACGGTCAAGATCAAAATGCAAGTTAGGGGAGCCAGTGTTCAGATGACTCCGCAGTTTTCCTTTTTTTTTGCTCACTTAGCGTAAACTTTGTTTATATTTTCCTGGGTTCGGTGGCAACCTCTGTTAGGTTGATGGTCCTACCTTAGGCAGTTTGCTTTTGCCGGGGTCCACAGTCTTGGATGGACTTTTGTAAACTATGTAAATTTTTTTTGGTTGGCTTAATTATATAGAAGGTACTACTCTTGCTTCAGCGAAAGAAAAACAATTTGTGTCACAATATTTTATTATATTATATAATAAGAATTAAAACAATATTTTCAAAATTTTTACACACACATGTGCGCACACACACATTTATATATTATTATGATTAAAGACAAATAATAAAGGTTATAAAGGAATGCTAGATTAAAATGAAACTTCAAAGTTGCTTCCTTCAAAGTTGATTTTTATTTTTCTATCCTCATTTCATATGCAATGAGAATCTCATGCAACTTATCCATCTTTATGTTTTCTGGATCCTTCATTTCTTTAATAGCTAAGTCCTTTGAATAAATATTAAGGGGAGATATCTCAACACCTTTTATACAATCATTGATTCCTTATCGTCTTCACCAAGTCCTCTAATAGTATTGAAAATCCCATCCACATGAAGGAAGTAGGATGCAATATCTTATTCTTCATTCATTTTCAAGCTCTCAAATTGTCTTCTATGGGTTTGAATATTTTCCCACCTCACCTTGTCATCTCCTTCATAGTTGTTATGAATTTTGCCCCAAAAATTTCTTTTGTATATTCTCAATGCATTATTTTGACAAACTCTGATTCTGATAGGCCATACAAGATGGCATTCACAAAATCCTCATTATTTACACAAACCTTCTTACCATATTAATTACATGGAGGAGTTTTTAGAGATTTATAACCATCCACTATATATTACTAAATTCCAAAACCAAGGGACATTAAATAATTCCTCATCCTTACCCTCTAGAAGGCATAATTTGTTCCATCGAAAGATGGAGATCTGCTTGTAAAATAACATTCATGACTTGCCATGGTGGTCCCTCCAAAATATTCCTTCTAGTGGTTATACCTCTTTCGAAGGAACTAGCTCTAATACCAATTGTTGGATTCACACTTATATTGAGAGAAGAGGGTGTGAATCAATATAAGGAAATTCCTTATTTAAACTTTCGTGAATCATACCTAGAAAATATCACATATGGAACACAAGATATAAATGAATACTTCTTTATAACATATCTTTGTAGGCACAAAACTACATGATAAACCAATTCAAGATGTTACAAGACTTGTATAAACCAAACTACATGAGACACAAATCCCCTCTACTACAAGAATTGTAAGCACCAACATATAGGAGATACCAATATCCTCTACAACAATATTTTCCCCCCTGACCTATGAGAGACACAAATCCTAATTGCTACAAGGTCTGTAAGAACAAACATATAGGATACACTAATCCCCTTTACTGCAATATTTCTAGGCACCAACATACAGGAGACACCAAACCCATCTACTACAAATATTTGTAGGAACAAATCTACTACAAATGCTAATCCCCAATTTCGCAAATATTCATAGGCACTAACCTACTTCATTGAGTCTACTTGCTACTCACGCCTTCACTAGGTTTGATGGTTGCTTCTTCCTTCACTAGGTTTTATTGTTGCTTATACATTCACCAAGTCTGCTAGTAGCTTCTTCCTTCATCGAGTCTTCTTGTTGCTTCTACCTTCACCATTTTTGCCTGTTTCTTTTTCCTTCACTAGGTCTACTTCTCCAAAATCTACTTTTTTTCCCCTCTTCCTAAGAACAAACTTGTACAACATGTCACGTATCAAATTTTTCAAATATGATTTTGAAATTTTTACCTAAGGAAATGATTTACGTATCCTTGTATCTCTAAAATTTTTGTTTTCTAAAAATTCCTAGAAAATAAGTTATAGAAAAATGCCAAATTGGCATAGTTGAAGTTGATTTCAGGATTATTTAGTAACCCTAACTTCCATAAGGCACATCTCCAAAATTATAGTGAAAAAAGATATGAAATTTCTACCATATCTACCCATATGTATCTCCTTTTTCTCCTCTAGATTTCATATTCCAAAAAATATCTGGGAAAAATTATAATAAAAAATGTTAAGTTGACATATTTGAAGCATATTTAGGAATCATTTAGAAACCCTAACTTCCTTAGAGCATATCTCTGAAATTACAGTGAACCAAGGTTTAACATTTATACCACATGTAAGTAGAGATATCACCTTTGTATCATTTAGATTTCATAGTCTGAAACATCTTAGAAAAGAGGTTATAATGAAAATTCCAATCTAGCTTATTTGAAGCATATTTCAAGAGCCCTAAATTGCATATAACACATCTTTGAATTTTTAGCAAAGCAAGATCTCATATTTTTACCCTAGGTACATGGAGATCTCACCTCCATTTCCTCCAAGTTTCATAGTTTGTAACATTCCAAAAGAAAAGTTATAGTGAAAATTTCAAGTTGGTTTGTTTGAATCAAATTTTAGGAGCCTTCAAGAACCCTGAATTTCTCAAAGCATATCTCTGAAATTATAGCAAACCAAGGTCTGAAATTTCCACCACATGTACATGAATATATTTACTCCATCTCATCTAAGTTTCATTGTTTTAAACATCCCACAAAAATGTTATAGTGAAAATGCCAAGGTGACCCGATTGAATTAGATTTTAGAATCATTTAGGAACCCTAACTTCCTCAAATCGTATCTCAGAAATTACAATGATCATTATATCTCAGAAATTACAATGATCTAAAGTCTAAAATTTCTATCATAGCGAAATAATAGCTCTCCTCTATCACCTCAAAGTTTCATGGTATGAAACATCCTAGAAGAAAATTTATAGCAAAAATTCCAAGATGACTCATTTACTCCACAAATCACATTTTTTATTCCCCCTTAAAACCTCAAGAGTATTCCCCAACTTCTATTGTGCACCTCAAATATCTCCTTTCTTGGATTGTCTTCAAACACACTCATCAATACTTCACTTATAGTGTTTATAGATTCACTTATGGGGCTAACTTGTAAAAATGGCTAGTCTAACCTGTACTTTCTAGATGGGTCGATTTGTACTGTGTGATTGCATTGACCTAACAAAATATTTCATAGATCCCCATTCCTATGGAGTTATATGGAATGCCATATATCATTGGAAAGGTATATGAATAATATATTCAACCATATATATTATAATCCCATTTTAGCTAGATATTTAGAGTAAAAATTCCTTCAAATATAGGGTATCAAAAATAGGAATCAAGAAAAAAATTTGTATCCAAAAAATATTTCCAATAATGATTCCATTGAACATGAACCTATACCAGCACCAAAATTTCCCATATTGGTCCATTCAACACGAGAAGTAGCTAGTGATCTTACAAGTGATCCTACAAATCAATGTTGTACTCATTAATAGTTTTAATTAGCTTCCTCTCTTTTGTCTCAAGTCTCAAAGTCTTATGATTTGGAAACATTTGTAGAAACTTCAATCCATCTAGACTGGAAAACATTAATGAATGAAGAATATCATTTCTTAATGGTGAACGATACTTGGGAACTTGTACCTCTTCCAAAGGAAAAAATTATTTTATATGTAAATGATTACAGAAAAATGTATGAATCAAACTGAAGTGTTGACAAACATAAGGCCCAGTCAGCCTCTAAAGGATTCTCTCAAGTTGAAGGAATTTACTACAATGAAACCTTTTCCTCTGTCACCAAAATTAATTATATTCACTTTGTTGTAGCCATTTATACCTCATATAGATGGAAGGTCCATCGAATGGATGTTAAATAAACCTTCATACATCGGGATCTATAATGAGAAATCTATACGGAAAAACATCCTCACTATGTTTAGAGTGACTCCAACCTTGTTTATTACCTTAATAAATGTATCAATGGTATTAAGAAATCTCCTTAATCTTGGTATGCAAAATTGGATAGATTTTTTCTTGACATTGACTTCTTTAGATGTCTTTTTGACCCCAATGTCTACACCAAGAAAGGATGAAGCAATATTGTATATTTTCTTTACGTTGATGATCTTATTCTCACCGATGGTTACCCTAAACTTTTAAACCATGTAAAGTCAAGTCTTAAGAAGAAGATTGAAATGATAGAATTATACCATTTGTACTATTTCCTTGGCCTCCAAGCATTGCAAACCAAGGAATTAATTTCGATTTCCCAATCTAAGTATGCATGTGACCTTATTTACCACTTTCACATGGAAGATTGTAAACTAGCCCCTTCTCCCTTAATTTAGAGTTAAAATTGTTGCCACCTTCACTCCGCCTAAAGTTGATGCTATTTTGTATCATTAGTTAGTTGGTATCCTCTTATAATTAAATAATACTCATCCTAATGTTTCCCTCATTATTGGTCTTGTTGCTCGGTATATGTAAACACCCCATGAGAGTCACTAGAAAGAATAAAAACATATACTTCTATATAACTAGGGTAAAATTCACTTTGGGATACGCTATAGTTCAGGGGGGACTCTGTTGTTGGATGATTTCACTAATTCTAATTGGGATAACGACCCTTATGGTTAGAAGTATACAATAGGTTACATTTTTAGTCTTGGTTCAAGATTTGTCACTTGAGCTTGTAGGAAGAAATAAGTTATTTCTCTTTATTCAACAAAAGTAGAATGCAATGCATTAGTTAATACAAATCAAGAAGTCTCGTGGCTTTCACAAGTCCTTTCACAAATTGGATTTCAACAATAATACTAAACACCCTTTGCTGTGACAATCAAAGTGAAATCAAGCTCACAACAAATCTAATTCAAACACATTGATCTACAAATTTACTTAATCAAAAAGCTCATTCATGATAAATTTATTTAAGAACTCTTTTTTCCCACTAGATGATCGAGTTGTGGACATTTTCACAAAATCTCTTACATAAATCAATTTTCTAAACTTCAATCTATATTATGAGTTTAAGAAGTTGTCATCAAGGGGGGATAGACTTAAGTTCCTCCTTCCTTCTCTTATTGTGTCACCTTTGTAAATCCTCCAATCTTATCCTAAGTTGTTTTTAATGGGTGTTGTTAGGATATTTAGATACTTAGGATTTAGTAAAGATCAACTTGATATAATGTGTCTTTAGGTAAAAATGTGTTTCTTTAGTATGTATTAGTTCCATTTTAATCTAATAGTAATGATATATTCTAGACATAGAGTGATTTGAATGCTCATATTCTCCTAAAAAATAATGACTATAAATCCATGGATTAGCACCCATTTTGGTCCATGATATCTATTTTAAGAGTTGCATGGAGGGTTATTGCTAATGATCGATTATGAGAAACTCTCTTATGTACAAATTTTCTTTTACATTGATAAAATTTCCTTAAGTGGCCATGTTGGTTGGGTTGTAGAGTGTTTACCCCTTAGAGAGTTTAAACTATGTAAAAATATTGGTGTTATGATCTTTAATCTAGTTATGTGAGTGGTTACTGAAAGTGTTCATCATGTGTGGAACATCGCATTTTCTTGAACAAATTTAAAGTATAAATTGTATGCATATCCTAAGGAAAATATTAAAATAATAGATTCATAAGCCACCTCATAGTCAGTTAGAGATATTATGCATTGAAAGTTAATCGATAGTGTCTCATAAATGATAACTGCAAAATAAATTAGGTTAGTATAGATTTAAGAGATTAGGACTAATTAAAAATTTAGATTACATAATAAATATTGTATTACCAAAACATTTAATATCCTAATCTATTTTAAGTAACTCATAATTAATTAAATTACCACCACTTTTTAATATATTAATAATAAACTAAGACCTCATAAAATAACTAAAATAACTATAAAAATAAATAACACCAACTACTATATATAACAATGATATAAAAATTAATATATAGATACATTATATAATATATTATTTGTCAAATAATTATGTGTATATATGCATCGGTGTAATTTATTAAATAACCATATGTATTAATAATATATAGTAAAGTGTAAGATTAATCTTTACCATTCATAGTTTTTAAATTAGACTAGACGATAATGATAATAATAATAATAATAAAAATAGATGTATTCAAATACATTTTGGTCCCACTCTTGGGATTATCTTGGGATGATATGAATGTAGGAAAATGAGAAAGATAAACTATCAACTATATCCTTTTCCTTTTGCCTCTTAGTTCCAACCTCTTAGTTAAGTAGTTCCGGAACTACTTAATTAAGTGCTTCCACTTTGTGGTTGAGTTGGTCCAAAATTTCTCTTTAACAACTTAAATTGCCATGCAAAAGGACACATTCTAATCTCTCTTTTAGACTTTGCATACATTTACTATGTATACAACATGAAATATTATAGTATATCTTTTGATGAACCTTTTTGTATTTTTGGTATACCTATTATTGGGATAAAAAAATAATTAATTGATACAAAATATCTCATAGATTAAGGTCAAATCCAAATATACTATATTCATATTAATGAATTACATGTATAATAATGTAATGGTATTTACTTTAGATAACCGTGAACATTGGCTTAATGGTAATTCACTTGGCTTATTATTATCCCTGCCCCATTATTGGGATTAAAAAATTAATTGATATAAAATATTTCATAGATTAAGGTCAAATCCAAATACATTATATGCATGTTAATGAATTACATGTATAATAATGTAATGGTAGTTACTTTTCATAACCATGAACATTGGTTTAATGGTAATTCACTTGGGTCATTATTATCCTAGTGGCCAGGTCAGAAATAACGCAATATCAATAGGTATGAGATTGATTTGACAAATTATGAAATATTTCCAGTTTTATCAAAGTGAAATTTTATAATATTTTTTATTTTTATTTTCTTACCATTATTTTATTTAAAATTATCTCTCAACTAATTGACTAATAAATTTCACATCTTATTACAAATGCCTGGAATAATATCAATAAAACATTTGGTCAACCATACATAAGTCGCATCAAGGTGGTTTAATTTTTATATGTATTCTAGTATGTTTGTCGACGTCGTCTTCTGCTTGCTCGCAGCCGGGCACTCCCTAATCTGCTTTCCTCGTTGGGGCCTGACACCAATGAACATATAACTTATATTTATATTTATGCTTAATATAATGAGAATTATGGAGATTATCTTCCATATACATCGTATTAAGTTTCTTTTTATCGAGAATTAAATTATTTTATTTTTATATTTTATTTTTTAAATAATATATTTTTAACCTAAATAAATTTAATTTAAATAATATTATTTTTTCTAATAAATTTTAATAGAGAATATCAACATTCCATTTCCCTACCAAATCTTATAATTAATACAAAAAAATATTCAAACTTCTATACATTAATAATCCATTTTCCTTCTTGACATTTTTATAATTGATGCGGAAGATTGGTTCCAATCTCTACCTCAAAGTCAACTTTTGTTTTAACAAATATAATTCTAATTGTGAAATTTTTTGAAAAGCACAAAGAACATGACAATTATTCACATGGAATAGCATTGATTCTCCGAAGAAAAAAAAAAAAAAAAATCTAAGCTAATGACCAGTTCAAGTGCTTTTATTATTTTTCTTTCATGAAGTCTTTAATGTAGCCACTTTAACTAAATGATGAAATATTTATTGAGAAAATATGCATAGCTTTACTAATTGTGCAATCAATGTTATGACATCATTCATCTAAATATGTCAATATAAAGTGGAATAAACTTTCAATAAGAAGATACAATTTACAACCATATTTACAAAACATATAACTAGTTCATTAATATATAACAATTGTGATTAGATATTTTTCCTATCTTTTTACTAAGAAACAAGAAAAAACTACTATATAAAGCTTGTTTTTTTATGTAATATTTATTAATGTAAAATAAATTTCCAAATTGTAATATACCATTATAATAATAAATGTGTAAAAATTAGTATAGATAAAAACCATAAATAAGAGTGCACAAAGACATAATACCAATATTATAAACAATGTTGCTATTAAATTAAAGAAGGATGTGATCTCATCAATTAAATATTTACACTAAGTTTTGGTTGACTTCACTTAATTTAAGTGAGTTTCATTAAATAAAACATCTTTGCATATACATGTTAATTTTATGTATATTTTTAAATATTCATATCAAATTATACATATATTTTATTTTATGAATTTTATATACTTGCTACATTTTTGAATGGTTATAATTTAAATAATATTATTTTTAACCTAAACAAATTTAATTTAAATAATATTATTTAAATAATATTATTTTTTCTAATAAATTTTAATAGAGAATATCAACATTCCATTTCCCTGCCAAAATCTTATAATTAATACAAAAAAATATTCAAACTTCTATACATTAATAATCCATTTTCTTTCTTGACATTTTTATAATTGATACGGAGGATTGGTTCCAATCTCTACCTCAAAGTCAACTAAGGTTTTAACAATATAATTCTAATTGTGAAATTTTTTGAAAAGCACAAAGAACATGACAATTATTCGCATGGAATAGCATTGATTCTCCGCAAAAAAAAAAAAAAAATCTAATCTAATGACCAGTTCAAGTGAAATATTTATTGAGACAATATGCATAGATTTACTAATTGTGCAATCAATGTTATGACATCATTCATCTAGATATGTCAATATAAAGTGGAATAAACTTTCAATAAGAAAATACAATTTACAACTACATTTACAAAACATATAACTAATTCATTTAATATATAACAATTGTGATCAGATATTTTTCCTATATTTTTACTAAGAAAGAAGAAAAAACTACTATATAACACTTATAACACTTGTTTTTTTATGTAATATTTATTAATGTAAAATAAATTTCCAAATTATAATATACCATTATAATAATAAATGTGTAAAAATTAATATAAATAAAAACGATAAGTAAGAGTGCACAAAGACATAATATCAATATTATAAACAATGCTGCTATTAAATTAAAGAAAGATGTGATCTCATCAATTAAATATTTACACTAAGTTTTGGTTGACTTCACTTAATTTAAGTGAGTTTCATTAAATAAAACATCTTTGCATATACATATTAATTTTATATATATTTTTACATGTTAATTTTATATATATTTTTAAATATTCTTATCAAATTATGCATATATTTTATTTCATGAATTTTATATACTTGCTACATTTCTGAATTGCTGTAATAAATTTACAATCATATGGCTGCTATTAGAGATGGGATATTAGGTGATGATGCTAGGCGTAGAGAAAGAAACGAAGGCAGTCATATATTAATATGAAAAGATATAGTAAACAATAGCACCCTTTAAGGTGACTCTTAATTAGATATTAATTAGATAGCTAGTTGCTATATAATATTGAAAATGTACTTATTTCATAAAGAATCCATTTATAATTCTAATCGTTAGTCTATTATGCTTTATTAAAAATATTAATAATAAATTTAAAGTATTTAAAAAAAAATTGATCTAAAATTGACTTTTAAATCCAGTAAATATGAACATGGTAGTAATAATAGGATTTATTATCCATTTTCAATGAAAATAAGTGTATAATGGAATTTAATATTTATTTTTACATATTATATATTTTATTTATAAAAAAAGATTAATATTTGAGCACAAAGATGGCCCAAAAATACATATGATAAGAGTAAATTAAAATAACTATGAAGTATAATTTGACAACATTTAAATTTACACATTTTTAGTTACATATTTTAAATTTATATGTTTTTAGTTATATATTTACTTGTTAATAAATTTTTAATTTAATGAATTTATATTTTTTAATTATTATTTAGATATATATGATTAATTTTGAATAAAGTTTCTATAAATTTAATTTAATTATTAATAATTATTAGTTGGATGGTAAAGATTTAATCTCCACATAATATTTTAAAATATTTTTAATAATAGTTATGAAGCAAAGGTTGAGATTTATCTTTAAAATAGTTACGTCTTTCTTGCACTTTTAATTAAATTGATTAATTCAAATAAAAAATGTTATATGAATAAATGTCCCATAAAATGAATTATAAGTTTTTGGACATGTGGTATTGATAAGCCATAGTTTGTGGTATCACAACAAATCTTATTTACAACAAATCTTATTTATAAATTAAGAATGTAAATGTTAAAGTGTGGTGAATCTCCCTATTTAAAATGTTGTTGCATGTTTATATATATATATATATATATATATATATATATCTATATATATATATATATATATATATATATATATATATATATATATATATTATTTTGCATATTTTTTTAATATTAATCATATAAAATATATTATGAAATATATGTTTTGATGTTTTACATAAATAAATACCTATCTATATTTACTTATTTTTCTAGAATGAAAAAAAAAACAATAATTCAATCAACTTCCTTCAATAAATTTTATTATTAAATTCATTTTATTATATGAAATATATTCATACAATTTATATACAAAATTAACATATACCTAAACAGTGTACCACTTATTTACATTTACTTTATTTAACTTTTAATAATATCAAATTTATTTCATTCGCATAAACTTGTTTTCATATTATATTATATATAAAGTTAACACTTTCTCCTAATAAAAATATACCACTTATTTATGGAAAAGAAAACTTACCTAATTATTTTATAACTAATTTTTAAAATTTCATGATTGTGATTATCTACATGGTTCTCCACTATCATAGATTGAAACCAATTGAATATTACTGTGATAAAATTACATTTATGGGTACACAATGGTGTGAAATTGAACATTAATGAGATATTGCATTTATATGCGTATGGTTTTTTCTCTGTAAACAACAACAACAACAACATCACTATCATCATCATTATCATTAACAATAACATTTTAAAATTCACCACCACCACCACCACCACCACCACCACCACCACCACCACCACCAACACCAACAACAACAACAACCACCACCACCACCACCACCACCAACAACAACAACAACAACAACAACAACAACAACAACAACAACAACAACAACAACAACAACAACAACAACAACAACAACAACAACAACAAACAAATTTTAAAAAATAATTAAAATATTAATTATAATTAAATGAAAAAATAAATGTTAAATGGATTTCTAATATTAGTTGAATGAAAAAAATACAAAAAATTATAATGTGATGCTAAATATATATATATGAGTATATTAATTTATAATGGCTATCTATTTAAAAAAAAAAAAAAACTCTTAATAATACTGATTTATAAATTGATTAATTTGGTAAATAAAAAAAAACACACAATTATCATAATTAAAACATAAATGTGATTTTTTTATTATTTTTTTTGCATTATTAAGTGATGTAATTGGATACTATAATGACTTAAAATGATTTTTTTATTTTTTAGATTCGTTCATTATGACCTCTTAAAAAATACACATCAAACTAATTAACACAAATAGTGGCACCTCCATATATTGTATCACATTTTACATTATGTAATATTGTTTTTTTACTAGAAAATTGCATTCTATGCAACACTACAACCTTGTATTGTAGTAGTGATATATGAGTTATTTTCTTGAATGAATAACCATAGAAATGATTAAGAGTTTTTGTGTAAATCATGCACATGGGTAAATACTAGATGTAACTATTTAAGAAGATCATGGTGGATGCATGTTATTTATACTATCAATTTTATTTTCATATATGTGATTTAGATTGGATAATTATATTATTTTCTATTCATCTTGATGCTTTCATAGTGGGAAAATAGGAGGACTCAACTCTGAAGACCATTTTTACTAGCGAGTTACAATTTGGAAAATTGGGGTTTTAAACTTATTTGAGATGATTTAAGTGATTTCTTGAAAGTTTTTGGGATCCAAAAAATATTGCTTGTGCTAGATATCCTAGCATTATTCTACACTCAAATATCTTTCCAACGACACAAGAAAGACCTCAAACATAGTTTGTATGCAAAAGTTATGTCACCCATAAGTTGACCTTGTTGTTTTGTCCACCTTGATTTGAGAGGATGCCACATCAACCCCATTACTAATGGAAAAAAGGATTATCCGTGTGACCATGATGAATAAGAATTTAGAAGAGTCGATGTTGAGAGGATCAAATTTAACCCCTAATTGGCTATTGAGCTATATTATAGCTGGGCCATTAGAATGAAAAGGGATTCAATTATATTCTAGTATATTTTGTTGGATGGTTGAGAAGAGCAACGGAGTGGATAGAGAGAGGGAAAATTAGAGATGGTTCATGTTTTGTAGTAGCCCATGAGCCATAGGTCTCACTCCTTTTTATTCCATTTAGAGAAAGAGAGAGTATAGCAACCTCACCTTCTAATTGGGTTTTCTCAAAAAAAAGGTTTCCCAAGTCACACAGTGGTTATTTTGTGAGCTATTTTTTATTATTTATTCTCTATTTTCCATATTTTTATATTTTGCATATATATACGATAGACAAAAATTTAATTAATTTAGGAATCTAAGAAAAAATATCCCTCATGGTATAGATTTCAAATTTTCAATATATTTTATCAGATATGTTGTGACAAATTGTCCAGTGGAATATCCACTGCGACTTATGAATCAATATGCATGCATAAAAAATCAATCATGAGGTTGTTGAGGTTCAAATAGACTCAAAACAAGGCATTTTTAATTGAGAATGAAGAAAAGGTTTTGAATAAAGTTCCCTGATAACTAATGGAGGTGGGTCTAGGTACACTAAATTTTTAGCACGTTGAAGATGGATAACAATTAAGGTACCATTACTTGGAAGGCTACAATGTCTTTTAACTAAGGTTGAATTACTATTATTTGTGTATGAAAATAACATAATTAAATTCTTCTTAATGCATTCAGTGCATGAAAATGGTATCTAAATTTATTAAGCTTATTTAATTCATATATATAATATCAAATTAGTAGTCACACCACTTCATTTTTTTTAAGTCATAATAATGTGGTTAAGGTACTCTTGATCATGTTCAAATTACTACTCACTTTCAATGCAAATGTGTGTGGTCCCTTTTATAGTAATTGTAACATCTAAATATTGCATGGGTTATTCAATATCTTTCATTGCAAAAGAAAAATGATTGTTAGGATCATATGATGTTGAGTTAGTCATTCATGGGATCATATAATGAATCATTATTGTTCTGTCTATAAGTTGTATTGTGCAGCGACACTACGTTATATCAATGTTGAATTTGTTTAGCATTATTTCTATCTACAATTACATCATTAGTCAATGTTTGCTAAAGGTACTTTAACTTTATTTCACTAGATTATTGCTACAATGATTTCATATGTCTTTATAATGAGTTTAATTATATATTTTATCATTTATGGAATTTTTGTTAGATAGTAATGTCTTGATTGTGTAGATAAAGGTTGTAAATACATTCTCATGTCAATGTAATAATACGTACCAGAACACAATCTTTGGATATTTTAGAAAGAGGGAGTGTTTCCACATAACATGTATTGAATGAATTCTTTAAACTTACTCTTTCATTGTTGTTGATAAAAATAATATTTTACTATATTAATTTTTATGCCTTCCCTAATACATTTTGAAACAAATAGATGATCTCATCCCCATAAGTAAAAATCCCCTTCTCTTAGAACATTTTGCATATAGTTAATGAGTTTTTTTGTCTCCTCTCTCTCTTGTTCTTAAGATTACAATAAAATGTCAATTACTTTTTAAAGGCTTATTAGGCCCTAATTTTAGCTAAATAGATGTCATGCTAAATAATTTTCTTAATTCTATTTTAATATACAATATGTCTCATATGTAGATGTGATAGGTGTCATAGTAAATAATTTTGCTAATTATATTTTAATATAAAATATGTCTTATAAATAAGTACAATAATGGAGATAACAAAAATAGATAATGCTTCCTGCAAATACATAATCATATAACACTAAAATTATTGATTAAATTAATTTTATTTTTTTTGTAAGCTGGGGTGGGACTCTCCGATTTACATGTCCATTATGTACCCCTCTACAAGGGAAGGGTAGCCCAAGATTTGAACCCAAGACTTCCGGTTCGGTGAGACTTCATTTCCACGGCCCTTGACGCTTGAGCTACCCCATGTGGACATTGATTAAATTATTTTTCAAAATAAATAATAAATCTATTTTCCAAACTAAACATGCAATCAACACAATCACTTCAAATTAAAAAAATATCTAGCCCTTAAAATAAAAAATACATTCTTCTACTTGCTAATTAATATTTATTATATTTAACCCAAAAAAACATTATAAAACAAATCAACATGTAAGAATATTTTATCATACATAAAGCCTTCTAAATTCCTATATTCTTTTTTCAATCCATCTCTATACTACCCTTGATTTTGACTTTTTACAATTTCTCATTCAATAGAGTCTCTTCAAACCTCTCCATTGATTTCCTTTACTCTTTTGGTACAAGAAATTTACAACTTCTGTGGTAATATAGATCTCGTTTCTCTACCAAAACTATTGCATTTCAAAATGACCTTTACTTAATATTCATTTGTGTGACTAGCAATCTACTCTTAAAAATGATGTTTTAATTTTTTATTTTTTTTAATTAATATGTGAGGGTTTATAAAATTATAAAAGAATAGTTATAAAAATATATTTACTATATTGATAAAAATAAATAAAAATTTGATTTTTTAATCACTTGCAACTTATAAGTTACTTTATAACATTCAAGAAAAACAACTCCAGAGGTGGAGAATTATAAGTAACTTTATGTAACATGGCCCACTATTTTTCATTCAAGAAAAGCAACTACAAAGTGCTCTCCATATAAAATGGCCCACATGATGAGACATGGCCATCATGAATGGACATGATGGCCATTCATAAAAGAACATCCAAAGTGTTATCTCCACTATTGATAAATTGTTCTATGCAAAACAAAGGATCCCTACTTGTATGTAGAAAGGGGGTTCTTTTATGAGTGTATTGTTTTTTCGATGTTTTAATATATTAAATTTTATAAATTGGAAGAATGTCATTGTCACTCAGTGGACATACCTAGTCAAATTTATCAAATTTATTCATTCATGGACACCATAGATTGATTAGGTAGTGGGTAGTATGGTATTGAAATGTATTTTAAGTTTCCAAAGATACCCTACTTTGGTAGGCATTGTTGTTAGGCTTTGTCTTTTAATGATACCCTACAATATAAAAATATTTACTGTTTTCCCTATTCCACCTCACCTTTAACGGACCCACAATGGTTGTTTTCTAAAGCTCTTTGTTTTTTATTATTAATATAACAATTTTGTAATTTGAAATAATGTCACTCTGGATTGATGCATAATCTATCAACCTCATTCATTCATGAATATCTAGATTAATTAGACAGTGGGTATTATAAAATTGAAATGTCTTCTTTGTGTTTCCAAAGATGCCCCGTTAGATATTGATGTACTCATTTTTAGTGCCCCTAGCCATTTAGAAATCTCCACTTCTTTTTTCTAAAAGTATTCCAACATAACTTTTAGGATTCCACGGGGATTGATCTCTAAAGTGGTCTGAAAACACGAGATTCAATGAATAACTAATGATTCCATCCAAGTACCTTTCTATTCTAAAAGCAAGTGCGCTGAAGGTGTGTATAAGTTTTATTTATCATTCACTCTTCTATATATACACGTATAAGAATTATATTTATTATTATGTCAGTGCTTACATAGTGACATTTATGTTTATTATTATGTCATTGCTTACACAGTGACATTTATGTTTATTATGATGTCATTGCTTACACAGTGATATCTATGATTGGTTCAAAATAATAACATCTATGATTGGTTCAAAATTATTAGTTTGTTCGTATTAGTGTAAATTTTCAAATCTTTATAGTTAACATTAGGTTTTTGGTTGAAATTTTTCTATGATGTCAACGCGCGGTCACATCTCCGGCTCCCAAATTCGAGGGTCGACGTCATCCTACTATCCATGGTAGATCATATTTAACAGTGTAGGTATGGGGAAGGGAAATCCTTCGTACAACTGAGAGTTAACTTGGGCTGCTTTGAGCTATGGTGGTGTTAATTTAATTTTAAGAGTGTTGGTGGAGAATTTATTATTATGGTTAATGGATCATTGAGAAGCAGATTTAGCTATTTTTGCTGTTCAAAGTAGTTGTTTTATTTTTTTCTTGGTGTTGTGGCGCTCATTGAGGCTAGATTTCCTTTTTTTGTGCTTGTGTTTTTTGTGTGGCTTTACTTCTCATTGTCAGGTTAGTGCAGTAAGCTTTTTGTGTGGAATGCTGAAGTTGTTTGGATATGTGGCAGGACGTAGCTTTGTCAACCTCCTCAACGACGATTTGACAGGTAAATGTATGAACATTATTTTTTGGTTTAATGGTTGTGGTGCATAATTTGGAGTTCTAATGGTTCGTTGTTTTACAGAATTTGCAGGTGATGCTTTAGAATTTAGAGCGTAAGAGTTGTTCGAGTAAGAAGATTGTTGGATTCTAGCGGTGGAAACCTAGTGATTTTTAAAGTTCTCTCTGTTAGCAAACTCTGGTTTATTGGGTCAGAAGTGTTCAATACATTTTCGGCTCAAGTTTCAATGGTTTGGATGCAATGTTGTAGGAATAAACCAGTATTGGCTGACCAAATCTAGGTCGGAGGTTAGCCCATATTTGCATTTGTAGAAGTCTTATGGGAAAGGTGTCGACCCTGATTCCATATGTTCTAGTTTTAAATTTTATGCCGACTCCGATTCCATGATTTTATGTAGCGATTACGACGAAGATTTATTGGAATTTACTCTAAAACTTGTGAAATCGGGAGTATATGGATCTTTACATTTCCATAAGGCTTGTGAGAAAGGTGGCGGCTCCGACTGCACATCGTGTTGTTTTAGATAGTCAAGGGGTCGAAGTTCTATTGACATCAACAACTAGCTCGAGAAGAAGATAGATCTGTCAGTCAGGCGTGATGCATTGTGATGCCAAAAATTGACGCATGTTTGTGTTTTAGTAGACTCGTGTATGTGATTTTTTATATGCCTTTTATGTTCAGTCGATTGTCATAGGGAATACACGTTTTATTAAATTATTTTTCAAAATACTAAATTTATTGGTATAAAAGTTATACTTTAAGCGATGGGAGATCACAGTGTTAGATAGTTGTCAATTAGAAAAACAAAAACATAAAAGAATCGATGGTAAAATTCAAGTTTTAGGTATTGGAGAAATTTTAAGGCCAATGTTACCAGTATTCTGAGTTTCTAAGGATGGGATGTTGTAATGTATGTTCTTCATAGATTTTATGCATAGAGGAACATTTTTGAGCCATGGTTGTCAGTGCATGTTTAAAAAAATCAAATTTAGAATACAGGCATCTATCTCCATTTCGGTTTTTTTGGTTTGTTTGGAGTCGGAGGAAACTTGTAGTTGAGGTCAAGACTGACTTCCTAGTCAGGCAATCGGCATCTGTTTGGAGAAGAATCATAAGGAAAAGGCCGAGTTGCGAGTCATCTTGGCCAAGGTTGAGGTTCAAGCGGTGTTTAAATTGCAAGTGGCATTTAAGTTTTTTTTTTTTGGATTTTGTAATTTATGAATCATATTCAGATTATTTTATTCTTTAGACAATGGTTGAAAGGTTCGTATATATTTTAAGCATTTTGATCCTAGTTTTATTTTAATTTGTACGTAGTTTTTGGATTTGTTATCTTATACTATTAGATAGAAAGAATAATAATCTTTCTATAAAATTGCTTTAAACAAATGTTCTAGAAAAATAATTTTTCGAATTTATTTCTTTATTGATAAAAGAATAAGGTATTTTAAATTACATTTATTAAATAATACGTTATATGCAAAAACAAAATAATAAATTAAAAACACATATTTTTGTTTTGTGGGTCTTGGTAGAAGCAAGTCGGAGGTCAGCCTCGATTATGAGATCGGAGGTTGGCATTTTCATTTGAATGGTCTCTCTAGACATTGCTGATTACTAACACTCCCCGTCCAATGCGGCTTAGAATCTAGGTTCATTGTTGTTATTATTATTATTTGTTATTAATGACTTAAATGAGGTCTATGATAAATTTTATCATGAGTTGATATGTTATAAATTAAATCTTAAATGTCTTATAAAAATAATTTTTTGAATTTATTTGTTTGTTGATAAAAGAATAAGGTATTTTAAATTACATTTATTAAATAATATTTTATGTGAAAAAACAAAATAATAAATTATAGACACCTATGTTTGTTTTGTGGGCCTTCGTAGAAGCAAGTCAGAGGTTGGGATGACTATGAGGTCAGAGGTGGTTGTTGTAAGCACGCATAACTATACACATATATTTATTTTGTTGCCCCTACTGAAAGAAAGTCGGAGGTCGGCCCCCACTATGAGATCATAGGTCAGCATTGTCATTTGAAAGGTCTCTCTAGACAGTCTCGAATACTGACATTCCCCGACCAATTCAACTTAGAATCTAGATTCATTGTTGTTATTATAATTATTTATTATAAACGACTTAAATGGGGTCTATGATAAAGTTTATCATGAGTTAATATGTTATACGTTAAATCTTAAAAGTCTTATAAAAATGATTTTTTGAATTTATTTCTTTATGGATAAAAGAATAAATATTTTAAATTACATTTATTGAATAATATGTTATCTAAGAAAACAAAATAATAAATTATAGACATGTATGTTTGTTTCATAGGCCTTTGTAGAGGCAAGTCTGAGGTCAGGCTGTTATGAAACCAGCTCAAGAAAAGATAGAAAAGATAGATCAACGCCTTAGAATTCAGCCTCTTCGAGGGGGCAACCTCCTTTACATTACATAAATGAACAATTCTTGGATGATACAAATGACAAAACCTCCTTTCTATATATAGGAGTCTAAGGAGTCACAATATAATCCAGCCGACCTAACAATAATAATATAAAGCCACAAAAATAACAATAGAGGGATTCTATGGGGCACAGAAATAACAACATGGGGGTAATAGGGGCACAACAATATAAATAAGGGGTATAACTACAATAGTAATGGAATAATCACTAGTATTATAGGGACCCAACATGCCCCTCTCCTTCAAAAAAGTGTTGTCCTCAATGCTTGAGTAGTTCTGGATACTTCTGCATAAAATTCTCATCCTCCCATGTGGAATCTTCAGCGGATAAGTTCTTCCACTTGATAAGATACTCTGAAATTGATTGATTTCGTAGCTGTCGATTTCTTTTTTCTGTGACTGCTTCCGGTTCCAATATAATTTTTCCTTCCTCATCAAGTTCTGGCAATATTGTTTGCACTGGGAGCTTGTCGCATATAACCTTCTTTAAACATGAAACATCGAAAACTGGGTGCAATCGAGAAGCTGCAAGAAGCCCCAATCTGTATGCCATAGTACCAATCTTTTGCAACACCTTGTACGGACCATAATACTTTGGTGATAATTTATTATCCTTCTTAGCTTGCTTTAGGGACATTTGCTTATATGGTTGTAGCCGTAGGAATACCCAATCACCTACATCAAAACTTCTTTCACTGCGATGTTGATCTGCCTGTTGTTTCATTCTATTTTGTGCCAACACGAGGTTATCCTTTAAGAGTTGGAGGACTTGTTGTTGATGTTTGATGTGATGTTCCACTGCCTGAACCTTAGAATTTCTCTTAAATATGATGTGATTGATGGTGGTTGCTACCCATAAAGTGCCATAAATGGGGTCATTTTTTGTTGTTGTATGGAAGGAAGTGTTATACCACCATTCAGCCAGAGGCAACCATTTGACCCATTGTGTTTGTTGATCAGATACAAAGCAACGAAGATATCCTTCCAAACATTTGTTTACTATCTCAGTTTGCCCATCAGATTGAGGATGATAAGATGAGCTATGAGCTAACTGAGTACCAAGACAAGAAAATAATTCTGTCCAAAAATTTCCAGTGAAAATGGGATCTCTGTCACTTACAATAATCTTTGGGTTTCCATGTAGCTTTTGAATTGTTTCCATAAATGCAGTAGAAACTGTACTGGCTTTAAATGGATGTGATAATGCACAAAAATGTGCATACTTGGTAAGTTTGTCAACTACCACCATGATGACACTCTTTCCCTCAGACTTGGGTAAACCTGTGATAAAATCCATTGAAACCTCCTCCCAACGTTGGCTTGGAATGGATAAAGGTTGTAATAGACCCGGTGTCTTAATTGTTTCAACTTTATTTTGTTGGAAAACCAAACATTCCGCCACAAACTTTTGAATATCTGATTTAAGGTCATCCCAAAAAATTCCTTCTTAACCCTGTGGTAAGTTTTTAAAAATCCCGAGTGCCCTCCTAAGGGAGAAGTGTGCAATTCCATAAGAATCTTTTGTTTTAGTTGGGAATTCTTACAGAGGTATAAGCGATCTTTGTACCATAATGAATCATTTTGCCAGCTAAATGTATCAGATGTACTCGAATCTTGTTGTAGCTTTCGAATAAGTGCCCACACTTCTTCATCATTCTTCCATTCCTCCCTTGCTTCGTTTATCCAATCTAGTTGGATAATAGAAATGGCGCACAACAATGCTTCCACATCCTCATCCTTTCTTGAGAGTGCATCTGCCACCACATTTTGCTTCCCTTTTTTGTAGATGATTTCAAAGTTCCCAACATCTTTGTGACCCACTTTTGTTGCTCTTCAGAGGATAATCTTTGTTCTAAAAAGTATTTAAGGCTATCATGATCCGTTTTTACCTTGAAATGTCTTCCCATTAGGTAGGGTCTCCATTTCTTAAGTGCATGGAGTATTGCCAACATTTCCTTCTCATAAATAGCTTTGCTTAAAAACTTTCCCTTGATTGGACGACTTTCAAAAGCAATGGGTCTTTCATCTTGCATTAGAACAGCACCAATTCCATTTCCTGAAGCATCACAATCCACAATAAAGGTTTTTGTGAAGTCCGGTGTAGCTAAGACCGGTGCTTGGCACATTGCCTCTTTAAGATGTTTAAAGGCCTTTGTTGCTTCCGGAGTCCATGAAAATGCATCTTTCTTCAATAATGTTGTTAGAGGTGCTGCTATTCTCCCATAATTCTTAACAAACTTGCGATAATACCCTGTCAACCCAAGAAATCCTCGCAGATGCTTTATGGATGTGGGTATTTTCCATTCCTTAATGGCTTTAATTTTGCTAGGGTCTACCTTAACTCCTTCATGAGATACAATATGACCCAAATATTCCACCTCCTGGACTCCAAAGAAACATTTGGATCTTTTTGCATATAATTGTTTCTCCTCCAATAGTTGTAGCACCCTGTCAACATGTTCAACATGATCCTTCCAAGACTTGCTGTAGATTAGTATATCATCAAAAAATACTAACACAAATTTTCTAAGGAATGGTTTGAAAATTGAATTCATCAAACCTTGAAATGTTGAAGGTGCATTAGTAAGGCCAAAAGGCATGACCAAAAATTCATAATGACCCTCATGAGTTCTAAATGCCGTTTTCGGAATGTCTTCAATCTTCATTCTGATTTGATGATATCCCGAACGAAGATCCAACTTGGTGAAGTAAATTGATCCATGCAATTCATCCAGTAATTCATCAATGACAGGAATGGGGAACTTATCTTTAATAGTGAGCTTGTTGAGCTCCCTATAATCCGAACACATGCGCCATGATCCATCCTTCTTGTGCACCAATACTACTGGAGCAGAGAAAGAACTTTGACTTGGTTGAATTATACCAACCTCTAGCATTTCTGCAACCATACGTTAAATTTCACTTTTTTGGACATAGGGATATCTGTATGCCTGATGTTTGGAGGAACACTTCCTGGAATCAGATGAATAGCATGATCATGATCACGCATAGGTGGGAGACCTTTGGGAGTCTCAAATACCTTGGAATGATTGTCCAGGACATTTTGGAGATCTGGAGAAATAGATGATTCCGATGTGGAAACATCTAGCGAACATAATTGTGCAATTACACCTCTTTGCTCCTTTTTTAGAAGCTTTGTCATACCATTAGAGTTGATTATCTTTCCTGGTTTCCCTACAATACCCCTTAATTCAACTTCCTTTCCTTCCGTAGAAAATTTGATGAAAAGTTCTTGAAAATTAAAAGCTATTGTACCCAAGGATTGTAGCCATTGGACTCCTAGTACAACATCAACACCTCCCATTGGAATGGAAAGCATTGGGCTAGTCAATACATATTCTCCCATGGATAGCTTGATATTATGGCACCTTCCAGAGCAATTTATTGTTCCTCCATTTGCAATCATCACTTGAAACTCTGGTGCTGGATATAGGAAGCAATTCAATTTTTTTGATACCCTACAACGAATAAAATTGTGGGTGCTTCCTGAATCAATCAACACTATTACCTTTTTCTTCTTGATTTGTCCTTCTATCTTGATGGTTTGAGGAGTGGTAATACCCGCCAATGCATTACAAGATATGGTCGGATTTATTTGTTCTTCATCTGGGCTTTGTTCCTGGAGTATATCTTCTTCTTTTGACCTTTCTTGCTCCTTTTCTTCTTCCTCTTCACAATCTATGTAGAATAATTTCTTCTCAACACACTTATGACCTTTAATGTATTTGCTATCACAACTGTAACAAAGCCCTTTTGCTCTTTTTCTTCCAATTGTTGTGGTGTCAACCTTATAGGTTGTGGAAGACTAGGGGCAACAACACTTCCATCTTTATAGCTGTGAGTGGTATGCTTCCTGGTTGCCATAATTTTGCTTTCCATTTTTCTTGCTAACCTGAATGCCTTCTCTAATGAATCAGGTTCCCAAAGGCGAACATCATGTTGGATATTATCCTTTAAAGACCCTATGAACACATCAATCCTATGCTCCTCTGGAATATCTTTTACCCTTATGTTCAATTTTTGGAACTCCTCAATGTGCTCCATTATTGAACCCTTTTGTTTGAGACTTATCAATTGGCTAAAAAAAGTGTTGCTTTTTGTATCTTCATAATGTGCTATCAATTCTTCCGTAAAAATTGCCCAAGTGATAAATTTTTTACGAGAGCAAAGCCATTGATACCATACAAACTGATTTGGTTCCAAATATACAGTTTCCATACGTACCTTTTGTGTGTTTTGCACATTATTGAGATCGAAGAACTGCTCCATCTGTAATATCCATGTGGCGGGATCCTTGCCATCAAACTTCCTCATATCGATTTTTGGAATATGGTGGGTCTTCGATCCAAAATTAGCGTCTATGGAATCATGATTAACATTACTTTTGTTCACATCATGAGTTTCCTTTACAACCTTTTCACCATTAGTAAGTATTTCTTGTAGGAAATTTGTCAAATCTGTCTTCAAATCTGCCATGTCTGTCTTCAAATCCGTCTTCAAATCTGCCATGTCTCTCTTCAAATCTGTCTTCGAATCATCCATCTTAGCTTCCATGCCCTTTATCTTAGATTCCATGCCACTTATATTAGCTTATGTTAGCTTTTGTGAGCGTAACATTTGTTGCACTTGTTCTTGTAATTTTGATATATCATGTAGCATTTCTTCCTCTTCTTCATGAGTCATGCTAGAGCTTTCAGGTTCCTTACTAGGTGTTTGCATTTTCTTTCCTCAGGGCATCAGTTACCGATAATAATGCTTTACTATGCCCTTTGAATTCCGTTAAACCAAGCTTACACAAAAATTTAAAAAAAACTACACACCTTTTTTCACTTTATAGAAGCCTAATATTGAATCTGATGTATCTCTGTAATTTTGGATCATCCAATTCTGAAATTGTGACCTGTAGTAGCCTTCTGTTTCCAATGCCACAAGTCTGACCCAAATTGGATTCTCCAAGGAAGAGTTATGTGAAATCTCCCACAGTGACTTGCTTTTAGACTAATTCAGTAGAGCACACTTGTACGACGTGCCATGAGTCACTGTTTCAACCTTTGAATCTAAAACACGCATACAAGAAACTACAGTCCGTCTGATTTTCGTACCTTCTTACAAAATTTCAATCCGATCCCCAGAGAGAAAGTTATGACGATTTTCCCTAGGTCACATGTTTTGAATGTAATTCAGGAGTCTGCAAAAAGACCAACTTCCTCAGATCATATCTCCGCAAATGTGCGCTAAAAGCTCTGAAATTTGGACCCAAGGTTCAGCGCGAATTCTTCTCAAATGGGTTTTTTTTGCAACTTCTGAAACATCACAGAAAAAAAGTTATAGTGAAAATGCCACGATGACCTGTTTGGAGCAGCGAAACCCTAGAATCCAAAGCTCTGACACCAAATGTTATGAAACCAGCTCAAGAAAAGATAGAAAAGATAGATCAACGCCTTAGAATTCAGTCTCTTCGAGGGGGCAACCTCATTTACATTACATAAATGAACAATTCTTAGATGATACAAATGACAAAACCTCCTTTCTATATATAGGAGTCTAAGGAGTCACAATATAATCCAGCCGACCTAACAATAATAATATAAAGCCACAAAAATAACAATAGAGGGATTCTATCGGGCACAGAAATAACAACATGGGGGTAATAGGGGCACAACAATATAAATAAGGGGTATAACTACAATAGTAATGGGGTAATCACTAGTATTATAGGGACCCAACACAGGCTGACTATGCGGTTACGCATATATTTCTTTTGTAGCTCGTGCTGAAGGCAAGTCAAAGGTTTGTACCGACTATGATATCGGTGGTGGGAATTGTGGTTTGAATGGTCTCTGTTGACACTCCCGAGTATTGCCACCTATTCAGCTCCAACTTCAATACTTCATTTTTTTCTTTAAAGAATTAGATACCGAGTTTCTATCTTTTAAACACTTTATCTTATAATAAGTATAATTTATTCAATTTATTTTTCTATTGATAAAAAAATAAATTAATTTGAATTAATTTTATAAATAATATGTAATATGAAAAGAAACAAAATAATAAATTATAAAGTGGCCAATTATACATATATATTTCTTTTGTAGGCCCTACTAGAAGAAAGTTGGTGGTTGGGCTGGATATGAGATCGAAGGTCGACATTGTCTTTTGGATGGTGCTATGACATCTTGCGACCAATTCACATCCTTGTAAACACACGCAACTATATGTACATATTTTTTTTTGTGGTCCCTGTCGAAATCAAGTCGAAAAATGGGTCTGCTATGAGGTCAAAAGTCAAATTTGTCGACTGAATGGTCTTTGTGGGCACTTCCAACTATTGAAAGTCCCCAACCAAATCAGTTGCATTTACAATATTGCAAAAGCATGCTAAATCAATTTTGTTTTAAATTTGAAAATTATTTATTTAAATTAGAATTTTATAGTACATTTTATATGAAGATCTTATTTTACTCTGTTTGTTCAACATGTTCTTCTTTGTTTTTTGTTTCCTTTGCTTTTTGGATCCTAATTATTTTTAATTGTGGCAAGTGACTAAATTGTTAAGTTTTATTAGTTTTACTTAAAATTGTGGATGATTGCAAAATGAATTGAAGTTTTAGTGAGTGTTTTGATTATTTTGACTAACCTTTATAAAAGTAAAAGGGACTTTGTTTAAAGTGATGTCAATGTGAATTTAAATTTTATTTCAATTTCAATTTAATTTTATTCATATGTTTTGTAAATTAAGTATTTGGAATATTAAGTAATTAATTAAATTTAAAATTAATTATATTTATGATAATTTTCATTAATATATATATATATATATATATATATATATATATATATATTGACTATAGTTCATAGTTCACAGTCACTGAGTGGCCGCTACATTCACAGGGAATAATCTAGGCAGATCCAACCAAAGGGATCTACCCGTTGACTTATCTGTTCAGGCCTAACCCCAAGGGCGTCGAGGATATTTGACCCTATAACCTCCCAATTGGCAAGATATACTTAGTAATGGAAACTCGACCAATTGAGCTATCCCTTAGGGATGATAATTTTCATATATATATATATATATATATATATATATATATATATAACATGTATTGAAATTTCAATAATGTTGTATTCTTTTAGTTGTTTACATAATGCTAAAATGCTTTATTATAAAATTTTATTGTTTTTATATATAATTAAATAGAGTATTATGTTGTTTTGTATTTGCTTATTTTAAATTCCATGGATGTTAGAATTTCTTATTTAGCTAGTATTCTTAGCTAGAATTGTCTTGTATTGTAATTATTATTATTTATGGATGTATAGTTAGAAACATGTTATTTTCATTAGTGGGTTTTGCAAATCATGATGTATTGTTTGATATTTAATGAACAAATGTTATTCGAAGAAAAAAAATAAAGATTGATTTGAACCAAAAAAATATAGAGTCATGGATACAAATTGCTAATACAAATTATTCTACCTAAGTGTTTTATGTATATAGATCATGCATTTGTTTAATGCTTTCATAATGTTTGTAATGGACCTTTGAAATATATATTTTTAGGATTCGATAAAGTAATTGTCATATTAGCTGAGAAATATTTGACTCTGCATGAACTTTTAATTTTATAGGTATGGGATTGTAATGATTAGGATGTTCTATACATTTGTGAAGTTTTGAATGTGCACTAAGTTTTAAAGTGCTAAATAATTTTATCTAGACATGGCAATATCTAAAACTTGACAATTTTTTTTGAAATTTTAAATGAACTTTATTGTTATGCATTAATTTGGGATTAAATTACACATTATTTATGGCTAGATTTCAAGTTAAAATTTTAAAGAATTTTTGAGTTATGGAATAATATTAATGTTTTATGTAGCAACTATGTGTTGTTTTTTTAAAACAATTGGAAAGTAATAAAAAGACAAATGGGAACTAGAAGGAATTAAAGAACGTTACAACCTTTGTTATTTGCAATTGTGGTGTTTAATGCTATTTAATGTCTAAAAACTTAAACAGAATTATAAGGGTTTTCAAATTCTTTTAGATACTTAAATTTTAATTTTTTGGCCAATTGACAATTAGAATGATTTGAAGTATAATGTCTAACCTGCTTACAATTGGAAATCTTTGACTAATGAAATTAGTTTTTAAAACACTTAGTCATAATATTGTTTATTATAGTTGATTCTAACATGTGTTTAAAGCATAGTATTATTTATATTGTAGAATCATTATTTGACTTGATGATATATTGGATTCAAGTGATGTCTGCTAGTTTGGGTGGAATCTATTATAGAATAGTGTTATGCAATTGTGAATGGTGTTGAGTCATGGAATGTGTAGTTGTGGAATTGTCAAAGTCGTTGCAACAACTTATAAAAGAGGAGGAGACTGCTAATCAGAAATTGCATTCTGCAAATAAATCATATACGAGGAAAAACAATGAGTGGTTTGAATGCAATATATGTGGCAGGTGGATTAGTTGCAGTTTTAATTGGTGCAAATGTTTGTGTTGTTGCATGCAATATATTTGTTCAAATCCATAGAACAGTGGATGACTTTCAAAGGCTAGGATGCAACATTTTTTTGTGTGAATTAGATGTTAAATTTTTTGATTCACTATGTCTCAAGTGAGAAAGGATTTTCACAGATTGTAATGCTAAAATCAGGAGATATTAAATGCATGCTTAAATCTCATAATCATTTTTTGTTGTGTTTGTCTACTTGGAATATATATTCCAAGATGAGTGGCTTTGGAAGCTTAAATTATTGCATTCCTAGACAATTTTGGTGCAATATGTTTTTCTCAAATTGACACATCTACTAAAGTACATGTGCAATTTATTGTAATTATAGAACTATGATTAATATTGAGCGATGGTTTTTATTTGCAATTACTCTAGTGATATGTCAGTAGAACGCTATTTTTTTATTTATGGCATAGTAGACAATGCTTTCAATGCCTAGTAAACAATATGATACAAAGTTAGCCTGTCGACCTTGGTTTGTAATTTAATGAAGTTATAGTGCTATGATTACAATTGGGCAATGATTTTTTATTTGTGCTTTCTTTAGTGATGTGACACTAGAATGTTGTGTTGGCATTATGATACATATGTTGTACTTGATGGCAACCCACTCATCTCAGATAATAAATTATAGTGTAGAGAAAATTTCACGCACTTATATGCAGAGAAAAGTTTATTTCATGTAGAGAAAAGTTCACGCACTTTTATGCAGAGACAAGTTTATTTCATGTAGAGAAAAGTTCACGCACTTTTATGCAGAGAAAAGTTTATTTCATGTAGAGAAAAAGTTCACGCACTTTCATGCAAGGAAAAGCGCATATATGTTGGAGAACTTACCTTTGGTCCATGGTAGTTAGTCCTTAGTATCTGAACCTATGAGGAAAAGCGCGTATATTTTGGAGAACTTACCTTTGGTCCATGGTAGTTAGTCCTTGGTATTTGAACCTATGAGGAAAAGCGCGTATATGTTGGAGAACTTACCTTTGGTCCATGGTAGTTAGTCCTTGGTATTTGAACCTATGAGGAAAAGCGCGTATATGTTAGAGAACTTACCTTTGGTCCATGGTAGTTAGTGCTTGGTATTTGAACCTATGGTTTTTGACCATGGTACTTCGTCAAAAGTGTTGATCTCACGTACTTTCATGGTTGGTTCATGGTATTAGTCCAACATTTTTTTTTGATCCTATGGTTTTGGCCCGTGGTATTGTGAAAGGCCTAAGCCTATATAAAGCAAAGGAGATCACTTGGCTAATTCATTCTTGCAAATCGAATATCTTAAGATCTGAAATATTGGGTTATTGTTTTAAAGGTTTGATCTATGAAAGGGAAGTTGAAAGCGAATCTGTGAAGGGTGATCTCTCGAGCGCTGCAGCTGCGGAAGTACAGAGGCGCCACAGAAGGCATAGTGCGGAGACGCCACAGAGACGTCACAGAAGGCGCAGTGCGGAGACGCCACAGAGGCGTCACAGAAGGCGCAGTGCGGAGGCGCCACAGAAGGCGCAGTGCGGAGGCGCCACAGAAGGCGCAGTGTGGAGGCACCACAGAAGGCGCAGTACAGAGGCGCCACAGAAGGCGTAGTGCGGAGACGCCACAGAGGCGTCACAGAAGGCGCAGTGCGGAGACGCCACAGAGGCGTCACAGAAGGCGCAGTGCGGAGGCGCCACAGAAGGCGCAATGCGGAGACGCCACAGAGGTGCCACAGAAGGCGCAGTGCGGAGGTGTCACAGAAGGCGTAGTGCAGAGGCGCCACAGAAGGCGCAGTGCGGAGACGCCACAGAGGCGCCACAGAAGGCGCAGTGTGGAGGTGCCACAGAAGGCGCAGTGCAGAGGCGCCACAGAAGGCGCAGTGCGGAGGCGCCACAGAAGGCGCAGTGCAGAGGCGCCACAGAAGGCACAGTGCAGAGGCGCCACAGAAGGCGCAGTGCAGAGGCGCCACAGAAGGCGCAGGTGTGGTGGTCGCAGCGCCACAGAAGGCGCAGTTTGAAAATTTATGAAAAGTGGTCCTTGAAAGAAAAGAAGTAGGGGGTTGTAGCTCCCTTCCAGGAGAGACTGGAAAACGAGAGAGAGTTGTAGCTCTCTGCAGGTTGCAGCCTGCGTACTGGTAAAGGACTGCACCAGTACAAAACCATTGTAAAAGGAGTTTCTAATTTGAAAGAAGATAGAGACATATTGCAGCAGGTGGTTTTCACCCACATTGGGTTTCCACCTTACATCTTGTGTTCTTTGGTGTGACTATCTGTTTTCTTCGTTCATGCTCATTATTTTATGGTACTGACATGCAAAAATAATTCAAAGAATAAATAAGGAATATTTATTAAAAGAACTTGATAATACTGATTCACCCCCCCTCTCAGTATTATTTCCAAGAATTGGTATCAGAGCAGGTCCTTCAGAGAAGCTTGATCGCTTGAAGGAAAATCATTCATCATGAGCAACTACGAGAGGGAAGCATCAATCAGGCCACCAATTTTTGATGGGACAAACTTCAATTATTGGAAGGGAGGTCCATCAGACAGAAGAGAAGCTGCTTTCAAGGCGTCAGGCAAAGAAGATTATTATGAAGCAAGTCACGTGCCAGAAGAAGAAGAAGAAGAATCAAATTTTGTCAGAAATCTTCAAAGGGGTTCTAGAAGATTCAGAGGTAAGTTACCTTTTAAATGCTTTTCTTGTGGAAGAGTAGGTCATTATGCTGCAAAATGTCCTTATAAGGATAAAGGAAAGGAACCTGCTAGATGGAACAAGAAACAAAGGGAAAATAAGAAAAGTTACTACACTCATGAAGATAGTGATGGTCTATCAAATAGTGATGAAGATAAACGAGGTAATGACTATAAACTGTTAATGGCATTTGAAGATGATGATTATATGGATGCTATAGATGTGGATAGCCTTTATGAAGAAATTACTAGACTCAAGAGATGTGTAGAAGAAAAGAATATGATCATTGATACTCTACAATTTCAAATTGATGAAAAGGAAAAACATCTTGAAAAATTAGAAGGTGAAATTGTTGGTCTTAGAAAATAAATTGAGAAAACAAAAGCTATTAATCTTAAGTTTGTCAAAGGATCTGAAACTTTGGATGAGATTATCAATGTACAGCGTTCTCCACTAAACAAGACAGGTCTGGGCTATAATGAAGGAACTTCTCAATCATCCACCTCAAAAAGTTATCTTGATGCAGCAAGAAGGAATGAGCAAAAGCACAATGAAGACCATCAGGTAAAGCAGGGACGAATTGCAAACAAAGACTATCAGGGGCAATCCATCTTAAGGATGAACAAAAGCTACAACCAGCCACAGGTAAAATCTTCTCAATTTGGTTCAAGAATGGATGACAATAGAAATTACAATCATTTGGCCAGAAGGTTTGATAACCGCAGAAGCTTCTTCAATGGACAATGATTTTCTTGCCATAACTTTGGTCACAAGGCAGCTCAATGTGTTGCATATAAAACAATCATGACTAGAGAAGCTCAAAAACAAAGAAGTATGACCGGGATTACAAAAAGGACCTATAACAACTTTTCGGTTCTTGAAAATGAAGTTGAATGTTCTATTTGCAATAATTTTGGTCATGAAGATTCTGAATGCAGGAGCAGGTTTCAGCAGACAAAGGAACAAGCATCAAGCACCAAAACATGGAGAATAAAGGAACCACAAACAGAAAGATGTGGGATAGCATTTTATGCAGAGGGACAGGAAAATCTATGGTACATTGACAGTGGATGTTCGAAGCATATGACAGGTGATAAAGAAAAACTTGAGTCATTTTCTGCTCTTGAAAAAGGAAAGAAAGTTTCTTTTGGAAATGATACTCCTGCAACTATAAAAGGAAAAGGCATTGCTCAGTTAAAAGAAAAGGTCAAGGCTGGAAATGTTTTGTATGTTGATGGATTGAAACATAATCTTCTAAGTGTCAGCCAGATGTGTGATCAAGGAACCGAGGTGATATTTAGATCAAACGGATGTCGTGTTCGTGATCTTGATATAGGTGAAACAGTGATCAAAGGTAGAAGAACTCCAAATAATCTATACATATTTGAAGAAGGACAACAACAATGCTATCTAAGCAAGGATGATGAACACTGGTTATGGCATCGGAGGTTGGGGCATCTAAGCTTTTCACAAATAAGGAAAGCATGCAAATATCAAGCAGTTCGCAATCTTCCAGATATCAAAATTCCAGACAACACCATATGCAAATCATGTCAGTTTGGAAAGCAAACCAGAACTAACTTTCCAGAGAAGGAAGGATCAGCCAGCATGCCTCTTGAGCTAGTACATACAGATACATGTGGTCCATTCAGGAAAAGGACACCTCGAGGAGAAGAATACTTGATATTATTCATTGACGATTTCTCCAGGTTTGTCTGGTTAGGACTTATGAAGCACAAAGATGAAGCATTCAAAAAATTCAAATCCTTCAAAGCCTTGGTTGAAAATGAATCAGGATACAAAATTAAGTGCCTCAGATCCGACAGAGGTGGGGAGTTTACCTCAAATGAATTTTTCGATTTCTGTGAAGAACATGGGATAAGAAGAGAATTCTCTACAGCTAGAACTCCTCAGCAAAATGGAGTTGTGGAAAGAATGAACAGAACAGTCCAACAAATGGCTCGTGCTATGCTTGATGAGTCGGGAACTCCCGCAACTTTTTGGGCTGAAGCTGCACATGCTGCGGTTGTTATTCTCAACAAAACAAATGTCCGGGTGAACAACACTCAAACCCCTCATGAGCTCTGGTGTGGTGAGACTCCTTCGGTAAAGCACTTCAAAATCTTTGGGAGCAAATGTTATATTAAGAACATTGATGAGCAACTTGGCAAACTTGAACCTAGAGCAGATGAAGGCATTCTTCTTGGTTACTCTCCACATAGCAAAGCATACAAGTGCTACAATAAAAGACTTGGCAGAATTGTTGACAGCATTGATGTAGTGGTTGATGAGAAGGGATACATTCCTAGGCAAGTACATCATGAAGACATCGAAGAAGATGAAGGCTACCCTCAAAGATAGAATGATGAAGAAGAAGAACCTCAAGAAGAACCAGAGGAGCAGACAAGAATAGAAGAAAAGACTCCATCCAGATATGTTCAGAAGAATCATCCAGAATCTCAGATTGTGGGACAGAAAGAAGCAGGTGTACAAACAAGAAGAACAGTTGCAGAAGCTTCAAGCTATTTGGCATTACTCTCCTCCACTGAACCACAAAATGTGAAAGAGGCATGCAAAGATGAATGTTGTGTGAAAGCAATGGATGAAGAACTTGAGTAGATCGAAAAGAACAACACTTGGGAGCTGGTTCCTAGACCAAAGGATAAGAATGTTATCGGAACAAAATGGGTCTTCAAAAATAAATTGAATGAAAATGGAGAAGTAATTAGAAACAAGGCCAGACTTGTTTGTAAAGGGTATGCGCAGCAAGAAGGAATAGAATTTGAAGAAACCTTTGCTCTGGTTGCAAGACTTGAGGCCATCCGAATGTTCCTTGCTCTCTCAAGCTTTCAAAACTTCAAAGTATTTCAAATGGACGTGAAATTGGCCTTTCTGAATGGAGACTTGGAAGAAGAAGTATACATCGAGCAGCCAGATGGGTTCATTCTTGGAAATGATCCAAATCTTGTATGCAGATTGAAAAAGGCTCTCTATGGTCTCAAACAAGCTCCAAGGGCTTGGTACTATCGTTTGGACAAATATCTTCATCAACAAGATTTTTTAAAAGGATCAGCAGATAGCAATCTTTATATAAAAGTTGAAAATAACAAATTGCTAATACTTGTTGTGTATGTAGATGACATTATCTTTGGCAGCAATGAAGAAGCTATGAGTCAAAGCTTTGCCTTGGTGATGCAGAAAGAATTCGAAATGTCCTTGCTGGGAGAATTGACATATTTTCTTGGTTTGCAAATCCAACAAAAAGGAGGGATCTTTTTGTCTCAAACCAAGTATCTCAAACAGATTTTGAAGAAATATGGCATGGAAGATGCAAAACCAGTATGTACACCTATGGTCACAGGATGTAGCCTCAGTGCAAATGATGAATCTGCAGCAGTGCATCAACCAACCTACATATCTATGATTGGAAGTTTACTTTATTTGACAGGTACCCGACCGGATATCATGCATGCAGTCGGAATAGTTGGAAGATTTCAGGAAAATCCAAAGGAAACTCATCTTCAAGCAGTAAAGAGAATCTTCAAATATCTTCAAGGGACTCAAAACTATGGCTTATGGTATCCTAGAGATACAGATCTCACACTTCATGCTTATACAGATGCATATTGGGCCGGAAGCGTGGATGACAGGAAAAGCACAAGTGGTGGTGCATTCTTTATGGGTTCCAGATTAGTATCTTGCTTCAGCAAGAAATAGAGTTCGATTGCCTTGTCTACAGCTGAAGCAGAATATGTTGCTGCTGCATCTTGCTGCACTCAACTCCTTTGGATGATGCAGACCTTGCAGGATTTTCAAATCACTTGTACACCACCCATCTCCATCTTATGTGATAATACAAGTGCAATCAGCATTTCAAAGAACCCAGTCATGCATTCAAAAACCAAGCACATACCAATTAAGTATCACTTTCTCCTGGAACAAGTGCTTGAACAAAAGGTCAAGTTGGAGTATGTTCCTTCTAAGGAACAGGTTGCTGATATACTCACCAAACCATTACCTAGGGAGACCTTTGAATACCTCAGGCAAAAGTTGGGGGTTGTTGATGCATCATCTTGTTATTGAATCTCTTCTGATTGTTGGTTGTACGCAAGGTTCATCTGAAGTATATGCATACATGTGTTGGGTTGTGGATTGGTCAAAGATCGAATGGCACAGGTTCAGGGGGAGCATATCATGCATTGTTGGCATTATGGAGGAAGTACAGAATGAGATCATGGATGTTGGTCTGAATATTGTTGCAATACGTCTCTATCTCTTTCATGGTCATGGATTATGGTTCTTCTTTGCAGATCTGGTTTATAGTCAGGGGGAGCATGTTCTTAGGGGGAGCATAACCCTTTGCCCTTGATGTCAAAGGGGGAGAGTGATTGGTTTTTGTTGCCATCAAGTCCAAAGGGGGAGATTGTTGGCATTATGATACATATGTTGTACTTGATGGCAACCCACTCATCTCAGATAATAAATTATAGTGTAGAGAAAAGTTCACGCACTTATATGCAGAGAAAAGTTTATTTCATGTAGAGAAAAGTTCACGCACTTTTATGCAGAGAAAAGTTTATTTCATGTAGAGAAAAGTTCACGAAATTTTATGCAGAGAAAAGTTTATTTCATGTAGAGAAAAAGTTCACGCACTTTCATGCAAGGAAAAGCGCGTATATGTTGGAGAACTTACCTTTGGTCCATGGTAGTTAGTCCTTGGTATTTGAACCTATGAGGAAAAGCGCGTATATGTTGGAGAACTTACCTTTGGTCCATGGTAGTTAGTCCTTGGTATTTGAACCTATGAGGAAAAGCGCGTATATGTTGGAGAACTTACCTTTGGTCCATGGTAGTTAGTCCTTGGTATTTGAACCTATGAGGAAAAGCGCGTATATGTTAGAGAACTTACCTTTGGTCCATGGTATTAGTCCTTGGTATTTGAACCTATGGTTTTGGACCATGGTACTTCGTCAAAAGTGTTGACCTCACGTACTTTCATGGTTGGTTCATGGTATTAGTCCAACAGTTTTTTTTGATCCTATGGTTTTGGCCCGTGGTATTGTGAAAGGCCTAAGCCTATATAAAGCAAAGGAGATCACTTGGCTAATTCATTCTTGCAAATCGAATATCTTAAGATCTGAAATATTGGGTTATTGTTTTAAAGGTTTGATCTATGAAAGGGAAGTTGAAAGCGAATCTGTGAAGGCTGATCTCTCGAGCGCTGCAGCTGCGGAAGTACAAAGGCGCCACAGAAGGCGCAGTGCGGAGACGCCACAGAGGCGTCACAGAAGGCGTAGTGCGGAGACGCCACAGAGGCGTCACAGAAGGCGCAGTGCGGAGGCGCCACAGAAGGCACAGTGCGGAGGCACCACAGAAGGTGCAGTACAGAGGCGCCACGGAAGGCGTAGTGCAGAGACGCCACAGAGGCGTCACAGAAGACGCAGTGCGGAGACGCCACAGAGGCGTCACAGAAGGCGCAGTGCAGAGGCGCCACAGAAGGCGCAGTGCGGAGACGCCACAGAGGCACCACAGAAGGCGCAGTGCAGAGGCGCCACAGAAGGCGTAGTGCGGAGGCGCCACAGAAGGCGCAGTGCGGAGACGCCACAGAGGCGCCACAGAAGGCGCAGTGCGGAGGCGCCACAGAAGGCGCAGTGCAGAGGCGCCACAGAAGGTGCAGTGCGGAGGCGCCACAGAAGGTGCAGTGCGGAGGCGCCACAGAAGGCGCAGGTGCGGTGGTTGCGGCGCCACAGAAGGCGCAGTTTGAAAATTTATGAAAAGTGGTCCTTGAAAGAAAAGAAGTAGGGGGTTGTAGCTCCCTTCCAGGAGAGACTGGAAAACGAGAGAGAGTTGTAGCTCTCTGCAGGTTGTAGCCTGCGTACTGGTAAAGGAATGCACCAGTACAAAACCATTGTAAAAGGAGTTTCTAATTTGAAAGAAGATAGAGACATATTGCAGCAGGTGGTTTTCACCCACATTGGGTTTCCATCTTACATCTTGTGTTCTTTGGTGTGACTATCTGTTTTCTTTGTTCATGCTCATTATTTTATGGTACTGACATGCAAAAATAATTCAAAGAATAAATAAGGAAGATTTATTAAAAGAACTTGATAATACTGATTCACCCCCCCTCTCAGTATTATTTCCAACATGTTTTTTATTTCTTATGACATAATAGGTAATTCTTTCAAACGCTAGTAAACTATATGATATAGAATCACATTTCCCATTTTTGGTCATTGTTAGTCGCAGAATATATATATATATATATATATATATATATATATATATATATATATATATATATATATATATATATATATATATATATATATATATATATATATATATATATATACTCTAGTAGCATTGAATGCATTGTTAATTTGTCTTTGTGCATATCTTTCATATATTCATGGTTATGGTGTTTTTAATACCGTTGTGCCTTACACACATTGTTGGTTATTCTCGTGTAATCTCATTCTAGAATCTCTCAATGATCAGTGTGATATCACAAATACAATTGACTCATGTATAGACTATGCATGAACACAAAGTATATAGAACTGATGTAATTAATTTTATTGTCTCATAAATCATAAAGAGACAATTAAGATAAAATAATTCTAAAATCATATGTATAACAAAAATACTAGATTTTTTATTACAAAAAAAATAAGTTTCATAGGTATTTGTCGAAAAAACAAGAATGTGTGGTTTGTTTTAATGATCAAAATGCTTACACTTTTTCTTTGGTGCTTCTTGCTACATAGAAATATCAATCATTAGTTTTTCTAGTTTTCATTTTTCCCATTGACTGCATGCATTATTTTTTTGTCTACCAATTATGTCTGGTTTTTATTCTTGCATATGTGCACATTATCTTTGGGACTTTGTGTAGTTGCTATGATGTGGATATGTAAAAAGAAACTACAATGTTCATTTGTTGGAAATAGGCATTCTCAAACAATTGGAGCTATATCCATTTGCACCAAATCTTAAAAAACAAATATTGCATTATGCTAGGAAGCTAAATACTTTACATTTTATTTCATAGCATAATGTCTTTGTAATGCAGTGATAGCTTAGTAACTTAGACATGGTGAAATTGATAGATTTATAGTAATAAGGATTTGGATATGTTTATTATTTCAATAGGCTTATGAATATGTAATTGTTTTAAGTAGTTTTATGCTTGTTATCTTAAATTAGAGTTGTTTATTATAGAAATCTATATTGTAATTTGTTTTTGAAGCTAATAATTGGGTTCTCTTTGATTTATACATTTTGAAATGGATTTACACTAATTGTCAAATATTTTTTATGGAATTTTGGAAATTAAATATTGTGTTTTGAAATTTGTTAAAATGATAATAATGTTTTGGTTTCTATTATTTTAAATTGCATAGATGTTGTTTGTTCTAAATTATGTTTCAATTGCAAAAAAAAATAAAAATAAAAATAAAAAGTGCAATCTACAAGGTTTTTTATGCCAATTTCATTTACTCTTTTGTCACAATGATAGGTACTCATTTTCGGAGTATTGTGCAACAAAAAAAACAGGAAGAGAAGATAGTCACAAAGACAATATAGAATAGATAATATATGAGGTCTAAACATTTCCTAGTATCATATGTGTTGATTGGACATTCAATGAAATCCATGCTCTTAATGCTATAAATGATTGTCACATTTGGACAATTTGTCAGTTTGTCTCAATATAATTCATGGCAATGAAAAATACTTTTGCATTGAAAGGATCAAAATGGAAAGAAATTGATCACAAGTTATCTAGATTCTACATAGATTAGATCATTTCTTCGATTATCACGGTGACTGTTTATTTGACTCATTTGTTGTTGTTATTCACTTTCTCTATAGTTTAGTTGAAATACGACATGGGATTGTAAACCACTTTCGACATTTCTTGTCTCATGGACATGATGATGCTTTGCATTCATTGCATACATAATTGACTCTTGAATACCTTCAGGATCTTCATCATGTTAATGATCTTGAAATGTACTTGAAAGGATTGTCTACACCTTCTTCTATTTGTGCTTGAACTACAATTAGCTTATGGGGGGATGCATTTTGTATCAAATGGTTCTCCAATTGGTTGTTAGTTCCAGTCAATTTTTGGCTATTTACAAATGGCCAAGCATATCTATAGTTCAATTCAGATATTCATGGCTATCAATATAATATTTTGCTACATAATCAAAATCCTACATGTGGACATTTTGATCCATTGTTGCTACATAACACAATAGATAATGTAGCTTCAATAAATAGAACTATTGGCCCATGCATTTTCCCATACCAATTCTCACATGGAAAATTGACATATTGTCAATTGAGAAAATCTTATTTGAACAAGGTTTCATGATCTGTCAACAAAATTTCAATGACTGTCATGACTCTTTGTTTGAGTCTGTTTGCACACTTGCACCATGGTTTGATATGTCTAATATCAGAAAAAAAAAAAAAATAAAAAAAAAAAAAAAAAAAAAAAAAAATAAAAAAAAAAAAAAAAAAATTAGACAAACTTTTTACAATTATTTCATTTGAAATGATGATAGAACTATCAATTTCTTACAACAACACTTGAGTGCTAAAAACATTGAACAACTACAATGTATCAATGATTGACAAGCTTATACTATAAATTTATCAATGCCATATGCATATGGACATATAGAGGGAAAAGGTTTTGCAATACAATGGATATGTGAACTACTTGATGTTAACATATATATTTGGAATATAGAAACAAAAGATATTTCCTTGAGATTCTATTCATCAAAAACTTGCTCCAAAGTCATGTACCTTATGCATGTACCAGTATCTACAATGCATGCAATTCTGGAAATTCAGAATGTTGAGAATGTTAGTGACATTGACAATTCACCCCAAATGCTCCAAGGAATCTTGGAAAGAGATAATTGCAAGCCGAGTTCAAGTGTTCCTTGTAGATATCTTGTTAGCAAAGAATCTAGATTTACTAGATGTTCTACTCAATTAAAGCATTTGTCAATTGAAAATATAATATTAAAAAAATCTATATTGTTGTAATATCAGAGGATTCGACATCATCAAATGAGGACAATAATCATTTTTCAATGGAGACACAAAATAGCAAAGAAGTCTCTTCTTCTTTTTCCAATGCCTATAGTAAGCGGCACACTCACTAACATCAATCGAAATCTACGATATGAGCACGTGGTGCTATAGTACAAGAAGCAAAAAAGCAACAATTAAAGTCAAATAAAATAATTGAGGCATATTTGAAATCAATCCAAGACATTCCTACATGGGCATGTTGCATTTGTGATAGATTTTCCTTTGGAAAGGACATGAAATCTATTAACAAAGACATGTTATCTACTATTTGTTATCTAATGCCTGTTTCGGAGTTCAAACCCATTAAACTCAATCAAAAAATATTCAAATCTTGTAACAATGAAATACTCAATGAAAAAGTCCCTACATTTGCATCACTTCTTTATATTAAACAAAATGAAAAATTGATGTTCATTGCACAATTGACATATTTGGAAGACAGGTTAGTGGCACCAAAGATGGATTTTGCACAAATAAGACAACTTGGCTACAAAATATCATAAATTGGCTTAACATGAACAAATATAAATGTTCCTTCTAGTCTAGGAAGAATTCAGAGAGCATTTCCTAGAGATATTGATGACAATATGATAGTGGGAACTATGGCAAAAAGAAAATTGGAATAAAATAATACCTATTTGTTTGGAAATATTCGACCCAAGAAAGTGATGTGTGCATTACATGACTTGTGAAACACATGTCTATACAAGAGTGAACAAATAGTAATCAACTATGAATGGAAAAAAAAAATTGATCAAAGTAGGCAAGATCATCAGAATGATAGTCCAAAAATGAATGAACTAGACTCACCAAATGTAGATAATGATCTAGAGCAAGAAACTGAAAAACTTGTACATGATTATTCAAAGGCCCGCCTTATACATGATCTTGATACAAGAATAATATAGATTGCACCTTCTGAAGGATTTCGTCCCTTAGGCATTTTTTAAGAAAAAATCTCTAAAGAATTGAACTTTCTGACACTTTTCTTTGGATCAAGTCACCCTACTGATGTTATCAATCCCTTTTCGTAACAAAAAATTGCACAGTGGGAATTATTCCACAAGTCTGGTGACTTTTCAACACATATTACAAACATATTTTTTAAAGAAATTCGTATTTTGATAAACCAGGTTTCTAATTCAGCTTGGATTTCTATTCACAAAGGAGAGCTAAAAGGACAAAAACTAGTTGTTAAAGATGTTAAAAAGAAAAGCAATCTTAGAAATTATTGAAGTCACCAATTACATATCAATGTTAAAGAAGAATCCATGCATCACCTGAATATTTTGAACATTTATGAAAATATATATTTGCAATGATACGACAACTTGGTCCACCGAATTTCTTTGTGACATTCACTAGTGTTGAGCATCTTTGGGAACCATTGATAAATGCATTAAAAATACAAAGTACTGACTCCATAACAAATGAGGCAAAGAACTTAGATGATGAATGCATTGACATATTGATCAAACTTTAGTCAGTCATATGTAGTCGATATTATAGGCATAGAATCTTGTCACTACGTTCCTTGATAACAAAAAAATGAATTATTTGGTCAAGTGCAAGATTTTTTTTTATTACAGAATTCCAAAGTAGAGGAATAGAGCATGACCATGGATTGACTTGGATTCAAAATGCACAAATATATTAACAACCCCCTTATGTCGATTTCATAGGTTTATTAATTAGTATTTGACTTGTGATTCAATAATTTTGTCGAATCAAATGATTCAATTTCAGACTCATCATCACACAAAAACTTGCAAAAAACATAAAATTCTAGTTGTAAATTTGGTTTCCCTATCCCACCAATTGATGAAACTTGTATCTTACATCCTTTGTGCAATGAACAATGAAATGCAAAAAATGAAAAATAAACTTTCATTTCTTCTACATCGTGCTCTTACAATTTTTCATTACTCGACCAATTGTACTGCTTAAAAGAAATCCTTGCGATGTGTGGATAAATGCATTTGCAAAAAAAATCCCTTCGTTGTGGCAAATAAACATAGATTCTCATTTTATTTTAGATGCTTATGCTGCAACAACATATTGCAGCTCTTATATGACCAAAATGGGTCGCTCCATGACAACCGCATTCAAATAAATTCGAGAAAATTGCATATATTGTGCAGACAATAAAATAGAAATTATTTGTAATCTTAGAAACAAATTTATAAATATGAAACAAATGCCAAATCGACAAGCAGTCCACATTTCTCTATCATTGAATTTGTATTCAACTTCTACAAAACAATTTTCGTTAACACTATTGTTGGCTGCTCGAATTGTTTATTTATTAAACAGTCGAGTACCACATTGAATTGTCAACCCGGGAAAGTCCTTTTATTTCAAAGGTGACCTCGTACTGTATGCACTTAATTCTAAAAGTATTAAAAGTTGTAGTATGAATAAATCTACTTTTTATCAAACCCTTACTCTGTGTTACAGCAGTTATGATCTATTGCAGAAATGAAATGAAAACAATAAACTAAAGGTAACAAATCTGCTGAAAGAAATGATGGTTGTCCTGTAACAGAGGATCAGGACCCTATCCTCAGGGTAAGGATGTTCAGCACCTGCCCCTGTGATCAATCTGCCAATGCACACTGCAATTCCTAATCACCGGTGACACACTCTTTTACAGCGCCAATTGATTAAGGAAACAGAGTATCAGCAAAGGAAAATATCAGAAGCAATGCCACACAAAAGTCACACACACACTCAACAGAAAAGAAATGGGTGAATCTTGTGAAGAAGGTGGGCCCTGTCCCTCTCACAAGATTCCCCAGGACACAGATACTAAGTGAAAATGCTCAGAATAATGCTTTATTCATCTGCCAAAATGTCAGGTTACAGCAAAGGTTTAGACTTGCTCTGTAATACAATATCCCTGTTACTACCCCCCTCCCTAATGTAGATGTCTCCTCTTTATAGAGGAGACATCTATTACAATAGATTGTCGTTACCCGTTTAGTTGACCCTTTTGTACAAAAATAGGAAATCGGTTCTTGTTACAGCATGCTGTTACAACAGTATGTAATTTTATCATCTTTGTTAATCGGATCCTTTTGTTGTTGCAAAGCTGGTAGATTTCGACCGTCCCTTTGAGATCTCGTACAATCCTTGGCTGTTCCATCATTGTTGCTGATCCAGTAGATCTTAACTGTTCACGTGAAGTTCTCGTGCTGCTCCTGGTGTTCCAATATCTGCGACTGTGTTTTGTCAATTTTGGACAGTGGCTGATCATGCTATATCAGCATCTGCAACGTATTGTTCTGGCCGCTTCAGACGGTTACTGCTCCTGCTGGGCAATTGCTGTTCCAGATGTCTCGGCCTTTTGCAAAATGAGGATTTACCCGGTTTAGTCAGTTGTTGTTTCTGGTGTTCCAGCAACTGTGAATTATAATTCTGCAGGCTTTAAACAACTTAGTCAACTTCCAAGGATTAATTATAAAGATAACATGAATATGTGTTGAATAATTAAACTTATAGTAATGAGGAGAGTTACTTCATACCTTTGGAATAATTAGGTCAAAATATTATCAAGGCTTTCAACTTATGGGCTAAAGAGAGTAATATAGTAACAAAATACAAGGTCAAAAGTAGACAATATGGAGTCCTAACATCCCCCCCAGCTGAAATGGTTGCATGTCCTCATGCAACGTTTATTCTGAATCGGAGTCGGAATACTGGGATGAAGAGTGTAAGTTGCTGATACAGTAGCTAAAGAAGGTGTTGTCCATCTTACTTCTGAACCCACAGACATTCTGTATTTGCTGCCATACTGCCACCTCCTCCTTTTTGGTCAGTTTGTAATGAGCCTTATATTGCTGACGAGGTATCCATAAGAGCGGAAAATGAAAACAATACCCAATCCACTTTTCAGCACACTGTTCCATACATCTGACATAATGGGGTATTCGTGACATTTCTACCGGAAGATTGAGGGGATTGTAAGGATGATATTCCTGTCTCTCTTTCGGACAATGCTCCCAAAATAAATTGTTTGCTTTGATGGCCAGATCTCCCTTTGTTTTCACATAATGCTGGCAGTCCTGTAAGACTGTTGTTTGTAGTTGCCTCATATGATCAAGCATGTCGGGTTTAGTCAGATTCTGTTGATGTTGTGCAATAAAGAGGGCTGCATTCCGTGGTTCACTTCGAATCCAGAGGAGGCAATTCTGCTCATTATGTGTTGCAGACATAAAAGCATTTTTCCAGGTGAGTTGGTTGGCAAGGAAAGAGATGAAAGCCCTTATTTGGATATCACCAGCGATGGGGAGTATATTCATCACTCTATCTTCAGGCATAGCCTCATTGTGAAGATAGAGTTCACAGAGCAAATTTTGATCATTATTTGGTGCTTCTGTGAATGTTTCAATAAATTGATCAGGTCTAGCAACTTGATAAGGTCTTCCATCTTTGATTGCCTTTATTTGTAAGAACGCTAAGCATTCTCTTAAAAATGCTGCATAGTTGAAAGAGGGTTTTCTTGTAGCCAGTACCCTCTGGACCAAGTCAAAGATATTGGACAACCTTTCTTTTAATTTCCTGTTTTCTTTGCATTGAGCTCGGTGTAATATCCCTTCCCTTAATAATACATAATAAATAATAAGCCAGATTATCGTCTATCCCATTATTGGAAAAGAGGTCCGCTAATCTATTTGCATTCCTTTTGATAAGAACGAAAATAATTTCTCGCCCTTCTGCAATGATTGCTGCTAGTGTTAAACACTGTGGTCCAAGCGCCAACAACTTTGGCATTTGTAAGCTGGAGCGCCACCAAGTATGCAATTGGCTATTTGAGTGGGTGGAGATTATGTGATCGGGCTATGATGAGGAAATGGTACTATTGATCTTATTGTGTGTGCATATTTCTCGACATTGTTGTCGAAAGGAACAATGGAATTTGTAGGAACACGCATATCCATGGCCGCAAGCTTACAATCTTATGTCTTATGCAAGCAATTTTATGTCTTATCCAGGGAATCATTATGGATAAAATGTATTGTAAATTAAGGGTTTGATATGGTGTTGCCTTCGCAGGTGCGCTTGCAGGCGGACCATCTTATTAATAAAAGTATTTTATTTTGTGTTTTGGGGAGGGATAACCTTCCCAGTCATCTGATCCAGTTCTGGGTCAGGTGGCGGTGTCTCTTCTTATTATGGTGTGGAATATTTCTTTGATGGTTTGATTTCTTGAATTTCCTTAGAGTAATTATCTCAAGATGCACTTGCTTAAACAGATACAAATATATATATATATTCAATTTATCTTTAAAAATCAAGAATTTGCAGAATTAATATTGGTGATGAACAAATTTTCAAGTACCTTCCTAGCACAATAATGCCACCAATATTCTTAAGCTTTAGTCATTCAAAATTGGATTATACATTGAGACAATTCTCTAAGATTTATTTTGACATCATTAGTACCTTCTAATTCATGTTTCCATGGTTATACTACAAAAATTCGTAATTGTTGATAATATATGGTTTAATTATGGTTTAAGTATTGTGATTGTTGATAATTTATGATAAAAACATGTCTTATTAAACTCATAACTCTGATAATAAGGATAACTTATTAAACTTGTTAGACTTTGATAATAATTATTATTGAGTATATCGGTTCTTGTTTATGATGAATCTTGAGTTACAGTAGTGTTTTTATTTCTCTTACAAGGTCTTTATATCAACCTTCTTTTCTTTTACAGTTCATCAATTTTTTTAACTGATCTGGTTTGGTAGAAATAAGACCTGATATTAAATTAAGTGTAAGTTAAAGTTTGGTGCACTCATTAGTTCCTCATTGGTTTCTCATGCATCATTATATACAACTGATTATTTGGTATGGATACCCATCCTTTCCTTTGCAGTTCTCTGCTCTCATTATATGGGAAAACCACTATATCATTTTCTTGAGTTGTTTGTGCTTGCATAGCTCTCTCCATCCAACCATATAACAAAGATCTAAATGAGTCACATAATTAAAGATATAGTTTTATTATGACTCATTGATTCATTGGAAAAGTATATAATCTTGTAATATTGGATGGTGATAATCTACCCATAATTGACGATGTATAATTCTCTGAAAGATTGCACTATTGAAATGGTATTCTGGCATGTTTTTTTTTTTGTAACAAATCTTAATGCTGGTGTAACCACTCACCACTAGTTTATTTTACAACATAGTTTTTGAAGTCTTTGGATAATTGAAGTTAAAATTTGTCACCAATTAAAGTGTTCTAAAATAGTGAAATCTGTTCCAATTGACAATGGATAAACTCTAATATCTTATTACCTTTAGATGATCATTGTTCACTAGCATCTGTTCATTATTTCATTGTTCAATCTGATCTAAAAACACAGAGATAACATTCCTTGAATGTTGATCATACTATTCACTAATTATTTGCGTTGGATTGTTTTTCTCATTGTTTTGCTTGGCATTTCTCTGGTCTATTATTGCAAGAACACAACTCTCTCAATATGATCTTCTAATAAATTTAATTTTACGCTGCCATTACTATTCATATTACATGTATCTGCTCATTTACTACTATATTCTCAATGGCAAATCGTACAGACTTGGATTTCAGTTTAGATGTTGAGTATAATGTTACATGAGGTTTCGTGATTCAAGTTTAATTACATATAGTGGATAAAGATATCGAAAGAGAAATGGAAAGGGGAAACTTGCTAATGATAGTTCATGGGATTATGGCCAACTTGGGTCGTAGAGAAGAAGTATGACAACAGGGGTAAGAAATCAATAAGAAGAAACAACCAATTTTAGAACATAATGGAAGAGTTGGTATAATCATGACTTGGTACTCTAAAGGTATCACTATAAGGTCTATCTAAGGATGATGCACATAAAGAAGAAAATATTGGCAATCAACTAATGAACTTGAAAAATCAGGGTAATAATGAAGGTTATTTTAACGAGCCTGTAAGGTATGATAAATAGAATGATTGGAGAAGATAAGTTGTGTGCATAACAACATCTATAACAATGGGAGAGCCACATTGTAAAGTTTTTCATAGGTGACTAACTATATGAATGAATTATGGATAACAAGACGTATGATAAGGAGATTTTATTATGTTGATGTCTTAAAATAGGAAAATATAAGTGGATTACACTTGGTACCTATCTTAATGAATTTATTTATCAGGTCTTACCCAAGTTCGAAATAGTAACAACATTTCTAAGGTATATCAGTGCTATAGGAGAGGAGGAAAAACCACAATGATTGGAGGTGAGAAATTCAAGTCAATTTAATAAAATAGAATGAAGTGAAGAAACTTCCATTTTTGAAGCCAATAGACATGGAATAGTAGGAAATCAAGACAAGTACAAAAAGAAAAATATATCTATCAATATCGGATAAGAGAAAATGAAGGAATGTTGCTAGAAATTTTAGACGGATACCTTGAGAAGGAGTGTGTACATAGTGACAAAAGAAGTGAAAGTCAATTAATAGAGATTGTACTTGACTTATTGTTTCATGAGTAGGACTTTCCATAACGTTAAAAGAGGTTGTTTCCACATTTAAGTTTCTCATGGACAATGATGGTAGTAGTGTTTCCAACTGTTTCAAAATCTAAAATAATAATACTATTTAATAAGAAAGAGTCTTTTGACCAACTTGATGAAACTGAATTTATGAGAAAGCAATCATGTGGTATTGAGATATGAACTTGACGAGATCAGAAAATATTTTTGTGGATGAAGTGTTGATTGTTAAATAAGTCAACATGGATTAACAAATCCTTGCAAGTAAATTAACCATGATATAAAATTAAATCATGATGAAAAATGTTTGTATGAAATTGCATATAGCGGTATTGGAATCAGTAAGCCAAAGGGTAAATGGATGTAAAATCAAAGGATTTTTATTTTGAGATAGATGATTTAAATAATGATGCTCTCACTAGGAAGAATATATGACGAGAGATTAAGACTCAAGAGGCTCATGTGAAATTTAACGATGTACTTAGATGATTATACCATTGGTGTAAATAATCAACTACCTAGTAGAAAAAAGTTGAATTGATTATTGAAAAGTAATTGACAACTTGTTGAAAACATATTGATGATGTTTCATGCTATTATGGTAGGAAGATAATGATGTACATATGGTTCTTATAGTGATAAGGTATCCATACGATAGTAGCGATATGCAGAGGTATTATGATGTTATGTCAAGATATATTGACATATTCATTTACTAAGTGATGATAGGTATTTAATGTTCAATACTCATGATGGATATGATATGCATAACGTGGCATAGGTATTATGATGCTATAATATGAGGATTATTGACATGTGGTTCATTTATGAGAAGTCATGATATGTCTTTAATATAATTATGTTGATGGTATAATTGAAGCATGCGATAGTTCCATACAAATCTATGACATGCATGAGCATGCAATTCCTTATTAGTGATAATGCTGCGCTTAACAAAGATGAACGTTCTTATGATGACAGGCAAGAGTTTGCATGTGGACTATTTCCTATGATACTATGATGGTATGGTTAATGCATTGGATGCATGTTGAGATGTGATGATTCACAGGACTCCATAAATGGGCCGAGAGGGCCGGTTTATTTGATGATCTCGTGCGAGCCGATACGCACGAGGGAGAATAAGTAACACCATATGGGCTGGGGACAAAACTCAATCAACACTACATATGCCAGTGGTTCCTTTGTCTTGTGTATAGCTCTTGATGGATAGCTCTAGAAGAGCTATGGGACCATCTTGAGGAGGCCAAGTGCCTGATGTTCTAGGCTTGGTGCCTGTTATTGGATTAGGATGCCGAAGTCTGGAAGGGATGTAAAGGACTTCGATGCCTGGGGCTGTGCGCCTTAGTAGTTGTGGACGGAGTGGGCCAGCCTTGCCAGATGCCCGGGGTCATTGAGTACCGGACCGGATGCCTGCCTTGGGGCAGATGAGGTCTGAGTCAGGCGCGAGCCTTGGGGCCAGCCTTGGACTAGGATACAGACCGGGTCAGGTTTAGCCTGGTGCCGAAAGTGGGAAAAAGGACAGAGATTCCTTGAGATTTCCCGGGGAGTTGGGGACTTTCGATGCCTGCTGGTTATACTAGTTCAACAGAGGGTGTTGGAAACAGGAAGTAAATAAAATAATAAATAATAAATAATAAAAACAATACATAATACATAATTCAACATAACTTCGGGACGAAGTTCCTTAAAGGGGGAGAGTATGTAATATCCCTTCCCTTAATAATACATAATAAATAATAAAAATAATAATATAATAATAAATAATAAATAATAAATAATAAAAATAATAAATAATACAAATAAATAATAATAATATAAATAATAAATAATAAATCACTTAATAATAAATAATAATAATAATAAATCATAAATAATAAATGATATTTAAAAATATACAAGAAAATAAATAAAAATAATAAAAATAAAATAGTAATAACTATACTAAAACTCTAAATCAGAGTAAATAGAAATAAAACAAGAAAACTATCAAAAAGAAGGAAATAAAACAAGAAAGCTAAAAATCAAAAGAAAAGTAAAGAAATAAAACAAGAAAGCTAAAAATCAAAAGAAAGTGCATGTAGACACATGGAGTGTGTGCATGTGGTTCCCCTTCCAATGTTGTTCTATTTAATAGATGGTGAGGAAGATGAGAGGCATTCTGGCATTCCATATTTCCAAGATTCTATCTTTCATTCTCTTGGGAGAATGGTGTTTTAAGTCATAGGAGTCACTGGCAGTAGTACGTTGATTGAGGGCTCGAGGGTGGCCAGTTGTAGCAAATCATTGCACAATTGAGCCTACGGTTGGGTGGAGAGTCGTCCCCAAAACCTTGTTGCAGTAAGCCTACTTCTACGACAGGTAAGCACTATTCTTAGTTGAATTTAATGTTAATTAGAAAATTTAATTAGATATTTTTTTTTTTTTATTGTTACACTCGGAACTGTTCAAGTGCATCCCAGTTTTTGTATGCATAGCTGAACCAGGTTGACTTTTGCTGTTGGAATGCTTTCCCTTGTGAAAGCTCATATTCTGTTCTCCATGTATCCTTTAGTTCTTGAAAACTAAAGGTCTCAGTATGAGCATTGCTGACACTGGGAGATTCAGTCTGTGTAAAGGCATCAGTAAAGGATTTCTGTTCTGTAATGGTTCGGGTAGGCCGGGGTGGTTTTATATCCTTCTCTACAATTCTTGAGGGGCCTACTAGTTCTTGTGTAGCAGCAGGTTGTTCTGTTTCTTGTTTTGCCATTCTTAGAGGGCCTACTTGTTCTTTTGTAATAGCAGGTTTTTCTGTTTTGACTACAACAGGGGGAGTTTGTGAGCTGGTTCCAACCATCGGAACTTCGACTATCTTGTATCCCGCCTGAGTGTAAAGCTCACCACACTCACTGCACATGTATTCATTGTATTGGCTCTTTTCAGCTGCAAAGGCTACCCGTGCTAAGGTGTGCAGATTGAATTCATTTTGATAAGATTCCTTAACCATTATTATCTCCTACTGATAATCCTTAATTTGAGACTTTAAAAACTCAATTTCTTCCTGCAAGGAGGCTAAAGTGGGCAGAGCTTGTGTATCTGCAGATTCAAGTGGAGGCAGGGGTTGTTGTTCATCATCAATTTGGTCATTGGCATCCCCAACAGGTGGTTCTTGTGTATCACCTGTTGGTTCAGTGGCTGGTTCTTGTGTATCAGCCACATGCAGGTCATTATCTTCTTGTTCCCCAACAGGTGGTTCTTGTGTATCACCTGTTGGGTCAGTGGTTGGTTCTTGTGTAACAGCCACTTGCCCAATATCATCTTGGGTGTTTATTTTGGATTTTTCGGCAGCTGGTTCTAGTGTAACAGCTGCCTCTTTTGAAGAAAATAATGTCACAAAACTATCAATGCTCTGCATTTCAGCCGCAGAGGGTGAGGGAGATGAATGTTCAGGGCTTGTTAGGATGCGGGATTTTAGGATGATGGGTGGGGAACTAGGAGTAATGGTTTCAGTTGCTACAGATGATCCTGTCCGTCGTCTTGGTAAGGAGATAGGAAAATGAGTGATTTTTCTCTTGCCACTACTTTCTTTTAAAATAGGAGAACTATCGGCAACAGCAGCCTCTTTAAATGAAGCCCTGGTTCTTCTTCTTTTTGGTGGGGTTACAATTTCCTGCTGCTTTTTCCTTTTGCGAAAGATGATGGGTTTATTATCATCGGAATCATCAGTGGAAATATGGAGTACAGGGGTGGATGGTTGAGCTTCATTGGGGGATGGGGTCCTCTGCAGGGGTGTTTCTGCTGCTGATTGTTGATTTTCAGCCGCCTGTTGGGAAATTTCTTGGGATATTTGCTCTGATTGCTGGGGAATTTCCTGGGGTATTTGCTCTGGTTGTTGGGGAATTTCCTGGGGTATTTGTTCTGGTTGTTGGGGAATTTCCTGGGGTATTTTCTCTGGAGGATTAACGAGGGGGGGTGGGTGGTTTAGAGCAAAGCCTCTATTTATCAAAAGTTGGGCTAAGCGATGGTGTTTCAGGGAAAGAAGTTGATGCTTTGCATTTACAGTATAACGTGACATATTTTTTAGACAACCCAATAGATAATAAGGCATATTTATTAACTGACCATGCCTCAAATGATTTAACAAAACGAAGTCGTGTTGGTAAATTACCTGATAACGACCTTCGCATGTCAAATATTGCTTAACGAACTCCGCAACCTTTGGCCACGGTGGTGGCAGTGACCGAAGTGCGACCCCTCTGCCTTTGGCTTCAACATGTTCACCCGGTAGGAGAAAGTCTTGCGGCGCATTCAGAATAAGATGTTTTATACTAAACCAGCGCGTACCATTGGTTGGTAACCTGGAGACTTGGGATATAGCTTCTTCTATCACCGGAATTTTCACTCCCTGGACGATGGAAAATCCTTCTCTTAAGTTGCATGCGAACTCTAGAACTTGTTGTGAGTTAAAATCTGGCAGTCTTCTGAAATATTCTACCCATCCTGCTTGAAGAAAAATCTGATAGGCTTCCGGGTAGAGTTCCAGCAATACTGTTGAACTAGGTTCATACGTAATTATATTTCCTCCCATATTTTCTAGTTCAGACACAAACACAGTACAGGGCCGAGTAGCCGAGATCGAGACAGAGTAAACCATTGCAAATGAGGTTATGACATGGTACAGTACAGTCGAGGTGAGTTAGATAATACCGGGAGAATTAGGGGCGGCGGTGGTTGACGTGTTTTGCTATCATAAAAATATTTTGGTAATCCCCCCAAATCTACGGCCGAATGATCTGATTGGTAGTACAATGATTTCGGTAGTCGTATCAACATCTCCACATTAACTATAATTTAATACCCACACTTAAACATGCGTACCTTTATATTTACCTTTAGTTGTTTGCGTCATAAAGTCTTATCTTGTCTTTTGTTGGATCAATAATAATTAAAAAGGGTCTAAACTTATAAAAATACGGGCGGTCTTTATTATTGGCAGGAAGTGATAATAGGGAAATGTAATTATCGAGGTGCATGATTGGTTCCTTTGATGATGAATGATATGTTCCATTAGAATAATGGTTCATTTTTCGGGAGCACAAATAAGGAGGTTGATAAAAGAATGAAAAAGATTGGTGTTAAGCATCAGAATATAGTGTTTCGGCAACGGGAAATGATATTGCAACGGAAAGTGGTGTTGCAGCAACAGGAAGTGGTGTTGCAGCAACGGGAAAATAGTGTTGCAACGGGAAGTGGTGTTGGGAAAATGGCGTTGCAACGGGAAGTGGTGTTGCAGCAACGGGAAAATGGTGTTGCAGCAACAGGAAAATAGGAGAGAAACAATTTATGATTTGAAAGATGTTCCCAGGCTGCAAAGTGATTCTTTTGGAATTTTCGTTCTCAGCGATCCTCCGAAACTAAAATCTGCAAAATAATTAATTGTAACATGGCAACACTTGACAGGGATTATTAGTTTGAAAAAGAATCTAATCTAAAAATAAATACATAAACAGGAAATTAAGTGCATTGAGGAATAGCAGACTCCCCCAAAAAGGTATAGTGTATCTTTGTCATGAAAGTGGTTTTGAAATCCTCCTTAGAAATAGGCCATTGATACAAACGGAGTCGATACCCATTCACTAATAATGGTGTTCTGCTATCATCAATCGTTAGGAGTCTGACTGTTCCATTTGGAAAAACAGCATCTACTTCATAAGGTCCTAGCCACCTTGTTCTTAATTTCCCTTGAAAGTTTTCAAAACAGGAGTCGTACAGTAAGGTCCAGTTACCTTTTTGGAACTGCTTGTGCTTAATAATTTTGTCATGCCACCTAGTTCTTTGCTGTTGTATCATGGTTGTCAGATGGATGGCATCCAATCTTTTTTCATCCAATTCCTGAAGCTGCTGCAACCTGGCTGTTTGTGCATCTGTCAAATGAAGGTTAACAGCTAAAGCAATCCTTAAGGTTTTAATCTCAAATTCCACAGGAAAAACATCATTTTTACCATAGACCAATTCATAAGGTGAAAAACCGGTAGTATTTCTCCAAGTGGTTCTGTAAGCCCATAATGCCTCAGGCAACCTTTGAAACCAATCCATCCTATTCTCCTTGATTGTCTTTGTTAAAATGGCTTCTATGACTTGTTTGTACTTTCTACTTGCCCATTTGCTTGGGGGTGATAAGGTGTAGTCATCTTATGCTTAATGTGATATTTCTGAAGCATATCTTTGAAGCCATGAGAATTAAAAGGAGGTCCTCCATCTATGACTAGCTCTCTAGGCAAACCAAACCTAACAAATATTTCTTCAAATAAAAAATTTAGCACAGATTCTTCATTAGCTTTGATGAGTGCCTTACCTTCTACCCACTTAGTCATATAGTCTGTGCAAACCAGTATATAAACTCTTTGATTGGATGGAGGATTGATGGGACCTATAAAATCTAGTGCCCATCTTTCAAAAGGTTCAAGTATTACCTGGGGATTAAGAGGCATTTCATCCCTATGATTAGGCTGGCCCATTCTCTGATAGCTATCACAAGCCTTGACATATTTCCTTGCATCCTTAAAAAGTGAGGGCCAATAGTAACCCATTCTGAGAACTTTATGTGCTGTCCTTTTGTCTGCAAAATGCCCTGCATAAGGGCCATCGTGGCAAGCCTTTAGTATATCATAAACTTCATCTTCTCTGATGCATCTTCGAATTTCATGATCAAGTCCTGTATGAAAGAGACACCCACTTATCCAGTTGTACCTAGCACTTTGCTGAACGATCTTCCTTTTCTCTCTGTGCGATAGATGTGATGGTAGTTTCCCTGCAACTAAATAATTGGCAATGTCTGCATACCAAGGTGAGTGAGAAGATACTGCAAATAAGTATTCATCAAGAAAAGAATCATCTACTGGAATGTTTTCATCAGTCTTTAATCGGGAAAGAAAATCAGCAACTACATTTTCTTTACCTGGCCGATCTACAATTGTGATATCAAATTCTTGTAATAATAATAACCATCTGGTAACTCGAGCATTTGTAACTGATTTGTTCATTAAATATTTAATGGCCGAGTGATCAGTGTGCACAAAAGTGGTATAGCCAATAATGTAATGTCGAAACTTGTTAATAGCATAAATGACTGCTAAGAATTCTTTCTTGGTGACCGTATAATTAAGTTCAACAGGGGTCATATTTTTACTAATAAAATAGATTGCATAGGGAAGATTGTTCTCTTCTTGACCCAAGACAGCTCCTATTGCAGTGTCTGAAGCATCAGAGGATATATGAAAGGGGAGTGCCCAATCAGGTCCTCTTAAAATGGGAGCTGTAGACAATTGATGTTTGAGTTCATTAAATGCTTTTTGACAATCATCAGTCCACTTAAAATTCAGCATTTTTCATAAGTAACACAAACAAGGGAGAAGCTATTTTAGAAAAATCTTTGATAAATCTTCTATAATATCCAGCATGTCCTAAAAAACTTCTTACATGAATTTGTGTTTTTGGGATAGGCAAAGTCTGAATTACTTGTACCTTAGCTGGATCAACTTGAATTCCTAGGAATGAAATCAAGTGTCCTAAAACAATACCTTGATTCATCATCATATGGCATTTTTCAGTACTTAAGGCAAGATATGCTTCTATACACCTTTTAAGTACTTTTTCAAGATTTTGTAAGGCATCATCAAAAGTCACACCATAAGGAGTAAAGTCATCCATAAATATCTCTAAGGAATCATTAAGCATATCAGAAAAAATTCCTATCACTGCCCTTTGAAATGTTGCTGGGGCATTACATAGTCCAAATGGAAGAACTTTATAGGCAAAAGTTCCCCAGGGGCTAGTAAAAGTGGTCTTGTCTTGATCTTGGGGTGCAATCTTGATCTGATTATAACCACTAAACCCATCCAAAAAGGAAAAGAACCTCTTACCTGCCAAATTATCTAGCACCTGATCAATAAATGGTAAGGGAAAATGATCTTTCTGAGTAGCCTTATTCAGAGCTCTATAGTCCACACATACTCGCCATTTTCCATTTTTCTTAGGTACTATCACTAATGGTGAAACCCATTCGCTATCAGATATAGGATATATGAATCCTGCATTCAACAGTTTTTGAAGTTCCTCTTTCACGATTTCCCTTAGATTGGGATTCATTCGTCGTTGGGGCTGGAAGACTGGGTGGGACCCTTCTTTAATATAAATTCGGTGAGTACATAATTCAGAAGAAATTCCCTTCATATCTGTGTAATCCCATGCAAATGCTTGTTTATTTTCATGGAGTAACTTCATTAACTGTTGTGTTTCAGCATCTGTTAGGTTAGGGTTTATATTTAATGTTTTGCCAGGCTCGATTTCGACTGCTATACTTTTGGAGGGAGTGTCAGCTAATGTCTGAGACAGGTTTTCAGTTTTGAAATTCTGCTGTGATTCAGATTCCAAGATTGCAGTCAAGTGGTCATGTAATTCAGAGTTAACCGAAGAAGGTTCAGAAATAAAACTACTAATTAATTCATCTTCGGTCGAATTTTTAAAAGTTAGGGCTTGTCCGACAGTCAAAATGGGTTGAGTTTCATCATCCTCATAATCTAACCATACTGAATTGTTGATCATAGGTGTGGCATGAGGGTACAGAGTAAGCTGCTTGGTTTCATATCCATTAGAGATTGTCATTGATCCTGACCTACAACTGATGAAGGCATCTGCTGTAGCCAGCCAAGGCCTTCCTAAAATCAATGGATGACCCCCCAACTTATTTTTGGTCTGTAATACGACAAAATCAGCTGGGTAGTTCCAAGATTCTACTGAAATTATCAGGTCTTCAATGACTCCTTCTGGTTTAATTGTGGAGCGGTCAGCCAGCTCTAGAATGGTTGGGGTTTCCCTAATAAAAAATTTTAACTGCAATAACTGTGTTGTTTCAAGTGTCATGATGTTTATTGCAGCACCGAGATCTACCAGAACTCTAGAGACAAAGGTTTTACCAACCTGGACTGTAACTGTAGGGTGACCAGGGTCACCATATTTTACAGGGGGGTTTTTTTCTGACATGAGAGCAGCTAGATCACCCATCACATGAACTGTGAGGGGGTCTTTAGCTTTTCTTCCAGGTTTCTTAATACAAATATCTTTAACAGTTCTAGCATAAATCGGTACATCTCTTAATGCTTGTAAAAGTGGAATTTTAACATACAAATTCTGTAATTCTCCTAACAAATTAAAAGCAGGTGGCTCAAGAGTTTTGGTAAGAGCCAAACGTTCAGGGAATGGTGGCTCTTCTGCTTCAGCAATCTTTTTAGAAGATGTTTCAACTGTTTCGACCTTATTATTAGAGGATGATCCAATTGTTTCAGCATTAGATGATTTTTCTTTTCTAGTTTCTTCTTTATCTGAATCAGAAGAGATGTCATCAATAATGGGTTCAAGTATTCTTCCTGAGCGTAAATGAATGTCATTGCATTACAGAGGGGAAACTAGTTGGTTTTGAACATCAATTGCTTGCAGAGCTTTATTATTATTCGGGTTGGGATTAGGTTGTACAAGCAGGTGAGGTCTTATTTTCTGATTATTAGGTGGGGCATTTGATGGTAAGGAGAGAGTTTGCTGATATTGAGGTAGTTGGGTTGGAAATGGGATCTGCGGAGCTATCCAACTTGGGTTCCATTGATAGGGTTGCTGAAAAGCCCAGGGATTCCATATTGTGGGATCAACAAAAGGAGGATTCGGTTGCTGCATGGGTGGGAAATTCATCTGATTGAAGGGTGGGTACTGCATTTGATTGAAGGTTGGGTAATTTGCTTGAAAAGGAGGATGATTATTCCAACGATTAAATGGCATGTTAGAATTCATACCTTGTCCTCGTGGTTGTCATTGTCTTCTCTATGTGAGGAGGTACACTACTTCAGCTTCCTCTTTGGTTGGCTGCAGTGCTGCTTTTATTCTTGGCAGAGAAGGGCATTGTTGGGTCTCATGGTCCTTTTCACAGATAGTGAAAATTGGTACCTTGTCCAGGGGACATTCCCTTAGTGGGTGTTTCTCCCTGCATTTAGAGAAGAAAATAGCCAGAGCGGCTTCTGCTTCTACCTGCTTCTTTTTAACCTGCAAGGTATCAATTTGTGAAGCAAAAGAGCTTAACATTTCAGTTTTAAATTCTTCAAGTAAGTTACCTATTTCGGCCCGTGTTGCTCCTCCACTTGCTGATTTCTGGACTCTTGAAAACGTATTGTCCTTGTTCCTTGGTCTGCTTGCTGCTCCTCTTGAACATCTTTTACAGAGATCAATAATCTCATCATAGGATTCCTTAGATATGTCTCCTTTCCCAAGCATGTTTAACATATCTAAACAATCATCTTGTACCCCTCTTAGCAGTATTGATTTAAGAATATCCTTACTCATCTCAGGATGATCAGATCGCTGTAAGTTATATTGTAATCTTTCCACGAAGTCTTCTAGACTTTCATCCTCTTTCTGAGTCATCTTGAATAATTCCTCCTTTCTTTCTCTTGTTCGACAATAGTCTTGGTATTTAGCCAAAAATTTCTCCTTCATCTGATCCCATGTTGTAATCACATGAGCTCCCAGGCTCATGAACCATCTCAATGCATTCCCTTTTAATGTAGCTGGAAACAATTTTAATTTCTGAGCAGAATTAATATAGTCATAGCTTCTACACAGTATATCAAATTCAAAGAGAAATTCATCAGGATCTTCTGTGGATAACCCATGGAAGTTGGGTAATGCTGAAAGAGGGATATTCTTCATAGGAGTTGCACCTCTGGGGAGATCTCCAATGGGAAATTCCAAGGTGGAGAGAGAATTTTCTCCCCTTCCCTATATTCTTCGTCCTGCACCAAAAAGTACTTCATTGTTATCCTCCATTGGTTGTTTCCTTGATGCGCTTTCTCGGTCTTCGGAGTTTTCTGTTGGGATTTCAATGTCCTGCACTGGTTCCTCCACCTTAACTTCCTCTATGGATTGTTCTCTTGGTCGTTCGTCTTCTTCCTCTGGTTCCTCAGTGTATTCTAATGGTTCTAGAACCCTCTCTGGCCCCACTACTTCCTCTGTTTGAAAATCAGTCTGAGAAGAATGTTGGATCTATGGCCTCTGAGAGCTTAGCCTCTGGGATGTCTCAGCTTTTGAAATAATATCGTCAATAAAAGTTTTTCTTCCTCCTCCTTTGCTTTTGCCGCCTGAATGGTTAACCTTCTTGCGTCCTCTCATGCATCCTGTCTTTCTAAAAGAAAGAAAAATAAGTTAATACCTTTAAAATTTTCAGTCGCCTTCCCCGACAACGGCGCCAAAATGTTGGCTGCTCGAATTGTTTATTTATTAAACAGTCGAGTACCACATTGAATTGTCAACCTGGGAAAGTCCTTTTATTTCAAAGGTGACCTCGTACTGTATGCACTTAATTCTAAAAGTATTAAAATCTGTAGTATGAATAAATCTACTTTTTAGCAAACCCTTACTCTGTGTTACAGCAGTTATGATCTATTGCAGAAGTGAAATGAAAACAATAAACTAAAGGTAACAAATCTGCTGAAAGAAATGATGGCTGTCCTGTAACAGAGGATCGGGACCCTATCCTCAGGGTAAGGATGTTCAACACCTGCCCCTGTGATCAATCTGCCAATGCACACTACAATTCCTAATCACCGGTGACACACTCTTTTACAGCGTCAATTGATTAAGGAAACAGAGTATCAGCAAAGGAAAATATCAGAAGCTATGCCACACAAAAGTCACACACACACTCAACAGAAAATAAATGGGTGAATCTTGTGAAGAAGGTGGGCCCTGTCCCTCTCACAAGATTCCCTAGGACACAGATACTAAGTGAAAATGCTCAGAATAATGCTTTATTCATATGCCAAAATGTCAGGTTACAACAAAGGCTTAGACTTGCTTTGTAATACAATATCCCTGATACTCCCCCCTCCCTAATGTAGATGTCTCCTCTTTATAGAGGAGAAATTTATTACAATAGATTGTCGTTACCCGTTTAGTTGACCCTTTTGTACAAAAATAGGAAATCGGTTCTTGTTACAGCATGCGGTTACAACATTATGTAATTTTATCATCTTTGTTAATTGGATCCTTTTGCTGTTGCAAAGCTAGTAGATTTCGACTGTCCCTTTGAGATCTCGTACAATCCTTGGTTGTTCCATCATTGTTGCTGATCCAGTAGATCTTAACTGTTCACATGAAGTTCTCGTGCTGCTCCTGGTGTTCCAATATCTGTGACTGTGTTTTGTCAATTTTGGACAGTGGTTGATCATGCTATATCAGCATCTGCAACGTATTGTTCTGGCCGCTTCAGACGGTTACTGCTCCTGCTGGGCAATTGTTGTTCCAGATGTCTCGGCCTTTTTCAAAATGAGGATTTACCCGGTTTAGTCAGTTGCTATTTCTGGTGTTCCAGCAACTGTGAATTATAATTCTGCAGGCCTTAAACAACTAGTCAACTTCCAAGGATTAATTATAAAGATAACATGAATATGTGTTGAATAATTAAACTTATAGTAATGAGGAGAGTTACTTCATACCTTTGGAATAATTAGGTCAAAATATTATCAAGGCTTTCAACTTATGGGCTAAAGAGAGTAATATAGTAACAAAATACAAGGTCAAAAGTAGACAATATGGAGTCCTAACAACTGCTCCAACTGAAAAAATCATATGTTCTAAAAAGACCTATTTTGTAAAAAATACCCGATAATTCTGAAGATATTGTTTGCATGACAATTGTTGATGATATGATTCACATCCCATTTCCCTTGAGTAGGTTTTCTTGACAGAATATGCTTCTTCATATTCAATCACGAAAACAACATAAAAAAAAAGAGAGTCCATGTATCCTAAGATTCATTCGATATAGTGAAAACATGGACCCAAAAAACCATTATAGAGAAAAAATTATGCTTTACATCCCATAGAGGGAGTCTGAATACACATTAAATAAAAATGGAGAAACATGGGCTCAAGCATACTTTTCTCATAAACACATTATCAATGTCACAGAAAAACAATTTTCTCGTTTAGTCGCACCATGGGGTGATATTGAAACTACTTCCACTACAATTGCATCCCAAAGTGACGAGATATTTATGCTTCACTTGCCATTAGAAACTGAGAATAGGGCTTGTTCTAATGAAAAATATGACATTCAACAAGATTTGCAAGAGAAAATGCAATTAAAAAACACTCAAACTAAGTATACAAAAAACATTGAATTGATTAAGCATCCCTTTGTTTTGGACACATTGGCATACCATGAAATTATGAGACAATTAAATCAAGAGCAACAATCAATAATAAAATAAATAGTTCTATGGAAAAAGAATAATCCTAGTAAGCATTTCTATTTTTTTATCACTAGAGGTGCAGGTATAGGAAAACAATTCACTGCATAAGAACTTTACCATGCACTCATACAACTTTATAACAAAGATTTACGAAGTGACCCTTTGAAAAAAAAGGTCTAATACTTGCATTCATTGGCAAAGATGCATATGATGCACATGGTGTTATAGTCCATTCAGCTTTGTATTTTCCACTTTCACCATGTCACATGGTGCTATTGGCTTCTAACACACTTGATGTATTGAGAAAATAATACAAACAACTTATATTTTTGTTGATAGATGAGGCTTCATTAATTGGATCTCGAATTCTTTATAGCATTGACAAGAAATTCTGCGAAATTATGCATACTCTAGCATTACCATTTGGGAACTTTGACATAATATTCTGTGGTGACCTATGCCAAGCACATCCTGTACGTGATTCTTAGATATTTGAACAACCACATCTTAAAGGAACTAGTTCTCCTTACAATTTTTGGAAAGAAAATGTGAAAACTTATGAACTAAAACAGGTAATGTGATAGGACAATAAACAACTTGTATCCATATTAAACAAAATCAAGACGTGTTCACATACTAATGATGATCTTGCATTCTTGAACAAACATTGTTATAGAGAAGCACCAAATGATCCAACTTTTCCATATATGTTTTATTTAAAAAAGAATGTACATGGACATAATGAAATAATGTTGTCTCTCATTGACAAAGAAGCAACTATATTAAATGCATATGAAAGAACAATTGACTCAACAAATATAAGTCACAATAAACAAATCAAATTGTAGTTGCCATCTTCTATTGTGTTGAAAGAAAATATGCTTGTTGAACGAATTGGCAGAAATTACAATATTTAGGATGGCTTGGTGAATGGTACTGAAGGAAGTTTTAGAGCATCAACAACATTTAAAAATGGTTCAATTTGGATCGAAATTGTTAATGCAGTTGTTGGTGCTATTCAATGAAAAAAAATGGTGCATTCGTACAAAGATGGAATAATGTCTACATGGACACCTTCTACTACAGTTTGTAGGAATAATGAATCAAACAACATAATTAATTATACAAGAGAACAATTTCCTGTTCAATTGGCATGTGCATGAACTATACATCGATCACAAGAATTAACAAAGGATAAATCGGCTTTTGACCAAAACAGGGTTAAGCAACATGGACTTGTTTATGTTGCAGTTTCTCATGTCAAAGATATTAAGTCCTTATATTTATTAAACAAATTGGAGCATTGTAACTTTTCTCTCAATGAAAAAGTTGTTATTGAGCTAAATAGTCTTAGACCAAATACCTCCTATGAGCTTGAATATAGCATATATCAAAATAATACAATTGATGATTTGACAATATGTTCATTGAACACTCGTAGTTTGTCCTTTCATTTCAAAGATATTGTTGTTGACTATGATCTAATGAGTTCTGATATTATTTGTTTCCAAGAAAGAAAAGAAAAATCGCCTTCCATTCCCTTTGCATCTCTTAACCCTATTTATTCAGTCCAATGAGATCTGTCTTACACAATTACTGATCTATCCTGATGATGAGCCACAGTAGATGGCTCCAAAACATTGATTCAAACAATTATGGATGCGAGAACTCTAGAAGAAAACTACACACAAAGCACTAATCGCAAAAGCCTCAAAACAATAAATCCATTATTGTTTAGCAAATATGACTACATACATTTATACCATTTACATGGAATTTTCACATACTATAGAAAAAATATTGTGGTTGAGAATCATTTCAGTTATACAAATGACCAAATTGAATCAACAATTGCAACATTCCATGTTGAAAAAAAAACCATTATAATTTCAAATGTATATATTGCACCAAATGAAAACATTGAAGAAATAATTAATTTCATCAAATTCATTTTAGTGCACGCATGTAACAGTTACTGAATTGCACTTGTTGGTGATTTCAATTTGGACATGTTTCAAACTAGCCTTAAAAAAAAAAAAAAAAAAAATCTTTCATTTATGCAAAAAAATGTCTTCAATTTTCATACAAAAAAACCAATAACTGACTATAACTCAATGCTAGATCACTTTTGGACAAATATTTCAGCTAGTACTGTATATTTCCATGTCTTTGATGCTTATTGGACAAATCAACATACAATTTGTATTGCCATATCTTTGTTATCACCTTGAGTCATTTTTCCAATATTCTACAATTTCATTGTTGGCTTGTCACAATATTTGTCACATTTGAAAATGTGCACCTTTGACATATGCCTTGATTTGCAAATATTTGAAAACAAAGAAATTATGCACCAATAAAAAAACAACAAAAACATGCAAATATAAAATTTTGGTAAGCCTTTGAACCATGAACATAAATTTGTTGTATTTGTATTGTGTAAAGTTATAAATTTTTATGCGATCCTTGGGATGCAATTTACGCATTTTCGTTCTAACATTGTTACATTTTTCTCTATATGCTGAATAATATTATTTTCTTTAGCTTGTAGTTCATATTTTATTATTTCTTGTACACCTGCTTTTGATTAAAAAAGGAAAAAATGAGGTGCCCATCGTAATTCTTAATGACACATTTCCAAAAGTGAACTATATGTATATTTCTCAATCAAACCTATAAAACATTTTCTCTATTGTGACTTATGCACGTTTACTACATAGCCGCCAACAATGGCTAATAATGCCATAAAAACAGAATTCATGTATATATAATTTATCATTGTAAAGTATACATTGTTTTAAATGTTATTTATACAATTGTCTCTTATTTGATAGCATGCATTTTCATTTTCTGGAAAATATTGGTCCAACCATTTAGAACAGTATCATGGAAACATCTAGCTCTAGAAAACATATATTTAAAGAACAAATGGTGGAAAATGAGAATCCAAAAAGGTTAGGTTTGTACTGCATTGAATGTTTGTATAGTCAAATGACATGTTTGCATTAAATCAATGTCAGTGTTTTTTGAAGCATGTTGTTTTGTTTTGAATTTGCATATAAGTAGAGAAAAAAAAATGGAACCAACATCCTCATCAACATTGAGGTATGCTCATGAGCATTTGCAAAAACTTTTGAAGGTGATATAATGGTTATTTATGGGCTAAGACAAACTAAAAGTTATAACTATCCTGCAAAGACGCGATTTCTCCACGCTGATTTGGTTGATAGCCACAACTAACTAAATATCGCAGTGAACATGGCCAACAATCTTATAGAGTGTTTCGAAAACATGTTTACTGTTGGAAATAGTGTTTGAAATACAAATTTTACGATAACAAACAAAGGTATTTATGAACGAGGAGACGTAAAATGTTGCATAGTGTTACAAGACAAAACCATAGTTGAATCAATTATATATATATATATATATATATATATATATATATATATATATATATATATATATATATATATGCAAGAGGTATGTGTTTTTTAGGCACTTATTACCTATTATTTAATATTGTTGGAAAGTTTTATGAAATACTCTTTGAGTACACTTATCTGCGATTTGACGTACTCAGTATAGTAGTATTATGCATCCACATAATCATGATGCAATTAATAATGGACTCATTTCTGGAACTGAAACTAATCGACATGTATTGCACATTTTAATATTTTAATGTTAATATTATAATTAATTTCACAATGCGTAATTTTCCCTATAGCTTTTTTCATTTCAATATTAGTATTTGTTTTATCATGTGGTTTTGCAAATAATTCATTTTGTTGCCTTTCTTATGCGTTTCGTATTATATTGTTCTTTTTCTTGCAGGATGGTACAAGTTGTTCCACTAGCTCACTGAATCCAGAAACTAGAAAAACAACAATAATGTGAACCTGATTTCTAGGTAAATGGGAAGTCATAAATAACATGCTTTACTCTTGTCCTTTTTGAACTTTTTTCTTTACATTGATACTAAGGTCTTTCTTTCACAAGACAAATTATGATATATTTATTTTTGCACTAGGCCTCTACAAGGTCTCCCTATGTGCTTCAGCTCGATATTGATATCTAGTGAAATCTAACTATTCTTATTGTAATAAAACAAAAACAAAAAGAAAGCATGCTTGCATGTATAGAGGAAAAACTTACCTTTGTCCATATTAACCAATCAATACATGGTTATGTTTGATCTGTGCTTATGTTGTCTTTGTTGCCAAACTTGTAGGATATTTCATGGTTCTCAAACCCTAGAACCACCATGTGTTCTGGATACTCTTCTATTGTCCTTGCTGTTAGCATAATAAAATTTGTAGCTTTGCCTTGTTTTTCATATCTCTTTTTGTATTTTCTCATCGAATTTAACTAGAGGTATAGAAATGGTATTTCATAAAAGAGCTAAAAAATATATATATATATTAGAATTAAGTCAATATAAGGATCCTTGGACATACAAAGTATCTCTATGAAACCCTAATCAAAGTGCTAATTAATAGATTTTTGTTAACAAAGGACACAACATATATCTTCCAATCATTGAGCAATATTCCATTTCCTGTTCCTTTTCTAGGATTTTGATTCAAATAAAGACAACTTTTATTAGTGATATTAGCTTTCATGTCCCTCATCAATGTTCATAGATTTTTTCTTGTTGATTTTGCAGTTATGCATTATGCAAGATAATCGGAAATTTGTGCCACCGGAGAGGAAACTAGCAAGAAACATGATAGCTATGATACCTATGGTGTTCTTAGATATACTTTCCTTTGTTTAGACATTCAAAATCTAAAAAATTCGTTACTCATTTGTCCATTTTATTTTGATATTGTTCTTACATTGTTTTTACCGCAATATCGCTACACATGATACAAGTGTCTTCAAAGAATTTTGTCGCAAAAATATTTTTGAATTCTTTGGAAAAAAATAAAAACAACCTTGTATTTTAGTTGAAGGAATAGTTCTATGTATAACAAGTATATAAAATGCTTTTGGCTTCTTGAACAGTTTGCTTTGTGGTTACCAAACACGGTCTACATTAGTAACATTAACTATGACACATGTAAACAATTATTTAGAAATTACTGAATCTAGCCTTGATCATTAGTTTCAAGTAACTAGAATCCAAAAAATTATTTATGCATTTATTAGTCGAGTCTTTATTGCTAATATTAATTAAATAACACATAAGAACTAAAGGTGGAATTGCATATGTCAGTTATTTTTCATTTTCAATTGTAGTTAACACATGTGGATAAATTAATTGAACACAAGAAGAATAAAAACCTTGTGTATTACTGCTAATGTTATTTGTGTTTCGAAATCAAAAAACAATACTCACTCATTCCATGATACATGTTCTATAATTTTTTTGATAGGAAAGATATAATTTAAAAATTCAAGAAATCATTTTCATTCTTGTTATCAGGTTTACGAGAAACCTTTTTTATTTTTTGCATCACAAAAAAAAAAAAAAAAAAAAAAAAAAAAATTGAAAAGAAAAAAGCATTAAACAATTTTTTTTTTGAAGACTTAAGTCGCGAAATCGATCGAGAAACATTTTGTAAAAAAAATTAACCTCTGGACTACATGACTTTCCAACCACACAACTAGAAAGTTGGGATGACTAGGAATTTTATTATAAATAATCTGAGTGACCTCTGGACCCCAACATTTCCTGATCTCCAAACTATCCAACCTAATGAAACCACTCGATTATGCTATAGTCGTGGTAGGGATACAATAGGTGAATCATAAAACAAAACAAAACAAAAACGCTCGACTGTCTAACCTCTTGACTATACGAATGGAGCGATAAAGACAAACGTTGACTATAGTATAGTAGGAATCCAGATATAACCAATTGATCATAAAATAAGAAAACACTGACTCGCCAACGTCCCGACCTCCAGTCCACCTGATCATGTGAATGAAATAACAATTTTGTTGATTTGTGTGTAATGGATTTTTAATAAATATTTTGAAATTTCTTGTTTCACGTTCAATTGATTATTTGTTAGATCAATTATATTTTTTTTTAATGCTCTCTCAATTCCTGGAAACAAAAATAGTTGGCCTGCTTACAGGGAATTTTTTCACATGTTCATTTTCGTTTCTCGTGTTTTTCTAGACAAGATTTTAATATTTTAGGGTATTACGCCTGCGTGCTCTCTTCTGAAATATTGTTAAGAGAAAATTTGAATTAAGTAAAGCGAGTACCAGTTCCAAAAAGCTCTTTGTAAGCATAAACTCATTTGTTTTAAGGATTCCTCAGTGAAATTTCAAATTTTAAATTCACAAAACTTATGTATGTTGTATTGGCATTTACAGGTCATAAAATGCCAAAAAAATGAAATTCTCTAGCAGCAAATTTAATATTTTGAGATATTTTTCCTGGATGTTGTTCTATTAGCTCTTATTCAAAGAATTATTGAATTGAGGCAACATAGTACCAATTTCAATTTTTTTTGCGCGAGTATAATGATAATTTTTTTACAAATTGTTGAATTCAATTCCAAATTTTGAATAGTCAAAAATTATATATGCTTTCTTAATGTTTAAAACTATTAAAATGCCAAAACAAACAAAATCTCTAATTGAAAATTTAAGGTTTTAGGGTGTTCTGGTTGCATGCTCATTTGTTAAGTCTTATTGCAAGAATCACTGAATTAAGGAAACATAGAACCAATTTCAAATTTTTTTGTGTAAGCATAATGTTATTTCTTTCACAAATTCTTGAATTCAAATTAAAATTTGAAATAAGAAAAAGTTATATATCCTTTTTTACTATTTACCAGTTATATAATGGGAAAAAAAGGAAAATTTGCAGCGACAAAGCAACAAATAGAGAAAATTAAAGAAAAGATTAAGAGCATGTATGTTGGACCAGCACAACAAGTGCAATTCGGCACATTACTCGTGTCATATTCAACCTATAAGATGTAAAAAGAAGGTATGATGACCTTGCAGGAGATATTTGAATTCTTTGAGCAAAGAGAATGGTTAAAAAGCCAAAGAGCTACTGAAACAAAGAATAAATGAGTTGAAAAAATCAGAGCAAAAAAGTTACATAAAGTATAAACTAGGGCCAAAATGTTTCCCTATTGTGACATGATTTCATGGATTCTCTCTCGTTCTAATACTAAAACCCAAACAATATATGACAATCAATAAATTGTGATAGCGTCCTAGAAATCTGAAGCGTTGTAGGACATATATAAGCTTGGTCCTCCACAAATCCCACTCAATTTTGAGTTCCTTTAGAAGTTTCGAAGTACTCGCTTGAAGGAATGTCAAGAGAATTATGATATAGTAATTAGAGGATGGTTGAGAAAGGAAGCAAAAGGTTTCAATCTCAAAGGAAAAAAGGACTATCCAATAGTTAATTTTAAGAAGCCTGTTAGATTTCTTATTAAAATGTTAAGAAAATTATATGGGGAACAACATCCTAGGCGTTGTAAAATTAAATGGATCCCAATAATACTTAGCATTTTGAATGAGGGGAAATTCCTAAACTGGGCTAACCTGTTGTCACACAGTATCATAGATACAGTGAAGTTGTCAGTGTCATCTCTCCTTGTGTTCAATTATATTTTTTATATGTCCGCCTATTTGTTAGATGTTATTATTGCCTCGGTCCCTTTTTCGGTCATGAAATAGACTTACCCATCTGACCATCAAATACTGATTCAAAATTATGCTCCTATTCTATGGGAATCTAATTTTAAATACCATTTTGATGATATTTTCCACTATGTTTTGATTCCTTTGCATCAAGTTATGTCTCACACAATACCTCCCATAATAAATGATAATCTGAAAGAATACCTTGAATCAATAGGTCATTGGTTTGTTGAAGAAATATTTTCCTACATCAAAGTTTTTGGTAATGAAGTTGGTCCCCATTTTTTGCCCTGTTATATTCTGGAAATGGTTGCTTTCAGAGAAGTGGCTAATCAAGTTGTTTTGTATGGACAAGCCAATTAGTTGAGTAAGATGCAAAAGAAACTCTGGCCTAATTTCCCAATAAAATTTGGTGACATTAATATCGGATAAAAAGGGCACCAAATCATAGAAGCCTAAGAGATTGGGGAAATTTGGTTATTTACTCTGCCCCATTACAACTATGATCCTCAAGGCTTCATTGGAAATCATTATATAAAGGTTAGTTATATTAAAAAAATTATTCATCTGTAACCACCTTTCGATGAGTTTTTATATGCATTGATGATTTTCAGTAAGTTGTCTAAAGAAACAAAGTCCTACATAGTGAATCAAGACGATAATTGCAAAAATTTAGAGAGGAAATGTATTAAATTTTCTAAAGGAAAAGGCTCTACACCCCAACATTTCATTCCAAGAGTTAAATTCTACTAATTTTTTGCAATTTAATTTCAATGAAATCACTTCAGAGGCTTCTATTATTTCTCAGAAGGGAAAATAAATGGAAATTGAAAAATTAGAAGGTTTTGTTATCACAGGTGAAGAAGTTGAATCCACATCAATACAAAATCGAAAAGAGGAACAAGAACCTATAGGAAGAGAAAAGACTCCAAAATAAGAAACAACTGACAGGTGATTATTGCCATTAATTCTCTTGAGAAAACAAAGTAAGAGAAACCAGAAAGTGCATAAGCCAAAGAAATGGATGTACCTAAGGAGAAAGAAAAGAAGGTATCTAATGAAACCATTACTAAGGAAAATAAGCAAAAAATGGAATCATATAACAAATTAGATACTATATCTACTGTATCTTCTCAAACATCAGTAACATCGATTTCTACTAAGATTCCTTGGGAATAATTCTTTTTTCAACAATTTTTTGAATTAAATCCAATTGCAGATACTATTCCATCTTTGACAGATTATTATTTTAATAGTCAAACGAAATAAATTGTTCGAAGAACAAAGAAACGAAAACATGATACTCTAGAAATTGTATCTGAATTCAGCTTGCATGCTCAGGCTGACGTAAAAGAAAACGATCAAGAATATTCCCAAGATTTAGGAGCTTTTGTCAATTACAATCAATATCATTTGAGTGAGATCGCAACTTCATATGGCAACAATTAAAAAATAAATAAATTTTTGGAGGAAAAGTTGAAGAAAAATGAATTGTTCAGTGAAGAAAACTGGCGGTGACATTCTACACATTTAATTCAAGGATTTATTGTAGGAAAAGAAAACCTGCAAAAAGATTTTCAGGAAAAATTGGAACAAGTGAATTCAAAACATGGATAAGAGATTTAGGAATTGAGAATATTACATGAATATCAAACCGGTATATGGAAGAAAGAAGTAGAAAACAATTTTTCCATTATTGTCACAGTTTTGCAATAGGAAATCGAATCTCTTAAATATCAAGTGAATGAAAATCAAGAGGCAACATGGAGTCTCGAAATTTCCAAAGATCAAGATTTACAAATTTGCCTAATTTTAAGGAAGAACCAATCAAAGTTCTATACAAAAATGTATAAAATGTTAATGGTTTATCAAGAAGTTAAAGATTTAAGTGAAAGAATTAATTCATTGGTAGAAGAAAACAAATCAACTAAAAGCAAGTTTCTCTCTATACTTGAATGGGAAAACAAATTTCAATCTACTGGAATTTCAAGAGTTTCTAAGAGATACAAAAGATTGATGCTTGCTTCACTAAGTTGCAGGGGGGGAGAGAGAAAAAAAATCAAAGCATGCATACAAATGGAATTTGAACAATGTTTATCAATTTGGGAAAAAGGAACATACTTTATAGAAGAATTTGATCTATCAGGAAGCAACTCATTAAAGGAAGCAATTCCAAGAGAATTAAAATAGGCAATAGAAGATCTTGTTGCCAAGGACCGGGTAGAAATAAAAAACATTAGAATTTGGACACAACAAAATTTCCAAAAATTTATGCAACTGCCTTTTGAGCAAATCAATCTTATTGCCAAGTTTGAGGTCAAATATCAGAGGAAGAAGAAAGAGACAAAAAGATTAATTGTCATATGTCAGATCAACATTGATCACTTTCCTCTCATTTGTTTCTCTGCACTATACGACTTATATTCACAATGGGAAGCTTATATAGAACTACATGCACCTGACCTGCTACTTGGTATCAATTACACAAACTCTAAAGATGAGGAGTAGATCCCTACTTGTCTGCCAAATTTCAATTTAACATACAACATTTTAGAATTCAGTGTTTAGTTTCAGAAAAGGTGTTGGTTTTGACACTCCAAGACCTATTTTATTTTGTTATATTTTAGTATTTATAGACCTTTATGCATTCATGCAAAGGGTCTAGAATCTGTCAACACTGGAGACTTGAATGTTTTTAATCAATTTTGAAATGCCATTTTTTTTCAATACCATTTTCAGTGCTCATGTGTAATGAATTATGGCATTTATGTCAGTACATGATTTTAATTACTTAATAAATGCCCCTGATTTTACTCTATGACTTGTGTTGTTTGATTCTGAGAGAGCGTTTGATAATTGTATTTAAGATTCCTTGTGAAAATTTTGCAATTTACATTTTTTATAATAAAAAATTAAAGAATTGTAGATTCACTTATTCCTAGTTGATCATTGTAATACAATAGTCAAATGTAGGAAAATTTTATGACATAGAAATTGTTATTGATTAACTTTAAATCATGCATGTGTAAATATTCTAGAAAATACTAAAACAAAACTGGGTGGATAGTATTAAAATCTGAAAATATTTTTGAAGTTTTTATTTAAATGTTCAGCCAAACATTACCTATTCAATCTTTTGAATTCGACTCCAATTAGGAATTTGAATTTCATGATATTATGCATAGGGTTATGCTCATTTAAACCCTTTAATTGTTGGTATCTAAATTTATTAAATCATTGGTTAAATGAGCATTTGTAATTGATATTAGTACATGCATAATGTACAAGACTTTGGAACAATATGTAAAAGTGTCCAAGTGAGAATTGGTATGCACATTTGCATGGGCTAGTTTCTTCAATTATTGAAGCTAGAATATCTATTGTGCTATGTAACAGAAGTGGGCCAAATTTTCCAGATACAGAATTTTGATTATCTTGCAAAATATTATATTCATGGCCATCAATGGCTCGATTGAACTGTAGATCTTAGTTTAATTTTAGTTTTAGATAAACAATATGACCTTTGTTATAGGTGCTATAAAGGCATATGAAAAAAATAATAAATAAAACAAAAAACAAAAACAAAAAAATATTGGAACTTTGATCAAGCACATATTGACTTCTTCCAAGAGGATTTTTTGCCACCTGTCAACAATTGCTTATTTAAATTGAATGCAAGGAAATAAATTGTTGCAGTCATAATTGTGCCTTGATCCCTGTTCACATTCATAATACATATAATATAACAGACTCATCTATTTCTTGTTAAAATGTTTATCATTGTATATGGCACATTAAACTTGCTATTCTTTTGAGCATTGTTGTACATGTTTGCTCAACAAAGATACATTGTACTAGTTCTCGTTGCATTGTTGTCTCTTGTTATGTATGTTTGTCATTATGTCCATGAAAACTGATATGCCTATAAGATGAAGCAGAATGTGATAACGAATTCTATGTGTAACATCCTTGGTGAAAATTCCATGTAAAAATATATATAAATACCATGGATGGTGGGACACGTATTCCAAGATGAATGGTGGGCAAGACATCCTAGTGTGTGTTCATTTGGTTGTTTATGGCTAAGGAAAATGACAAAGGCATTAAAGAGGCATAAAGGCATTCTTGGCACATTTATTTATGAAAATAATGGAAATTAGGATAAAAGGAAGGTGAAAGGTCATAGGTTGCATGTGAGGAGGAAATTGAAGGAAAATAATGGAAAATGAAGAAAATAGAGGCCTCATTAATAAAAAGACTTCTAAGGATCAGTTGACAGGCTTCTTACTTTCAGTGTGAACCTCTTGTTAGTTGAGTTTTGGAGCTCTCTCATTATTAACTCTCTCTCTCTCATACTCTTGGACACGTCGAGTTTTCTGGGAGCACTTTGGCAATGGAGCAAGAAAGGTAAAGAAGGAAAGGAGAAGCAAAGATCAAGCAGGGAAAGGCAGGAACAAGCAGCTACAATAGGCTTCATTGCAGGTATCAACTTGCATGTGTATTTTTCTTGCTAGATTTGGCATGCATGGGATTGCATGTGTTTTTTTTCTACCATGTGTTGGGAATGGGATCCCCCAAAGGATGATTTTGGGGCTAAAAGCCCATATTTTGGTCAAATTTTGTAAGAAACTTGTAAAGACTCTGCATTTTGTGGTCGTGGAGCACGTAGGTGTTATAAGTCATAAAGGGTTGTCCTCCCTTAGTTTTGTAAAGTAAAGTCAGCTGTAAGAGATCTACCCATGGTCCGCGGACCATGGGATTGTATAAAAAGAGCTAAGCTCTAAGTAGTTTGAGGAAAGAAAAAAGATAAGAGAGTGATAGCTCTGAAATAGGAAGTGTAAGTTTTGGGTCATAGTTTAGGTAGAGGCTCTGCAGCTGAGTGCACAGAGGCCTAGAGTAGAAGTCCGCAATTGAGTGCACGAACCCCTACAGTTGTGTGTGCAGGGCGAATAGAGTTTGTAATCGCTTGGAAGATATCAATAAAGAGAAGTATTCTGCAATTTCTATTTCTTTGTTCCAATTAATGCATCTTATCATTCTATGTATGAATTTCCTTTATAATTCTTATGTGATGCACACATGTGTATAATTATGTTGGATAATTGAATGCATATAAGAATATTTTCTTACAAAGTGCTAACTGTGAATATCTAATAATATAAGTAAGACACTTATACTAGTTTAGGAATATGTACTATACGTTGCCCTAGCAACGTGAAAGGGTCTAGATCGAGGGTTAGGGCTGCATGAAGGACAGTCGAACCCTTTCACGGAGGTATTAAAGGATGGAATAGAGGGCTTGACTGGAAAGCCCTAAAGCGAAGCAACTTGCACGAGGGAAGGAATAAAGGGAATTAAACGACATCATGACCATCTCAGGGTGCGGAAACTTGGTTCCAGCATCCCCCCATATTGCTTCGGGTGAGACATCGGTCAGCGCTCCGTGGGATGATGCCAAAAGGGCCAGTGGTGTAGGGATTTGTTTGGCTAATTAATTCTGAACCTGGGTCAAGCCCCCTTAAGCCAACAAATGGTTTTGTTGCTGGGACCAGAATCTGCATAAGAGATGTGTGATTTCGTATCACTGGAATCCGACTAAGAAAGAGATTGGAGACTGGTCGGATAGAAAGATCCACGAATTCGTGGCATAAGAGAACAGAAACCCATGACTAACAAAGGAACGAGTGGATCGCGAAGCTAGCAGATAGCCAAGGAAGGTGGAAACTTGACAGTCCTATTGTGTGGACCCCGGAGCTAGTGCGAAGGTTGGAAGTATCAGAGGATAAGATCGCCCGCACTATCGATCATTAGATCGATCGCGTCATAGGAGGATTTGTAACTGAATTTGTGGTCGATAACTCAATCAGCTACATCGAGGCGGAGCATCGCTTTTTCAAAGGACCGCGAGGTAAGTATGTGAAATATTTGAATACCTGGATTAAAATGTTATTGTGAGAAAAATGGGTTATGCAACTACCTTGATGTTTGGGGCTACGCGAAGCAGAAAACCTTATAGGAATGAAGGAAAAAAGGGTCATGAATATAGTTCGTTGATTTCACCTCTGTGAGGTGACGAAGAAGGAATAGCGCAGGTTTCTTCGCGAATTTATATTCAGTTAATAAGGAAAGGATTCCCGCGAATACCACCTCCACCCACACCACCTCCAACTTCACCACCATCACCTGCAACTTCACCCATACCACCTCCACCGCAGTTTAGTATGGCAAATTCAGTAAAGCTGCCTTTGTTCAAAGTCTTGGGGAATGAGGACCCGGACCAAATTTGGTTCATTGTGAAGGTTGTATGGGAATCTCAGGGTGTTACAGATGACAACATGAAGAAGGTGACATTGGTTAGTGCTCTGCAAGATCACGCGCTAACCTGGTATATCAAGTATTCTAATGATAACCTGAATGCTAAAGTGGCAAACATCTAGGCGACATTGAATAGAGAATTTAGTAGGCCTAAGTCTAAAGCACAGTCTATTGTGGGGTTCAAAGAAATCGCGATGCAACCAGGTGAGACACCTTGGGAACTCAATCAGAGGTTGAAGTGTACAATCCGCGAAGCTAACATGAACCTAACGGACCGACAGCATTGTGAGTTGTTTGTGGCTTTGCTCCTGCCACACTTAAGGGTTGCATTGTCGCAACAGAAGATAAAAACTCAGGCAGAGGCCTTGGAGATCACAATGAGGCTGCATGAAACACCAATGCAAGATCCAAATCTGGGGGTTTAGTAGATCCATGCGTAGTTGAAAAATATTTTCCTTGAGATGCAAATCTTGAAGCAGAACAAGGCAGTTCGACCAGAGGTGCGCGAAGAGGTATGGTGTCTGAAATGCAAGAGTCAGGAGCATGACAAAGACCATTATTTGGTCTTTTTTAACTACCTTATGGGAGTAGGACCAATGCCTTTGAGGCTAGAAGCTCAAGCAGGACCAAGCACGGGGCTTGCATTGTGGTGTGCTATCTGTCAGGTAGTAGGAAAACATGCCACGGATAACTGTCATTTGTTGCAGAAGTTTGTACAGACACCACAACAACTGTTCTACAACTTTTATAGGTTGGTAGGGCATGATGAGCATAATTGTAGAAGTTATGAATTGATGATGGATAGAACTCCCACCTATAGGGTTCAAGCCGAAACACGGCCCCCTGACCAGAGTGTAGGGATGGCGCGGATAGGATTGTTGGAGAGGTAAATCCCCTCTACGGATAGAGGCGATCCCTACTAGCCCATAACGGGTCTAGCAACAATCGATCAATGCTACTGTGCAAGTTCCTAATTGCAAATAAAAGATAGGCAAAGAACACCTACTTGGATTCCAACGCTATTGTTTGATGAAGAGATGCCGCTCTCGCTCCTTCGCTCCTGCCGGTCACAATCCTCCACGATCTCCGTGAATAGATACCTGCACACACGAAGAGAAAGACAAACACAAGCGTGAAATCTAATAAAAGCAATTATACATCAGTCAGAAAGGATGTAATTTACATTAACCATTACAGAGACAAATGAGAATGGAACCATAATAGTAGTCATCTATTATTAATCAATAACAGAGAAAGGTAAAACCAAAGTTCTGACGCTGAGTCCTTCTCTAGAGGGTCCAGCCAGCAAGTCTCTTAAGCATTCACCCTTGGAGGTAGATTCTCCCAAAACAAAAACTCTCTCTCACACAAGCAATACTCACAACCTTCCTTAAACTTCCTTTAGCAAATCCACACTTGTCACACCAACTACCTATTAGCAGCAGCACTCAAAGCACTATGAATCCCACACTATCCAAAAAACTATCCCAAAAACTCCCTGCTCATGGCAATGGTAGAGGTTTAAATAGGAGAAGGAGTCTCCATGAATGGTGGGAGGATGAGCTTATCTCCAAGGAAGGTCGCTCAAATGACGAACAAACATGCCATAGAAGGTAGGGCGACATTCACAAGGCCAACAACCGGGTCTGGAGTCATCTGGAAGGCCGGCTGTTAGAACAAACTCGCCCAAACTGGATCAGCGCGGGTCCATAACTGCACTGGAGCGCTGACATCGCAGCTGAATAACAAAGAAGGTCATGTCAGCGCGATCAGATATGAATAACAAACGCGCTGGCTCATGAAATTCGATCAGCGCGGGAAACACGTGTTCTTCCGCGCTGACAGCGCATTTGGTCTGTTATGGAGCGCCCATCAGCGCGGTTATTTTGCCAAAAGTCATGCTGATAGCAAAAACCTTGGCAAAGTGGGTCATTTGGCCAGTTTAGAGAGCATGAGCATGGTTAATTTGAATCCATGATACAGTAGGGAGACTGACAAGGAGACAGTGACAAATTACTGCGTAATAGATGCCCCCTAAAGCATGAAGCCCGAGAGAGTGGGAGGGGTGAAATGCTTTACAAAACTGCCGAACTGGAACACCACCAGGAAGGACCTGCACGTATGTACAACTGATATCTCGATTACATGTAGTCTAGGCATGGGCGCAGCCATCCAAAAGACATACGAAGAAGGTCTGTGGTATGGACGCAGCCACCCATCTGAAGAGACCATGATGATAAGAAGGTATGGTTGCAGCCATCCCAAAGACTCAGGTATGGGCGCAGCCATCCATCAATGAGTCATGTAATAACAATCCACAAAATCGCAGCCTGGTTCGTAATAGACAAAAACCAGGGTCTTGCGCTCCATCCCAACCCGAACAGAGTACAAGTCCAAGCATGTGAATACATGAGCTGAAGTCGAACATGCATGAACATCATCTGATTACCAGCCAATAATGAAAACTATTAACATACGCGAGAGGTACCACCAATAATGACAATGGTCCTCAAGGTACTTATAGGTACAATCCGCGGCATGTGAATCAATGAGCTAGTGTCGAACACCCGCAGAATCATCCGATCGGAGGCCAATGATGAAAACCTCACGTCGAACACGAAGAACCTGCCACGAGGCATGCAGGTTCTAAGGCACCTGAAGGGAGTGTTTAGGTCACTTTCCTGGATAATGAGTTTAAGTCGACAGGAAGTAACCTTGATCGAAGGTGGGCCATGATGTTTCCCACATCATCGACACGAGACAGAGAAGGATAAAAATATTTTGTGCGAGACATCAGAGGGAAGTGGTAAGTTTGCAGAGGCCAACTTCTCTTGAACATATTGGCGGCACGACAGCGGATTTGGCAGTATTTGACATCAAATGAGCAAAGGTCATGGTGACAAGGCAATGAGCAGATGAGAGGTCAAATAGGATAACCCAAACCCATGGAGGCTAGTGTAAAACAAGATGAGAAATCCCCACCCAGACACGAATGCAGACGAGTGCCATGTTCAAGAGCGACATACTGCCGACACGACCATTATTACAGTTTCATTTTCCCCACCATTTCTGGCAGGTACCCCGATTATTTTTGGGTGACAAGCTTGACGGGGATAGCATATGCTTGGGAAGCGTCATTTCGACGGTGTCCGATGTCATTAAGTTTTAACGAGTCTGACAAAGGAAGAACTCGGCGTCTTTTCTTGTTTAGAGAGTCTGAAAAGACAGCAGAAAAGAAAACTCCAGGGGGGTCCTTTTTCGTAAAGTTGTGTCTCTCGAGCCCGAAAAAGTATAAAACAATGCTCGAAAGAACCGCCCGACTAGTATGATCGAGGAGTACTTTTCGTAAGTAGTGACTTCGACCCGAAAAAGTAGAAAAGCGGTCAGAAGTACGTCGTTTTGGAGCCAATAACAAGTGCGAAACAACAAACACCCGGCAATCTTTTTAGTTTAAACGGTCGAAAAAAGAGCTTTAAAGGTGACCGCCTTTCATTTCTTTAACGAGTCGAGAGGGGGACTCGGCAATCTTTTCATCTTTAAACGGTCGGAAAAGAGCTAAAAGCAGACCTCCATTTTTATTCTCTTTAACGAGTCAAAAAGGGAAAATACTCGTCAATCTTTTCATATTTTACGAGTCAGAAAAGAGCTTAAAGGAGACTCGTCCTGGAGGAACGAGTGGTATAGAGGGTAGCAACTGGTTCCGGTAATGGTGGAACTGCTCAAAACATGTAATGGTCAAGAGGCTGGCTAACAAAACCACTCATCGCTGCGGTCCCTCAGGAAAGGAAGAACAACCAAGTGAAAGCATATGATCGGCCAAAGAGATGGTGGCAATGGAATGAAAACAACCAAGGCTCATCTAGCAGAATTCAGTGGATAAAGATGGCAATCACGAGTTGTAAATCGGGTATGGGTTCATTTTTACACAAGCTTGAACCATGGAGAACTTTGCTTGGATTTTGTTTCATTTTTACACAAGCTTGAAACGAAAAACTATGCTTGTTATAAGTTCGCATGCCCCCAGCATAATAACGAAAATCGAGGTACATGCCCCCCAAGCTTCATTGCATTCAACAAAGTGGATGGAATGAAGGTTCACTTTCGAGATCGATGAAAGACTCAACTTGTATTTTACGAGATCTGAATCAAAAGACTCGATTTGGAAAGGGAGATGTTTCATTTTTTAATGAGGTTGACACAGTAAAAGAACTATCCTCATAACCCTTGTTTCATTTTTTAACGAGCTTGACACAAGACAAGGAACTATGCTCGGACCAGACCCAATTTCATTTTTTAGGGAGCTTGACATAGGAAAGAGAACTATGCTCCGACCAAACTACCTCATAATGAATAGGAAGTTGGTGCTTCCAAGAGTGTTACTCCCGGTGAAAGGACCACATCTTGGAAGTCAGGACCTAATGCCCCCAGGACACTATGCACGATGGTGTCATCACTGGATACAGGCACGGGGTAGGTGGCCACGTAGTTGATCTGTGGTGGGGGAGATACAACTGATGGATAAAAACTAGGAGGGGACGACAACTGCGCAGGAGGCATCGAGGGGCTAACGAATGACAATTGATCGATAGTCACAATTCTTCCATCGTGTGGAAAGCAAACCACACGGAAAAGCGAAGAAACGAGGGCCCCCATGGCGTAAACATAGTCGTGACCAAGGAGAAGACTAAAGTCTAAAACACCTTGGGTAACCAAGACGTCTATATAGACGGTTTTGCCTCCCAAAGCAATAGGGAACTTCGGGAGAACTCCTAGAGACGGACAGGCTCCCCCGTCGAAGGCCAACAGATTTTGAGTGACTGGCCCAAGCTGCGGGGAACCTAAGGCTTTCCAAGTAGTGTACGGCATAAGACTGACAGAAGCCCCTTCATCCAAAATAGTGCCAGGTACTGCCTTAGCACAGGCATGTACTGTGATCTGGAAAGGCATATGGGATGGAAGGCGACCGACGATCAGGCGATTCCAATCAAAGGAAGCGACCAGACTACTTGGTGGGGGAATTGTATGATTGCCCCCATGTGCTAAAGGAACCGAAGGAGAACCTTCGGGAGCAGCTGGGTTAGGGGAGTCATTTCGGGACTCAGGAGAATCTGAAGAGACGAGAAGAACATGGGCGTGATTCTCTTCCGAAACAGAGTGAGCGAGCAGTGGACTCGAGTCAACACTCTTTCCGACCAATGGTTGGTCTGGAACAGGCTGGGGGTAGCCAGGTTCGGGAAGAGGGGCCTGGACAAGAGAAGAATTTGAAGCAATCTCTTTGTCGGGAGGCGGATGATCTGCAGCTGCAGAAAGACGTTGATATCCAACGGGAAGTTGGGGTGAGGGAGCTGGGAGACTTTCCAAGACACTGGAGGCTTTATCCATGAGTGGACAAAGGTGAAGGGGATGATTGCCTTCACAAAGTCTACAAGGGATTCGAATCTTCCCTTTCCCCTTACCATTCCCAACTAATAAGGTAGCATCGCTGTGAGCTTCAGAGGACGATGAGGGGTGGGCCGGATCGCGAGACCATATTTCTAGTACCCTGGGAATGCCAGGACAATCGCGAAGAAGATGGTCCTCCTTGCATAATCGACAAGGAAACTTAACCTTCCGCGGAGGAGTGGAAGGGGGCCCGACTTCAGGTGTACTCGAGGGAGTAACAATTATACTTGTAGCCTCTCCCTTAGGAGACTTCTTCTTCTTGGTCTTCTTCTTCTTCTTCTTAGCCACCTGGTTACTCGAAACGAGGCCTTCACCAGGCGAAGTAGAAGATGAGGACGTAGAAGTAGGCGTCGAAGGGGAGAGGTCCACTTTAGGATCAACATGATGTTGTTCAGGTGGAGGGACTGATGGACTAGTAGCCGATACGGTAGGGACCAAAGAGGTTGAAAACAACCAAACAGGCAACCTGACAGTTAACCTCGGAAGGGATAACGTTGCCATATAAGGAGCACCAACATTCCCGAGAGGAGGGAAATGACCAGGATTCCCATCAGGAGGGGGACTTGGGTTGGTGAACCCCGCAAAAGTTGCCATGGCAAACAAAAAGAAGCCTACTCAAGCTAACACACACAAGATCTAACCAGGTGATGTTAACGTGGCCGAATAAATTTTTAAGACACAGGAACTAAACTTGACCTTTTCATGTTTTAAGAGTCGAGAAAAGGACGAAAAGATGACTCTAGTCTCCTTCGAATGTTTAATGAGCACGAAGTGACAAGACGCTCACTGGCACCTTTTCTTTTAGGGAGTCCGAAAAGGATCAAAAGTGACTGCTCTGGAGATTCTAGACAAAGGGTTTACCAAGCAATCCGTAAAACTGCTTATACACCTTGGCAATCGTATGAGAACCAAGGACTTTCCGTACTGCAGTCAATCTTCCCGAATGCTATGTTCGGTGCGTTACGGCTCGCAAGGCGGTAGACTCGGCTTCTTATGGATCAAGGATAAAAGCCTAGTGGGGTCTCCCTATATACGCGACAGTACATGGGAGCACAATCCGTGTTAGACCACTATCGAGTCACAGAAGGAGGAATCACCCAACCGTAATGTGAAACAATAGTGACTATGTTTAAAGACGCCGGAACACGTCTCTAGCCTAGACCTCTAGATGTTTGCGTTAAGTTCCAATGCGTTTTTAGGTTTATTCGGTTTATTTTATGGTTGATCTTGACTTAAGTTTCGGTTTCAGGCCCTATCGTGTGATCTCTCAGAATTACCTAGATGCAAACTACATGCCAAAGAATATCATTTCGTTCGATGAATTCTAACTATGAGAAGGTTAAGAGTTTTCAACCAAACAAAATGAACTCAATCAATCAAACAATCTAATGCAGCTAATGGCAAAGAAATGAAATTTTTTCTTTTGAGAACACAAATTAACGAAATGCTCTTTTTCCCATTAACTATTGAACGCAAAAGAGATTGTTCGTTTTCTTTTCAATGGCAAAGTGCACTAAACAAACTTTCGAGAAATAATAACAAACAAATGTGAAAAGAACCGGTTGACCCCAAACAACTGTAATCCATGTCCGGGTAGTGAGAAGTAATCGAAGCAATACGAAGACTGGTTCAATAACAATCACCTAAACAACCTAGCAAGTGTGAACTGATCGATCCAAACAATTGTGATCTATGCTTGGTAGTGAAGAAATCGAATCAACATAAAAAGTGGTTCAATAATTGACACTAAAAATCAACCAGCAACAAGCAGTGAAAAAGCCTCAAGCAAATCAATAAGAGGGTTGTGGATGAACCTTGAATAGACAAGTAACCTGAGCAAACGGTTTCTCGATGAAACTTCTAAAGGGCTAGGTCACATGGTCTACAAAACACAAGACTCACTCGAATGAAATCAAAGAGAGAGCATCCCTTAACCAAAAGCAATCAAAACAACCTAATGAGAGACAAGAAACAACAGGGGATAAGAAAGATTGATGAAGCCAGGAGATAAAGTTATAAAAACAACTTTTTAGGAATCAGCGCAAGTTACACACTGAGAACCCGCGCTGATCACTATGTCAGTGCAATTTTTACACAGACCACCTGAGATGTCAGCGCAAATTTTACACAGACCACCCGCGCTGATCCGATTTCAGGAGTCGTCGCGGAAATTAAGCTAGCAACCCAAGGTCAGCGCGGGTAAAAAGCATACCAAGTGGCGCTGACATCGCGACTGTACACGTCTTTTCCGCGCTGATCCGATTTCCAGGATCGTCGCGACTGTTAGGCGTAACTACGCGATGACCACGAAGTCAAAGAAACAGCTATGCGCTGTCAGCGCGACTATTTTGATATAAACCGCGCTGAGGCTAAAAAACAGGCAGAATCAAGCCAAAAACTCCCAAACCAAGGCAAGAACTCTTTAAACAATTAAGACACCTCCCAGACTGAACCAGGAAGTCTAAAAGCAGAGAACTAATCCCTAATTTTTGAAAAGAGAGTAACAATCAAACTCAAAACAAGAATGAACAAAAAGAGACAAAGGCCAGCCTCCCCAGTGGAGTCGCCAAATTGTTGGAGAGGTAAATCCCCTCTACGGATAGAGGCGATCCCTACTAGCCCAGAATGGGTCTAGCAACAATCGATCAATGCTACTGTGCAAGTTCCTAATTGCAAATAAAAGATAGGCAAAGAACACCTACTTGGATTCCAACGCTATTGTTTGATGAAGAGATGCCGCTCTCGCTCCTTCGCTCCGGCCGGTCACAATCCTCCACGATCTCCGTGAATAGATACCTACACACACGAAGAGAAAGACAGACACAAGTGTGAAATCTAATAAAAGCAATTATACATCAGTCAGAAAGGATGTAATTCACATTAACCATTACAGAGACAAATGAGAATGGAACCATAACAGTAGTCATCTATTATTAATCAATAACAGAGAAAGGTACAACCAAAGTTCTGACGCTGAGTCCTTCTCTAGAGGGTCCAGCCAGCAAGTCTCTTAAGCATTCACCCTTGGAGGTAGATTCTCCCAAAACAAAAACTCTCTCTCACTCAAGCAATACTCACAACCTTCCTTAAACTTCCTCTAGCAAATCCACACTTGTCACACCAACTACCTATTAGCAGCAGCACTCAAAGCACTATGAATCCCACACTATCCAAAAAACTATCCCAAAAACTCCCTGCTCATGGCAATGGTAGAGGTTTAAATAGGAGAAGGAGTCTCCATGAATGGTGGGAGGATGAGCTTATCTCCAAGGAAGGTCGCTCAAATGACGAACAAACATGCCATAGAAGGTAGGGCGACATTCACAAGGCCAACAACCGGGTCTAGAGTCATCTGGAAGGCCGGCTGTTAGAACAAACTCGCCCAATCTGGATCAGCGCGGGTCCATAACTGCACTGGAGCGCTGACATCACAGCTGAATAACAAAGAAGGTCATGTCAGCGCGATCAGATATGAATAACAAACGCGTTGGCTCATGAAATTCGATCAGCGCGGGAAACACGTGTTCTTCCGCGCTGACAGCGCATTTGGTCTGTTATGGAGCGCCCATCAGCGCAGTTATTTTGCCAAAAGTCGCGCTGATAGCAAAAACCTTGGCAAAGTGGGTCATTTGGCCAGTTTAGAGAGCATGAGCATGGTTAATTTGAATCCATGATACAGTAGGGAGACTGACAAGGAGACAGTGACAAATTACTGCGTAACAAGGATTTCAGTGGCGTGGACGAGGTCGAGGCAGAGGAGGACCTAGTAGAGGTCAGGGATAGTTGATCTGCTAAAATTGCGGAGGACCAGGACATTATGCCTACAATTGTACCAACCCAACACACCCGTTGTGCAAGTATTGCACTCTATTTGATCATGAAATGGAAGACTATCCTACACTGATAGTAAGGATACGTGACACAGGGGCACTACCACCGTAGCCTACTCAAAACCTACAGATGATGAGGTCTAAGCTGCCCGAAGAAGATTTGAACATGAATATAGTGCTTCGAAGTGGAATCACAATAGGGGATGAAAAGGGGAAACAACCAGAAGACGATATGTGGGTTTGCAAAGCTCCAGCAAAGGAGACTGAGTTTGATTTGGAGCACGCACATGGAACCTTTATGGAAGCAAAGAAGAACTTCACCGAGGCCTCCACCTCGAAAGGCACGAATAAGCCTGATTAGGATATGGACCCTTCTATGCTTACAACTTTCCTGGAAACCTGTATGAAGTTATTGCGCGATAGCAAGGCTGTGAAAGGGCTATAGGAGCTCATAAATAGATGCACTGGAAATACCACAATTGAGCCACACGTAGTGCGAAAGATAGGTAAGCATAAAACAAGGACGAGATGAGAGATGAGACTAACCGCACAGATAGGAGAGTATGAGATGGATCAGGTTATTTTGGACCTGGGATTAGATGCAAACGTCCTACCTAAGCATACTTGGGAACGGATGGTGAGACCTATGTTACAATGTTCTTCGATTTAGCTAAGGATGGCAAATCAGCAGAAGATCATCCCCATGGGGCAGCTGCAGGGGTGAATGTGGATATTGAAGGTGCGAGCGTGCTGGCTTATTTTGAAGTAATAGAAATTATGGATGAAAGAAACCCCTACTCTGTGCTCCTAGGAATCGATTGGGCGACTGATATGAATGGGGTAATCAATCTAAGGAAGAGAAAGATGATATTTGAGAAGAAATCACTACACGTAATAGTACCCCTAGACCCTGCTGAGGGATCGTGCTATACTGAACCAATCCGCGATTATGAGAGCAATGACGATCTGGAATATATCTACAAGATAACAGCGTGAGACCAAGATTGGTTGAATCCAACAGCGGATGGATGAATTACATGGGATTGCGAGAGTTCATTCAACTCGGACTCTGATGAGGAACTGGAATGCTGGTAGAATCGGTTACATGAGGTAACTACACTAATATGTAATATGATGACTCGATCACTACACTGTGTGTCATCAGAGGTAAGAAATATGCCTACTTATGATGTCCTGACTGATGTAGATATTTTTCTGGATGCATTTGAGATGGAGGTACCAGAAAAGTAGCGCTTCCAGGCATTGGATTGGGCACTGCGCGCTATGCCCGCAAGATGGTGGGGTACACACAAGGGAAGCTTTGATGATTAGCGTGAATGTAGGAGAATGATGAGAACTCGCTTTGGGAAGCTGAAGATGCGAATGACAGACAAATATGATGGGCAGGATGATATGCGCACACACTTGGCCAAATGGGCCCAGGCTTATGGAGAGAAGTATGTTTAATCAATTTAATGTCTTAAATTTCTAACATAAATTATCGACCAGGGTTAGTAAACTGATGAAGTGTGGTGCACAATATGTGCTTAGTTAACCTTGTTTCTTACTTCGTTGAGTATGTTTTTGTATTGTTTTGAGGGTTTTGTCTTTTATGCCTAATGATTTTAATGGATGTTAAGTGTCAATGATCAACTAAGTCTAATGGATGTTTAATATAAAAACTAATTTCTAAGAAGGAAGAAAAGGAAATGTACTTCAACTAACTTAATTTGCATAAAATCAAATCAAAAACTTGAATGGTTAGTCTAATCTAGGCCGGCACTATGTCTATGAAAAGCAGAGCATTATTCTAGATACAATTGTATTCATTGATAAGATGAAAATGAAATCACTTCCTATCCTATCCTTGAAAACTCTTGATCAAAAATAAAACTAATCCTATTCTATGAAATGAAAGCAAGCAATATAAAAGCAACTATGATCTACTGCATGCTCAAATACTATTGTGAACATTCAATATAGGAAGATGTTGAAATCATCTTCTTGAAATGACTTAAGCAATTGAGTATACATTAGATGTGATATAAGAAAGCATAATAAAAGAATGGAAAGGAAAACTTGTAGCTACTATGTGATCTAATGCCTCTTAGGCAACCCAAATTGGAAGAACTACCTTCTTGGACTTGCTGATCATGAGATTACACAATAGATGAAAGCTTAATCTAAAGAGTATGACAAAAGCATAAGGAAAGGAACTAAATCACTGTTTATTCTTAATGCCTCAAGCAACCAATATTGGAAAATAGTTTAATGCTACCTTCTTGAGTAGCTCTTTGGAAAACATAGGGTTAAACAGCGAATGTAAAGCTAAATTTAAGAAAGAATTGTAAAGACATGTGAAAGAAAACTAAGTCACAGTATAATAGAGTTTAGGCTTCTGTGATCCATATTAAGTTAGAGAAAGATTTCGGCGAAAATCACATGGAATGTCATTTGTCGACGCGTTTCGAACCAACCAGTGTGGTTCATCATCAGGACAAGTTGAAGAAACAGATCTAGCTTAGCATGTTATATAGACCGAGCAGAGCCTCCAACGGCTAGTTTGACCAACCGCTAATATTGACCAAAGGACCAGGATCAAAATAATAGTTTATCAGTAAATAATCAAAAATTAAAGGTCAATTATTATTAAAAGAAAATTAGTTGCAACGGACCGCTTCTAAGAATAAATTAAGTGAGAACGAAATAACTAACTGAATAAAAATAATAAAAATAACAAATTAAATAAATAAATAAATAGATATAAAAACCCGAAAAAATAAAATAAATACACAAACAAATAAAATAAAAATGAAATCAGATAATAATAATTAAAATAATAAAAATAAATAACTAGATATGAATAAGAGTTAAACGTGAATAAACATGAATAAAAATAAAAATAAAAATAAATAAATAAAATAAAAAGAATAACAATAGTAAAAATAAAATAATAAGCATAAAAATAAATAAAAATAAGTAAAAATAAATTAATTAATTAATTAATAAAAATTAAAAATTAATAATAATAATAATAATAGTTAAAAGAGAATAAAAATAATAACTAACTAAATAAAGATAAAATAATAATAAAACACGAAAAATAATAAAAATAAAAATAAAATAAAATAATTAAATAATAAATAAATAAAATTGAATAACTAAATGGGAATAAAACATAACTGAATGAATAAAAACAATAAATAATTAATAAATGAATAAAATAAATAAAAATAATAAAAAATAAAAATAATAAAAATAAATTAAAATAAATTAATAATAATTATTAATAATAATAGTAATAATAATAATAAATAAAATAATTAAAAATTAAAAAATTAATTATAATAATAATAATCGTCAAAAGTGAATAAAAATAATAACTAACTAAATAAAGATAAAATAATAATAAAACACGAAAAATAATAAAAATAAAAATGAAATAAAATAGTTAAAATAATAAATAAATAAAATTGAATAACTAAATGGGAATAAAACATAACTGAAAGAATAAAAATAAAAATAATAGTAAAAATAAATAAATAAAGAAATTAAAATAATAAAATTAAAATTAAAATTAATTAATTAATTAATTAATAAAAATTACTAATAATAATAATAATAATAAATAAAATAACTAAATAAGAATAAAAATAAAAGGGAAAAAATTAGATGTATAGAGTAATGTATACAGCTAAATAATATAAAAATTGCGTGTTAAATAGTAATAAAGAAAAACAATAAAAGCAGAAAGGAAATAAGTTACCCTGAGGCCCTTAAATAATCAAAAAATAGGAAAGGCGATTAGAAAAATAAAAATAATGACAATCACATAAATAAAAAAGTGAAAATAACAATACAAAAACCAAAGAGGACGGAAAACATGACTAGGAGGAGAGGGCTGGGACCCAACACCTACTGACTTTCCAACCATCATCTCTATTGAGATTGCTAGGTCTCTTTTCAATCTCCAGCACTTCCCTGAATTTTCGATGATGGAAATGCGGAATCTTAGCAATAACACAGTATGTTCTAATGCTTCAAGTAATCCAATTTTATAAAATAGATAAAACACTACTTTCTTGAGATGCTCTTAGGAAACATAAAATTACATAGTGAGTTAAATCTACATTTGAAAAATAAAATAACATTTGCAATGGAAAGCTAAACTATTTGCATGAATCAAAGTAAAACAAACTAATTAATCTTACAAATTTACAAAGGGATGCACATGGTTGATGGGGGCCCTTCCATTGTCCAATAGCATTCCAACTCGCAAAACTCACATTCTAAAATTCAATAATAGAAAAGAACCTTCTTTATTGATAAACTCACAACTTTACACAATGGAAATCTACACTCCTAATCTCATTACATCAATAGCTCTTCACTTTACATCCCATTCCATCTCAAGCCTTGTTACAAAACATTCTATAATTCTTTCTCTTCTTTTCCTCCCTTTCTACTCTATGATAGGAGAAAATTTTCCCTACTTATACAAAAATATGAGAAGCTATATCATTAATGAGAGTCCATGAATCTCTCCCTATATCTCTAGAGTTACAATCAAAATAGGAAATGATAAGACACATGTCTTCTTAGAGTTTCAATACAAATAGGAAATGAGACACATATCCTTATGATCCCATGATCTTCTCCACTCAAATTCGAATTTGGTTTTGGGAGGCCACATAAAGGTCTTTTAGAAGCTTCATTTTGACCTACACATGTCAACAATCTCATCCCACTTGTTAAGTATAAGCATATGCACATTATTTTCTAGTTTTTAACCATAAATTCATTTAAAAATGCTAAAAATTAATAAAGTTTGGAAAAACATAAATGTGACCCAATAATGATAATGGTAAGGTAAATGTAATGAAATGGAGGAAAATGTAATGAAATAGAGGTGGAGTGAAGGTGCCAATATCGAAATATAAGTGAAAATGTAATGGAAGTGAATGACAATTTCAAGGCCCAACATACCCCCCAACTGAAGCTATTGCATGTCTTCATGCAATCTATTACATTAATTCTTTTTTATCCTTGAACTTTGGCTTAACTTTGCATGATATCATTTGATAACTTCATACTTCTGCAAAGTCTTTTAGTTGAATTGCAACATGGTTGGTTCTTGTGTTACAACCATATTTTGTTGTTGCATTCATTTTTTATCTTTGAACTTTGCCTAATGATAATTTGATTATTGTTGCAAAGTATATCTTTATTGGATTGCATCATAGTTGGTTCTTGTGTGACAACCATGAGTGTGTTTGTATCCAATTATCTTTTCAGTATTTTTGAAAAGCCTTTGTATGCTCCTAATAATAATGTAATAGTTAGTATATTTTGAAAGTATGTGGGCTTTTGAATGTGATATGAATACGGAAAAATATGAATATGAATGTATCCCCACCCCCCCAACTAATGATATTGACAATTTTATGAGATGAGGAAGAGAAATGTTTTTTTCCAAAAATGATCATTCTAGCTTTTCAAGGAATTTTATGGTAAAAAGTTAGAAAATGACATACCTTAACTTACCCTTTGGAAATGGATGAGCTACATGTGTGGTGGCTGCAAAATTTTGATCACAATCCTCTTCAAGTGGCTAGACAAGTCATGGAGAAAAGAGTCAAGATGACTTTTTATTGCTTTTATTAAAACTCGCTGAATCTGTTGCAGAATAATGTTGATTCTGCTGCTTCCATATGATTCTGTAGCTGATATTTGATTCTACAAATGTCATCTGATTCTGCAGTTGTAATTTGATTCTATAGCTGCCATTTGGTTCTGCAGCTGCGTATCTTCTAAATTTGCTCCAAAACATTGAAAATGATAGTCTTCATGTCTTCAAAACTCATTGGCACAATTCTTGCTATGTGAATAGATGTTCTAAAGTCGAACATAGCAGGAGATTGTTGACTTAGTGGCCATTAATGGATGCCACTAGTCAACACGAGAACTCTCACCATTGATGACAATGAGAGTCAAGATGCCCAAACACATCTTGCTAGGTACGAATAATTTTTTTGTTGTCGAGTACCTAGAAGATCTGATGAATAAGGGACATTAATGTATTCCCATTGTTCGTCAGCATGAGGACTTTCCATTAAGGCATGCAAGCCTCAAGGTGTTTTTGCAAGGATTTTAGACTCAAAGGACTATGGACTCAATAATTTGCATTGAAGCAGGGTTTAATTGCGAAATGAAAAGGATAGGAAAAGGAAAATGAAAATGGGAGATGACAATGGAAAATAATAATGACAATGGGAAATAAGCATGAAAGTAAGCTTCTTGCTTTTATTTGTGGAGTAGACGGAAAGTGTATGTGAATGAAGGAAAATGAACAACTGACTCTTGCTAGGAAAAATAATTGTGGCTTGATTCGAAGTTCTTGGTTGGATTTATAATTCAAAAGGGAGGAAGAGTAATGGTTTTGATGAATATGGACATGGACTTGTTCTTAAGCTTCTCATGAAATCAGTCCTTTGAAGATCAATTGTGTGCACAATTAGTTTCCTTCAATGATCATTCAATCATCCCAAACTTGCAAAAAAAAAAACTTGACATAAAGAACATAAATGTGTTAAAAAATAAATGGCCAATTTACTTTCTGATTCTTATGCAAAATTTAAATGTCAAATGAAACAGATTAAGGAAAATAAAAAGTGTTATATTCCGTCCAATTCATGATATTGATAACAATCCATTTTTAAGAAATAACCATGAAAAATAATTCAACTCCCTATTGTCAAATGGCTTCATGTGATGTGCTGAGCAAAATGATTGGCATCTCAAAGATTCGCTATGTCCTGCAAGTTAAAACTTCATATAAAAATACACAGGAACAATATTATAATTTTTAATGCCAAATGTTCAGAAATCATCTAAATAATCTTCCAATTATTTTGCAAGCCATTATTCAATCTGTCAAATTGAATTGTTTTGAATGATTCCTCTAAATGTAAAATCTTCCTTCGAATTATTCCTCTTCCGCTCATATCATCGCCAGCCATATATTGATTTCTATTAAACAAGTTGATTCAGTGGATGAAGCAGAAGTAGATCCAGTTGATGAAGCAAATGTTTGAGCAATCATTTCAGCAGTTATTTAGCTAGAACCAGATATAAAGGCAGGAAAGGCAGTCCCATCAAATCCAGTTGGAAATGAGCCGGTTGAATAACCACCACAAGCATCAAGGCAAGCAGCAAGGGTGGTAACACTTACACAGCTGCTTGATTCAGCTACTCTACTATATTCCTAAGCTTGCCTTAAAGACTCTAGTGCTTTTGGCATTACCTACTGGTGCGCTTGAAGCTCAAACCATGCATGGTCTAATTCTACTAAGTGTACCAAGAAAGAGCTTCTACAGGGCCTGGCGGGCGTAGAAGTATATACGCTATAGGGAAAATTGTGGAATTCATTTTCTGTCAATATTTAGTACTCCCATAAAACTCTGCAGCTCGGTGGTAGTGTCATGAACTGGAAAGACCATAAAGAGCCTTCCTGCGGAATTCGAACAGTTGGATAGGAGGATTTTCATTTTTAAATCATTCCTCAATCATTCGTTTGGCCCATTCCTTGATTTACTGTGCAGAACTTGTTCAAACATCAAAATGGTTGCAGTGTTATGCACTTGAAGCGTTGATAGCTATTACATTTGGACTGATGGCCGTAGAGATCTCCTTTACTGCCAGCAAATCCCGTTTTTGTCTTTGCATTTTGTTTTTCCTTCACGCAGTCACCAAATAAGGTCCCGAAGAACTGTGATTTTCTCCTGAAATGTTAGGAATCCGAGGAAATGGTTTCTGGGATATTAAATTCATCCCATTCCAAAAAAACCCATGTCCCAATTTTTTCAAATTCGCCCTAGTTTTCTCAGAAACTATGTTTTAAAACTGGTGTTTTTACAGAGGTTGCGTTTCTCTCAAGAGGGTCACATTTGCTTCTTGATCGACTGCTTCTTGATTGACTGCTCTACTATTCTGCTCAGGTGAACATCACATCGTTTGCTTTGGTATTGACCTACACCCAGACTTTCTGATTTTGATTTGATCATTCCACGCCTCACCCTCTACCTTATGTTGCGTGTGTTTGAACTTAATCGAGCCGACCTATCACTCCTATAAAATGGACAGTGTTGGCAAGCTCTTTCTTCCATGGCACCTCTTGTCTCCTCAGTCAGGGTGTTCCTCAAAGAATGGATAGTGGCATTCTCTATGGCATGAAAGGCTGGAATGACATCAACATACCCTTGAACGTGCAGCTACAACATAAGCACAAAATAATGACCGCAATTTGCAATCACAAAGAGAGCAAACAGAGAACAATAGATTAGGCAAAATAGTGGGTGCTAAAATAAGGCGATGGGCAACAGGGAAAGAGGGCAATTTGCAGGCCCCTACTTTGAACACTGCAATTTATCCTTTGGCCAGAGAGTGGTTGGCAACCTATTTCACTTCTGCTTCTGTTAAGGGAGTCTTCCATAGCGAACGTTTGTTCCATACTCTGTCCATCATCTCTTCACAGTACTTTGGCAGCAAAGAGGATCATGATTTAAAAAAAAAAAAAAAACTGTAAATCAATTTCTATTTTTTTTTTTATATGAATTTTTCAATCTTAATTTTTAAATTGACTAATCTAATTTTTATATCTTCCATGTCACAACGAGGTGCGGAAGGAGAGCATACTAGTCAAATTCGTCAAATTTATTTATGCATTTAAAAAAAAAATCATATTTTCACATACAAATTTTATTTCTGATGGAAATAAAAAAGACAAAGTGACTCTTATTGTGTCACTGGAATTTATTCAAAATGAATCAACGTTGATTTTTTTTATTTTTTTTATAAATTTTTTTTTTTTTTTTATGATCCTCCAGATCACACAAAGCGCAGGAGGAGAGCATACTTGAGAAATTATTAATTGATTTTTTTTTTTTAGATGTAAGAAATAAGGTCTCCTAATTACACTTCCCCGGCAACGGTGCCAAAATGTTCAATCAATTTAATGTCTTAAATTGCTAACATAAATTATCGACCAAGGTTAGTAAACTGATGAAGTGTGGTGCACAATATGTGCTTAGTTAACCTTGTTTCTTACTTCATTGAGTATGTTTTTATATTGTTTTGAGGGTTTTGTCTTTTATGCCTAATGATTTTAATGGTTGTTAAGTGTCAATGATCAACTAAGTCTAATGGATGTTTAATATAAAAACTAATTTCTAAGAAGGAAAAAAAGGAAATGTACTTCAAGAAACTTAATTTGCATAAAATCAAATCAAAAACTTGAATGGTTAGTCTAATCTAGGCAGGCACTGTGTCTATGAAAAGCAGAACATTATTCTAAATAAAATTGTATTCATTGATAAGATGAAAATGAAATCACTTCCTATCCTATCCTTGAAAACTCTTGATCAAAAATAAAACTAATCCTACTCTATGAAATGAAAGCAAGCAATATAAAAGCAACTATGATCTACTGCATGCTCAAATATTATTGTGAATATTCAATATAGGAAGATGCAAAATCATCTTCTTGAAATGACTTAAGCAATTGAGTATACATTAGATGTGATATAAGAAAGCATAATAAAAGAATGGAAGAGAAAACTTGCAGCTACTATGTGATCTAATGCCTCTTAGGCAACCCAAATTGGAAGAACTACCTTCTTGGACTTTCTGATCATGAGATTACATAATAGATGAAAGCTTAATCTAAAAAGCATGACAAAAGCATAAGGAAAGAAACTAAATCACTGTTTATTCTTAATGGCTCAAGTAACCAATATTGGAAAATAGTTTAATGCTACCTTCTTGAGAAGCCCTTTGGAAAACATAGAGTTAAACAGTGAATGTAAAGATGAATTTAAGAAAGCATTATAAAGACATGTGAAAGAAAACTAAGTCATTGTATGCTCTAATGCTTCAATCAATCCAATTTTAGAAAATAGATAAAACACTACTTTCTTGAGATGCTCTTAGAAAACATAAAATTACATAGTGAAGTAAATCTACATTTGAAAAATAAAATAACATTTGCAATGGAAAGCTAAACTATTTGCATGAATCAAAGTAAAACAAACTAATTAATCTTACAAAATTACAAAGGTATACACATGATTGATGGGGGCCTTTCCATTGTCCAATAGCATTCCAACTCGAAGAACTCACATTCTAAAATTCAATAATAGAAAAGAACCTTCTTTATTGATAAACTCACAAATTTACACAATGAAAATCTACACTCATAATCTCATTACATCAATAGCTATTCACTTTACATCCCATTTCATCTCAAACCTTGTTACAAAACATTCTATAATTCTTTCTCTTCTTTTCCTCCCTTTCTACCCTATGATAGGAGAAAACTTCCCCTATTTATACAAAAATATGAGAAGCTATCTCATTAATGAGAGTCCATGAATCTCTCCCTATATCTCTAGAGTAACAATTAAAATAGGAAATGATAAGACACATGTCTTCTTAGAGTTTCAATACAAATAGGAAATGAGACACATATCCTTATGATCCCATGATCTTCTCCACTCAAATTCGAATTTTGTTTTGGGAGGCCACATAAAGGTCTTTTAGAAGCTTCCTTTTGACCTACACATGTCAACAATCTCATCCCACTTGTTAAGTATAAGCATATGCACATTATTTTCTAATTTTAAACCATAAATTCGTTTAAAAATGCTAAGAATTAATAAAGTTTAGAAAAACATAAATATGACCCAATAATGATAATGATAAGGTAAATGTAATGAAATAGAGGTGGAGTGAAGGTGACAATATGGAAATATAAGTGAAAATGTAATGGAAGTGAATAACAATTTCAAGGCCCAACAAAGTCCTAACCTGAATGGGTGCACTTGTTCTATCATACCTTGGATATTATCCCGATGAATTGGTATGTAGAAATAGAGCTTCGCCATGGGACAGGTGAATGGGATATTCTGCGCGAAGGATTCATGATGACATTCAGTTTTGAAGACGAGTTTGACAGTATTTATGAAGCACTACAAGAAGTGAAAGCAGTAATCTTTAGGATACCACATGATCCTTTAAACCGGATTTAGCCTGAATGGACTACTCAGCTGAGTCACACACTAGAATGCTATAATGTAACCGTCGAAGAAGAAGATGAGGACCCGCGAAAGATTAACATCCCTAAAACAGAAGGTCATCGCGAGGTTGAAGGACCGCAGGTTGAGAACCCTGATATAACTGTGTCGTTGAAAACGAAACAGGTAAACATTGGTACTGAGGCGGAGTCCAAATTTGTGAAGATTGGAGATTATTGGGATGACGCGACGGTGGATAAGGTCACTAAATTGCTCCGTGAATATCAGGATTTATTCCCTATCAAGTTTATGGAACTAAAAGGGATAATTGGGGACCTAGGTGTTATGAAGATCACGTTGAAGCCTGACGCGAAGCCAATTAAGAAAAGACCTTACCATCTCAATCCGAAATATAAGGAAAAGGTCTGTGTAGAGCTAGACAAGATGCTCACGGCTGGCATCATTGAGCCTGTGGAAGAATCTGACTAGGTAAGCCCTATGGTGGTACAGGAGAAGAAGCAGAAGGATGAAATAAGGATATGAGTGGATCTCTAAAATTTGAACGAAGCTTGCGTACATGATCCTTTCCTGACTCCATTCACTGATGAAGTGTTGGACAATGTAGGTGGCTAGGAAGCATATTCCTTTACTGATAGGTTCTCGCAGTACCACCAGATCAAAATCACGTCGGAGGATAGGAGCAAGACAACCTTCGCGACTAAGTGGGGTTGTTTTCGGTACACTGTAATGCCGTTTGGATTGAAGAATGTGCCTGCGATCTTCTCATGCGTAGTTGTTGCTGTGTTCAAGGAATTTATTCATAAGTTCCTAGAGGCATAATTTGATGATTGGAATGTGTTTGGGCTGGTTAAACGCCATGTAGAAAGTTTTCACCTGATGTTGGATACCTGCCGAAGATACCAAATCACGTTCAATCTGAAGAAGTGTCTGTTTTGTATTCTGTTTGGGACCTTGTTGGGTCATGTGATTTGCAGATAGGGACTGATGGTAGACCCCACAAAGATCACGATGATACTAAACTTGGAAGCATCGAAGAGTGTGAAACAGTTGCACGCTACCCTGGGGCATAAGGGATATTATAGAAAGTGCTATGGCCAGATCACCGCGCCTATGGAGAAATTGTTGAAAAAGGATGTCACATTATGCTAGAACAAAGACTGTAAGAAGAGCCTAGATGTGTTTAAAGAAAATATGGTCATTGTGCCGATCCTAGTCTTCCTAGATTGGAAGAAGGAGTTTCACATACATGTTGATGCATCATGTATAGCGCTGGGAGTAGTACTGACACAGGCTGGTGGAGAAGACCTGGACCACCCTGTCACGTTTACAAGTAGAAGGTTATCTAAAGCAGAGAAGAACTATTCCACTACCGAGAGTGAAGGGTTAGCCATGGTATATGCGCTCTAGAAGTTTAGACATTATTTGTTGGGAGGTCATTTTAAGATGTACACAGATCATTCCGCGCTAAAGTACCTGGTCAATAAGCCTGTGCTGGGGGGGAGAACCTGCAGATGGTTATTATTGTTCCAGGAATATGATTTTGAGGTTATTGTGAAGCCTAAACGACTAAACGTGGGACCAGACCATCTGTCGCACATCAAAATAGGAGAAGAACCCACTAATTTGGAGGAAGGATTGCCTGGCGCACATCTATTTGCAGTGCACATCACGAATGGTCATTTTGAAGATATAATACACCTACTAACAATAGGAAATGCCCTGGAAGGATACATTGTCCAGTAGAAGAAGGAATTAATGGTGCGCGCGGTAGATTCTCTTTCATAGCTGGGCATCTATACAAAATGGGGTTTGATGAGATATTGCGACGATATGTACCTAAGTTTGAAAGAAGCAACATCCTTGTAGACGCTCATGGGGGCACCGCGGGAGGACACTATGCAGGAAGAATGACTGCGCAGAAGATTTTATGCGCAGGGTTGTGGTGACCAAACCTCCATTAAGACTCGAAAGTATACTGCAAGGCCTGTGATGTGTGTCAAAGGATTGGAATGCCATCGCGGAGGGAAGATATGCCTTTGAATCCACAGATGACATTGCAACCCTTTGAGAAATGGGCGATAGATTTTGTGGGACCCATTCAGCCCCAAGGAAAGACGGGAGCCAGATACATTATCACCGCAAAGGAGTATTTGACTCGTTGGGTGAAGGCACAGCCTGTGAAGGATTGCACAAGTGTGAAGGCACATCCTTTGAAGGATTGCACAAGTTTCATAGAGAGGTTCCTGAACAACTTCAGGTTCAGAAGTAACTTCTAATTGAACTGTGATAGGTTATGGATTAACTTCTAGCTGAACTGATTCAAGTTCAGAAGTAATTTCTTATTGAGAAACTTCAAGTTGTGGATCAACTTCTTGTTGAACAACTTCGGTTACCGTTTCACTAATATCCGTTATAGTGTCCTCAAGTAATTGTGAAAAGTCTTCTTCAGTAACGGATGTACCAGAAATAGTTGGAGTAACTGGAATCTTAGTACTTATTGAAATGGATGATTCTGGTAATTCAAATGAAGAACCATGAGTTCTTGATGTACTTGACTCAGTTAAGCGAGACCGCTTTGACCGAATAGGTGTAGCTTCAGGCAACAAAGGTGGTTTACTCGCTACTCTCCGTGAACGATGGGGTAAGGGTTGACGTTTCTCCATGATTGCTGATTAATTTTATTACAAAAAAGAAATAAACAAAAAGGGTAAGCTAGGAAAAAGGTTTACCGAGCAACTGTGAACTGCAGAATACCTCCTGGCGAACCAAGAAGTATGGGCAGGCAATCTCCCCGAATGTTTTGTTCGATGTATCACAATGTACAAGGTGGCCGACTTGGTTACCTAAGGATGGATAGCAACCTAGTGTTGTCCTCCCATATATACCCGAACGTACGTGGAGGCCCAATCCATATAAGCACTGTCTAATGCAAAACGCACAGTGAAAGCATTCCCATATACTTTACATACTGTAACACTACCCTATATACTCGAAGGTACGTGGATGAGCTACGATATACTCACGTACGTGGAATGAGGTATCACACTCAGGATGTATTGCAGACAAGTTAGCGAAAGCTTCTTTGTTCTACGATTCCGAAACACGTCTCTAGCCTAGAAACACTAAATGTTTTTCGTTAGATTACAATGCTCCATTAGGTAAATTGAGGTTAATTTTAAGTTGATATTGCTTAGGAAGTTGCCTTTCAAGTTCACCACGTGATGTATTCTAAAATTCCTAGGAATGCAACTATTATGATAAGCATTCTTTCCATTCAATTTAACAATGAAAATCTTAGCTAATAGGGATAGAGCAATCAGATTTCTTTCGATCAAAGAGCAAAGAGCACAATCTAATGCAATTTCCCTAAACTATTCCTATGAGCACACACAAAATTTTTCAATGCAAAATGCATGTATTTATTTTCGATTTCCTTAAAGTGAATATGAACAAAAAGGAAACTAATGCACATACAATCAATCAATCTTTAACAAGAACGAAGACTTTACGACAATTCTGTTTCGAAGGAAAAGAAGACTTTTACGACACTTTCTTTCGAACAAAGATTAATCGACTATAATCTAACTTTGACTATGGATCGATAATGACAAAGAAAACATTTAAGAAACATTAATCAACCAAGTCAAATTAGGGCTAGCAAAGGAGATAGAAACTTGTTTTCTGAGACATGACATTCATTGATCAATTAGCAAGCAATCAAATAGAGGAAAGTTGGTAAAAACTCAATCCAAAGGTGGGAAACTGACCCTAGGAGGATCAACGTAGCCCTAAATGGGAGACAGTGCACTTCAGAGCACTGTCCCTAAGCCAAGGGTGCTCTGCAGTGCACTGTGTCCCTCACAAGCCTGCGCTGGTGACAGTGAGCCATTTCAAGAGGAAATTTGACACGGTTTTTTACCAAAATTCAATGCAAAAGAGTTGAAATACAATCAATGAACACAAGTAGGGTCTGCAAGAGTGTCCTAGGAGGTGGATAAGCTACTACGAAGGATGATCTCCCTAGTGGAGTCGCCAATTTGTTTTGGAGAATTTGGTATCTACGGATAAATACTAATTCCCTAGATAAGTAGCCATATCTAGAAAAACAGTTTAAAGCACTTTAGCCTTTTCCTATAAGCAATAGATAAGACAAAGAAGATGAGAAGACATACTTGTAGTTCTTCTTTCCTCGTGTCTCCTTTGTATCAATCTTGTCGCTCCTTCCCGTACTTAACACGCTTGATAAGTACCTGTCAACATCAACAGAAAAGAAAGAACTGATTAAAGCAAAAGATCTATTGAATACAAGTAAATGGAATCAGATACATTCACACATATAAGCATCATATAACAAGATAAGCATATGGGAAAAAGGTTCAAATACTTTACTGAATATAAGAAGGAATACAACCATCAAGTCTAATTTGAAGTCACTCCTCCAACTTGGATCCCATCCACATCACATCAAAAGCATGACAAACTTGTAGCATAACAATACTTGTCTAAAAGTCAATTCTCATAGCAACATTATCTCCTTACAATTCAACATAGTCCGGCCCTTGATCACTTAGATGAGTGCTCAATTTATAGGAAGATGAAGGAGGTTATGTCATAAATGGAGGTATTGAGTGGCCTTCCATACTTATAATTAGTTCCATCGAGGAAGGGATGAGAGGATAGGATGCACCTTAACTCATTCCTCATCCATTTTCGAGCTCATAGGAGTTGATAAGTGAGGGAAACTTCTATATGACTCCAAGAGATAAGAATATTCCCCAAACCGTATGTGAATTTCGCTCAATCTCGCCCAGCGCAGGTGAAATAGGGCCTAAGTGCTCTACAGAACACCCTGGCATGGACTCAACTACTCTGCAGCACACCCTTACATGGGCCTACCTGCGCTGGTCCCTTTAGAGGTCATTTCAGGATGTCTTCAAGTCATGAAACTATCTGGGAAGGAGGCATTCAAAAGGGTGACTTGTTTAGGGGATGTGGAAACTGACATTAGGGTTTGATGAGCCCTAAAACACTATCTGGATGATGGGGGTGATGTGCCCGAATGGATCTGTAACAACACTGCCTTGGTGATTCTTGCACATCTCCTATTTGATACTTCATGCAATCTATTTTGCCAGTTCTCCAACTCCTCATCTAAATCCAAAGTGTAGGAACTATCTTTCTCCTAGGTCATCTTTCCATCTGCAGTAGGATTGATCCACTCCTCTTCCTTCGTTTTGATTTGATAAATAGTATCAACATCATCCGTGCCATATTATTCTTTTACAAGCTCTGTATACCTCACAACTTCTGATGGATCCAATCGAACAATAACTCTCACATTGTTTCTTTCGAATATTATCTGCCTTTTCTTCAAATTAATTATAGCCATATTAGCAAATTCCCAATCCAATCTGAGTAGTGCGGGGTAAGGATTACTATCATCCACAATCTCAATTACTTCAAAGTCAGTGGTAGTGTGCACTCCGTCGATGTCCACTGTGACATTAGACAACCTTCCTAGGGGTAAGATTTTATGTTGATTTTCCATCTTCAACTGAATAGTAGACCATTGCAGCTTCAGCTTCCCCATCAATTCCCAAGTCTATCTTGGCAAGACATTGGCATCAAACCCCAGATCCAAGATCACCTGGTCCATATCATACTCTCCAATCTGCATTGTAAGCCTCATTTATTTTCTCGTTCTCTTCTTATGTCTATGTAGGTTATTCATTGTGCGCATCTCGCTTTGTGGTACTTCCTTAGAAGCACAAGAATCTATCAGCTCCTGTAATCCCTCTACGGCCTTTTGATTCCTTAATAGCTTCATGCAGGTTTGCACAAAGGACTTCAATATATTCGGATCCACCTCTTGTATCACAATGGGTACTATCTCACAATTACCATTCTAAGATGGTTGTAGGGTAGATGTCGAGGCCCCATCATCCATAAAAGTTTGCCTCGCCTCCATGAATACTTGCTTTTCCTTTAGGACATCAAATGTCGATGCTTTTTCAGCAGTCTTCCTCACCCCTATGGCTTCAAATTCCTTTTTCCCATCAACCTTATCGTTCCTAGTGGTAGTTCCACTTCTGGTTATAATGTCGACACGAGGTTGATATTCTCTTGGCTCAACGGTCATCATCTAGACATTCGCTGCAGACTTCTGGTTTCTCTTTTCTCGCGTCTTTGCAATAAGGACAGAACATTCTTCTATTACATGATCAAAATACTTACAGTAATTGCAGGTCGTTGTCAGGTTCTAACAGTCCCTCGCGAAGTGTCTAGCCTATCCACAGTTGTAATAGATAATCTGGTCATGACCTCTACTAACTCCTCCTCCTCATCCTTGAAATCCTCCTTGACCAACGTGATGGCCTTACTCTTCATGTGTATGTCCCTTGGCTCCAATCTATAACTATCAAAGGTGCGCTCCATCATAAATTCATAGCTTCGGCAATTTTTATCATCATGGCTTACTGATCTACAGAAGTTACAAAAAAACTGCTTCAGGGTTTGTATATACTTATGTAACAAATAACCGTCCTCAAAGCGATTTTGCCCTCTCATTCTACAAATCTTGCACCACAGATTCAGATTTATTGATTTAGGAGCTCCAATTGCAATATAATCTCTAAACACGAGGCATTGATCCTTATAGTGACCTTCTACCTTACATTTTGTACACCATACTTCTGATTTAACATCGTTTCCTTTTTTAAGGCCTTGTAATTCCAACATCAAGTTAGCTAGCTGACTTTGTATCTGTTGCACTCCTGCATGAGTATCCCCAACCGGAAAGGCTTCTAACTTCATCGCAATCTCCAATGATTCAGCCTAAGTCGCAATCTTCTATTAAGTCAATGGCAACCTGATATGTGGCAACAATGCGGCTATAAACCATTCTTTATACTGTTGTGGGGGTATATCAAGGCTCACTTGACCTATCAACACCTTGAATCTTTGATCCAATTCCCACACAGACTCAGTCATCGCTTGTTTGATTTCTTTGAGCTCCATGATACATTTTGACTTTGATTTCGACTTCTTAAACTCGGCGACCAATTCTTGCTTGATCTCATTAATCATAGCATCCGGGTTACTTGCGAAGTATTTCATATACCATGTTAACACTCTCCCCCACAGCCCCATTATGAGTTGCGCCTTCTTCACACCATCATTATTAATCCATCTCATTGTCCACACTGCATCAGCTACGAACCAGAACTGGTCAGGGTCTTTTGATCCTCGTCCCTTAAAGACAGGTAGCTTAATTTCATGAGCCATTCTTCTTCTTCTCAATGGGCTAGGTGGAGGCGAAGGTGGAGGTGGAGGTGGGGGTGGAGGTGAAATATGAGGATGGGGATGGGGTGTGAGGAGGGTGGATGGATGAAGGATCCCAAAGACGCCCTGATTCTGCTCGGCTCCTGACTTTGACGCACCTTTAGGGTGGGTGGGGATTGTAGGGTTACTTCTACCTTCTTTGCTCTCATATCCTAACTTATGGCTATAACCAGTCTCAATATAGTTCTTTGGATTTGTTCTATATCACTTTCCACTTCGCGTGGCTCCTGGTTTTAGCTTATTTCTTCTTTTCCCAAACACCAATCTTATTGCATCCGTAGAATCCCCTTTTCACACAATAACATATTAAACCAGAGCTTAAGAGAATTCAAGAACTTACCTGATGGTCCTTTGAAGAATCTTCGTTCAGCTTCGCTATAGGATATGACCTCGTCAATCGCAAACTCAATGATGAATCCTCCTAAAATGTTATCGATCCATAAATCAATAGCCCTCAATATATTGTTATCGATCCTCTTGAGACATTGTATCAAATCAGGTTTCCACTCCTTAGGTTCGTCACCTTTGAAAGAGTCCTTACGCTCATCCAACCTAGATATCCACTCAAGCAATTCAATAAGGAACGAACCAAAAAAAACCTTGTATTGTTCTTCGAAAATATATCTCTGTAACCATTCTTTAGTCGATAATCTAGGGTTTTTGTTCTCTTTTCTTGCAAATTCTCTTTCTTTATGTTCAACCCACTCCTGTAGTTCTTTCTTTGACGGACACCAAAACATATCCCTTAAGCAGATCCCAGTCCTGGCAACGGAACCATTTGTTGGTTTGAGGGGGCTTGACCCAAGTTTAGATTGTGTTGCGCACCAAAAAAACCCTCAACTATTGGCCCTTTAGGAAACTACCTGCAAGCAGATCGCAGTGTCACCTGAAGCAGTTATGGGAGGTTGCATAACTAAGCTTTTGTAACCGAATGGATATCTGTGAAGTGGCACTGTGCAATTACTTCTATTTTATACCAATCTTATAACTTCGCATGCATAAGAACTTTGCGTAGATGATTAATATACAAAAATACATAAACTTCAACACATAATAGTATATCTTACAGTTCTTCGCATAATTCAGTAAAAAAACACACATAACCAGATACAAAACAGTAGACAAATAAGAAGTACATAGGCACTATACTTCCGCAAAAAAATCTTATTTATTAAGCAGATATTCAATTACATTCACTTCTCTGACCTGCGCACTCAACTGTAGGTGGTCTGTGCACCCAGTTGTAGACTCTTGAAAGTCTCTGCGCACTTAGCTACGGAGCCTTCTCCAAAACTATAGACTATAGACGCGGAAACAGAGATTCACTTATGCTTCTATCATTCAGATTCTAAGATGATCTGATTAAAAAGTATTACATATCCTTTTATATAATTAATCTATACAAAAACCATGGTCCACATACTGTGGTTCCATAAAACAAGGACTACTACCTAATACCTGTTACAAAATAAGGCTTTATCCCATCCCTAAAGCCCTAAATGTTCGTACGATGAATATTTCTTCGCTAGATCTGTGCAGTCTGCTCCTTCTTTCGCAAGGTCTTTTACCCAAAATTTGGACTAAGTTGGGCCATGCCCAACAGCTGGAAAATATATTGCCTTCAACCTTGTGACCATTATATCCCATGATTTTATATTCTTCTTACCTCTTCACTATCTGTCATCCTACACATGATCCCAGCACAAGGACACGTGGCCTTTCAACTTTGTACATGCATATTTCACCTTTTTGTCTTCTTCTGTATCTCCAAAATCAAATTATTTATCCATATAAGAGATCCAGTCTAGCAATTCACCTAGATCCAAGTTACCATTATAAGTTAGAGGATCAAAGTGAGGTCTCGTGTTTACTTTGATTATGCCTCAAATTAGCCCCTCATCTCCCTAGTCGATTTCAAGGTGCTTTCTTCCTTTTTTTGTGTCAAATTTTTCTTCTTCTTCATCACTAATATCTTAAACATGGACACCCCTGCATTGTGTTTTCTCTATGACTTCAAGTCTAGTTGTTATCCCTCTCAAAATTTCCATCATAGTGATTTTTCTTCTCTTCATGCCCCTCCTCTTCTACCATGTCCATGTTAAGCCATCATATGCAAGTTCTCTGCAGCTATAGATCTTCTCTCTCCAACCCTTACCTACCACAAAATCTCCTCAAGACTTCATATCTTCTGCGTATCTTCTACCACTACAATTTGCAAACATGTTATGATACCAATTGGAGTAGTCGAACCTGTGGATAAGCCCAAGCACACAACATTCACCCAAGGATCATCACATATACACAACATTGGAAACAAGGCAATTTTTATTAAATAAAAGTCAAGTGATTTACAATTTCTTCTAAGATTTTAATCCTTGACATTGGTTGCAGCTGATAGACTAGATCTCCTTTTACCTCGCTGAACTCCCTTCTATATATCACCCACAATCTCACTCCTCTACGCACAGAAGCTTCACCTTTTAAGGCTAGTTAATGGCTATCGTTTTGGTTTCTCCTATCGATTCCCCTCCAACTACAACACTTTGGCTTTGATACCTCGATTGCTTCAACTCCTACGTTGTCATGTGCATAAGGGCCTCCAATCCAACAGTCACGATCAATGTTCAAATAACAATAACAAAGGCCCTCAGCTCATTGGGAACAAATGCATTCTCGACTTGATTGACTCCCATGGGCTCAATGAGATATGATTAGTCACAAGACATGAAATGAGGCCTCCTACTATCTCTCTTCCGGAGCTTGATGGACCCTAATTGGGCAAGGGCCTCAATGGTCTAGATTTTTTCTCAGCAAATCAACGATTCTCGACAATTGTGGGATCCCTTCATGGTTCCAAGATCATGCTAGTTCCAAGCTCATGCTTTATGCCTTTGTTTTAGTCCAGTGATGTCCACTCCTATGTCTTCATGACCACACTCGTCGAAGTCACAAACCAACCCCAAACCAAACCAAATCACTTTTCTTATCAAGTGATTTTGAAAATTGGAAGACTCCATTTATTTCCATCAGAAATCGTAATTTGAAAAGACACAATATTCACAATGCCAAAGCTCAACTTGGAAACAAAATTTTCATGTGATGAGGATTGCACATTCACCTAGGATGCTCCTACATCAATGTTTAATTAATAGTTGTAGTTACTTATACCGAGATTCACCAACTCTTCTTTACTATGACAAGGCATGATCTAACAAAGAAGTGGGCTCATTAACAACCTCTAACCTTTGTTGCATTAGTATATTTGTATTGTATGTTTTTGTTAATATATGTTTTGTTGTAAAATATTATATATGGTTAACATAGATTCATTTGCAATGTGATTTGATCTTTAATATGATTTAGGGCATAAGAGTTAATGAATTTAAGGTAAAGTAAGATTTCATTAATTTCAAAAATAAATATAATTTTATTTATAATAGTTATATGATTATTTCTAATCATAATATTAACTATTTGATTATTGAAACTATCTAAATTAATTTTCAGGATTATTAAAAAAAATCACTAAACCCTACATTGATTTTGTTAATTTTAGTTACATTGGCCCTTCATTTAAACACAAATTTTAGTCATCATTATTACTTACGTGGGTAGTTCTAAAAAAATGTCATCAAAAACATGAACTATCATTAAAAAATGTTCTAAATTGTATTGATGGTTACTGTTTAAAACATCCTTTATATGTTATGTACCAATAAGGTCCAATTCTAAACTACCCTTATAGATACATAAACTGGTTGTTTAATCATAAAATATAAAAATAATTAGAGCAAACAATTACCTAAATACAACCCTTATAACTACATACAAAGGTGGTTTACAATCTACCTTATATGTAGTTATAATGATGTTGGTTCAAAAATCATCACTAAAAAGGACCCCTTTTAATGATTCTTTAGACTCTTACCGTAAGATTTTGGGTAGAGATTTGGAGACTGCTATTAAACTAAATTTTAATAATGATGATGATTTAATAGTTGTTGATTATAAATCTAAGAAAAACCATAGTCAATTTTCAATAAGAGCAAAGTCTTAAAGTATCTAAATGTTACTTTTAATGATGAAAAATGATCATTGTTAAAAGTTTAAAAAAGTAGTAGCGACATTACCTTTTGAATATATAATAACCCCAATATATCAAACTCTATTTTCAAGTTTTATTGGTATTTTCACATACACAATATATTATTCATAGAAACTATCAAATCTAAGTATGGGTGTAATACTATCTCATTATTGTTCATATATATATATATATTCAAGTTTTATTGGTATTTTCACATACACAATATATTATTCATAGAAATTATCAAATCTAAGTATAGGTGTAATACTATCTCATTACTGATCATATATATATATATATATATAGATATTATTGAGTCGAGAGGTTCATTCTACAACTCAGTATGACCGCGATGTGTAAGTATGTTTGTGGAGTTGTCATATGTCCCTTTTAAAATAAAAATAAAATATTCTCTAAATAGAAAAGTAATATCGACTATAATTAAAAAATAATGAATATGCTAAAAATAAAATATTCGCTAAATAGAAAATTAATATAGACTGTAATAAAAAATAATGAATATGTTATGAATGTTTAGTTAGTTGTGTATATGATGTAATACAATTTCATGTAAAATAATTGGAAGTAAAAAAAAATTGTGAGTAAGATGTTTAAACCTTATACTTTTCAAAATTATTTCAACACAAGATTTAAATAAACTATCTAAGGATCTATGTTAACTAATTAATATATATTTATGTTAAGATATATCATATAAAGATATTGAAAAAAACATTTGAAGTGGTTTCAATATTTTACAGTTTGGTCTTTTTTTACTTTATATAGCATTTAAAAATACAATTGAAACAATGAAAAATTACATGATGTATTTTGCACTCTAAAAGAAGTTTACACTTGAAGAAATTTGATCCCTCTTAGCTCATTTTAGATTTGTGCTTAAAATGGAATCTGGTTCTATATTGGTTGAGCCCAGAGGCTCATTTTACAATCCAGTATGAGGGTGATGTGTAAGCATGTTTGTGCTTAACATGGAGTTGACATGTGTACATCTTAAAATAAAAATAAATTGTCCTCTAAATAGAAAAGCAATGTTAGCTATAATAAAAAACAAAACAAAAAATATGATATGCATGTTTAGTTAGTTGTATGTAATATAATTTCATGTAAAGTAATTAGAAGTAAAAAAATGGGTGAGTAACATGTTTAAACCTTGTACATTTAAGAAATATTTCAACACTGGATTTAAATAAACTATTTGAAGATCTATGTTAATTAATTTATGTTGATGTCAATTTCATGTGTGGGTTATACTTAAAAATATATTAATAAGAAAAAAACCATTATAAAATGTCTAGATGTACATGTTATGTAAAATATTTTAATGTCGACTATGTATAAATTATATATTGTTTTAAAAAAATTAAGTATATATAATATAAAGATTTTTAAAAAATAAGTTTTTATGGTTAAAGCTCTTTTTACAGTTTGATCTTTTTTTAGGTACATATATTTTTTTGTAGAAATCCAACAATTTTTTGGAAATATAAGTTTAAGTTTTTCTCTATATAGCATTCAAAAATACAATTTAAACCATGAAAAATTACACATAATATTTTTCACTCTAAAAGAATTTTGCACTTGAAGAAATTTGATCCTTCTCGACTCATGTTAGATCCGGAATTAGATGGATCGAAGTTGGTTATCATTATTTAACAAGAATTTGGAGATGTTTTGTTAAAGGAGTCATAACATGGGTATGGATAAAAGTGCTAAAAGATTTATTGTATTGATATTTGCATATTTCTCTTACATCATCTAAAGAGATAGGAGCAAAGAAATATAGATAAATTTCTTCTTTTTCTTTAACAAAAATAGTTGAGTTTTATTTATAAAAAGAAGTTGGGCATGCCAAACGACCTCGAATACATACAAATGCGAGAATTCTGGCTCAATAGAGTCCTCTTGTTCTGGCTTTTGTATCTTGAGATTAGTTGTTGAATTTGGCACACTTGGCAGGCTGAGTGATCCTTGCTTTGTTGTTGTCGACTTAGTGTCATGTCTTTCTTTCCTCTTTTCTTTGATACTTTGGTTCTTTCTTGGATTAAGATAAAACCCACTTAAACTATGTTCCACGGCCAAATTACAAACCCGCATATATTAAAATGAATTTATTTAAAGCTTGTCTTCTCCGTCGTACCTGGCCCCACTTCACGGTTAACCCCCGTCGTGATCAACACGCGATAACCATCAAATCTTCCCCCACCCAGATTCGACGCATATCACATCCATCTCTTTCCGAACTTTATCTCCTCAGGAGCGCGCGATATGGGTGGTTTTGTATTACCACGCATCGGCCCTTAAGTGGCATCGTGTCCGTTTCATAAAATATTGCCAAGCAGCCAAGAGCAATGCGATGAGACCCGCTTACCTCTCCCAACGAAATAACTCCCCTCCTTTTTCTATGTGCGATAACCGTCAGATCGATCCCACCCAAATTCATTGCTTATTGCGTCCCTTGCTGACCGAGATTTAGCCTGACCATCTCCGTACTCGGCCCCATGACAAGGATAAGATCTTGCCATGAATAGCGCGTGATGATCGTCAGATCATGCCCTGCCCAGATCTAACGCGAATCGCGTCCAATTGCTGTCTGACCTTTATCTCCACGGGAGCACGCGATATGGGCGGTTTTGTCCTGCAACGCATCAGGCCGAAAGGTACATCACGTCCGATTCGTGAATTACTACCCATCAACCAAAAGCAATGCGAAAAATACTGCTTACCACTCCCCGCATCTTTAACCCCCCACCTTTTCCAGCTCGCGGTGGCCGTCGGATCATCCCCCACCCTGAGCCTACGCATCTCAACCATCGAAGCCTTCTTTTGTATGCAATCCATTCTACGCCCTGTTATTACTTCCATCCCTGCTGGCCCATGCAGAAAGCCAAAGAGCTGTCGAGAAGTAAGCCACTCTTTCACGACAATGGAAGTCTTTCTGTGCCAACCTTTGTTTTGTGGGAATCTGTCCTTGATTGACTCTCCTAGCCTGTTAAGGAATTGGGTGCCTTTCAGCTTCTTCATCATTTTTCACCAGCATACCTTGAGCTAGAAGACATCCTTTGTTAGCCATTATATCAGCTTCCTTGTTCTGAGCTCGTAGGAAATGGTAGAATGAGCAGGATGTGAAGTTTTGAGTCAACTTTCTTATTCTTTCTAGGGTCTTGTTTAGAGCAGAGCTATTGAGTTGGTCACCCTTATTAAGGGTTTTAGTAAGGATTTTAGAGTCCCCGAAGATTTGAAGGTTTTCCCCTATGTTCCTTTGAGCCAACTGACACGCTTTGAGCAGACATAGGATCTTGGCCTGGTTGTTGGTGCTCTGACCTAGTCCCTAACTGTAGTTGTCTTATTTTTGTCCATCTGTGGAGTAAATTATTCCTCTTGCCCCTAATATCCCCGAGTTTCATTTGGAGGCTCTGTCGAATAAAATCGTGACTTTTCCCTAATTTTTCCACCATTTTTTGAAGTTCACCTCAGAGATCTAGAGACACCACTCTAGATTATGGCTTGGCAAGTGGATATTCTTCTTGATGCTTGCCCGTCTCAGGAACTCACCTAGCCAGCTAAGCTCTTCAGGGAGTAGGGAAGTGTCTGACTTATGAGGTCTATTTTCAAAAGTTTCCAGCAGCAAGGCTTTGGCCTTAGCAGTTACTGTGTCGGTGGATTGAAGTTTGTTGTTGAAGATGGCTTCATTCCTAGCCAACCAGATTCCCCAGCAGATATATTTTGGGATTACATTCGATATTTTAGTCCAAGTTGAGTTGTTGTTCAAAGAGTGTGGATATCGAACTTTCCAAGTTGTGAAAAGACTAACCACTGAAGACTGCTAAGGGATTTAGGCGTTGAGACCCATGATTACTTGCAACCAGACCTCTTGAGAAAAGGGGCAATCAATGAACAGGTGATTGATCATTTCCTAGTCCTTGCAATAGAGAGGGCATCTCTATGAACCTATGATTCCTCTTTTCTCTAAGTTTTCCCCAGTGAGGGTCCTTATGTGCATGAGAGTCCAGCAGAAGAAGTTGATTTTTGGGAGTCCAAATGGGTCCCAAATATGTTTTCAAAGCTTTGTAGTATGGATCTGATGTTGTTGTCCTTGGAGAGATGCAAAACCTAGCCGAGTTGAGTAAGTTCCAGTCTTCTTCCAGCCCCACTTGTCCCTCGAATGCAGGTGCACAGGAGCTAGACCTATGAGTTTATCTAATAACTAGTGAAGTTGAGGGAGCATCAAATCAGGGGGGCGATGGAGGTCCCAATTACTCCAGTTCGCTGCTAAATCCCATGTGCAAATGTTAGCAAGTTTGTGGATACCTTGTTGGGTGAGCCAATTACACAATTCTATTATATCTGGTGCAAGGCTTAGGGGTTGGAGACCCATGATCTTGTCCTCCCATAGTCTAATTCTTTTCCCATTTCCTAGAATTCTGTAGAGCTTATATTTGAGGAAATTCTAGCCTTGGCTGCACAACTTCCACAGCGTGGTTCCTTTGTGTGAAGCTCCTTCATCCATGTTCTTTATTGAGCGTCTGTGCAGATATTTTTTAATTAGAACTTGACTTACAGGATGTCTTTGGTTGGAGAATATTTTCCAAAGGATCTTCCCTCCCATTGCCAAATTGGCCAACACAGGATCTCTTACTTAAAGTCCACCTTCAGGTATTGGCCTTTTCACTATGTCCCAGCTTACTATATGGAATTTTTTTTGGTTCCCCTTTCCTCCTTGCCATAGAAAATTTCGAATCAGCTTTGCTAACTGATCGGTGATCATTTTTGGAGCTAAAAGGAAAGAGGCCTGGTAGATAGGAAGGGATGAGAGGATTGACTTGACTAGAGTGAGATTCCCAGCTGTGGTAAGCCACTGTCTACCCCAAGCAGTCATTTTTGCCTTGATTTTGCTAATAATTTCCATCCAGTGAGGGGCCTTAGTAGTGCCCAAGGTTAAAGGTAGGCCAAGATACTTGAATTTTTCCCAAGATACATATCCGATGAAGCCTAGGGCTTAGGCAATACTAAGAATAGATTGTTGTTCTACAGCCCATCCGTACACTATACTTTTTCTATTATTGACCATAGCTCTGGAGACTTTGCAGAAGCTTTGGATTACTCCGTTGAAGGCCCTTGCTATTTTAATAGAGAATCCTCCCAAAAGAATAGAGTCGTCTGTGAACAAGGCATGGTTGATTGGGGTTGTTCCGAGTATCGCCCTGATGCCAGGAAGTGTCCCATTGAGCTTCTCATCAGAGAGCTTTTGGCTTAGAGAGTCTGCCATCAGAATATACAAGAAGGGGGACAGAGGGCAGCCTTGTCTGATTCCCCTTGTAGCTTTGAAGTAGTTTACAGGTCTACCATTTACTAGAGGGGTTATTCAGGGTTCTCCAATGCATGCTTTAATCAGAACTAAAATTAAATGCAGAAAGAACTTGGAGAAGGAAGGAATGTCTTACTCTATCGAAGGTGTTCGCCATGTCCAGTTTGATGAGCATACCTTGCTCTTTGCGCTGGTGGCTGGAATGGATGATTTCCTGCACCAGTATCACATTGTCCAGGATATGCCTTCCTTTGACAACCCTCTTTGATTGGGAAAGATGAGATTGTCCAACAGAGGTTTCATTCTATTATCAAGTAGCTTGGTGAGAATTTTGTAGGACACGTTGCAAAGCGAGATTGGTTTGAATCTGTCGAATGTCTCCGGGTTGGCTTCTTTGGGAATTAGGGCTAGGAAGGTGGAGTTTGTGCTTCCTCCCACTTTGGCTTTTCGAATGAATCCTTCGATCATTCAGTACAAATCAGCCTTGATGATATCCCCGCAGAGTCTATAGAAGTGTATTGAGAATCCATCTGGACCTGGGGCTTTGTTTGGTTCCATCTTCCATATGACACTGTTGATTTCTTCTTTAGTGAATGGATTCAGGAGAGTTGCATTGTCCTCCTCATTAACCATCCTTGGAACATGCTTAAGGAAGTCATGAGCTTCCTCATTATCCTCCACGCCTTCTTCTTTGAAAAACAGCTGAAAAATGAGAGGTTGCCACCTCTTTTATCAGAGTTGTGCCTTTAAGAACAGTCCCATTTGGTGAGGTGATTTCAACAATGTGGTTTCTAGAGAGGTGGGTACGAATTTTCTTGTGGAAGAAGGTTGTATTCTTGTCTCCATACACAAGCCAGAGATTGCGTGACTTGAGCCTCAAATATTCTTCCTCTTCTCTATATGTCTAGAGGGTGCTGATTTGGTGTTCTTGCTTCCAATGAATTTCTGCTCTAGTTATGTCTTGAGTCTCCAGGCCCATTTGGAGATCCAGCAGTTGCTTTGTGCTTTGTTTTCTTTGGGTAGTGGGAGATACTGTGGGCTTTTTTATCCATTTCTTCAAGGCTGTTTTGGTGGCTTTTATCTTTTGCTCCCAAACATAGCTAGGTGATCCTTGAACATGAATGGACCATGCCTTATTCACTGTATCCAAAAACCCTTCCCTGTTTGCCCATAGTGGACTAAACTAGAAGGGGATTGGTCCCAGGTTTTCTTCTTCTTGCATCAGAAGGAGGATGGGTTTATGGTTTGCGTTCCACTTTGGCACAATTTTTGTGGAAATGATCATCTTCTCGGAGAGGATGGAACTCTAAAAAAGGAATCTTTCTAGCCTGGCTGAGATATGCTCCTCCCCTATCTTGTTATTTGTCCAGGTGTATAGCCCTTTTTTGGGCCTGAAGTCCATTAAATCCCATTGTTGAATCAGGTTTTCCACTAAGGGGAGGAAGCGGTCCCTGCTATTGGTTCATCCTATTTTTTCCTTTGGGTCTAGGATTAGATTGTAGTCTCTGGCAGTAATTATATTATTGAGGGAGTAAGCTTCCCAAAAATTAGTTAGGGTTTGCCAGCATTGTTCCTTTTCTACATAGAGTACAGGAACATAGAGATTAAAGAGAGCAATGTTTATATTACTTGGTAGGTGTCGAAGTTCGGTGTAAATCCAGTGTTGCGTCTAAAAGGAGCTCTCAAGCTAGAATTTTTCGACCTCCCAGAGAGTGGCTAACCCGCCGCATGTACCTCTAGCACTTACCGCTTTTCCAACTTTTGTTTTCCAATTTTCTTTGCTGAGTTCTAGAAGGGCTTCTCCTTCTATTTTAATCTCTTGGAGCATGAGGATCTCAGGAAGTTCTGACTTTAATAGGCTCTTGACTGCTTCAGCTTTTGATGGGTTCCCCAGTCCTCTGCAATTCCAAGAGACTAATCGCATTATTTATTGGTAGGGGTTGGGGCAACACCTCCCTTGGGAGGCCTGTTTCTAGTATTCTGCCAATAGCTCTATAGTGGCCTGGCTGCCTTGCATTTTTTGTCTTTCTGCTTCTTCTTCTCTGACCTCTCTGTGAGATTTCCTCCCCACTCGTTTCAAGGGCCTCTCAGATGTTTCCTCTTCCAAGGATCCTGATGTCTCAGGGGTCTTCTTTCTTGTCATATCTGCATAGGTAGGGGAACTAGAGGCACCTTTTTGGGTTTGGACTGGTTCCTCTTGCCTTTTTCTTTCTTCCATGTTGTTTTCCTGTTGTTCAATCTCTTTATCTGCTGGATCTTGGGGTTCTTCTGGTGTGCTGAGAATATCAAAGGGGTTGGTTGATATGTCTGCTATTGGAGGGACTGAACTTCCTTCTGCTTGGGGTTCTGGAGGAGAAACCCTCCCAGTGGAGGCAGATTTCCCTTTATTCCTGTTGCTCTGCTTGGTTGGTCCTGATTTCTAGACTTGAGTCCATTGATCTCCCTTCTCTTTCTCAACTACATCCTCTGATTTCTTTTTACAATGCTTGGAAAAGTGCCCGTAGCCATGGCAATGTCTGCATTTAAATGGTAGTTTCTCATACTCTAGCACTTGTATGTGTGACCAATCAGCCACCGTGAGTTTAATGGCTTCAGGGAGACCTTCCTCCAGGTCTACTTCTACACAAATTCTAGCACAAGAATATTGATCTCTTCTTTCTGCTCGATCAATGTATTTGCCTAGTTTGTTGCCTATGGTTTCCAAGGATTTAGAGTTCCAACAGTGAAAAGGAAGGGGGGAAATTTCACCCAGACCGGAAAGGCTGAGGGCACATCCAGGGTCGGGTCGAAGTCTAGAGTCCATTGATTCAGATATAGTCCCTGAGGCCCCATGAAATACGAGCCATTTCTGAATATTAGGTTTTTGTCTTCTGCTGCTTTGAATACAAAAACAAAGAAGCCTTTGCCGACGAAATGGCTTTTTATTCCTTCTTTGACCAGTGAACGCCAGTTCCTTTGAACCCAGGCTTCTACCGCTTTTGGCGAGGGCCATAAACCTGTGAACTAGCCAATAAGTCCTCTTTCTACTAGGTTTAAAGTCGCTTTGCAAGGCTCTTTAGTAGGCAAAGAAACTGTGGGGATAGTTGCCATTTTTTCCACGAACTTTTGTTGTTTTTTGGATGCTAGCCTTTTATTTCAAGCTGCAACCGGATCCCGGAATGCGTCTAGCTCTGATGGCAAGGGAGTTTCCTTTTCGCGACCCCCTCCTAGGGCCATGGCTCTGGAGCTTCACGTAGTCTCGAGGTTGGTTGTGTCTCTTTACGTGCTCCCTTGGCTTCCTCCTGCCGGTCGAAGGCTGCACCAGGCTCTCGCTAACTAGTTCTTCTCGTGAAGGCTGCTCTAAGCTTCTACTCCGCTCATGCACTATATCTCTAATGATGTTGTTTTTTTATCCTTAACAAGATTCTTAACAATGGATATTCACCCTAAAAGGTGAGCAGGCTTGGCCCAAGAAACGAGCAACACCCGTGATTAATCAATGCCCTTGCTCAGGTTTGAGCACAAGACCTGACCATCTTTACGAGTCCGACTTTACCAACCAGCTGCTAGATAATTTTCTTGTAAGAGCATTTATTTCCAAATTCCTAAGGACAATGATAGAATATTACATTGTGATTACAAAGAATAATACATAAACATAACATAAATTATCACTTTCCAGTTGTAACCCCTTAATGAACTTCAAAAGTGTTTGATGTCCTCAGATGATTTTTTCCCCTCGAAAGCTAGATGGTCCCAATTACATTTCCTTCCTCTTGTGAAAGGAGAATAGGGGATTGCAACTTTCTTTGGAATTTTGGAAAATGGTTTGGAAGAGTTAAATTCCTTGTTATTGGCATTAGTTCTTTTATTTACTCTACATCCTCTTGTATTTATTCTTCCTTCTCTTCATCCTCTACTTCCATTTTAGTTGAATCATTAGTCTTAGTATCCACATGAGATGGATTTCTGCCATTATCATGGTGTGTTGAGCCTAAAATGGGTTTCATTTCTTCCTTTTTAGGCTCCTTCTCAATGTCTTTTGGATTTTTGAACTATCTAAATTTTCAAAAACTTCAAATTGCTTATTCCTTGAGGTGGGAAAACTCTCATGGGGTTTCCTTTGCTAAGGCAATCCCTCACACTGATATTTTATGTGCTTGCTTGAGACCATTTTGAACTCAAGTTCATTTCTTGTTGTTTTATTTGAAGAGGGATGCTCCTCTTAAACTTTCGGACAAATTTTGGCAAAGCTATCATATTTATGAAAAATATGGCACTTGAATGGAATATATTCATAATCTAGGA